>CP125974.1:488852598-489571470 GCA_030063025.1 Avena longiglumis
TCTAAGCTTGGGGAAGCTGATGAGTGCATGTTTGCATCATGTTTTATATTATTATTTTGCATTGTAATAGTAGGATCTTGGTATTTTACGGCATTCGCATGCACTTTTTATGTTTATTTTCATCAAGATCAGATCAGATGATGGACCAGATGGACACAATGCTTGGAGCAGTTGTACTGGAGCGAAAAGGAGTCAAAAACAACATAAAGTGCTTATTTGTGAAATATTAATAATACCAGAGGAAACCCCGAAGCAAGAAACGGAGGCAGAAGAGTTTACGACCAACTATACGGGCCGCCGCCGTATAGTTCCGACCGTATAGTTGGTGATGCCTCCGCCTCCTCAAATAGTTTCACGTCGTGCAACTGGCTCAGAGAGAGGACATACATAACACCCAGAAATTGCCGAAACATCACCTCCAGAAGGCATTTGGAGGGGGAACTTGCCCTACGGATCATCTTCGCCCTACACATCTCTAGGAGGCCAAGGCATCGATCTCCATCTTCATCAACCGCTACATCTTCATCACCACCATCACTTACATCCATCCCATCTAGATATTTTTGTAATTCTTGCACTAGTTCTGGATTTATACAAGTACTATTCATCGATAATCATTTCCATTACCATTGCTATGATGTTGATTGCCTCCGTGTCTGAGTAGATCATTAGTTCTTGTGGAGATGGAGAAATCCTAGCATGAGATTGAAATAAGATAAAGTTTATTATGATATTTATCGATGTGACCATGTGTTAGATTGTCTTCATCCTGATGTATTGAGAAGTCGACCTCTCAATATTTGCCTCTTGTGGGGACTTGATGGAAGTAACTACTTATTGGTAGACGGAGAGATGTTAGCACTTACAGTGACTATAAAGTTGTTGGCACTCCTTACGTATCAAATTGGGAATCGAGAAAACTCATGAAACACTATCCATGCCATGGGATACGTTCTGTGGGATTATGTCCCTTAATAGTGTAGTAATTCAATTGATGTTGATTGCTGTTTGTTGTGGTTATGAGGATGATTGGAGCAGTAGTTGTTGCCTCTTTGTCCAAATATGGATTTCCTCCCACACATACATAGTTGAGAATGTTTATGATAATTATCTTTACCTTATCCCTTTATAATGCTAGTGGTGTATCCTCTAATCCCTGAGAATGCTTTTTCCCACTGAAGTTTCAAATCTCTTCTACACACGTGATACTTATTTTTTGTATTCAACTTTGTTTACTTTACTCATTGTTCTCTTATACCAAAAAACCCCCAAACACCTTTTTATGCAATACTCGCACTTTATCTTGTCGCTTAGAACTTTATTTAGCATTTCTATTTTCAGTATTTATTTCAAGAATTCCTAGCCTTCAGACTCCTGCTCCCTGTGGGATCGATATCTTTATTTCGAAACTAGCTACAAACGATCTGTGCACTTGCAGTCATCAGCAAGCAAATGTTTGGAACATGATCCAAATGTGGAAACTCAAAAACTCCATGAAAGAAGTGATGATAGAACTTGGAGCATTTGAAAGAGAAATTGGCCAACATCTTTGATGCTATAAGAGGAGAATTTGGTAAAAACACATGCATAATTATCAAGTGTGCAAACAAAGCATTTGAAATAATAAGTGTTCAATGGTTTTTTTTGCAACACCAAAAGCATTGTAATCAAGGATCATAGAACCATGGTTTTCAAAATGGAAATCCAAATCATCAACATGGTTGCAAACAAACCAAAAGAAAGCAAAATTGGTTGACATGTTTAATGCAAAACATGTAATCCCATCAGCAAGTGAGAAAAGAGAACTCACAGGAATTATGCTCTCAAGAGCTCCTTTGACCAATTCATGCTCAATCAAGGTTGACATTGGCGTTCAGGTAACTACACACACAATAGATGAAATAAACAACGTATGTGCATGGTAGATGAACACATCATCCATCATGATGTATCTTATTGTTTGCATATCATCATTAGCATCAAGAAATATATTTTGAAAAGCACGATCTATGTGCAACCAAGGTGATGGGGCATGCTCAAACTGTTTGGTGCATCAAATTTTGAGAAAGCTATAGGGGAAATCTTTTTATTCCAATTATCATCATTGCAATCAAAGCATTGGGAAGAGAAACTGTTCAATGTATTTGTTTCAATGATGAGAGGAAATATGAAGCGACTATAGCATGGCATGTTTATGTCAATTTGATCACGACTATATGATTCTATATGATCAACAATGCGGGAAAGAAATATGACATGGTGAAGTCAAAGTAGCATATGATATAGAAATAGGAACATACATAGCGTACAAGAAATAAAAATTCATCATGTCCACTAGTGGGAACATGGCATCACCAACACCTATATCATTTCCTTTAGAGTCCTGCTCATGTGAAGCAGGTATTGTGGTAGAATTGGCCTCCATGGTTTTTTTAACCATCCATGGGAATGGTCATATTCGTGCTTATTGTCTCCTCATCATCCATGCAACCTAGCAACGAGGAAGACAATACAAGAGGAGTAGAGGTGAAGTTGTTAGAAATCAAAACGTCCTCAATCAACTCATGTCGTGCATCAGTCAAGCTCTCAATATGGATGCACTCATCCTTGCGTATGGTGGATGCACAAAAATCACTCTTAATCTCACCCAAGTGGAGTATGTGGCTCTCAACCTCACATGGGATAGGTGGCCTCTCCCTAAAACCTAAACCCTAATCCAAGATGTGGGAGGGAGTCATGAAATATTTTATCTTTTGGAGATGCCCAGAAGCGGTGCGTCGCTTTGAAGAGATCAGATCAGTCAAAACTATAAGATCGGGGAATCACGTACGTGGGGCAATGGCGACGGAGTAACCGACAACAACCGAGCTAAACAACAACCTAATCCACATCTATCGGCAAATTAGCGACATGCCACCGAAAGAAAACCAGTAAGAGGGAATAAGCGCGTGAAAAAGGGAGTGTTTGGCTTGTGGCACCTTCTTGCACGTGGTAGATACCTTCATTCTGGATTTACGGATGCAGTATAGTAGCTTTTTCCCTAGTAGACCTAGGTTTAATCGAACCTTGGGAAACAGTGCTAAATGGAAATTAAATGAGACATGTCTAGAAGACTTGTTTGTTCGTTTTACCTTTGTTTACTGGACCTTTCTGGTTTACTTTTAATCGTTCGTTGTTGCAATGGATGGAGATAGGCCAGGATTGAAGATTCACTTACAGCTTCACATCATATGTGATAAATATAGTGATACACATATTCATGTGTAATGGTTTAACAAACATAAAATTTGTGGGTAGCGCATCCAAATATACTACAACCCCTGTTAGCCATAGGCATATCAATAGTCTTTTGATCCAAACATTATACCATGAAGCATCGGGCGATAACAATTATTAAGTAAAATATAGATCAAAGCCTTAAGAAATGACGTTGCTGTTACTCCCAAATGGATCCCTAAATGAAGACCATACTCCCCTTTCTGTCACTGGGTTTCCTATGGGATCGTCGTTCACCATTCATCTCACCTCAAGCCTTTATCAATATATGGAATCTTGGGTACCTACAAGTCCATAGATCGAGACAAGGGGCAAATAAACAAAGATATAAATCTCTATTAAATCAATACATAATACTACCATGAATTAGATGCACAATCTCACTGCGAGGTTTCACCCCAACCCGCAGCCCGTGAGTACTACTCACTCATATCAATAAGATAAATGATATAAAACATTGTGCAAAATACTTAGATTGAAATCAAATATTCTTACAATGGTTATAAAATCATAAGGAGATCTCAAGTACAAGCTAATGGCTATGGCTATGGAGAGGATGGAGGATGGAGAGGACGAACTATGGTGGTGGATATCCTTCAGTGGTGTGATACGCCGGAAACGTATCTATAATTTTTGATGCTCCATGCTTGTTTAGTATCTACTTTGCTTTACTTTGTCTACACTTTGAGGTGCTTTTTACATGTTTTCTGGTACTAACCTATTAACAAGTTGCCACAGTGCCAGTTGCCTGTTTTCTGCTGTTTTTGGTTCCAGAAAAGTTAGTAAAGAAATATTCTCGGAATTGGACAGGACAAACGTCAAAGTCAATAACTTTCCGTGGGGAACAAGAAGTCCAGAGGGGAGCCGGAGATGCGGGCTAGGGCACCCAGACCCCATCAAATCTCCACGAAACCTTCTGTAGCCGCCGCCACCGTCGTCCCTGGATCGGGGGGATCTGAAGTTCTTCCCGGCACCCTGCCGGATGGGAGATCATCCCGGAGGCCTTCTCTCCGGTATGATGCGTGAGTAGTTCCACCTTGGACTATGGGTCCATGTAGTAGCTAGATGGTTGTTTCTCCTCCTTTGTGCTTTCATGTATAGATCTTGTGAGCTCTGTTCATGATCAAGATCTAATCTATTTGTAATCATGCATGTTGTGTTTGCGGGGATCCGATGGATATTGAGATTATTAAGTTGGTTTGATTAATGGTTTTGTATTTATGATTCTATCATGTCTGTGTTGTTTGTGATCTTGCATGCTCTCTGTTGTTAGTAGCTATCTTGGCCGAGTAGTTGCTAGTGACTCCAAGAGGGGGTATTTATGCTCGATAGTGGGTTCATGCCTCTAGTTTCCAAGGGAAGTGACAATAATCTCTTCGGTTGTAGATGTGTTGTTGCTACGAGGAAGAAAACAAGTCTCTTGTTCATGGAACATGTGGACTATTTACCTTACACACTTTGCTTAAAGCAGTTGTCTATTGCTTGCAACTTAATAATGGAAAGGGTTTGGATGATAACCTGAAGGTGGACTTCTAGTCATAGATGCAGTTGGATGGCGGTCTATGTATCTTGTTGTATTTCCCAATCGAATCTCATAGGATCTTTCTGACTAGTAATTGCATTGTTATGCCTTGCTCAGTTCCTGTCAATTGCCCCGCTGTAATTTGTTTTCCCTTCATGCCATGTTGTTTATCTAAGGAGAGCACCTCTAGTGAACTATGGACCCCGGTCCATCCTTTATCATTGGTACATCTTCCACTATTACTTGTTTACTTGCTACAAACCACCATTACCTTCCACACCATATGTTTAATCCTTTGTTAGAGCAAACCGGTAAGCTTGACAACCTCACTGATTCGTTGGGGCAAAGTCTTGAGTTTGTGTTGTGCAGGTCTCCGCGTTGCTTGCAACACTTGTGTGACGTTTCCTTCCTCCTACTGGTTCGATAACCTCGGTTTCTTACTGAAGGAAAACTTGCTGCTGTGCTGCTTCACACCTTGCTCTTGGGGTTCCCAACGAAGAGCTCCTACATCAACTCAGCGCTGCATCATGGTGTTGCGATGCAATATGAGAAAGAAGACCCTCTGCTTGGCAGCTGGAACCTCAAAATATATAGGCGCCTTCACAAAAGTTGTAGGGTTTGACTTGACGGAGCCATCACCACCTGGTACGAGTGGGAGGTATGGGCGGACCTTGCCCGTACCATAGGTCGTTAAGCCTCCAGATGGTTGGTTTTTGACCCTAGTTTTCTTGGTTGTGTAGGCAATCACATAATATTCATTATTTTCTCCTAATTTCTCCTTAAAAGTGTGATTTTATACATAACACAATTTAAAACAAAGGATTGCACATATTTGCAATAATTAGTCATTAGTAGCAAGTCTAGAGAGATTCTTGGTCATTTGTTTGACTAAAAATGTGATTTAAACGCGATGAAAGATGGCTATTTCCACAACCATCAACTTCCCCAAAGCTCAAACATTGATCGTCGTCGAGCAAGAAAACAAACAAAACCATAAAGAACTCAGCGTTTAAACTGAAATAATGAGAAGATGAATTCACTTATGGTTGGTAGTCATATGTATCCAACACTTATTCCATTTTAAAAGCTCATCAAAGTTAGAGAGGTTCCAAGAATACTATACAAGCTTTGATAACTCAAAATAATCAAAGTAGAGTTTCAAGATAATTCATAGAGTAGTACGATACCATGCCAAAGACTGTTTTGTGTGAATATTTATTTTCAAAGGTAATTCTCAACAAGGATCATTGAGTGATTCTTTTAGCAATGGTTTGCATAGCCTTCAAGAGTACCAATACTTTTTCCCATTATGGTAACATGTGTTACCCATGTCGTCAATTCATAGCTGAAATCAGGGGTTGTACTATTGATCGTTCGTAGGCTGGTGGAGTTGTGGGCATCCAAAGGTGTGCATCAAATATATAAACTTTAAACAATATCACATTTTGATCCACAAGGTTTATGTTTGGCATGAATCACAATTACCACTAGACTTTATTTCAATCAAACAACTCCTTTCAAGAGTGCCATCAAGTCTATCAAAATATCTATTGAGTCGAGTATCTTCAAAGATAAACTCTTAAGACAATCACTCATAAAATGGAGACTTTTCTTGTTGTACTTGTTTGACAATATTTTTTCCAAGGAAAGACTCGGTTAACTACAAGAATTAGAGAACGATCTTCCACAACTAATTACTCATACAAATAAAAATCTTTACTCTAAATATTTTGAATTACTCCAACTAGCATAGCATCTTAACAAATTAACTAACTAGGATAAACATTTCACACTTCTAAAGTGGGAGACATAGGACATACCTCTCACGAGTGACTTCATAATTCTCTTCCCTATGGGGATGTGTTCCCTCAAAACTCAAATAAAATCACTCTCATAATAATATTGAAGCCAAGAGGCAATAGCTAAATCCCTTTCACGAAAAAAGATAAAAGGAAAAATCTCTTTGTACTTTTGAAGATGGGGATTAAATAATAATAAAACTTGCTACCAAGCAAGATTCCAAGAAAATATAAACAAACAAACGAGAAGCAAAAACTAAAATGAAAAATGAAAAGAAAAGTGTTGGAACAAACCACACGAGTGTTCCAAAGCTCACACAGAGATGGAGTATAACCTCATTATTACATAAATATAGATGCTTAGGGAAGACATTTCCAAGCTCAGGATTTTGTAAGCCCTTTTGTTTCTCATTGTGGTGGTGGTGGATTATCTCCCAAGTCCTATTGGCTGCTCCAATTGGTGAACTGGGTTGAGAGGTTGGCGGTAGCATCTCGAAGGTTGATGGAGAGGTCGCTCATGTTCTGAATGCTTCCTTCGAGCGAGTAGATATCTTCATAGGTGGTGTAGTATTTTTGGTGACTACTCCTCCTGTTCAGCCCTTCTTGTTCTACTTCTTCATCTTCTCCTTCTTCACCCACGTGTTCTTCTTGTTGGGGTAGACTTGCTTCAACCTACGCGTCAAAACGCAAACGTCCATCCTTGATAGAGAACAAGCCATTAGGAAAAGGAGCTGGGATCAAGTGATCGGCTCCAGGTATATCAAGAAAGTATCTACCATTTGATTTAGAAACCATACCATAAGCTTTGAGAGTAGCAAAACTGAGACGGTGAACACCTACCAACAGTTGGATATTACCTAGGTTAACTTGAAGTGCACGGGTAAGAACGGTGACAACTCCTCCCCCGCATATGGGACCACGGGCACGGAGATCTTGATGATTAAGAGAAAACACGAGAAGTACGCCCAAATTTTGCGTCAAGTTACAGTTGGTAATAGTAGCTCTTGCAAGGATTATCATGTCCTCTTCATTAAATCTAGTAAACTCACCACATGCATGCAAAGCGTTAGCAATAACATAGAACAAATAATGAACAACAAGATGATCAATTTGATTTCCCTTGGGTGTATTTCCATGGATTATCATATGATTAAAGTAAGGGTGTAGGATCAAGAACAAAGCTAGTGGAGCATATGTCAGTGGTGTTGTTAACAAACCCAAAATAATGAGCCCATTGGTCTAGTGTCAAGGTAGACTCACGGTTCATGAGGCATAAGGTAATACGATCACCTTCCGGATCATGTCTGAGGAACTCAAGTGTCAAGCGATGATATGTGACATCATCCTGAAAAACAAAGTGATACGAACCAACATTGTTGTAAAGTAAATCAAAATTATGACGAGTCCCGTTGGTTAAGGATATAAAGGACATCCCATTTGGTGGATTTGATTTCTTGGCTCTTGAGACGGTTGAAATGAGTGAGTTGGAACTCCTCGATGAACTTGGTGCCAAATAACTCAGGGGTTAGCACATCAACGGGTGGTGCAGCTTGTTCCGCGGCCACTACACGTGTACGACTCCTTGTGTTCATCTAAAAATAAAATTAAAGCTAATTAAAAAATTGATCCGATAGAAACATAGTATAAGTAATCTTATACAATTTGTACAAAAGAATCTCCTCTAAAAACAAAACTAAGCATATACCCATAGTCAAGATTAGATCAAGAACAAGACCTATGTCTAGATTGATAATGGTGAAAGATTGAGCAAGGTTTTGATGCAAATAAGTTAGGGTTCGGAGGAGAAACATATATCTTAGATTGATTTTGTGCGAGGAATTGAACAAAGAACGAACAGAATTGAAGATCCAATGGAGCTAGTTTGGAGATGGAGGAAGAAGAAAGAGAAATAGTGATTTTAGGTTTAGGTTTACCTCCTTCCTGGTGTTAAAATCGCGTCCGAGTAGGCGGTACAGGCGGGCGGTACGGCCGGAGCCTGCCCATACCAAGTGTATTACCTTGAGATCGACAGATCCTTCAAGCGATGCACTTGGTATGGGCACACATTACGACCACCCACGCCCATACTGCAGGTCGCTAAAGGCTTAGAACATTTGCTTCATCTTTGATGTTTTTTCTCGGGGTATGGTATGAGCGAGCGGTACGGCTAAACCTGGTCGTACTGCTAGTAGTTAAACCTTCTTGGACACTCTTTATTATTAAAAAAAATGAAACAAAACAAAAACAAGTAAAAACTTTATTTCACATGGGTTGCCTCCCATGAATCGCTTCTAGTTAAGGTCAATTAGCTTGACCAAGATGGTGAGTATTTAGGCTTTGCAAGTGGAACACCCACTCCAAAATAATTAGCCTTTAAAGTGATTGCACACCGTGTGGCACTTGGGCTAAAGATTACAGAAATACTTATCATGAGTGACAATTTGAGTTGGATGTCTCTATGAAATTGTGGTGTTTGTTGGAACCATCTAGCGCTCAAGGTGACAGTATGGGGTTACCTAGATGGGGAATGAAAAATTTGAGGTGTGTTGTTATAGCCCTACACCGTCCAATTGGAGAGTAGTTCAGAGTAGCATAATGAAGATAAGGTATTTATATGTTTATTGAGAGTGTACACTAGTGAAAGTATGATCCCTAGGCCTTGTTTCTAAGCATTGAAAAACCGTTTACAAAAAGTCCTGCTACATGTTTGTTTGATGACATATTTATTTTAGATTGCACTTACCACTTATAATCATCCATATTACTTGTATTTCACTATATCTTCGCCGAACTAGTGCACCTATACACCTGACAAGTGTATTGAGTGTGTTGGGGACACAAGAGACTTCTTGTATCTTGATTGCAAGGTTGCTTGAGAGGGATACCTTTGAACTTTTCCTCCTTGAGTTCGATAAACCTTGGGTGATCCACTTAAGGGAAACTTGCTGTTGTTCTACAAACCTCTGCACTTGGAGGCTCAACACTATCTAAAAGAATAGAAGCGTGTGTAGACATCACTCGACACATAGCTCGTCGGTCAAAGGCCTTCACCATCATCCACGGTGAGCTGTACAAATGCAGAATCTCAGGTGTGCTCCAACGATGCGTAACTAACAATGATGGGAAGAGTATTCTCCTAGAAATCCACGAAGGGATTTTCGGCCATCACGCAGGCAGTCGCGCCTTAGTCACCCAGGCTCTTCGAGTTGGCTTCTATTGGCCAACCGCAATGAACGACGCCAAGGAGATCGTCCAGAGGTGCAACGCTTGCCAAAGATTCGCAGATAAGCCACGTACGCCAAGCTCAGAACTGCGGCCCGTACCATTGGCCTGTCCCTTTTCCCAGTGGGGACTCGACATGATTGGCAAGCTGCCAAAATCCTCACCAGGAGGGCACGTCTTCCTCTTGGTAGTAGTCGACAAATTCACCAAGTGGATCGAGGCCATGCCTGTCACTAACCAGAGCGGCGCCGCCGCCGTCAAAATTTTCGAGTCCATTGTCTATAGGTTCGGAGTGCCACATAGCATCATCATGGAAAATGGCTTGAACTTCACCTCGAAGGAGTTCCGAGACTTCTGTGAAGACCTCGGCATCAACCTCACATACACCTCTGTGGTGCATCTGCATACCAACGGGCAGGTCGAAAAGGCTAACGGCCTCGTCGGCAACGACATCAAGAAAATACTGCTACACCCACTCGAAAGGCTTGCAGGCGCCTTGGCAGACGAGCTACCCACCGTCCTTTAGAGCCTGCGCACAATGACAAATAGCTCTACAGGCTACATGCCCTTCTTCATGGTGCACGGAGCCGAAGCCATGCTACCTGCCGAGGTACGCTACAAGGCCCCGCAAGTCGTCTCCTATAGCGAGGCCGGATCATCGGCCACACTCGAAGACGATGTCGATACATTAGACAAAGCCCGCGACATCGCCGCAACACGATCAACGGTGTATCAGCAAAGTCTCCACAACTATCAGTCGTCGACTGTGCCCCAGTTCCTTCATCGAAGGAGACCTCGTCCTACGGCTCAAGCAAAAAGGGCACCTAAAGCTGGACTCACCCTGGGAGGGACCCTACTTGGTCACCGAAGTAATCTCAGGTGGTGCCTATCGCCTCAAGGAGGTCGAATCATGAGTCGAATACTCCAACCCCTGAAACGTCGCACAACTACGACGCTTATACCCCTAGTTGTCTTTTACTTTCAATAAGGCTATTCAGCCAAAACATTGTACCTCTGCATTACGATGAATAAAAGCTAAGTTCCTTGGCCTAATATCTTTTCCTTTATATTATTACCGCTCAGACATGTTTGGGGGCTACGCCTCAACTTACGAGTTTGTCGACTGACAACAACGCATAACACCTGAGTAGCCGACCACGTCAGGCTAACGAAAAGGACATGTACAGTCTATCATCAACCAATGCACTATGTGCCAATACATGCAACTTTACAAGAGCATTAATAGCCCACTCGACAATATACAAATTTTATATTGTTTCGTTTAATACTTTACATGGCTTAACCATGTTGGAGCAGTATGTTAGTCCGCTCCTCAAATACATCCACAATCTCTTTAGCATGTTGCGCCACCGCTGTGTAGTGTGGACGCATATCCCACGCCATGCCACTCGCAGGAGGAGGAGGCCCAGCCGCTATCTCCGCAAGGTCGACATCGCGAAGGAAGCAAACGCTACTGATGACCCACAAGTATAGGGGATCGCAACAGTCTTCGCAGATAGTATAACCCAATTTATTGATTCGACACAAGGGGAGTCAAAGAATACTTGAAAGCCTTAACAAACGAGTTGTCAATTCAGCTTCACCTGGAAATAGTTCTTGCTCATAGAAGTGTATCAGTAGCAACAGTTTGTAGTAGCAACAGCAAAGGAACAACAGCAGTAAAACAGGAGCCATAGTAACAGTAGCAGCAAACATTAGGATATGAGTGCGGTAGGCATAGAGATGGATGGGCGTTGCATGGACGAGTCTAAACATGTAACTTCAAGATCTAGGGCATTGCAGATAAATAATAATAAGAACCCAAGTACTAAACAATCATATGCATGTGCTCCATATATAGTCATGCGTGCTCGCAATGAGAACTTGCACAACATATTTTGTCCTGCCAGCCCGTGGAAGCGGGCCTCTAGGGAACTACTGGCAATTAAGTTGCTCCTTTTAATAGAGCACCGGAGCAAAGCACTAAAACTCCGTGAACACATGTGATCCTCACACCACAACCATCCCCTCCAGTTGTCCCAATTTCTATCACTTCGGGGCCTTTGGATCCGGAAAATGATATGTGTACACAACTTGCAGATAAGATAACAAACAATACTATCATAATGATTCAATAATAAGTTCAGATCTGAGATCATGGCACTCGGGCCCTAGTGGCAAGCATTAAGCACAACAAGTTGCAACAAAGTCAAATAGCACTAATAGAGATACTAGGCACCATGCCCTAACAATCTTATTTGATTACATGATAGAACTCATCCAATCCCTACCATCCCCATAGCCTACAGCGGGGGATTACTCACTCATGGATGAGGGAAACATTGATGGTTGATGGAGAGGCGTTGGTGATGACGATGGCGATGATCCTCCCCAAATTCCCCGTCCCGGCAGGGTGCCAGAGCGGAGTTTCTGGATCCGAATCGCGACTTCTGGTGGTGGCGGCACAGCGGAACTCCTTCTTGAAAAATGTCGAACCCCCTCGGTTTTTATGTCAAGAGGTAACTTATTGGCCAAGAGGGAGCCCGAGGGAGTTCCTGGGGTGGCCGCACCTCCCCTAGGCGCCGCCAGGCCTGGACCACGCCTGGCAGGGGTGTGGGCCCCCATGCCTCCACTCTGTCTCGTACTCTGGCTTCGTGGATCTTCTGGTGAAATGGGATTTTTGGCATATTTTCCGGGATTTTTCATGATAGTTGATTTTCTGCACAGAAACTAGACCCCAATGTAATTCTGCTGAAAACAGCGTTAGTCTGTGTTATTTGTATCCAAATCACACAAGTTTAGAGGAGTAACAATAGCAAAAGTGTTCGGGAAAGCAGATACGTTTTAGACGTACCATCTACCTTAATGCCATCCGCCGCCGTTGGCATCCCAGACGTGACCTGCGGCAGATCCAGCTGAGCGCCAGATGCCATCGCCATCGCCAGCCCCATTGCAGTGCCAACCCTTTTTTGCATCTGCTTATACTTCGTTGGATCATCATCCATTAGGGTGTCTGCGAGGATGTCAACATCCTCAAGGGAAACGCCCTTCGGGTTGATCTCCTTATAGAAGCGGGTAAGGAATTTCTTGGCCTTGTCGAGTGACTCCATGACAGAGGTCCAACAATCTACGATTGATGCAACAACATCTGCCAGGGTATCCCCATGCTACAGGGCGTTATGGTCAAACGGAACAATAGAAGCATCTGTTAGGAAAAGTGACAAAATCATTCGGATGAGGAAAAAGGAATCGCACCTGAAGCATGGAACACTCAAAATAAGAACAAGGTGGCCTACCAGATATCGCTTTGGCAGCAGCCATAAGATTTTCATCCATGGATTTTTTCCACGACGCCGCGACAGCCGAAAGCTGCTGCTCACGGTCTTCAGCCTCTTTCTGCTGACGCTGGAGGGCCTCTGCAGGATCCTTTACCTTCTTCTCCGCTTGGCCGAGACTATTTTCGAGAGCGTTCAGCTTGCGGAGGGCATCATTGTTCTCATGTACAGCATTGGGGATCAAAAGATGAACACAAGAAAATATTCTGTCAGCATATGCAATCGAACAAGAAGAAACTCGCGCACTTCGGAGCTGCTTGAGGTTACCCTCCAGAGAAAGGTGCTGCTGGATCAGGCGATTTGCATCGTGAACATTGGGATGTAAGGAAATCAACAAACCTGATGAGTAACAGGCTCGGGGGCTCACTCGCAAGAAATAGCAGAACACTTACTTGGTTAGCTGTGGACTCCGAAGGTTTTTCTTGTGTCTTCCGCACAACGAGCGCACGAGCCCTTGCCATGTGGAGCTCGAGTTCTCGTCGTCAGAGTTGGCCACCATCTTGGGGAATGAAGAAGCAGGTTTCGATTCCGCATACATCTCTTCGAGCTACTCCTCCGAGGATTCTTCCGAGTGATTCCTTCCAGTATAAATGAGGAACCACATCAATTACAATCTAACACTTAGCATATCAGCATACACAACAATACGAGATCAGAAAATTACGAAGGAATGTCGGATAGGTTGAAGACAGGAGCCTCCTTCTTCTTTTTCTTCTTGGTTGGCGGCTGAGGAGCCATGGATCGAAGATGCATAACCGCAATAGGGGAGGTTGCGCCTCCATCCCCACCATGATGCTCGAGGTAGGTGGGACCCCTCAGCATTGGCTGCATTGTCCCATCCGAGCTTTCGCTCCATCTCCGCTTTCGAGAGAGTCCTTCGCTCTACTCGGGGGCTTCGGTGGATGGTGACTGAGCAGGGGAAGCTTAGACTCAGACTCCATGTCCCCATCATCTGGTGCAGCCTCGAACTTTTCAGGTAGAGGTGGCATCATGCCTGCTACCTTGTAATCCTGCAAGTGAAAGAATAAATTAGTCAAAGAATAACAAACAACACGCACTCGAAAAAGCATTGCATGCAAATACAGGTTTCGCCTGAGGAACTTCTTTCTTGGCATTGAAGGGGGAGTCAGCGACTTCCCCGGAAGATCTTCTTTGGCCTTGTACTTCAGCAAAGGCCGAAGCACCCTATCAAGGTCAGCCGAAGACATCTCCTCTAACGAAACCCTTGTCAGGTCGCTGGCGCCAGCATACAAAAACATCGGATGCGCCCTCTCTTGGAGCGGCTGCACCCGACGTTTAAGGAAGGCGCGAATGATATCAACACTATTGACCTCTTTGCCCGGAATCAACTGTAGGGCCTCCACTCTCTCATAAAGCTTCTCCACCTCATCGGACTCACCGTCCATGATTTTGTTTGACCATGCCTGCTTTCTGGTGATCTTCTGGGTGGAGTCGAAAGGAGAGAGCCCGTCCAGCTGGCCGTCCAGCTTGATTTCGCGGATATAGAACCACTTCCTCCGCCACTGCTGGACGGACTCGCAAAGAAAGAAGGTGAATAACTGGACGTTGGGGCAGATGGAAATCCCACACCCACCCAATGGATAGACACCATGGATGCCAGATTGCCTCTTCACGGAGTAACGTCTCCGGAAGAAGCCGAAGTGAGGCTTGATACCGAGACAACACTCATAGAGGGTGATAAAACAGGCGATATGGAGGAGCGAATTGGGAAACAACTGATAATGTTGAAGCCCATAAAGAAAAATAATCCCACGAAGAAATTTGTGGGCGGGCAAACAAAAAGTGTGAACAACAAACGCGTAGAACATCACCCGAAACCCTTCGGGTGGGCGCGGGATTACCTCCTAATTCGGCAGGATGGCGTCGCCCTTGTTCTTGGAAATCAAGCTGGCTTCACGTAGTTTGCACAAGTCCGACTCCCTCATCTTTGTGCGCCGCCACCTGCCATTGGTGGTCTGGCTTGGAGCGGCAACCTTCTTGGCAGCGCCGGCGGTGCTTGAGCCCACTGCAGTAGACGAGCCCTTCTTTGACTTGCCCATCAAGGAGCAGCAAGCGTGGCGGTACGAGCGAAGAAAGAAGGAATGGAACACATGCAGGATGTCCAGTGCGTAGCGCAAGCAAGAACTCTAGAAATGGCAGCAATGGTGAAGAAAGAACGCAAATGATGAAGGGGTAAAATCAATCTGTTTTCCCCACAGTATAAAAAGAGCGGAGAAGACGATGCGGAGTCGTTGATCTAGAAGCCCTAACGCGCGCTTCATCTCACCGTACATGTGTCAAAGCAAACCTGAACCGTCATGAACACGCCTCCCACTATGCGTGTAAATCGAGGAGACGCCGTAATTTTCGTCGCGCTTGCGCATGACTAGTCAAATTCAAGTCAGGCGGTGGGACCCATGGTCATCCCATCGCATCATCTCTGCTGCCGCAGACGGTTGAGCTCACCAATCGTCAGCAATGACATCATCAAAACAAAGCCAGCAACGGCTTGAAACTTTCGACTGAGTAAAAGTACTTAATCGAATCTACGACTCGACCAATTACTCGGGGGCTACTCATATCAGGAGTGCTGGCCGCGCACCTGAAAAACAATAATGGTGACAACACCTCGAAGAAATCTTCGAGTCCTACGTCGAGTCTACGACTCCACTATGGACTTGGGGGCTACTTCCATAGGGAGAGCTGATCGCGCATTCTAAAAAAACAAGTATTTTAGGATAGACAATCGAAACATACGCAAATGAATGAATTAAAATCTTCGCTCGAGTCTACGACTCGAACAGACACTCGGGGGGCTACTCCCATAGGGAGCGCTGGTCGCGCACCCTATGAACTATTCAAATGAGATCCTTTGGATCAAGCATGATAAAAATCTTTTTGGCAACTTTGCCCGAATCAACGTTAAGTGAGAAGCAGACTCCTTGGTCACCCGAAACACCTCCGCGGTGATAAACCTTCGGATGTTGCGTTTACGATGCAAAGATAAGTCCTAAAGATATCATATGATGCTCTGCCAGTAACATACCGTGACAACAGGCACGATGAAAAATCCTGAAGGACGCGATTGGGTATCAAACTTAAGACACTAGAATTCGACTCCTGTAAGACCTCAACGGCCTAAGTCGAATTGCACCAGCATCGTTCCGGATTCGAGTCTAGGGACTCGAGTCTGAATAAGATCGTGTTGTTTTGTCCAATGCTAGTTAACTGACCCTGATCCGTCAGGTGAGTCAGGCACACGTATCAACAATCCCTATGAAATGACATGTTTATTTGATAGACAGGTTCGAATGAGAAGCACCCGAAAGATTATAGAGTCTCCAGTCGAATCTACGATTCGACTGAACACTCACGGGCTACTGACATGGATATACCCTACTGGTGCCTCTTGTTGGTATACCTAGTCCAGCCCAGGGAAGGCCCACTAGAAGAATTGTTGTCCAAGAAGATTTTGGGTGGCCCAAGCCCATTGAAAGTTCGACTCCCTGAAGGACACGACTAGTTGTAGATGGAATTTCAAAGGGTTCAACTCTAACTTTTAACCAACTCGACCTATCCCCGGGACCTGGCCTATCTATAAAAAGGCCAGGAGGGCACGACGAGAAGGATCTACCCAACTCATACACACACCTCACGCCAGATTGCATCTGCACCTCAGAACCTTCTGGTCGCCATAATCAAGAAATGCAAGCAGGAGTAGGGTTTTCCCTCTGGGGGCCTGAACCTGGGTAAACCTCGTGTCCCCTTGTTACGTGTCTGTTAACCGTCTCGCGACTTCCAGCATCCCCATCTTCTCCAAAACCCAAGTCCATAACAATGGACATTGATGAGATCGAACCTCATCACACGACATTTGTTTTGTATAAGATAGCATGGACAACATGGATGATAATATATATCTCCTTCTCCTCTTTTAAACGAGATAAATAACACCAAAATCTGAGTTCCTATGTGAAAGTTATGCTCAAATCGGTGGAGAAGTTGTAATATGTTTTTCTACGCGAGCCCCTATTTGGGTGTGGGGGGTGATAGAGACTCTAGACTTTTAGGGAGGAGCCTAGAATGGTAGTAAAACATGGCAGAGACTCCGGTCATGGGCGAGGACTCCGGCAGGAAGTTCCAGGATAGGAAGAACACATCCTGGACGCGATTTTGGGCGTAAAAACTCGAACCAAATCTCAAAATTGATTGTGAAATAAAGGAATTAGGGCATCTCCACCAGGGAGACCCAAACGGTCCATTTTTGTCCATTTGGGTCAATCCACCGATGCTTTTGGGTCGTGGTCCGGCCAGCCGCGCCCAACAGCGTGACCAATTTTTTTTCCTATTTTGTTTGGCAAGCCCAAGAGAGAGAAGTGGAAGTCCAAGAGATAGAAGAGAGAAGAAGGCCCATAGTGTGACTGCCAACTAGACCAGTCTGCTACAACAACCGAACAAGCCAGCGTCCGCGTCTGTCCGGACAGACCCATCCGTGACCCAAATTTGATACCTGGATGGGTTGGTCCAGCCTGAATCTGTCTGGATGGGTCATCCGGCTAGGACGCCGCATTTGTCCTAGCTGTCCATGCAAACCGATTAGGATGCGGTCAGATCTTTTGGGTCTCCCTGGTGGAGATTCCCTTTTTTGAGAGAGAGATGGTGGAGATGCCCTTAGGCCAAAAGAATGCAAAGGGATATAGATGAGCAATTTTTGCAGCGGATCTATGGATCAAAACCTACCAAAAGGCACCCAAATCTTAGGTCGATCCATAAGCAAGTATAAACCCCCAATGAAACAACCTCCGGGACTTGAAAGAGAAGCCAACAATCTATCTAATTGAAACATGTTCCTTCTTACCGGTTGGTCCATCGATCCAATAAAATCCTAGACTGCAATAATAGCAACCATTAGAACACTACAAAAGATTGGGACTACTAGAACCTTGATAACACTAGTAGGAAAAGCCTTATAGAAGTCATTTTGCTAGTGGATTTCAAAAATAAATACACGCCACCACTGCCAGACCAAATAGTAAAGGCGTTCAAATAGTCACGAACGCCACCACTAAAACCGGGTGGTAGCGTTCCCGGTTATTCAAACGCCACCAGTAAATGGGTCCAACAGATGCAACCGGCTCAAATATAGTGGTGGCTTTCAGATAATGCAAACGCTACCAATCGTCATCTAGTGATGGTGTGTAACATCCTAGGATTAGCACCTAGAATTATAGAGGACGCAGGTGAAGGGTTTCGCGGCATAGTAAATCAAAATTTTCTACGGATGCGAACAGAGGGAAAGCCAAGATATAATCTAGGAGATGCAAACAACGAGATAGATTGGATTAGATCTTCATACCCTTGAAGATTCAAGCGATTGGAACGCTGTTAACGTGGGTGATGTAGTCGTACTCGCTTCTCCTCCTCGCGATCCGATCCGATCTAGCACCACAAGTGGCGGTGCCTCCGTGAGATGCACACGTGCAGCACCTCGACGTCTCCTCCTTCCTCGGACCAGCAAGTATGGTGGATGGAGAGACAGATTGGATCTACAACACGACGGCGTGGTGTATATGGTGGAGAATTTCTGCAGCAGGGCTTCGCCTACAAACAGTCGGGAGGGAGAGAGGAGGGCAGCAGGGCGGCTAGGGTTGGAGGGGAAGGTGTGGGGGTGGTGTGACCCCAGCCCTCTTTATATAGAGGGGTGGGGCGGCACCCCTAGCCCCTCCCCCAAGCCAAGGCCGGCGGCCAAGGAGGAGGAGTGGGGGGCAAGGAACCCCCCCTTCTAGAAGCTCTATCTAGGGTTTAAACCCTCTTGGCCGGCTGGGCCCTATGGGGCCTTGTGCCCCTGGCCCAATGCGGCCAGGGAACTCCCTCATAGGCCCATGCCCCCTCCCGGAAGGTGTGGCCACGTTGGTCCCCTTACGGAAGATTCTAGAAGCTTCCGGTACAATACCGATTAACCCGGAACAATTCCGAACTCCAAAAACTACACTACCTTATATGAATCTTATTCTCCGGACCACTCCGGAACCTCTCGTGATGTCCCGGATCCCATCCGAGAATCCGAACAAAAACTCATAAACCAATTATCCAATCTATCCTAGCGTCGAGACACGTTAAGTGTGTGACCCTGCGGGTTCGAGAATATGCAGACATGATCTTCTATCAAGAATCAACAATGGTCTGGAAACCCATATTGACTCCACACATTCATCGATGATCATATCGGATGAACCACGATGCCGGATTCAATCAATCCCATATATATATTCCCTTCGTCTCGCAATATTTTACTTGCCCGAGATTCGATCGCTTGCACCGCCATACCTAGTTCAATCTCATTCACGGCAAGTACTTTACTGCTCCGTAATCCGATATCACTTTGTGATTAACTCCTTAACCACATGCTTGCAAGCGTGTTGATATCGACACGAAAGGTGGGCAAGTATATCTCTCCAACTTGGGAGGGACAAATCCCATCTCGATACATACAACCCAACAGATACTTTCCGATCACCTGAGAGACACCTTTATGATCACCCTCTCATAGGATGACGTTTGATGACCTCAAAGCTTTCTTCCGATACCAGGGAGTTGTATTATCTCATGGTCTAAGGAATACAATATTTGATAGAAGAAAAGCTTCGCAAAGACGAACACGATGACACGATCTAATTGCTTCGCTTAGTTTGAGTCTGTCCATCATATGATTCTCCCAATGATATGATCTCATTATCAATTGACAACTCATGTCTATGGTTAGGAAACCTTAACCATCATTAATCAATGAGCTAGTCCATAGAGGCGTACTAGGGACACGGTGTTGTTCACAAACCACACAAGTATTAAAGTTTCCGCTTAATACAATTCTAGCATGGAATATAAACATTATCATGAACAAGAATTATAATAATAACATCTTTATTATTGCCTCTAGGGCATAATTCCAACAGTCTCCCACTTGCACTAGAGTCAATAATCTAGTTTACATTTGGCAACAATCTCACACCCATGGCAATCGAGGTGTTGATCATGTTTTACACGTGGAAGAGGTTTAGTCAATGGATCTCGCAACATTCGGATCTGTATGTACTTTGCTAATCTTCGATCTCCATCCGCTATATAATCTCGGATTATATGAAACTTCAGTTGATATGCTTGGTCTTTGGATGATATCTTGGTTCCTTAGCGAGTGCTATGGCGCCAGTGTTGTCACACAATATATCTAGTGGGTCCAATGCACTTGGAACCACGCCAAGCTCAGTGATGAAGTTCCTGATCCAAACTCCTTCACTTGACGCTTATGCAGCAGCCATGTATTCCGCTTCTACTGTAGATCCCGCGATCACGCTTTGCTTGCAGCTTCTCCAGCTCACAGCTCCTCCATTCAAAATATACACATATCCTGTCTGAGATTTAGAATCATCCTTGTCGGTGTCGAAACTAGCGTCGACGTAACCTTTTACGACGAGCTGTTCATCACCCCCATAGACTAAGAACATTTCTTTAGTCCTATTCAGGTACTTTAGGATGTTCTTCACGGTTGTCCAGTGTTCCACTCCTGGATCACTTTGATATATGCTCGTCAAACTAAGAGCATTGGACACATCCGGTCTAGTACACAGCATGGCATACATGATAGAACCTATGGCCGAGGCATAAGGCACTTTGCTCATAGCTTCCCTATCATTTACCGTAGCTGGACACTGAGCCTTGCTCAATATCTTACCTGACAACATAGGCACTGAACCTTTCTTTGCCTTATCCATTCTGAACCTTTTCAGAACTTTGTCCAGGTATGTACTCTGGCTTAAAGCTATCAGGCGTCTTTGTCTATCTCTATAGATCTTGATGCCCAATATATAAGCAGCTTCACCTAGGTCTTTCATTAAAAACACTTGTTCAAATAACTCTTCGCATCGTTAAGCATGTTAATGTCATTTCCAATAATCAATATGTCATCCACATATAGTACCAGAAATGTCACCGAGCTCCCACTCACTTTCTTGTAGATGCAAGCTTCGTAGCAATTTGGAACAAATCCAAAGCTCTTGATCACTTGATCAAAACGAAGGTTCCTACTCCGAGATGCTTGCTTCAGTCCATAAATGGAACGCTGAAGTTTGCATACTTTATCAGCATCCTTAGGATCGACAAAACCTTCGGGTTGCATCATATACAACTCTTCATCAATGTTGCCATTGAGGAAAGCAGTCTTGACATCCATCTGCCATATTTCATAATCATGAAACGCAGCAATTGCTAATAAAATCCGAATGCACTTAAACATCGCTACAGGAGAGAAAGTCTCATCATAGTCAACACCTTGAACTTGTCGAAAACCTTTTGCGACAAGCCGTGCTTTATAGACGGTAACATTACCATCTGCGTCCGTTTTCTTCTTGAAGATCCATTTGCACTCAACGGCCTTTCGATCGCTAGGAGGGTCCACCAAAGTCCATACTTGGTTTTCGCTCATGGATCCCAATTCGGGTTTCATGGCTTCTAGCCATTTCTCAGAGTCTGAGCTCATCATCGCTTCCTCATAGTTCGTAGGTTCACTGTCTTCTACTAACAAGACAGTCAAGACAGGGTTGCCGTACCACTCAGGAGGGGCACGCGACCTTGTCGACCTGACGCTCAAGAGCAAGATCGCTCAAGCTTCATGATCGTTGTCATTAGCTTCCTCTATTGTTGGTGCAAAGCGGCGGTGGAACAATTTCAGTGCCGCGCTACTCTCCAATTCAAGAGAAGGTTCAATAACCTCGCCTAGCTCTACTTTCCTCCCACTCACTTCTTTCGAGAGAAACTCCTTCTCAAGAAAGGAAGCGTTCTTCATAAACACTTTGCCTTCGGTTCTGTGATAGAAGGTATACCCAATAGTTTCCTTAGGGTATCCTATGAAGACGCATTTCTCCGCTTTGGGTTCGAGCTTGTCCGACATCAACTTCTTGACGTAAGCTTCGCATCCCCAAACTTTAAGAAACGACAACTTAGGTTTAGCACCAAACCACAGTTCATACGGTGTCGTCTCAACGGATTTAGATGGAGCCATATTTAAAGTGAATGCAGCGGTTTATAATGCATAACCCCAAAATGATAACGGCAAATCAGTAAGAGACATCATTGATCAGACCATATTTAATAGGGTTCGATTCCGGCTCGCACACACCATTGCTACTGTGGTGTTCCGGGTGGCGTGAGTTGCGAAACGATTCCGCTTGCTTTAAGATGCGTGAGAAAATCATAACTCAAATATTAACCTCCACGATCGGATCGTAGAAACTTAATCTTTCTGTTATGATGGTTCTCCACTTCATTCTGAAATTCTTTGAACTTTTCAAACGTTTCAGATTTATGTTTCATTAAATAGATATACCCATATCTACTTAAGTCATCGGTAAAAGTGAGAAAATAGCGATATCCACCGCGCGTCGAAACACTCATCGGTCCGCATACATCGGTATGTATGATTTCCAACAAGTTCGTTGCTCGCTCCATCATACCGGAGAACGGGGTTTTGATCATCTTGCCCATGAGGCATGGTTCGCATGTGTCAAATGATTCAAAATCAAGAGACTCCAAAAGTCCATCAGAATGGAGTTTCTTCATGCGCTTTACACCAATATGACCTAGACGACAGTGCCACAAATAAGTAGTATTATCACTATCTACTATGCATCTCTTAGCCTCAATGTTATGGATGTGTGTTTCATCCTTTTCAAGATTTAGAAGAAATAAACCATTCACAATAGGTGCATGACGATAAAAGATGTTACTCATATAAATAGAACAACCATTATTCTCCGATTTAAATGAATAACCATTTTGCAATAAACAAGATTCGGAAATAATGTTCATGCTCAACGCAGACACATACTAACACTTATTAAGGTTTAAAACTAATCCCGAAGGTAAAACTAAGGAGAGCGTGCCGATGGCCATCACATCAACTCTTGATCCGTTGCCAACGCGCATCGTCACCTCATCCCTCGCAAGCCGCCGTCTATTCCGTAGCTCTTGTTTCGAGTTACAAATATTAGCAACTGAACCGGTATCAAATACCCAGGCACTACAACGAGGGCTAGTAAGGAAAACATCAATAACATGTATATCAAATATACCTTTGATGGTGCCAGCCTTCTTGTCCGCTAAGTACTTCGGACAGTAGCGCTTCCAGTGACCCTTGTCCTTGCAATAGAAGCACTCAATGTACGGCTTAGGACCAGACTTGAGCTTCTTCTCAGCATGGGCAACGCGCTTGCCGCCGCCTTTCTTGAAGGGCTTCTTTGCACCCTTACCTTTCTTGAAGGTCGGCTTGTTGACCATCAACACGTGATTATTCTTTTTGATGTCCACCTCCGCTACTTTCATCTTAGCGAAGAGCTCAGTGATCATATCAGTGGAACCAATCTGATCGTGAGCAACTACAAAACTTTTGTAGCTAGGAGGGAGTGACTGTGGAACTCTATCAATCTTGAGCTCCTCTGGAATCTTGCAGTCCACTTGCTCAAGGCGTTGAGTGTAGCCCGACATCTTAATGGCGTGCTCACTAACGGAACTCCCTTCCTCCATCTTGTAGTTAAAGAATTTCTTAGAGATCTCATATCTCTCAGAACGGGCCTGAGTCTGAAACATAGTTTTCAGCTCCTCAAGAATCTCAAAGGGCCCGGCGAACTCCTCAAAACGATTTTGAAGATCCGATTCCATAACAAACAACATGGCAATCTTAATCAAATCATAATCATCCTTGCGCGACTGATAAACAGCTTTTTCATCAACCGGCGCATCTATAGAAGGGGCGTCACCTAGCGCTTTCTCAAGGACATAGTCCTTTTGTCCGCCAGCGAGAATGATTCTCAGAATGCGGAACCATTTGGTGAAGTTAGACCCATTGTTTCTAAGCTTTTCTATCTCAGCAAAAACGTTGAAGTTGAAGTTGGACTTGGCCATGTGATCTACAGTATTTGCAAGTACAATTTAGACTATGTTCATGATAAATAGTTCAACTTTTAATCAAATTACTAGATGAACTCCCACTAAATTCAACATCCCTCAAGTTGTTTAGTGAACATGATCCAAATTCACCACACCTAATCCGATCATCACGAGAAGAGATGTGGCTTCAATGGTGGACAACGAAGTGTTAATAATATCATTCATATGACTCATGCTTAACCTTTCGGTTCTTGTGTTCCGAGGCCATGTCTGTACATGCTAGGCTCGTCAAGTTAGACCCAAGTATTTCAGCAGTGCAACTGGCTTGCACCCGCTTGTATGTGAGCGAGAGTCTATAGCACCCGATCATCACGTGATGCTTGGACACGATTTAACTTTCGCAACTGCATACTTGGGGAGAACACATTTTTTATCTTGATCTTTAAGTGAGGAATCATCTTATAATGCTACCGTCGCGATCTAAGCATAATAAGATACATAAAAGGATAAACATCACATGCATATAACTTTATGTGACATGGTATAGCCAATCTTCGCTCAATGATCTCCATCTTGTGCGTTCCGGCATGATCTCCATCAGTCCACCATGATTGCCTCCACCACGAATAGAAACTACAACTATTGCTAACTACTTAGCGATAAAGTGAAACTATTACATGGCGTATAAGAAGTTGACACACATGTCATACACAATTATAAAGACAACCATATGGCTCCTGCCGGTTGTGTACTCATCGACATGCAATTCGTGAACATTACAAAACATGATCATCGCATACATTATACACATCATATCTTGGGCCATACCATATCATAGAAAACACTCCCTGCAAAAACAAGTTAGACGCCTCTACTTTGTTGTTGCATGTTTTACGTGGCTTATGGGAGTAGATGCTAAGAACGATTCTTACCTACGGAAAGCCACAACGGTGATATTATGGTTGCCAAACTCCGGTGTTAATCCCATGACAACTATAGTGAGAGAAACTGACATCCACCAGCCGCATGTGTGGAACAAGCCACACGTCAAGTGCGGAGCCAGTCTCGCGAACGACGTCGCGTAAGGTTGGCCTGGACCGCTTCAATCTCACTATCCCGCGTCATAAGAAGAACACAAACAAGAGGCTTGCAACAGAAAACATCAACGCCCGCAACAACCATGTTGCGTTCTACTCGTGAATCACATCTACGCATAGATCTAGCTCTGATACCACTGAAGGGTTTCGCGGCATAGTAAATCAAAATTTTCTATGGATGCAAACAGAGGGAAAGCCAAGATCTAATCTAGGAGATGCAAACAACGAGAGAGATTGGATTAGATCTTCATACCCTTGAAGATTCGCACAGCGGAACGTTCGTCGGAACGTGGGTGATGTAGTCATACTCGCTTCTCCTCCTCGCGATCCGATCCGATCTAGCACCACAAGTGGCGGTGCCTCCGTGAGATGCACATGTGCAGCACCTCGAAGTCTCCTCCTTCCTCGGACCAGCAAGTATGGTGGAGAGACAGATTGGATCTACAACACGACGGCGTGGTGTATATGGTGGAGAATTTCTGCAGCAGGGCTTCGCCTACAAACAGTCAGGAGGGAGAGAGGAGGGCAGCAGGGCGGCTAGGGTTGGAGGGGAAGGTGTGGGGGGTGGTGCGCCCCCAGCACTCTTTATATATAGGGGTGGGGCGGCAACCCTAGCCCCCTCCCACAAGCCAAGGCCGGCGGCCAAGGAGGAGGAGTGGGGGGCAAGGAAACCCTCCCCCTTCTAGAAGCTCTATCTAGGGTTTAAACCCTCTTGGCCGGCTGGGCCCTATGGGGCCTTGTGCCCCTGGACCAATGCGGCCAGGGCACTCCCTCATAGGCCCATGCCCCCTCCCGGAAGGCGTGGACACGTTGGTCCCCTTCCAGAAGGTTCTAGAAGTTTCCGGTACAATAACGATTAACCCGGAACAATTCCGAACTCCAAAAACTGCACTACCTTATATGAATCTTATTCTCCGGACCACTCCGGAACCTCTCGTGATGTCCCGGATCCCATCCGAGACTCCGAACAAAAACTCATACACCAATTATCCAATCTATCCTAGTGTCGAGACACGTTAAGTGTGTGACCCTGCGGGTTCGAGAATATGCAGACATGATCTTCTATCAATAATCAACAGCGGGGTCTGGAACCCCATATTGACTCCCACACATTAATTGATGATCATATAGGATGAACCACGATGCCAGGATTCAATCAATCCCATATATATATATATATATTCCCTTCGTCTCGCGATATTATACTTGCCCGAGATTCGATCGCTTGCATCATACCTAGTTCAATCTCGTTCACAGCAAGTACTTTACTCGTTCCGTAATCCGATATCACTTTGTGATTAACTCCTTAACCACATGCTTGCAAGCGGTGTTGATATCGATTACCGAGTGGGCCCGAAGTATATCTCTCCAACTTGGGAGGGACAAATCCCATCTCGATACATACAACCCAACAGATACTTTCCGATCACCTGAGAGACACCTTTATGATCACCCTCTCATAGGATGACGTTTGATGACCTCAAAGCTTTCTTCCGATACCAGGGAGTTGTATTATCTCATGGTCTAAGGAATACAATATTTGACATAGGAAAAGCTTCGCAACGATGAACACGATGAAACGATCTAATTGCTTCGCTTAGTTTGGGTCTGTCCATCATATAATTCTCCCAATGATATGATCTCATTATCAATTGACAACTCATGTCTATGGTTAGGAAACCTTAACCATCATTAATCAATGAGCTAGTCCATAGAGGCGTACTAGGGACACGGTGTTGTTCACAAACCACACAAGTATTAAAGTTTCCGCTTAATACAATTCTAGCATGGAATATAAACATTATCATGAACAAGAATTATAATAATAACATCTTTATTATTGCCTCTAGGGCATAATTCCAACAGCAGGTATGTGCATTGCATTCATGCATCAGAAAATCCGGGGAATTTTCACACAAAACTAAAGAAGCTATAGAGGGATCGGGATCTCTCTTGTTCTAATGGAAACATTAGGACATGTGCAATGGATTTCGACATGACCTCTATTGTACTTTTGTGTTGGAAGGGAAGACAATTCAAGATTTGAATATTTATTTAATAAATATGAATACAAAAAGGATTTGAAATAAAATAGTAAATGGAAATTGAATTGTACTAGGAAATAAGAGATGAACTTTATTTATAAATAAGATACAAGAGTTACAGTTATGCAATTAGAAAAGATAATTGAAATTTAAATACAAAAGGAAAAATAATTACAACAATAATAAGAATGGAATTCATATTTTGTTTTTTTAAACAAGATATAAGTATTACAAGAATTTAGATTACAAGTAGAAAGAAAATTTAACTTTATAATATTATACAATATTACATTATCTTTGCAAATGAACCATATAAGAAAAGGAAAACAAGTAATTTTATTAGATAAAGAACAATAATACAATGTCTTTACAATAATCAAACAGAAAAGAAATTACATTGATTGATAAAAAATAAAACCTAAAGTATTTTATATATTATTTCTTGAACCTTCTTTTCTGCTTATCCTTCTGTACCTGCAAAACAACTCAAAAGAAAACAAAGTTCCAGAAATGGAAAAACAAAACAGAGATTATGTGGGGTTATGCTCTCAGATTAGGCAATGAAGTGTATTGCAAAACTCATCATTGAGTAACTGATAAAAAGGGGCCAAAGTGTGCAATCTGTTCTTATTCCAAAAAGGGCCTTAGTCTATGCATCACAGGCATGGGGCAAGTTTCACCAAACTAGTAACAGGTAAAAGGAGAAGCAGTAATTCTAGCAAAAGATCTAGTGTACTTGATCTGATCCACATGATGGATGAAGCAGGCAAGTAGCTCACACAACACATGCATGGCATGTGTTGTCACTACCACAGTAAGTGGTATAATAGTGCAAAGGTAGCAGAAGGGAACTTCCAGGTGCTGTTCTCACATATCAAACCATTCCAACCGAAACCACACCTCTCTCTCTCCCTGTAGTAAAGTGTTTCAAGAACACTTCTTTGAGCAAGACAATAACACATACTTATCTATCATCAGAGCCACCCACTGGATAATAACCACACAGATTATTCCACCATCTCACCACATCTCTAATCCTGGTTGCTCACTGGAGCCATCCAAGAGCTAGGAGGGGCAAGTATACCAGAAGAAAAAAACCATAGCAAATCCAATAGATCAAGTCAGGAACTAGGAGAAGGGGTATGTATCAGCAGTTGAATCACAAGCTTACCAGGACATCAACAACATCAGTACGATAAGTTTCCCAAGAGCAACCACAGCTTCAGAACCACAGGTTATCCATTTAAGATCATGCCTTTATATCTGATCTTACTATTGCATCCTAGAAAATGGATGGGGTGATAGAAAACCCTTAGATTTGTACTCAAGTGGAGTACCAGATCATCACTGGATAATTTTCATAAGCCAGCCATAACTAATTTATCCAAGCATCATCAAAACCCTAGCCTATGCATCATGGGCTGAGCCAAGAAATTAAGCACTTATCCATTTCTATCAATACATCAAGATAACTTTTAGTATCTGTTCTTATCATATTGTTTAGAGCATGAGGTTGGTGAGAGAGAGAGAGAGAGAGATCTCAGACTGGGTAGAAGTGCTACTCCAATATCATCCTAGAGCTAAGATCAATGCAAGAGAAAGAATCTGCATTTTTAGCCACCAAATTAGCTTCAGCCTTTTGCATCACAAGCTAAGTTTCTCTCTTGTTTTTATCAACATCAACTACACCACTGTAGTTAATCTCTGTAGCAAGCCATGCTACATGGGCTACTATTGTGCACTCTCCAAGGTTGGAGGCACCACAATAGCAGCCCAAGGTCAGCTAAAGCCACCAGAAGGATCCTTACATATTAACTAGCTCACAAGATATCCAAACCCAACAAATTCTATCATTTTCGCAGTTCATTAAGCTAGGAATCCATTGTTTTTATATGTGATTAATATCACTACTGGACCATAGGTTCAGTTCAGCATGCACCTTTCATATATAAACTCAACATTGAGCCAAGTACATCATTTATAATCTACCACCAGAAAATTGGATCAAATCATCTCCCTAACATTTTAGGGATCTTTTCTTTTTACAAGTTGCCTATGGATTTACATCCATCGGGAGGGTAAGATCTATTGGATAGAATATGTCCTCAGAGACACACTCAGATGAAATGTTTATCAACATGGATAACTAGAGGAGGGTCTAACAACATTTTTCCATCTATGGACAAGGTCTCAGATCATACACCATTGACCTAAACTACTGTTCACTGGTTTAGAACTAGGTGACAGCTGATTTTCTTTAATGAACTACTACAGGGCACATTACATGGAATGGTGGCACCTCTATAGCAGTTTCATTTCTTTTTAACCATTTCTCAAAATCAGAAGTACAAGCATGAGAAATTACACCAAGTTATTCAAACCATCTTCCTAAGTCACACCAGCTAGGAATCATTCAACTAATCACATCTGCAAGCCATTCCTCAATAAACCAAGCCACTAGACTGAACCACATCCAGTAAACCAATATTCATAAACTAGTAATCTTACTAAAGCACATTGATCATATACAAGATCAAAGACCATGTATAAAGGACAATACCAAGGATTCACTAATCTTAACTCAATCGAACCATAGGTCACAAGTAATTTCTGTTGGAATTATGCCCTAGAGGCAATAATAAAGATGTTATTATTATAATTCTTGTTCATGATAAAGTTTATATTCCATGCTAGAATTGTATTAAGCGGAAACTTTAATACTTGTGTGGTTTGTGAACAACACCGTGTCCCTAGTACGCCTCTATGGACTAGCTCATTGATCAATGATGGTTAAGGTTTCCTAACCATAGACATGAGTTGTCAATTGATAATGAGATCATATCATTGGAGAATGATATGATGGACAGACCCAAACTAAGCGAAGCAATTAGATCGTTTCATCGTGTTCATCGTTGCGAAGGTTTTCCTATGTCAAATATTGTATTCCTTAGACCATGAGATAATACAACTCCCTGGTATCGGAAGAAATCTTTGAGGTCATCAAACGTCATCCTATGAGAGGGTGATCATAAAGGTGTCTCTCAGGTGATCGGAAAGTATCTGTTGGGTTGTATGTATCGAGATGGAATTTGTCCCTCCCAAGTCGGAGAGATATACTTCAGGCCCACTCGGTAATCGATATCAACACCGCTTGCAAGCATGTGGTTAAGGAGTTAATTACAAAGTGATATCGGATTACGAAGCGTAAAGTACTGCTTTGGAACGAGATTGAACTAGGTATGACGGCATCAACGATCGAATCTCGGGCAAGTAAAATATCGCGAGACGAAGGGAATATATATATGGGATTGTTTGAATCGGCATCGTGGTTCATCCGATATGATCATCGATGAATGTGGGAGTCAATATGGGTGCCTGCACCCGCTGTTGATTATTGATAGAAGATCATGTCTGCATATTCTCGAACCCGCAGGGTCACACACTTAACGTGTCTCGACGCTAGGATAGATTGGATAATTGGTTTATGAATTTTTGTTCGGAGTCTCGGATGGGATCCAGGACATCACGAGAGGTTCCGGAATGGACCGGAGAATAAGATTCATATAAGGCAATGCAGTTTTTGGAGTTCGGAATTGTTCCGGGTTAATCGGTATTGTACCGGAAGCTTCTAGAACCTTCCGGAAGGGGACCAACGTGGCCCCACCTTCCGGGAGGGGTCATGGGCATATGAGGGAGTGTCCTGGCCGCTTTGGGCCAGGGGCACAAGGCCCCATAGGGCCCAGCCGATCCTAGAGGGTTTAAATCGTTTAAATCAGAGATAGGGTTTCTAGAAGGGGGAGAGTCCTTGCCCCCCACTTCTCCCTCCCTTGGCCACCGGCCCAAGGCTTGGAGGAGGGGAAAGGGCTGGCCGCCCCCCCTCTATAAATACAGGGCTGGTGCGCCCCCTCCTCCCTACACCTTGCCTCCAAACCCTGGTTGCCCTGCTACTCTTCCTCTCTCCCTCCCGACTGTTTGTAGGCGAAGCCCTGCAGCAGAAATTCTCCACCATATACACCACGCCGTCGTGTTGTAGATCCAATCTATCTCTCCACCATACTTGCTGGTCCGAGGAAGGAGGAGACGCCGAGTCTTTGCACGTGTGCATCTCACGGAGGCACCGCCACTTGTGGTGCTAGATCGGATCGGATTGTGAGGAGGAGAAGCGAGTACTACATCACCCACGCTCCGATTTAACGCTCGCTGCGCGAATCTTCAAGGGTATGAAGATATAATCCAATCTCTCGCTTATTGCATCTCCTAGATTAGATCTTGGCTTTCCCTGCTCGCATCCGTAGAAAATTTTGATTTACTATGCCGCGAAACCCTTCAAAGGGTATCGAGCTAGATCTATGCGTAGATGTGTTTCACGAGAAGAACGCAACATGGTTGTTGCGCGTTGATGTTTTCTGTTGCAAGACTCTTGTTTGTGTTCTTCTTATGACGCGAGATAGTGAGATTGAAGCGGTCCAGCCAACCTTACGCGACGTCGTCATGAGACCGACTCCGCACTTGATGTGTGGCTTGTTCCACACATGCGGTGGTGGATGTCGCTTTCTCACTATAGTTGTCATGGGATTAACACCGAGTTTGGCAACCATAATATCACCGTTGTGGCTTTCCGTAGGTAAGAATCGTTCTTAGCATCTACTCCCATAAGCCACGTAAAACATGCAACAACAAAGTAGAGGCGTCTAACTTGTTTTTGCAGGAGTGTTTTCTCGTGATATGGTATGGCCCAAGATGTGATGTGTATATTGTATGCGATGATCATGTTTTGTAATGTTTCACGACTTGCATGTCGATGAGTACACAACCGCAGGAGCCATATGGTTGTCTTTATAATTGTGTATGACCTTGAGTCAACTTCTTATACGCCATGTAATAGCTTTACTTTATCGCTAAGTAGTTAGCAATAGTTGTAGTTGCTATTCGTGGTGGAGGCAATCATGGTGGAGTGATGGAGATCATGCCGAACGCACAAGATGGAGATCATTGCGCCAAGATTGGCTATACCATGTCACATAAAGTTATATGCATGTGATGTTTATCCTTTGTGTATCTTATTATGCTTAGATCGCGACGGTAGCATTATAAGATGATTCCTCACTTAAAGATCAAGATAAAACTGTTCTCCCCAAGTATGCACCGCTATGAAAGTTCGTCGTGTCCAAGCATCACGTGATGATCGGGTGCTATAGACTCTACGCACATACAACGGGTGCAAGCCAGTTTTGCACACGCTGAAATACTTGGGTCTAGCTTGACGAGCCTAGCATGTACGCACATGGCCTCGAACACAAGAACCGAAAGGTTAAGCATGAGTCATATGAATGATATGATCGACACTTCGTTGTCCACCATTGAAACCACATCTCTTCTCGTGATGATCGGATTAGGTGTGGTGAATTTGGATCGTGTTCACTAAACAACTTGAGGGATGTTGAATTTAGTGGGAGTTCATCTAATAATTTGATTAAGTTGAACTATTTATCATGAACATAGTCTAAATTGTACTTGCAAATCAGTAGATCACATGGCCAAATCCAACTTCAACTTCAACGTTTTTCTTTGAGAAGGAAAAGCTTAGAAACAATGGGTCTAACTTCACCAATTGGTTCCGCAATCTAAGAATCATTCTGTCTCATGGACAAAAGGACTATGTCCTTGGTAAAGCGTTAGGTGACCCTCGTCAAGAATCGCTTACCGATGAGAAAGCTGTCTATCGTCAAGAAAGATGATTATGGTGTGATTAAGAGCACCATGTTGTTTGCTATGGAACCGGAACTTCAAAATCATTTTGAAACCTATCCCGGTCCCTTTGAGATTCTCGAGGAGCTGAAAACCATGTTTCAGACTCAAGGCCGTTCTGAGAGATATGAGATCTCTGAGAAGTTCTTTAACTGCAAGATGGAGGAAGGGAGTTCCGTTAGTGAGCACGCCATAAAGATGTCGGGCTACACTCAACGCCTTGAGCAACTGGAATGCACGATTCCAGAGGAGCTCAAGATTGACATGGTTCTGCAATCACTCCCTCCCAGCTACAGAAGTTTTGTAGTGACTCATAATCAGATTGGCTCCACTGATACGATCACCGAGCTCTTCGAAAGATGAAGGCTGCGGAGGTGGACATCAAGAAGGATAATCATGTGTTGATGGTCAACAAGCCCTCCTTTAAGAAAGGTAAGGTAGCAAAGAAGCCCTTCAAGAAGGGCGGCGGCAAGCGCAATGCTCCTGCTAAGAAGAAGCTGAAGTCTGGTCCTAAGCCGGACACTGAGTGCTTCTATTGCAAGGACAAGGTTCACTGGAAGCGCAACTGTCCGAAGTACTTAGCGGACAAGAAGGCTGGCACCATCAAAGGTATATTTGATATACATGTTATTGATGTTTTCCTTACTAGCCCTCGTTGTAGTGCCTGGGTATTTGATACCGTTGCTAATATTTGTAACTCAAACAGAGCTACGGAATAGAAGGCGGCTATGAGGATGAGGTGACGATCGGCTGGCAACGGATCAAGAGTTGATGTGATGGCCGGTCACGCTCTCCTTAGTTTTACCTTCGGATTAGTTTTAAACCTTAATAAATGTTATTATGTGCTGCGTTGAGCATGAACATTATTTCGGATCGTGTTTATTGCAAGACGGTTATTCATTTAAATCGAGAATAATGGTTGTTCTATTTATATGAGTAACATCTTTTATGTTCATGCACCTCTTGTAAATGGTTTATTTCTTCTAAATCTCGAAAGGGATGAAACACACATCCATAACATTGAGGCTAAGAGATGCAAAGTAGATAGTGATAATACTACTTATTTGTGGCACTGTCGTCTAGGTCATATTGGTGTAAAGCGCATGAAGAAACTCCATTCTGATGGACTTTTGGAGTCTCTTGATTTTGAATCATTTGACACATGCGAACCATGCCTCATGGGCAAGATGATCAAAACCCCGTTCTCCGGTATGATGGAGCGAGCAACGGACTTGTTGGAAATCATACATACCGATGTATGTGGACCGATGAGTATTTCGACGCGCGGTGGATATCGCTATTTCCTCACTTTTACCGATGACTTAAGTAGATGTGGGTATATCTATTTAATGAAACATAAACCTGAAACATTTGAAAAGTTCAAAGAATTTTAGAATGAAGTGGAGAACCATCGTAACAAAAAGATTAAGTTTCTAAGATCCGATCGTGGAGGTGAATATTTGAGTTATGATTTTCTCACGCATCTTAAAGCAAGTGGAATCGTTTCACAACTCATGCCACCCGGAACACCACAGCGCAATGGTGTGTCTGAACACCGGAATCGAACCCTATTAGATATGGTCCGATCAATGATGTCTCTTACTGATTTGCCGTTATCATTTTGGGGTTATGCATTAGAAACCGCTGCATTCACTTTAAATAGGGCTCCATCTAAATCCGTTGAGACGACACCGTATGAACTGTGGTTTGGTGCTAAACCTAAGTTGTCGTTTCTTAAAGTTTGGGGATCTGAAGCTTCGTCAAGAAGTTGATGCCGACAAGCTCGAACCCAAAGCGGAGAAATGCGTCTTCATAGGATACCCTAAGGAAACTATTGGGTATACCTTCTATCACGAACCGAAGGCAAAGTGTTTTATGCAAAAGAACGGTTCCTTTCTTGAGAAGGAGTTTCTCTCGAAAGAAGTGAGTGGGAGGAAAGTAGAGCTTGCGAGGTTATTGAACCTTCTCTTGAATTGGAGAGTAGAGCACTGAAATTGTTCCATTGCTTTGCACCAACAATAGAGGAAGCTAATGACAAGGATCATGAAGCTTGGACGATGCTCTTGCATCGAACGTCGCAGTCGACAAGGTCGTGTGCCCCTCCCAGGTGGTACAGCAACCTGTCTTGTCTTGTTAGTAGAAGACGGTGAACCTACAAACTATGAGGAAGCGATGATGAGCCGGACTACGAGAAATGGCTAGAAGCCATGAAATCCGAATTGGGATCCATGAGCGAAAACCAAGTATGGACTTTGGTGGACCCTCCTAGCGACCGAAAGGCCATTGAGTGCAAATGGATCTTCAAGAAGAAAACGGACGCGGATGGTAATGTTACCGTCTATAAAGCACGGCTTGTCGCAAAAGGTTTTCGACAAGTTCAAGGTGTTGACTACGATGTTTAAGTCCATTCGGATTTTATTAGCAATTGCTGCGTTTCATGATTATGAAATATGGCAGATGGATGTCAAGACTGCGTTCCTCAATGGCAACATTGATGAAGAGTTTTATATGATGCAACCCGAAGGTTTTGTCGATCCTAAGGATGCTGATAAAGTATGCAAACTTCAGCGTTCCATTTATGGACTGAAGCAAGCATATCGGAGTTGGAACCTTCGTTTTGATCAAGTGATCAAGAGCTTTGGATTTGTTCCAAATTGCTACGAAGCTTGCATCTATAAGAAAGTGAGTAGGAGCTCGGTGACATTTCTAGTACTATATGTGGATGACATATTGATTATTGGAAATGACATTAACATGCTTAACGATGCGAAGAGTTATTTGAACAAGTGTTTTTCAATGAAAGACCTAGGTGAAGCTGCTTATATATTGGGCATCAAGATCTATAGAGATAGACAAAGACGCCTGATAGCTTTAAGCCAGAGTACATACCTGGACAAAGTTCTGAAAAGGTTCAGAATGGATAAGGCAAAGAAAGGTTCAGTGCCTATGTTGTCAGGTAAGATATTGAGCAAGGCTCGTGTCCATTCTGATGAAATGATAGGAAGCTATGAGCAAAGTGCCTTATGCCTCGGCCATAGGTTCCATCATGTATGCCATCTTTGTGTACTAGACGGATGTGTCCAATGCTCTTAGTTTGACAAGCGGATATCAAAGTGATCCGAGTGGAACCTTTGGACAGCCGTGAAGAACATCCTAAAGTACACGAATAGGACTAAAGAAATGTTCTTAGTCTATGGGGTGATGAACAACTTGTCGTAAAGGTTACGTCGACGCTAGTTTTGACAAGGATGATTCCAAATCTCGAGACGGATACGTTTATATTTTGAATGGAGGAGCTGTGAAGTGGAGAAGCTGCAAGCAAAGCGTGATCGCGGGATCTACAATGGAAGCGGAATACATGGCTGCCGCAAGCGTCAAGTGAAGGAGTTTGGATCGAAACTTCATCATCGAGCTTGGCGTGGTTCAAGTGCATTGGACCCACTAGAGATATTGTGTGACAACATCTGGCGCCATAGCACTTGCTAAGGAACCAAGATATCATCCAAAGACCAAGCATATCAACGCAAGTTTCATATAATCCGAGATTATATTGCGGATGGAGATCCGAAGATTAGCAAAGTACATACAGATCGAATGTCAGATCCAATGACTAAACCTCTTCCACGTGTAAAACATGATCAGCACCTCGATTGCCATGGGTGTGAGATTGTTGCCAAATGTAAACTAGATTATTGACTCTAGTGCAAGTGGGAGATCATGGAATTATGCCCTAGAGGCAATAATAAAGATATTATTATAATTCTTGTTCATGATAAAGTTTATATTCCATGCTAGAATTGTATTAGCGAAACTTTAATACTTGTGTGGTTTGTGAACAACACCGTGTCCCTAATGCGCCTCTATGGACTAGCTCATTGATCAATGATGGTTAAGGTTTCCTAACCATAGACATGAGTTGTCAATTGATAATGAGATCATATCATTGGAGAATGATATGATGGATGAGACCAAACTAAGCGAAGCAATTAGATCGTTTCATCGTGTTCATCGTTTGAAGCTTTTCCTATGTCAAATATTGTATTCCTTAGACCATGAGATAACCCTGTATCGGAAGAAATCTTTGAGGTCATCAAACGTCATCCTATGAGAGGGTGATCATAAAGGTGTCTCTCGGTGATCGGAAAGTATCATTGGGTTGTATGTATCGAGATGGAATTTGTCCCTCCCAAGTCGGAGAGATATACTTGGCCCACTTTCGTGTCGATATCAACACGCTTGCAAGCATGTGGTTAAGGAGTTAATCACAAAGTGATATCGGATTCTTGAGCAGTAAAGTACTTCGTGAGCGAGATTGAACTAGGTATGACTGATGCAAGCGATCGAATCTCGGGCAAGTAAAATATCGCGAGACGAAGGGAATATATATATGGGATTGTTTGAATCTGGCATCGTGGTTCATCCGATATGATCATCGATGAATGTGTGGGAGTCAATATGGGTGCCCATACCCTGTTGATTATTGATAGAAGATCATGTACGCATATTCTCGAACCCGCAGGGTCACACATAACGTGTCTCGACGCTAGGATAGATTGGATAATTGGTTTATGAATTTTTGTTCGAGTCTCGGATGGGATCCGGGACATCACGAGAGGTTCGGAATGGTCGGAGAATAAGATTCATATAAGGCAATGCAGTTTTTGGAGTTCGAATTGTTCCGGGTTAATCGGTATTGTCGAAGCTTCTAGAACCTTCGGAAGGGGACCAACGTGGCCCCACCTTCCGGGAGGGCATGGGTCTATGAGGGAGTGTCCTGGCCGCTTTGGGCCAGGGCACAAGGCCCCATAGGGCCAGCCGATCCTAGAGGTTTAAATCGTTTAAATAAGAGATAGGGTTTCTAGAAGGGAGTCCTTGCCCCACTTCTCCCTCCTTGGCCGCCCCAAGGCTTGGAGGAGGGAAAGCTGGCGCCCCCTCTATAAATAGAGGGCTGCGCCCTCCTCCTACACCTTGCCTCCAAACCCTGGTTGCCTGCTACTCTTCCTCTCCCTCCCGATTGTTTGTGGCGAAGCCTGCAGCAGAAATTCTCCACCATATACACCACGCCGTGTTGTAGATCCAATATATCTCTCCACCATACTTGATGGTCCGAGGAAGGAGGCGTCGAGGTGATGCACGTGTGCATCTCACGGGCACCGCCACTTGTGGTGCTAGATCGGATCGGATGCGAGGAGGAGGCGAGTCGACTACATCACCCACGTTAGATGAACGTTCCATCTTGAATCTTCAAGGGTATGAAGATCTAATCCAATCTCTCTCGTTGATTGCATCTCCTAGATTAGATCTTGGCTTTCCCTCTGTTCGCATCCGTAGAAAATTTTGATTTACTATGCCGCGAAACCCTTCAATTTCGTCAAGCAATTGAACCCTAGAACATGGGATTATCCCCAATTAGAATCAATCAGAGTAGCAATAAGGAATTTAAGGGCAGACAGAGGACAAGGGGAGGAGAATCATTACTTACCCGGGGTCCTCGCTTAGAGTTCGAAGAGAAAGCAGACCGGCGGTGATGAAGAGGCGGCAGCACGGGGAGCACCCCCGGAGGGGCGCTGCAACCCGCATCTGCCGCTCATAAGGAGCAGCGTTTGGAGAAGGGTGAGGATCGTGAGCAACCCAGCACGGCATCGACAAAGAACCAAGGCGGCTGAACCCTAACCCTAGCCTCGGGCGAGGTCGTGTCGGGAGAATACCCGGAGGAATCGGCTTGGACAGATCGAGCGATCTTGACTCGATAGTCTTGCACCGCGGCAAGGCCATGGCGGCGGAGTTTCTTAATCGAAGGCGGTCTGACCATGGCGGCCAGAGCGAGGGCGAGAGAGATAAGATCGAGCGTGGGAAGAGGGTCTTGGCAGGGTGGGTTTGACCCTGAGCCAGTTGGGCCAAGTTGGGTCCAAATGGGCCCATTGGTAAGCCTGGCCCAATTTCAAAGGAAAAATAAGAAAATAAGATATTTATCAAATCACTAAATGACCAAACTACCCCTAAACATAATTTATACCCTAGAAAAATATAAAAAAATCCCAAAAATACATATGATATATCAAAATGACCACAAAAATAATATCTACCTAATAAAATATAATTTTAACTATTTAACATAAATATAAAAATAATTATTAACACCATTAAATCTTAAATAAAAATTTATAAAATAAAACAAAACCCTAAAAATAAATAAAAAATCATTTTTGTGTATCAAAATAACTCTATTATTTTATAAAAATACTAACTTAGAGTTTCACAAATAAAACATAAAGCACATATTTAAAGACACTTAATTCTTTGATGAATTTTATAAAAATAAAGATAATACTTAAAAATAAATAAAATTCATTTTTAAGGTTTTGAATAAATATATTACACTAGAAAAATCTTAAATATATTATTAGAAAAGTCTTTAATATTTTAAATAATAAATCCTTACCTAATACCTATTTTGTGAATTCTTTAAAAATAATTGTTAAGTAAGAAATAATCACAATTCTTATAAAACCTTGAGCAATTAGTGCCTTTGTACTAAATTCCAAACCCATAACTTAAATTCATAATCAAATTTAAGTATAACTTTTAACTTTAAGATATTCTTTTAAAAATCTTATTAAGAAACCTTTTAAATAAACATTGGTTATCACCCATTTATAAAATATGGTGAATAATCATTATATCTTAACCATTATTAACATAACTTTAAATTCTAACAAATTACTAAGATCATCTAATTATTCTCCCATTAAATAAATACAAATTATTTTCTTAATAAGCAAAACAAATTTAATCTAAATCATTCACTTAAAATATAAAGTGAATAATTCCACACCTTAGTTATACCATCATAAATCTAAAACTTGGAAATAATTAAAATATATTACATCTTAAGTTTACTTAACCTTTTAAAGTTAACTTTAGTCTCAAAGCTTAAAAACATCAGGTCTAATAAATCACTTATGTTTTTATAGTTAAGTTTGGTCTATTTAACTTAAGACATAAAGCATCTCAAGTCCAAACTAATAAATCAAACACCAAAAGACATTGATCATGTTCTATGAACAATGATGATTATTTAAACCTTAGAAAGGAAATCTTTTCTTCAAATGTGATTCTTTTTTCCACTTCAAGAAACAACTCTAGGATAGTTGTTTCAAACCTTAATAATCCAATACATAGACTTCCATCCTAATCACCAAATAGCAACTAATCTAAATCTTAAATTACTATTGCACTCTACTTTTATATCTTATATATCAAAACTTATAATCCCTATAGATGCACGTCATGTGAAGTAAAAATTTGAAGATAAACCAAATTTTAAAGGAATCACCTAAGTTCACTTCACTTTCAGTATTATGGATTCACTTTGGGAATTTTACAAAATGCATATCATTACTTATGCATAACAGCATCTTGCTTCTTTAAACATTAGTCCTTACCGAACCAATGATGCTGATTTCAGATATTGGATCTTATATTGTCTCGAAGACCGTGAGTGCATAATCTTGCAATCACAAAAGGCAAGTTCACACTTGCTCATGTCCTTTTGATTATTTTCTGTAAAGTATTTTGCAAATCAAATGTTGACATCAACTGCATTTGAAAAAGGTCAGAAAACACTATTTTGATAATAAAGTGAACTATTGGTTACTGATCCAGGGTGATCAGCTAATCTATTAAATCTGGCAGTTGGAATACCACTATTCAGGACTATATCACCTAGGATTTAATAACCAATGTCTCCAGTGATTCTTGCGCCGTATATTATGTGTTGACCATGAGATTTGGAATGGGACGGAGAAGTCAGCTAAATCTTTTCCCTCTCGCATGGAGCCGGATGTGCGGGTCGTGGCTGTTATCACTCGTAGCGTGCGTATTAATTGGTAGTTCATAGAGGATATGCAGCATATGGGTGGGATCCCTCAACGTCCCACGATAGTTCCGGCATCTGAACGGTCTGTATTGCCTATTGACGTAATTCAATAGGTGGGCATGGCATACACCAAGGAGACATGCGGGGTCGCGGAGAGGGCAGTGATTGGCTTGGATCTTAGGTTGGGCCTCAAACCAAGGAAGTTTGAACGGGAACATAATCCCGGTCGTGCAACAAAGCCTAAGGTCTCTCATGGGTAAAGTGACACACCTCTACAGAGTGTAAGAACTGTAACTTGTTACTCCCTGTTTCGGGAAGGAGCTGCGAACGCGGCGGGAAAGGAACTCCATGAAAGTTCTGGTAAACCTGTGAAGGCTGACGGACATAGCTTTTCAGAATAAAAGCAACCTTTGAAGAAATGTTTACGAAAACTTGCATGGCCTACGACCTATGGTCTGTGGCTGTAGATATAGTGCATCAAACACTCCTTTTTTAGTGAACTTGCTGAGTACGCTCGGACTCAACATATCTTCTTAACCCTTGCTAGGTTCTAAAGCCTGTACAGACGATGTCTACATCAAGTCATGCTCCAGAAATCATCATCAAAAGCTAAAGTTCTTCAATAAAGTCAAGAAAGTCAACATATACATCAACTCAAGTGAAGACAAAGTTGCTAAGAATAGAATCTCTAACCATGGAACCTACTTCTATAGAGTATTGCAATAACAGCAATGAAAGCCCCGATAGTTTAGATACTAGTCCATTAGTATATTAGATTTGAGTTGATTATTTATAATTCTTCTTTGTAAGAAGATTCTTTCTCTCTCTTTAACCTAGAGTGTTCTCGGGATCTTGTGTAAAGAGTTGAGTTGTAACCTATAGTCATGTCTTGGACCTGTTGTGTTTCTGTTGTACCACACTGAGGAATGTAATACTAGTGAACGGTGTTTCATTGGTGTTATGTCAACGACTATAGTGTACTACATCATGCAGTGGTATGCTGGGTCACCGCAGTTGGTATCAGAGCATATGCTTTGACCTCAGGATTAAAACCCTTTTAGGAAGATCTGTAGGTTGGATAGTGACTATAGGAGCCATCTTATCTAAACCAAATATTCATATGACTTATGATGAGTATCCACCTGAGGATAATATTATCACACCTAAGTCATATGCTTAAGTCATTCTTTCTTAGGAGTAATTAATTTATCTTTTCTCAGTATTGTGCTAGTTAGTGCCTTCCGAAGGATACGTAAACCACCAAGATATTTAGGAAAGCTAATTGGTCATAGTAAATTAGGATCAAGTGTAAGATATCAGTGGAAGTAGTTTTAATGGTGTAGCCTAATCCTATAATTTAAGTAAGAATAGTAAAATCTTAGTGTCAGTTGATAACCAAAGACAACATGATGAATAATGTATTGAGTAGTAATCATGTGGGATTCACTTGAGAAATTCTACGTGATAAAGTGAAATTAGGTCAAGACTGAATGATAGTACAGTAAGAAGCAAGGTCATCATGAGGTGAGTAGCTCAAAATCATAATGTATAGGTAGGCGTAACCAGATCATGGTGAGATTAGCTTCGAAACCATGATGTAGGTGTAAGTATGACAAGTACTTAGTGATTTATCTTGGAGTAGAAGTATGAAAATTACATGGTTGAATTATGATAGAAGTCATGGGTGCTAAAAATTTCTAATGATCTTTGGTTTAAGTTAACAAATAGAATCTGATTAGTCATTTGGAGAGATCATGTGAGGTTAGTTGGCTAATAAACAAAGGTTGAACATAGTTAATCATTCCAAAGGTGAAACCAAAGGTTAGTCAAAACCAAATTGAGACCACTTTGCTTAATATTATCCTGTTGCACTTGAGCAATTTGGGTAAATATTGAGATAAAGAATAGTTTGACTCTATGTGCTAAGTATCACAATGTAAACCTAGATGAGGAGGTGTCATATACTACACAACTAAGCCTGAATTCTAGAGATATTATACTCAACTACTATGTTCCGGGCTTAGATAATTGTGTGTTATATGTACCACATTTGGGTTTATTTGTTTTTCTTGGATCTTCTTGATTGACTAGATCTGTACATGAAGTTTGACTTGGTGTGCAAATGCATGTTGCAACATCTAGTTATTACTTGATGTTATAGACCTAGATTGAAACGGAAATTCTTGTAAGGGAGTGATGATTTTCAAAGACTAATATGAAGACTTACATGAAGAATGAAGCCAAGTATAAGGAGTATCAACACAATTTGAAGGTTGAACCAGGTTTTGATGATTGTTAAAGAGCAATAAGAAGGAAGATTAATGTAGAAGATGTATGGGGCAACATTAAGTAATAAACTTAAGGGTCAATCAAAGTAATTAATGTTGCTAAGAAGTTAATAAAATAATTCTACCAAGTTCATGGAGGCATCATGAATAAGTGCAAAGAAGTTTTGGAATCAAAATGGTATTCAAGTTCTGACAATTCAGAGAGAATGCCATAGGGATGTTAGAAACCATAGGGTAATACATACACCCTAGGATGGTTCGCAGCTGGTAAATATCCACAGCTGGTATTTGATCCATAGACGGTATCCTGATCCACAGTTGGTAATTGTCCGCAGCTGGTATTTGGTTAACTTAGTTAACCAAATCTTCTTAGAAGTTGCATAAAGAGCATAAAATTTGGCCTAAGATAAGTAAGACACAAAGGTGTATAAAAATTTAAAGCGACCGTCTTTCGAGACTCTTCGTGAAAATTGACCTACCAAAGTGAAAATGTCCAAATAGTAAGTAAGACAAATAATGTTGAAAGATTCACTTCGGAGATCACAAATGTGTGGATACATCGTACAATCTTTCTTCGGACCCTAATTAGGTAGAGTATAAGCTGGATAGGGACCAATATTCTATTTATAAAATTAAGAAATACTATATAAACAATTTGAAGACCATTAGTAAATCCTAAGGGGGAGAGTAAACCTTAGAAATGAAGCAATTATTATCTGACTTTCCGAATAAAGGATGGAGAAGGACTAACCTACAACAACATCAAGCCTTATTTTAACAAGGTTAAAAGGAAGTCATTCTTATAAAAGTACTTAAGATAATAACAAAAGATTGTCTAAAAGCCTAATAAGGTAAAAGCTCGAAGTAATAAAATAGAATAGTCCTAACAAACAAATTCTAAAAAAGAAACAATTCTTAAGTGATCCTTAAGAGGTAACATAGCACATCCAATTGAACATGTGTAGAGAATCAAGAAATTCCAATTGGGTTTGGACTAAATGTGTTCAAAACCAATATTCAGAAGGATTACCAGTACAACTCCTACAATGACAAAGCAAAGATTAGTCTTTTGACCACACTATTAACTAATAAATTTTAAAACATGTGTTAGTGAGACTTCCTAGACCTTACATAATATAGTAGGGAAGTTTGATGATCAAGTAAAGAAGTGGAATTAGGATACATAATTAGATTAAGGAACGAAAAGAAGAAACCCAGATTAAGGAGTTTATAATAAGGAACTATCCTTAAAGGTGGATAGAAAAAGGAACTTTGCAGTATTGTAGAAAGCAAGTTAAAGATTGTTGAGTATGATGAGAATTCAAGAAAAGGATCTGGATATGGAATACTACCATTACTTCCATTTGAGGTTACCATGAAGTAGAGAAATACAGTACCCAATACAAGTCAATTCTTTACTCCAAACCATGAGAGTTTACGAACTTCGAGGACGAAGTTTATTTTAAGGGGGAGAGTCTGTAACATCCCAGGATTAGCACCAAGAATTATAGAGGATGCATGTGTGTGCATTGCATTCATGCATCAGAAAAACCGGGGAATTTTCGCGCAAAACTAAAGAAGCTATAGAGGGATCGGGATCTCTCTTGTTCTAATGGAAACATCAGGACATGTGCGATGGATTTAGACATGACCTCTATTGTAATTTTGTGTTGGAGGGGAAGACAATTCAAGATTTGAAAATTTAATTAATAAATACGAATACAAAAAGGATTTGAAATAAAATAGTAAATGGAAATTGAATTGTACTAGGAAATAAGAGATGAACTTTATTTATAAATAAGATACAACAGTTACAGTTATCCAATTAGAAAAGATAATTGAAATTTAAATACAAAAGGAAAAATAATTACAACAATAATAAGAATGGAATTCATATTTTGTTTTTTTAAACAAGATATAAGTATTACCAGAATTTAGATTACAAGTAGAAAGAAAATTTAACTTTATTAATATTATACAATATTACATTGTCTTTCCAAATGAACCATATAAGAAAAGGAAAACAAGTAATTTTATTAGATAAAGTACAATAATACAATGTCTTTACAATAATCAAACAGAAAAGAAATTACATTGATTGATAAAAAAGAAAACCTAAAGTATTTTTCTATATTATTTCTTGAACCTTCTTTTCTGCTTATCCTTCTTTACCTGCAAAACAACTCAAAAGAAAACAAAGTTCCAGAAATGGAAAAACAAAATAGATATTATGTGGGGTTATGCTACTCTCATATTAGGCAATGAAGTGCATTGCAAAACTCATCATTGAGTAACTGATAAAAAGGGGCCAAAGTGTGCAATTTGTTCTTATTCCAAAAAGGGCCTCAGTATATGCATCACAGGCATGGGGCAAGTTTCACCAAACTAGTAACAGGTAAAAGGAGAAGCAATAATTCTAGCAAAAGATCTAGTGTACTTGATCTGATCCACATGATGGATGAAGCATGCAAGTAGCTCACACAACACATGCATGGCATGTGTTGTCACTACCACAGTAAGTGGTATAATAGTGCAAAGGTAGCATAAGGGAACTTCCAGGGTTGTTCTCACATATCAAACCATTCCAGCCGAAACCACACCTCTCTCTCTCCCTGTAGTAAAGTGTATCAAGAACACTTCTTTGAGCAAGACAATAACACATACTTATCTATCATCAGAGCCACCCACTGGATAATAACCACACAGATTATTCCACCATCTCACCACATCTCTAATTCTGGTTGCTCACTGGAGCCATCCAAGAGCTAGGAGGGGCAAGTATACCAGAAGAAAAAAACCATACAAATCCAATAGATCAAGTCAGGAACTAGGAGAAGAGGGATGTATCGGCAGTTGAATCACAAGCTTACCAGGACATCAACAACATCAATAGGACAAGTTTCCCAAGAGCAACCACAGCTTCAGAACCACAGGTTATCCATTTAAGATCATGCCTTTATATCTGATCTTACTATTGCATCCTAGAAAATGGATGGGGTGATAGAAAACCCTCAGATTTGTACTCAAGTGGAGTACCAGATCATCACTAGATAATTTTCATAAGCCAGCAATAACTAATTTATCCAAGCATCATCAAAACCCCAGCCTATGCATCATGGGCTGAGCCAAGAAATTAAGCACTTATCCATTTCTATCAATACATCAAGATAACTTTTAGTATCTATTCTTATCATATTGTTTAGAGCATGAGGTTGGTCAGAGAGATCTCTCAAACTAGGTAGAAGTGCTACTCCAATATCATCCTAGAGCTAAGATCAATCCAAGAGAAATAATCTGCATTTTTAGCCACCAAATTAGCTTTAGCCTTTTGCATCACAAGCTAAGTTTCTCTCTTGTTTTTATCAACATCAACTACACCACTGTAGTTATTCTCTGTAGAAAGCCATGCTACATGGGCTACTATTGTGCACTCTCCAAGGTTGGAGGCACCACAATAGCAGCCCAAGGTCAACTAAAGCCACCAGAAGGATCCTTACATATTAACTAGCTCACAAGATATCCAAACCCAACAAATTCTATCATTTTCCCAGTTCAGTAAGCTAGGAATCAATTGTTTTTATATGTGATTAATATCACTACTGGACCATAGGTTCAGTTCAGCATGCACCTTTCATATATAAACTCAACATTGAGCCAAGTACATCATTTATAATCTACCACCAGAAAATTGGATCAAATCATCTCCCTAACATTTTAGGGATCATTTCTTTTTATAAGTTGCCTATGAATTTACATCCATCAGGAGGGTAAGATCTGTTGGATAGAATATGTCCTCAGAGACACACTCAGATGAAATGTTTATCAACATGGATAACTAGAGGAGGGTCTAACAACATTTTTCCATCTGTGGACAAGGTCTCAGATCATACACCATTGACCTAAACTACTGTTCACTAGTTTAGAACTAGGTGACAGCTGATTTTATTTAATGAACTACTACATGGCACATTCCATGGAATGGTAGCACCTCTGTAGTAGTTTCATTTCTTTTTAACCATTTCTCAAAATCAGAAGTACAAGCATAAGAAACTACACCAAGTTATTCAAACCATCTTCCTAAGTCACACCAGCTAGGAATCATTCAACTAATCACATCTGCATGCCATTCCTCAATAAACCAGGCCACTAGACTGAACCACATCCAGTAAACCAATATTCATAAGCTAGTAATCTTACTGAAGCACATTGATCATATACAAGATCAAAGACCATGTATAAAGGACAATACCAAGGATTCACTAATCTTAACTCAATCGAACCATAGGTCACAAGTAATTTCGTCAAGCAAATAAACCCTAGAACATGGGATTATCCCCAATTAGAATCAATCATAGTAGCAATAAGGAATCTAAGGGGAGACAGAGGACAAGGGGAGGAGAATCATTACTTACCCGTGGTCCTCGCTTAGAGTTCGAAGAGGAAGCAGACCGGCGGTGATGAAGAGGCGACAACACGGGGAGCACCCCCGGAGGGGCGCTGCAACCCGCATCTGCCGCTCATCAGGAGAAGCCTTTGGAAAAGGGGTGAGGGTCGTGAGCAACCCAGCACGGTATCGACGAAGAACCAAGACGGTTGAACCCTAACCCTAGCCTCGGGCGAGGGTCAGCACGGCCGAGAGAAGACCCTAGAGGGGAATCGGCTTGGACAAGATCGAGCGGCGGCGTCGACTCAATAGTCTTGCACCGCGGCATGGCCACGACAGCGGAGTCTGCCGGAATCGAGCAGTGCGAGGGGGCGGCCATGGCAGCACCAGAGCGAGGACGAGAGAGATAAGATCGAGCGTAGGGAAGAGGGGGTACTGGGCCGGGGTGGGTTTGACCCTGAGCCAGTTGGGCCAAGTTGGGTCCAAATGGGCCCATTGGTAAGCCTGGCCCAATTTCAAAGGAAAAATAAGAAAATAAGATATTTATCAAATCACTAAATGACCAAACTACCCCTAAACATAATTTATACCCTAGAAAAATATAAAAAAATCCCAAAAATACATATGATATATCAAAATGACCACAAAAATAATATCTACCTAATAAAAATATAATTTTAATTATTTAAATTAAATATAAAAATAATTATTAACACCATTAAATCTTAAATGAAAATTTATAAAATAAAACAAAACCCTAAAAATAAATAAAAAATCATTTTTGTGTATCAAAATAACTCTACTATTTTATAAAAATACTAACTTAGAGTTTTACGAATAAAACATAAAGCACATATTTAAAGACACTTAATTGTTTGATGAATTTTATAAAAATAAATATAATACTTAAAAATAAATAAAATTCATTTTTAAGGTTTTGAATAAATATATAACACTAGAAAAATATTAAATATATTATTACAAAAGTGTTTAATATTTTAAATAATAAATCCTTACCTAATACCTATTTTGTGAATTCTTTAAAAATAATTGTTAAGTAAGAAATAATCACAATTCTTATAAAACCTTGAGCAACTAGTGCCTTTGTACTAAATTCCAAACCCATAACTTAAATTCATAATCAAATTTAAGTATAACTTTTAACTTTAAGATATTCTTTTAAAAATCTTATTAAGAAACCTTTTAAATAAACATTGGTTATCACCCATTTATAAAATATGGTGAATAATCATTATATCTTAACCATTCTTAACATAACTTTAAATTCTAACAAATTACTAAGATCATCTAATTATTCTCTCATTAAATAAATACAAATTATTTTCTTAATAAGCAAAACAAATTTAATCTAAATCATTCACTTAAAATATAAAGTGAATAATTCCACACCTTAGTTATACCATCATAAATCTAAAACTTGGAAATAATTAAAATATATTACATCTTAAGTTTACTTAACCTTTTAATGTTAACTTTAGTCTCAAAGATTATAAACATCACGTCTAATAAATCACTTATGTTTTTATAGTTAAGTTTGGTCTATTTAACTTAAGACATAAAGCATCTCAAGTCCAAACTAATAAATCAAACACCAAAAGAAATTGATCATGTTCTATTAACAATGATGATTATTTAAACCTTAGAAAGGAAATCTTTTCTTCAAATGTTATTCTTTTTGCCACTTCGAGCAACAACTCTAGGATAGTTCTTTCAAACCTTAATAATCCAATACATAGACTTCCATCCTAATCACCAAATAGCAACTAATCTAAATCTTAAATTACTATTGCACTCTACTTTTATATCTTATATATCAAAACTTAAAATCCCTATAGATGCACTTCATGTGAAGTAAAAATTTGAAGATAAACCAACTCTTAAAGGAATCACCTAAGTTCACTTCACTTACAGTATTAGGGATTCACTTTGGGAATTTTACAAAATGCATATCATTACTTATGCATAACATCATCTTGCTTCTTTAAACATTAGTCCTTACCAGACCAATGATGCTGATTTCAGATATTGGATCTTATATTGTCTCGAAGACCGTGAGTGCATAATCTTGCAATCACAAAAGGCAAGTTCACACTTGCTCATGTCCTTTTGATTATTTTCTGTAAAGTATTTTGCAAATCAAATGTTGACATCACCTGCATTTGAAAAAGGTCAGAAAACACTATTTTGATAATAAAGTGAACTATTGGTTACTGATCCAGGGTGATCAGCTAATCTATTAAATCTGGCAGTTGGAATACCACTGTTCAGGACTATATCACCTAGGATTTAATAACCAATGTCTTGATGATTCTTGCTAGTATATTACGTGTTAACCATGAGATTTGGAATGGGACGGAGAAGTCAGCTGTATCTTTTCCCTCTCGCATGGATCCGGATGTGCGGGTCGTGGCTGTTATCACTCATAGCATGCATATTAATTGGTAATTCGTACAGGATATGCAGCATATGGGTGGGAGCCCTCAACGTCCCACGATAGTTCCGGCATCTGAACGGTCTGTATTGCCTATTGTCATAATTCAATAGGTGGGCATGGCATACACTAAGGAGACATGCGGGGTCACGGAGAAGGCAGTGATTGGCTTGGATCTTAGGTTGGGCCTCAAACCAAGGAAGTTTGAACGGGAACATAATCCCGTCCGTGCAACAAACCCTAAGGTCTCTCATGGGTAAAGTGACACACCTCTACAGAGTGTAAGAACTGTAACTTGTTACTCCCTGTTCCGGGAAGAAGCTGCGAACGCGGCAGGAAAGGAACTTCATGAAAGTTCAGGTAAACCCGTGAAGGCTGACGGACATAGCTTTTCAGAATAAAAGCAACCTTTGAAGAAATGCTTACGAAAACTTGCATGGCCTACGACCTATGGTCTGTGGCTGTAGATATAGTGCATCAAACACTCCTTTTCTAGTGAACTTGCTGAGTACGCTCGTACTCAATGTATCTTCTTAACCCTTGCTAGGTTCTAAAGCCAGTACAGACGATGTCTACATCAAGTCATGCTTCAGAAATCATCATCAAAAGCTAAAGTTCTTCAATGAAGTCAAGAAAGTCAACATATACATCAACTCAAGTGAAGACGAAGTTGCTAAGAATAGAATCTCTAACCATGGAACCTACTTCTGTAGAGTATTGCAATAGCAGCAATGAAAGCCCCAATAGTTTAGATACTAGTCCATTAGTATATTAGATTTGAGTTAATTATTTATAATTCTTCTTTGTAAGAAGATTCTTTCTCTCTCTTTAACCTAGGGTGTTCTCGGGATCTTGTGTAAAGAGTTGAGTTGTAACCTATAGTCATGTCTTGGACCTGCTGTGTTTCTGTTGTACCACTCTGAGGAATGTAATACTAGTGAACGGTGTTTCATTGGTGTTATGTCAACGACTATAGTGTACTACATCATGCAGTGGTATGTTGGGTCACCGCATGGTGTTTGCTTCGTGCGAACATTATTACTACTTTTTTACCAAGTCATCTGACCCTAGCCTCTTCCACTTAACACAGTCAAATTCGCGCCCTCGTCTATCTCTCTTCCCCTGGCCACTCAGTGTGGCCACGACTCGATCTATGCCTGCACTTCCCGCATCCACTCTCCTCCAATACCTTCACTTAAATTATCCCTCGCCCTCTTCTCCCCACTCACCGCCCGCGTCCGATCCCCTCCAATCCCTTCACTTAAATTATCCCCCACCCTCTTCTTCCCACTCATCGCCTGCATCCTGCTTTCGCATCGTCGTGTCTCCATCCGTAGCTGCCATCGTGTCTCTGTCCATGACTCCATGCCAACGCTGTTGTCTATGTCTGTGTCATCGCATCGCCTTATCCATCCTGCCTCGGCTCCCACCCTTGTGAGTCTCCAATCCCCTTGGATTCATATGTGTAGTTGATTCATATAATAGAGATGATATGTATAGTTGATTATAGTTAGTGTTAGATTGATTATTATTGTAGAGATAAAATGACTACATTGATCATATAGTAGATTTTATATGGTCTTAGATATATTTCGTTAGTAGAATATACAATGTTATACTATATTTTTTTGTACAGGACATGGCGTTGTCTCAAGTTTGTTTTACTGACTGTAGTGATGGAAGTGTGTCATGCTCACTATTCAATGTCCGTATCATATAGGATCACTCTGAGTATTCTTTGGTATGTATAATATCTGATATATCAATATACCATTTTTCATTTTATGCTATTATCATTTATTTAATTTGTGCCTTTTGTGTACAAACTGTCCCATGCAATGTAAGGAAAAAATTCAATGGAATAACATGACATAGCATGGACTTTCAGGTTCTTGGACGAACATACATTGTTGACATGCGCAAAGAGCGAGCAATGACTCGCCTTGCACTTCTAGTATCGAGAAGATTCATTACCCAAATTCAAATCCCCACATGTGTGTACCTATATTTTGTAGTGGGTGCTCCTGGACCGAGAATAAGTTTCCTCTATTTCAACAAGGGTGAAGAGGAGGGTGGCGACAATGAGGGTGGTGACGACGAGCAGTAAGTCCCATTGGACGCTGCAATTATTGCTCAAAGATGTGAGCTTACCGATAGCAAGGAAAAGTACCTCGTCGACAACTTTCCTCCAATGAATTCCCATCGGGCTGGCATTTTTCACTCGCTTAATAATGACTCATATTGCGATACACAATATGGCGTGTTTTCACTTACCATTATTTCTTCATTTCCTATTATATTTGTATTGTGTGATGGTTCTCTATTTAATATTAAGATATATAACTTTTGCATCTTAGAAACTACCATAGAGAATGGTTCCTTCTCTTCATATTCCTCATGAAGGCTTGGTTTGAGTACGTGTTGAAGCAAGAGGTGGCGTTAGCACCGTTTTGTACTAGACAGTGATAGATGACAACATCGTCTTCAACAAGCAGGGGTAGCATAACTTCCTTCAAGCAGAAGATATGCATGTCGGGAAAGCCATTCTCCTCACCGTCAAGACTAACTCATGATGTAACCTTCAGATGATGTTCATCATCGAAATTATCATTCCTAATAATCATCCGTTGTCAGATTCGGGGTCGTACTCCAAGTGATAGTTTTCTCGAGATGTGTAGTGATGCAACTTGCTATTGCTATTCTTGTTTTAAACTGTTTGTTAATAACATGTGGTGAACCAACAAAAAAAATTCCTAATGTTTATGATATTATTGCTGCTATATTCTGACAATTCGGCTATTTTTTAATTCTCTTATTTCTGTTAGTGACGTTTAACCAATATAAATGCCATGAGTGTTGTATCTACTAGCGGTGTTCTCAACACATTCCACAAGCACGAATATTACCGATGGCGTCCAGATCACACACGACCAGTACGCAAGTTACTGGTGGAACTCCTTGCACATGCCACCAGTATAAGTTACCAGTGGCATGGGATTGGTGGCGTGCGGATTAAACGCCACCAATCCACTTTTCTGAACACCAACAATAAGGCTTTTCCTACTAGTGTAGTGAAGATTGATACATACATACTAGATTCCACAAGGGAAAGAGTAACTATGTGAAGAATCTAAATCATCTCCCTATGAGCTCCACACACAAGGGGAAAAGGAAGAAAGCTCTCTATAATTCATCATATTAATCTCTAGGGTTTATAAGATGGGGTGGATGTGTAAATATAGGCTAGCCACTTAAACATGGGTACTTTTGGCACAAACTAGATTTGGGGCGTTACATGGGATGAGTCCCAAGTCTGAGGTCGCATGCCCAATGCTCAGGTTGGAGAATCCGGTGTGAGTAGGCCGGAGATTCCAGTGTGTGGCCGGAGTTTTCGGTAGGTCTCTGGGCGGTATCTTATTTGGGATACTAGGGATTGTCACCATTGGCTTTGTGAGTCCTGGAGAGCAGGGCAGACACTCCAATGTGGAAAGGCCGGGATTTTGGTGTACAGGATGCCAGAGCTTCTGGTGCAGTCGAAGCATGCTTCTTCTTCCTTTTCTGTTGGAGATATGCCCTAGAGGCAATAATAAAAGTGGTTATTATTATATCTTTGTGTTTATGATAAATGTTTACATTCATGCTATAATAGTAATAACCGGAAACATTAATACTTGTGTGATTTATAAACTAAATTAGAGTCCCTCGTAAAGCCTCTTTATAATACTAGCTTGTTGGTTAATAGATGATCGTGGTTTCTCGATCATGAACATTGAGATGTTATTAACAACAAGATCATATCATTAGGAGAATGGTATAATGGACATACTCCTATAGATAAGCGTAGCATAAAGATCAAGTCATTTCAATAGTTTGTTTGCTATAAGCTTTCTGATACATAGTAACCTAATTCCTTTGACCATGAGATCATGCTAATCACCATCACCAGAAGGATGCTTTGATGACATCAAACACCACACCATAACTGGGTGGCTATAAAGATGGCATTGAGTGTTCGGAAAGTATGTGTTGAGGCACATGGATTAAGAGTGGGATTTGTCCATCCATATGACGGATAGATATACTCTAGGCCCTCTCGGTGGAATGTCATCCAATTAGCTTGCAAGAATGTGACTGGCTCACAAGGGATCACATATCACGGGAACGAGAAAAGAGTACTTATCAGTAACGAGGTTGAACTAGGTATGTAGAGATACCAACGATCAAACCTCGGATAAGTAAACTATCGTGAGACAAAGGGAAATTGGTATCATATGTAAGTGCTTCATTCGATTGCAAAGTAATCATAGAAATATGTGGGAGCCATATGAATTTCCAGATTCCTCTATTGGTTATTGATCAGAGAAGTGTCTCGGTCATGTCCGCATAATTCACGAACCGTAGGGAGACACACTTAAGGATTCAATGTTGTTTAGTAGATATGGAATGTAAGCAGGGAAACCGAATGTTGTTCGGATTCTCGGATGGGATCCGGGATATCACGAGGAGATCCGGAATGGTTCGGAGAATAAGATTCATGTAAGGAAAGTCCAATTCCGAAGTTCGGGAATGATTTCGATGTTTTCATCGGAGAGGTTCTAGAAGGGTCTAGAAGGTTCACTGGACCGGAAGGGGAATGGTCCATGAATGTGTCATGGGTAAGTGGAATGATTGGATCATGTCCTAGGTCACTTTGATTGGGCATTTGCAAGAGAGAAATAAAGCTCTAAATTGAAAGTCAAAAGGGAGATTTGAAAAGTCAAGCTGGAACAATAGTTTCCTAGTGGAAGAAGGAAAGAGTCCTTCCTTCTATCCAACTTTGGTTTGGGTATGGATTCAAACTCCCCTCTCCCAAGCCTCCCTCACTCTCATAAATAGAGGGAGAGGGCCGCCCCAAAGTACACCAGCCCTCCCACCCGTGCGCCGTCGCCGCCGCGCGCCGCCGCCAGCCCGTCGTCGTCGCCCTAGCCTCCACCGACACCTCCTTCTCCTCTCTGGCCTTCTAAACCTAGACCGCCGGAAACCTTAGATCCACCATAACTCGCACCGGCTTAGGCGAAGCCCTGCGGGGTCTTCCCTCTACTTCCGACACCACGCCGTCGTGCTGCAGGAATCACGAGGAGAGAACTACAACCTCCGCTGCCTGCTGGAACAAGGGAGAGGAAGGTCTTCATCGAGTACCGAATGTGTGACCGACTGCGGAAGCGCTGCCGGAACGCAGCGCCGGAAGGATCGTCTACGCGATCTTGAGATCGGCAAGTGTACGACTACATCACCCACGAGAATCTTCTCTCGTTAAACACTTTGGAATCTTCGAGGATGAGTACTCTAATCGACTCGTTGCTACAATCTAGTAGATAGATCTTGGCTTGTTTGTATGCATGCGGTAGAAATTTTTTGTTTTCCATGCTACGAGCCCCTACAGTGGTATCAGAGCCGTGTCTATATGTAGATCTGTTGCATGAGTAGAACACAATGTTCATTGTGGGCGTTGATGCTTTTGTTGTCGATTGCTTCTTGCGTACTTTGCATCTTGCGGGATGGTGGGATGAAGCGGCTCGGGCTAACCTTACATGACATCGTTTATGAGACTTGCTCCACACTTGACATGCAACTTGTATTGCATAAGTGGCTTTGCGGGTTCCTGTTTCTCCCAACATAGTGAATATTCAATTTACAACGGGTAATTGACAATACTAGTATCAACGTTGTGGTTATTGTTCGTAAGTTAGAACGACACTTATTGAAAGCCCCAAACCATGTAAAACATGCAAAGAAAATTAGAGGCGTCTAACTTTGTTTTGCAGGGGTGTGCTATGATGTGATATGGCCATGATTGTGATTATATATGATGTATGCAATGTTCCTTATTGTAAGTCGGCATCCGGCAGGATCCATATGGTTGTCTTTTAATTTCGTTAAGACCTGCGTGTCTATTATTCAAAGTAGTTGTAATAGTTGATGTTGGTGGACGACAACCATGAAGCGGTGCCATTGACCTTGATGCCATGCCGGTGATGATGGAGATCATGTTCGTGCTTGAAGATGGAGATCGGAAGCACAAGAAGAAAGGCCATATCATATCACATATTTTGAATTGCATGTGATGTTAATCCTTTTATGCATCTTGTATTGCTTAGTTCGCGACGGTAGCATTATAAGATGATCCCTCTCACAAAATTTCAAGTTATAAAGTGTTCATCCTTAGTAAGCACCGTTGCTAAAGCTCGTTGTTTTGAAGCACCACGTGATGATCAGGTGTGTTAGATTCTGCGAGTATATACAACGGGAGCAAGCCAGATTTGCTCATGCAGAAGCTAACGTTTGATCTTGACGAGCCTAGCATGTACATACATGGTTTCGGAACACAGATCACTGAAAGATAAAGCATGAGTCATATAGTAGATATGATGAACATGTTGATTATTCGCCATTGAAGATACATCAACTCTCGTGATGATCGGTTTTGATGTGGTGGATTTGGTTCGTGTGATCACTAAAACAATGTGAGGGATATTGTTTTGAGTGGGAGTTCACCTAGATTAATTTAACTATTAATTAGAACTCAATTTGTCATCAACTTAGTCTAAACTATTGCGAATATGTTGTAGATCAATGGAGGCCCCTACCATCAATTTTAATGCGTTCCTAGAGAAAGATAAGTTGAAAAACAATGGAAGAAACTTCACGGATTGGTTCCGCAACTTGAGGATTGTCCTCAATGCTGGTAATTTGACCTATGTGCTGGATGCACCGCTAGGTGACCCACCTGCAGCTGATGCTACCGTTGAGGTAAAGAATGTTTTCCTCGCTCGGAAGAATCAGCACTCCACAGTTCAGTGTGCTATCTTATACAGTTTGGAATCGGAGCTTCAGAAAAGGTTTGAGAACCATGACCCACATGATATTGTTCGTGAACTCAAAATGATATTTGAGGCTCACGCGGCAGTTGAGAGTTATGAGGCTTCTGAAAAGTTATTTAACTGCAAGATGGAAGAGGGCAGCTCCGTTAGTGAGCACATGCTTAAGATGTCTGGGCACGCAAGCAAGCTTCAAATTCAAAGCATGGGTATAGTGATTCCTAATGCTTTGGGGATTCACTGTGTCCTCCAATCACTACCACCAAGTTACAAAAAATTTGTGATGAACTACAACATGCAAAACATGGACAAGTCGTTGCCAGAACTCTTATCCATGTTAAAGTATGCAGAAGTGGAGATCTAGAAAGAGCACCAAGTTTTGATGGTCAATAAGACCACCAAATTCAAGAAGCAACGCAAGTCTAAGAAAAAAGGGAAACTTCAAGAAGGGTGGTAAGAAAGTTACCGCGCCGGCGAAGAAGACCAAGGTTGGGCCTAAGCCTGATACTGAGTGATTTTACTGCAAGGGAGAGGGTCACTGTAAGCGGAATTTCCCTAAGTACTTGGTGGATTTTAAGAACGACAACATCAAGAAGAAAGGTATATCCGATATACATGTTATTGATGTGTACCTCACTAGTACTCGTAGTAGTGCCTGGGTATTTGATACTTGTTCGGTTGCTCATATTTGTAACTCGAAACAGGTGCTGCAGAATAGACGGAAACTAGCGAAGAACAAGGTGACAATGCGCGTTGGAAATGGATCAAAGGTTGAAGTGATCGCGGTCGGCACGCTACCTCTTCATCTACCATCGGGATTAGTTTTATACTTAAATAATTGTTATTTAGTGCCTGCGTTGAGGATGGACATTATATCCGGATCATGTTTATTGCGAGACAGTTACTTGTTTAAGTCCGAGAATAATGGTTGTTCGATTTATATGAGTAATATGTTTTATGCACATGCACCTTCGATAGATGGTCTATTCTTATTGAATCTCGATTGTAGAAATACACACATTAATAACATTGAAGCTAAACGTTTGAAATTGAGCGATAAGTTGACCTATATGTGGCACTGTCGTCTTGGTCATATTGGAGTGCAGCGTATGAAGAAACTCCATTCCAATGGACTTCTTGAATCACTTGATTTTGAATCACTAGAAAGATGCGAAGCATGTCTGATGGGTAAAATGACTAAGACTCCAGTTTCTGGTATGATGGAGCAATCTACGGAATTATTAGAAATCATACATACCGATGTGTGTGGTCCAATGAGTGTAGCATCGCGCGGTGGTTATCGTTATGTTCTTACCTTCACGGATGACTTGAGTAGATATGGGTATATCTATTTTATGAAACATAAGTCCAAAACTTTCGAGAAGTTTAAGGAATTTCAAAGTGAGGTAGAGAATCAATGTAACAAGAAGATTAAATTTCTACGATCTGATCATGGAGTTGAATATCTTTGTTACGAGTTTGGAGAGCATTTGAAGAAATACGGAATACTTTTACAATTGACACCGCCAGGAACACCACAACGTAATGATGTGTCCGAACGTCGTAATCAAACTCTCCTAGATATGATTCGTTCTATGATGTCACTTACAGATTTACCGATGTCGTTTTGGGGTTATGCATTAGAAACATCCGCATTCACTTTAAATAGGGCACCATCTAAATCCGTTGAAACGACACCGTATGAATTATGGTTTGGGAAGAAACCTAAATTGTCGTTCCTTAAAGTTTGGGGTTGCGAAGCTTATGTAAAGAAGTTACAGCCCGACAAGCTTGAACCCAAAGCAGAAAAATGCGTCTTCATAGTATACTCAAAGGAAATTATTGGGTATACCTTCTATCATAGATCCGAGGGCAAAATCTTCGTTGCCAAGAATGGATCCTTTTTAGAGAAGGAGTTTCTCTCGAAAGAAGTAACTGGAAGGAAAGTAGATCTCGACGAGGTTTTTGAACCTTCTCTCGAACTTGAGAGTAGCGCAGCACCGTAAGTGGTTCCTGTGGCGCCTACACCAATAAGAGAGGAAGCTAATGATGTTGATCATGAAACTTTGGTTGAAGTAACTACGAAACCTCGCAGGCCAACGAGAAACCGTACCACTCCTGATTGGTATGATCCCGTTATGAGTGTCATGTTGGTGGACAACACCAATGACCCTGCGACATATGAAGAATCGATGATGAGCCCAGATTCCAATAAATGGCAAGAAGCCATGAAATCTGAGATTGGATCCATGTACAAAAACCAAGTATGGACTTTGGTGGACTTACCGGATAGCCGGAAGGCAGTCGAGAACAAATGGATTTTCAAGAAGAAAACAGATGTTGATGGTAATGTTACTGTCTATAAAGCTCGACTAGTCGCAAAAGGGTTTCGACAAATTCAAGGAGTTGACTACGATGAGACTTTCTCACCATAGCGAAGCTAAAATCTGTGAGGATTATGTTAGCAATCGCTGTATATTATGATTATGAGATATGGCAGATGGATGTCAAAATAGCGTTCCTCAATGGAGACCTTGATGAAGAGTTGTATATGGTACAACCCAAAGGTTTTGTCCATCCTAAAGATGCTTAAAAGGTATGCAAACTTCAACGGTACATTTATGGATTGAAGCAAGCATCCCGGAGTTGGAATCAACATTTTGATAAGGTGATCAAAAGTTTTGGTTGTATACAAACTTATGGAGAAGCTTGTATTTACAAGAAAGTGAGTGGGAGCTCTGTAGCATTCTTAATACTATATGTAGATGACATATTGTTGATTGGGAATGATGTAGACCTTCTTAATAGTGTCAAAGATTATTTGAATAATAGTTTTTCAATGAAAGATCTTGGCGAAGCAGCTTACATATTAGGCATAAAGATTTATAGAGATAAATCGATACGCCTAATATCATTGTCACAAAGTACGTATTTGGACAAAGTTCTAAAGAGGTTTGGAATGGAAGATAGCAAGAAAGGGTTCTTGCCCATGTTGCCCAATACGACCTTGAGTAAAACTCAAAGTCCTACAACGGCAGAAGATAGAGAAAGGATGAGTAAAACTCCCTATGCCTCATCCATAGGATCTCTTATGTATGCCATGCTATGTACTAGACCCGACATTGCATATGCTGTTAGTTTGACTAACAGATATCAAAGTGATCTAGGAGTGGATCATTGGACAGCGGTCAAAAACATCCTTCAGTACTTGAGAATAACTAAGGATATGGTTCTTTCTTATGGAGGTGATGAACAACTCGTTGTTAATGGTTACACCGATGCTAGTTGGGACACCGATCCGGATGATTCTAAATCTCAATCTGGATACGTATTTACTTTGAATGGTGCAGCATTTAGCTGGAGGAGTGCAAAGCAAAGTGTTGTGGCGAGATCTTCAACTGAATTGGAATACATAGCTGCTTCAGAGGCTTCACAAGAGGCAATATGGATGAAGGAGTTCATTACAGAGCTCGGTGTGGTTCCAAGTGCGCTGGACCCAATGTCTATCTACCGTGATAACATGGGTGCCATAGCCAATGCGCAATAACCAAGGTCACACAAGAAGCTGAAGCACATCAAGCTACGTTTTCACGCTATTCGAGAGCTTGTCCAAGATGGTGACATAAAGATTTGCAAAGTACACACAGATCTAAATGTGGCGGATCCGTTGACTAAACCTCTCCCGAGGGCAAAACATGACCAGCACCAAACCGCCATGGGTGTTCGGTATATTACCATGTAATCTAGATTAGCTGACTCTAATGCAAGTGGGAGACTGTTGGAGATATGCCCTAGAGGCAATATTAAAAGTGGTTATTATTATATCTTTGTGTTTATGATAAATGTTTACATTCATGCTATAATAGTATTAACCGGAAACATTAATACTTGTGTAATTTGTAAACTAAATTAGAGTCCCTCGTAAAGCCTCTTTATAATACTAGCTTGTTGGTTAATAAATGATCGTGGTTTCTCGATCATGAACATTGAGATGTTATTAACAACAAGATCATATCATTAGGAGAATGGTATAATGGACATACTCCTATAGATAAGTGTAGCATAAAGATCAAGTCATTTCAATAGTTCGTTTGCTATAAGCTTTCTGATACATAGTAACCTAATTCCTTCGACCATGAGATCATGTTAATCACCATCACCGGAAGGATGCTTTGATGACATCAAACACCACACCGTAACTAGGTGGCTATAAAGGTGGCATTGAGTGTTCGGAAAGTATGTGTTGAGGCACATGGATCAAGAGTGGGATTTGTCCATCCATATGATGGATAGATATACCTGTTGGGAATATGCCCTAGAGGCAATCATGTATGATGATATGTCCCATTGTATTCATAAAGTTATTAAGTAGTCCTTGTATAAACATCTGATGTGTATCATTGAATATGTGATTCAGTTGTGGAACTATGCATTCATGTTGTTTGTACTAAATATCCTTGGTAATTGAGGTTGTGCTGGACACACAACTTAGACCAATGTGAAAGTTGGCTTGATGACTCGGTTCCACTTGTCATGGGCATGGAGATGCCATTCCAACTTACACAGACTAGGCTAAAGATTTTAGCGAGTCGGATTGACCCAAATTGAGGTACAACGAACTAAGTTGTCATTTGTATGTCTCAATCAATGTAATCCTTAGACCTGAGGTTGTTGCATAGTCCGAGTTGAGGATCACCGACTTAGGTTACATCAACGCTGATCCGTGAATCGGGCAGTTATAAAGGCAGGGTTCGGGTCGACTGAGAATCAAGCTGCGTGATGTGAATAACCAAGATGGGATTTTGCCCCTCCACTCGGAGAGATATTCTCTGGGCCCTCTCGTGAGATATGATTCGGAAAGCATGGCCATGCACGAATCGGTTAAGTGTTAACCGAGGCGATCGACTAAGAGTTAGTCGGGTGAATCACTTATCTCGGATCGAGAAGAGAGTCGGACTATTTAAGGGATGACATATATTCGCCTATAGTCTGACAAGGTATATCGTGAGGCAAAAGGGACTCAAACGTAAGTCGCATTGGAAAGGCAAGTCGTCATGACTCTTTGGTACTTGGGAGTCGGCACGTTCTGCTAGGAGACGATGCCGATTGATCGATTGTGAGTTGGACTCTAATCGTGTCCAAGTAACCATGAGCCTGCGGGGTCACACACTTAAGAGCGGGAGCATGTTCGGATTGGATCTGAACATATAATCAAGGTTGGACCTAAATCAGATTAGGATCGAGTTAGTGAGTTGGACTCACGGTGACTAGTTTTATATGGGCTTTAGTGAATGGGTCGCGAGCGAGCCCACGTTCACTCCCTATATAGTGGAGCACAAGAACCCATAAAGGTTAATCGTTGTTCGGTTAGGTTATTCCATGTGTTGGAAACCCTAGCTCCACGATCCGGCCGCCGTAACGAACCTAGCGATTACCGCCGCTCCTCCTATGCGTGTGGATACCAGCAGAGGTCTTGTGCGATCAGCACCGTGACGATCGGATCGTGAGGATCGCACCGCATCAAGCGGACGCTTCATCAGTAATCCGCAACCGCGCGTCTAGTGGTAAACCTCGTGGCCTTCTACCTCAGCTAGATCTTGGGATCACCACGTTAGAGGAAAATTTTATTTTATCTCCGCGTGGCCCAACAATACCCTGGGCCCTCTCGATGGAATGTCATCCAATTAGCTTGCAAGCATGTGACTGGCTCACAAGGGATCACATATCACGGGAACAAGAAAAGAGTACTTATCGTAACAAGGTTGAACTAGGTATGCAGAGATACCGACAATCAAACCTCGGATAAGTAAAATATCTTGAGACAAAGGGAAATTGGTATCGTATGTAAGTGGTTCATTCGATCGCAAAGTAATTGTAGAAATATGTGGGAGCCATATGAATTTCCAGATTCCTCTATTGGTTATTGATCGGATAAGTGTCTCGGTCATGTCCGCATAATTCACGAACCGTAGGGAGACACACTTAAGGATTCGATGTTGTTTAGTAGATATGGAATGTAAGTAGGGAAACCGAATGTTGTTCGGAGTCTCGGATGGGATCCGGAATATCACGAGGATATCTGGAATGGTCCGGAGAATAAGATTCATATAAGGAAAGTCCGATTCCGGAGTTCGGGAATGATTTCGATGTTTTCATCGGAGAGGTTCTAGAAGGGTCTAGAAGGTTCACCGGACCGGAAGGGGAATGGTCCATGAATGTGTCATGGGTAAGTGGAATGATTGGATCATGTCCTAGGTCACTTTGGTTGGGCATTTGCGAGAGAGAAATAAAGCTCTAAATTGAAAGTCAAAAGGGCGGTTTGAAAAGTCAAACTGGAACAATAGTTTCCTAGTGGAAGAAGGAAAGAGTCCTTCCTTCTATCCAACTTGGGTTTGGGTATGGATTCAAACTCCCCTCTCTCAAGCCTCCCTCCCTCTCATAAATAGAGGGGGGATGCCCCAAAGTACACCAGCCCTCCCACCCGTGCGCCGCCGCCTCGCGCCGCCGCCGGCCCGTCGCCGTCGCCCTAGCCGCCGTCGACACCTCCTCCTACTCTCTGGCCTTCTAAACCTAGATCGCCGGAAACCCTAGATCCACCATAACACGCACCGGTTTAGGCGAAGCCCTGTGGGATCTTCCCTCTACTTCTGACACCACGCCGTCGTGCTGCCGGAATCATGAGGAGAGAACAACAACCTCCGCTGCCTGCTGGTACAAGGGAGAGGAAGGTCTTCATCGAGTACCGACCGTGTGACCGACTGCGGAAGCGCTGCCGGAACGCAGCGCCGGAAGGATCGTCTACGCGATCTTGAGATTGGCAAGTGTACGACTATATCACCCACGAGAATTTGCTCTCGTTAAACGCTTTGGAATCTTCGAGGGTGGGTACTCTAAGTGACTCGTTGCTACAATATAGTAGATAGATCTTGGCTTGTTTGACTGCATGCGGTAGAATTTTTTACTTTCTATGCTACGAACCCCTACATTTTCTTCCATACTTCATGGTTGGTGGTCTTGGCTTGTCGCGCATCCTTTTCATATCCTCTTAACATCATGATCATGAATATGGACCTAGTAACAATATGGGTGTTATTTCAAGTAGCATTTGATGCATGTGAAATGTATCTATGATCTTTGTAGTTTATTGTGTTATATTCCTTCACCATTGAGTCACATAAGATGTTATAATCATGTTTTATAGTGATTTAGGGTATTTTCCTAAAAGATACCTCTTATTTGTATTGTACTAACTCTATAGACAGGAAAACCCTACTTTGCGTATTTTTGACTTTTAGGGATCTTCGCAAACTCAAATTGACCTAAGATTTTTTTTACACAAGTTTTTATGTAAAAGGAAGGCCTAGAGTGTTTGGACCTCAACTGGAGCTAGAGGAGGGCTAGAAGAGGGCCCATGTCGTGGCCTGATACCTCGGCCACACCATGGGGGCCACTTCACCCTTGTGGCTCCGATGTCCTCGATTCCTTCAGCTTGGATTCACCTTGACCAAGAACGATCTATAAAAAGGGCCATATCCGCGAATACGAAGCATGGCGCACCGCGAAGACAGAAACAGGAAAAACAGAAGTTCCCGTGAAAATTGGAGGGGAAACGCCATCAGAACGCCATCGACTCGCATCTCCAACCGGAAACGCCGCCGGAACGCCGGAACCGTTGGAATGTCAAAGCCAAATATGGGTCTTTTGGAGTTAATTTTATGGCTTTGGCTAGAAACCGCTTTTTAGGGGGGGAAATTCTAGTGGACACCGTTATTTTAGGGACTTTGCCGAAACATACCGCTCAAATGCGTCTTCACCGGATACCGTTACACTTTTGTATCACTTTTGCCAAAACACACCACATTGCTAAAATCGGAAAGTTTTGACTTTTTTTCTTTGGATGACCATCTTATGTCTGGTTTTGAACCCCTTTTATCTAATTCAAAGTACAGAACGGAGAAGTCTGTACATTTCAAATTTAAGACATTTAGATAAAATGAAGAAAAAAAATCAGACAGCCTTTACCTCAACCTGAATCATAATTTGAGTACCAGGACGCCACACTTCTGCCCTATTATCATCAGATTAACCGTATGCACACATCCGTATTAGTTCAAGTAGCTGAACTATGATCCATCCTATGCAGATGAACAGGGACCAGTTCACATCTAATTACGATTACATTTCAGGGACAAAATGACCCGTCGGACACTCAGATCAAGACAGCTTCAATGGTCGTGTGGTGCTAGTGACTGCAGCCTGAGAGAGCTAGTGCAGGGACCAACCTCCACATGCGGCAGCGCGGCACCTTGCGACCCTGCCGCCTGTGGCCACTTAGGCCTGACCGACGAACGCAACCAGGGATGATGCAGGAAGTTCAGGACTAGGTAGAGAGAAGCTGCTTTGGGGCGACCGGCGGCGGACGGCCAGAATACGGCCCTAGGGTTCGTCGTTAGGTGTTCCGGGAGAAAAATAGTTCATTCCGAACCCAAAATGCAAAGGGCCAGATTGTAATTATAGCATGAAAAACTTATCTTTCCTTTTTGGCGATTCGATGTGTTGTGGCAAATGAACCACAAAATTGTAATGGTACCGAGCAAAGATGTATTTAAGCAATATGCTTCAGCAAAGACCTGAAAATAACAGTGTCCTTCAGCAAATTTTATCGAAGCAAATATACTCCTCTATCGAATATGGAGGCGGTTTACTCTTCTAAATACAGATCGGCTAGAGATGGCCTAACCGAAGTCTTTGGTAGGACATTACTGGTGGAGAACTAAATTGCCATCAAACAATGCTTCGATTTCTTCGATTCCTTCACCCTGGATTCATTTTGACCTAAAACCATCTATAAAAAGGGCCTCGATCGTGAATTCGAAGCATATGGCACCACAGAGACAGAAACACGCAACAGATGACTTCCCGCGAAGATTCGTGAGGAAAACGCCGTTGGAAGGCCGGCGGCTCGCATTTGCAACCGGAAACGCCGCCGGAACCGCGAGAATGTCAAAGCCAAATGTGGGTCTTTTCGAGTTAATTTTAAGGGTTTGGCTGGGAACCGCCCTTTTTTTTTACGGGAGCAAATATACTCCTCTAGCGGATAGGGAGGCGTTTTATACTCTTCTAAATATAGATCGGGTAGAGATGCCCTAACTGAAGTCTTTGGTAGGACATTACTGGAGAACTAAATTGCCATCAAACAATATGTAATGCACGTCATCAATCATTTATATTGCCTACTAAAGTTGAAGGACAAACATAAATCATTCACATGATATAAATCGTTGATCACATGCCATATACTACGCAGTTTGGTAGGTGTATCCAGTGTGACACCGTGTTTCAAATTCAGAAAGGGAAGCCAGAACAGACGCAGCGCATCCGGCCACCTACCACCAGATGTATAATGCCCTTTTTTAATCTGAACCAAATCAGATTCAGGGCCAATACAAAATAGCCCTTAAACTAATGAAGCCACCATAACCTGATTCCAGTTCCCAACAGTAACTGCATCGCTCTACCATCTCAACAAGTGAAAAAAAAAAGTTAGACGCATCTCGCTTCTAGGTTAAACAGGACATGGCCTCTGCAAGCAGGAGCACCTCACAGTCACCAAGGGAATCCAAGAAGAACCATTTCTTACAGTCTCACAATTTTTTCTGTCAATCCCAAGGTGCGTGAATTAAGAAATCGGAATGAACATTGAAAACGGAAGTAACATGAAACCTTGGTTTTTGGGGGCATGCACCATCTTAGATTTGTGAGATCACGGGGCCCTAGAGGATGATGATCCGAAATTTATTGGCATTGCCCAGACTAGGATGAGAAAAAATCTGGCGACCCGAACGGAGAAGATTAATGAGAGGCGCAGTAGCCATGTTGCTGAATTATTCTTTCGGAGTTCCAATCGGATGGGCACCCTAGAAAGATGCTTGGACTGGTGGTACATGCGTTGCCATAGAGGCAAGGTAACCTGATCACGCAAGATTCAGCAGAAGCCAATCGTCATTAGTCATTACGCTCTACTTTCTGCTAGTGCAATTAAACAAGGGAGGAAAATGAGGTAATCTAGCCATAGAGTCACGGTCGAGCTACGAAGGTCAGAATCAACCCATTGGGTCGATCATGGTTGACAAATCAGCGACCATCTTCCCTCTTAATTGGAGACTGATACTGCATGTCAATTAGTTGATTGAATAATTCTAACTTCAAGAGTAGGCAGGTTTGATTTCTCTTGTGGCGCCATCTATGCTCCAAGTAGTGTTGTTGGTGTTTTTTGTTTGCTTTATGTATTTTTCTTCTCTCAAGCGAGTTACATTTAAAGACTGGTAGACAATAGACATTCGATTGAACAAAACAAAAACATGACATGAGCAATAAAGTGTTTTGATAAAACCAAAACTTACATTGAAGAACCACGGAGTTGTGGTCGCCAACTCCACGGTTTTGCATCTTGACGTCACGGAAGCTAGCCTAACCTCGAAGGTTTGAAAAGCAGCTTGAGTCGCCCACCACGGTATGTGAGAACCGTTGATCATTTAACGCGATATGGTCCAGGACACACCCCTCGCAAGATAGATTACCTAACCGTCGATCCATGTTGTACTATCACGAGTACGGACAAAAAAACTTGAGAACCAGTTCCGAAAGGGAAACTTAATACGACCACCGCTACTGCCACCACCACCACCAAGATAGGCCAGAGTGTCAGTGAAAAAAATGCCTATCTAAAGCCAGCGATATACGGGACCAAAACAACACGGGATCCCCAATGTTGACCACGACCACGATAAATCACACCAGAACAAAGATGGATCCATGAGAGTTTTATTCCCGCGACATCATCTCTGTCGTCTAAACATCGTCAAACAAGATACACAAACCTAACATAGATGAAAATAACTGCACTCTGTAGGCATCTATCCGTTATTTCTTCCGCCCCTATCGCTAAAACGATAGCCGAAGACGAGAGCAACATGCAATAGGAGTTGAATTTTTGTGTCGGGTAGTTTTATCTTGTCGTAATGTTTTTTGTACTTTCCATACAAACTCGTGCATTAATATGTCATTGCTTATCATTTTTTGTCCTATCTAATAATTAATGAATATACAAATATACTGATTAAATAAATATGAAATTACATAGTATGAAGAAAGGACACACACCTCGCAAGATAGATTACCTAACCATCAATTCATCATTGTACTATCACAAGTACAGACAAACAAAAACTGAGAACTAGTTCCAAAAGAGAAACTTAATATGGCCATTGCTACCGTCACCACTAAGATAGGCTAGAGTGTTAGTGAATAATGTCTATCTAAACCCAGCGATATACGGAACCAAAACAACACGGGATCCCCAATGTTGACCACGACCACGGTAAATCACACCTGGACAAAGATGGATATTTGAGAACCTTGTTCCACATGACATCATCTCCACCGCCTAAACATCGTCACACAGGATACACAAACCTAACATAGATGAAAATAATTGCACTCTACGCATAGATCCATCGTTTCTTCCACCTCCTAGCACAAAAATGGCCGCCAGAGATGAGGGCAGCCGACAATAGGAGTTGACTTTTGTATCGGTAGTTTTATCTTGTCGTAATGTTTTTCGTACTTTCCGTACATACTCGCTCCGTGCATTAATATGTCATTGCTTATCATTTTTGTCCTATCTAATAATTAACAAGTCTCACAATTTTTTTTTACGGTCTCACAATTAATGCATCTATGCATCTATGCATCGCCAGAGAGTAGCGAAGTTTGATTTCAAGTGTGCCATCTATGCTTGAAGTTGCGTTGTTGGTGTTTTTGTGTTGGCTCTGTGTATTTTCTTCTCTCAAGTGAACTGTTCTACATTTAAAGACTAGCAGACAATAGACATCCGATTGAAAAACAGGACATGAGCAACAAAATTGTTTGATAAAACCAAAACTAACATTGAAGAACTTTGGAGTCATGTGGTTGCCAGCTCCATGTTTTTGCAAGTTGACGTCACAAAAGACCAAACATGAGTAAGCTAGTCTAAACCTCAAAGGTTTCAAAAGCAGCTTGAGTCACCCACCACGATATGTGAACCGTTGGTCATTGATCGCGATATGGTCCAAGACACACCCCACACAAGATAGATTACCTAACCGTCGATTCGTCATAGTACTATCATTTTTTTTCTTCGAAAATGATCGTAGTACTATCATGAGTACATACAAACAGAACTTCAGAACCAGTTCCAAAAGAGAAATTTAATACAACCATCTTTACCGCCAAAACCAAGATAGACGGGAGTGTCAGTGACAGAACCGTATATCTAAAGCCAGCGACATACTGGACCAAAACAACACGGGATCCCTAATATTGACCACGACCACGATAAATCACACTAGGACAAAGACGGATCCATGATGATCTTGTTCCATATGACATCATATCCACTGCCTAAACATCGTCACACACGGGATACACAAACCTAACATAGATGAAAATAATTGCCCTCTACGCATAGATTTGTCGTTTCTTCCGCCTCGTAGCACTAGAACGACCGCCAGAGATGAGGGAAACCGACAATAGGAGTTGACCTTTTGTGTCGGGTAGTTTTATCTTGTAGTAATGCTTTTCGTACTTTCCGTACATACACGCGCTTCGTGCATTAATATGTCGTTGCTTATCATTTCTGTCCTATCTAATAATTAACAAATATACAAATATGCTGATTAAATAAAAAAGAAATTGCATATGAAGAAAAGCCATGTTATAATACAATTGAGATCTTGGTGATCACATCCCGAAGAGAGTGTAACCGTCTTTCTTTCTCGGTTCCGAGGAAGTCGAAATATTACATGGTGCTTTTTTTTTTTGACAACCAATATTACATGGTGCTTCCTCTAGAAGATGGCGTCCAACCGTGTCCATTGCGGACTCCGTAAAACACTATATTTGTATCTACCTTTAAATGGAAAAGGAGATATTGAGGGCGCTTGATTTTTACAGACGGAGTGTTTAAACAACAGCTTGATATTCATTCGAAAAAATATCTACTTTCCAAAAAGGAGTCCTAATTACTTACGCTCACACATATTACAGCGCGTGTCCACCCATACACAAAAATCTTCCCGTATCTATTTTCTTTTTCCCAATCATAACTTGGAGAAACAAGAACAAAAAACCGAACAAGGGTGTGGGGTTCAGGAATGGACGGCTGGGATGGTCCGACCGATGGCCATCCGGTCCATGGACGGGACAGAAAGACCAGGTGCACGCCGTGGCGGCGCGCCCCGAGGGCCGAGGCAACCGTGACGTCGCCGTGCGCCGAACCGCGCAGCCCATCTCGGTGTGTAGCGCGCGGTCCACACGCGCCCGTCCCCCCCGTAGCGTAGGCCGGGTCGAGGCGAGAGGCCTCCTGCAGAGCGAAACAGACCTTAACTAACTGCTGCCATGCCACCACCTTGTTGGATCTGTGCCCCGTACCCGCTAGTCCATCCTGCCAGCCACGTCAGCCCGCCTTGCCCTGGCTACGGGTACCCTCGGCCGCTTCTTCTCCGGGGGTATTTATAGGCACGCCCCGAGAGAGAAGCGCTCCCCACACCGTCCTCTCCTCTGCCGATTTAGAACAGGGGCGTCCGTCCAACGCCCCGACGCCATTACAAAAAGCTTCGGGAGATATTGTTAGACAGGAGGAGATAGATATAACCCCGTGAACGGTGGTGTGAGGAGAGAGAGAGGGAGAGAGATAACTGGAGGTGGTCACTCGGGAGGGTGGCTGCGCGACTCTGGCGATCGCCGGACCCATGACGACACCGCCGGCCGCAGGGTCCCCGGGGTCGCCCGTGGCGGCGCCGGATCAGGTGGCCGCGAGGGACGCCGTGATCGGGTGGTACCGCGGCGAGTTCGCGGCCGCCAACGCCGTGATCGACGCGCTCTGCGGACACCTGGCGCAGATCGGCGGGGCCGCCGAGTACGAGGCCGTGTACGCCGCGCTCCACCGCCGCCGCCTCAACTGGTTCCCCGTCCTCCACATGCAGAAGTTCTACTCCATCAACGACGTCGCATCCGAGCTCCGCCGCGTCGCCGACGCCGCCCACGCCACCGCCGCCGCCGCATACTCCGAGGAGGAGGCCGCGTCCACGGTGATCCAGGAGCCCATGGACGACCTCGTCGCCGCCGACCCCGTGCCGGTGCCGGTACCAGAGCACGTGCACGAGCCGGTACCACCGCAGGAGGATCCTCCTGCGGCCACGGAGGAGGCGCAGCCCGAGGAGGCCGTCCCCGTGGACGCGGACCACGAGCTGGACGGCGAAGATTCCTCGGGAGATTCGTCGGAGCGTAAGGCGGCCTCCACGGAAGACGACGCCGTCCCCGACGACGGCCGTAAGTACAATCATCCCCCGTTAATTAATTAATTAATCCTCGCGTGCACATATTATTATTCTACAATTTTACCGTCGTCCTTCCGCAAATTTCCCTTTTCCGTCGTCCGCATTCGAGTTTTTCCCAATCGGCCGAACCGATCTCCAGTTTTTTGCCCCCGCTTCGCGAACGTTTGGATCTGGTCGTTACCTGCCATGGATTTCTCCGCAAGGTTTCCCAGGCACTTTTAAATATATCTCCTGTATTATCGGGGCCGAACCAAAAAAGGGATCGATCGAAATCGAATTAGACTTCGAGGTTACGCTTTATTTATGGCATACCAGTGGTGTTGCAAAAGCGGCACGGTTAAATTCACGTGTTGGGTAGTCGTCGAACCGGCCTACGGGGTCCATTACGGTCTGGTGGTTAGGGGAAAAAAACTGGAGCGGGAGCGCCAATAATTTCCGTCCTGCAGAGTCCCACCAAAAGGCGGAGTAATTAATCCTCGTCCGGGAGGATCGGACGGCGGGGACAGGCTCGGCCGGTCAATCGTGGCCGCCCGTGCCGGCGGCGGCGGCGTCCCGTGAAACGGCATCACGAGGGCGCTTGAACTAAAACCCTACGGACTTTCCCTCCAGCTTTATTTTTGGTTCGCTGCACGCGCCCTCCACCCTCGGCCACCCTTTTGGCTGGTCCCTGTCCCGTGGCCGTGGAAACTACTGGCCAGTAGTACGGCCGCTACCTGCCAACCAGTAATTAACCCATGTTTACTTTATTAGTCCCTGGGTGCTTGGTTCGTTTGCCAATTAATATTACCGGGCGCGTGGTGCAGCCCTGCAGAAGGCGCCGCGCCGTGACGGGGAGTTTGACGACGCCTCCGTGGCCTTGTCCTTCTCGCCGGCCCGCTCGCTGCATCGAGAGCACCGTTGTGTGTTGTAGCCTGGTACAGCCTGCCATGGGGGTTCCATCTGGGTGCACCACCAGCGACTATAGGCTGTATCGCGGAATAGAATATCTCAGGTGAATCTGCTGAGCATGTGGCCGCGGGGTCTCACACTCTCACCAGATTTGGCGACTTTGGTCTCGACAAAAACCTGCGCGTACCAACCATCTGGTGCACATCTCTGCTTTGGAGCCGTGTTTTGACTTTGGGGCCGTGTGTGTTTGAGTGCTGCTTTGGCGTTCCACGTAGCGGTGATGCTGTGCGCTCCCCGGCCTGGAAACCGTGTGTCAGTCACTATGTGAGGAGGATGGTTTGCCGTATTAATCTTGCGGGGCTGGAGTGACGAATGATCCTGCTTTTGCTAACCGTCTCGCAAGATCCCAAAAAAATTCAAGGTTGCACTTCTTAAGTAAAGAAAAAAATTAGAATTGCTTTTGGGAGACCAATCAATAAAGTAGAAGGGACGAAATATGTGTGTCTTTGGTTTGTCATCTCTGTCTTCGAGCGACATTTGTGACGTGAGAGTTGACATTTTTATCTAGGTTCAGTTGACAAAAAAAAATATTTTAAATAAAATATGATCTCTAAATTGTCATGGTCCTACGTGGAAGGTTTTTCCGACCGTCGTGTAGCTAGCTCACTGGTGATTCTTTTGGGAGAGGGACGCAAGTGATTTTAAAGCGTGTAAACATGAAAATTCTCTGGACGTGTGCTTATCTTGCAACAGTGACACGCGAGGTGATCATTTCATTGTTTGATTGAAAAAACAATCATGTGTTGGCCTTTTCATCTTTCTCTTCTCTTGCAAGATAAAAAAAAATCCAAAAATGTCACACATGATGGCCTGTCCTATTATTTCGGGAGGTGAATGAACACCCTATCTAAAAATTCCAATGGTCAAATCTCTGTCCAAGCCACGAGTCTTTTGTACAGGGCCTCCCTCGTACAAAACTTTTGGGAGACATGCTCTGCAGCATGAGCAAAATTCCTCGTGTTGTTGGCGTGGGTCTCATGAGGAAGGCGCGTCAGTCCAGTCCAGTCAGGCTGCTCTGGGTAGCGTGGTGGAGAAGTGGAGCCCGGCGGTCGGCCACCCTCGCCGCGCCGCGACGACCCGTCTGGTCGCAATCAAACGGAGGGAGCTGGAAGTTAATGGACCCACATGACCACCGCCGTGGAAAATTTTAATTCCAGCACGCATTCTTCCACCCGCGGCCTGCAGTGCACGTGTCGAGCAGCCACTCGGCTCGCTGGACCTGAAGATCGGGGTTCCAGAAGCCAAATTCTCCGGCCGAGAAGGCTGGATCTGGTGCCGTTCCGATCGGAGTGTGGCCGCTCTCGAGCCCGATGAGCTGTACACGTGGTTGGCCTTTTGCCTGGCTGGTGGGGCCGCGCCAGTCAACCACACTAGGCCCCTCTGGCTGCGCTTCTTCCCGAAACACCCGACTTGTCTCCGTATGGCTCCATCCTGTGGAAATCAGTGCATCATGGGGCCGTGGCTGCTTCGCGTTGGTCTTCAGCCGGGGCAGCGGTAGGTGTTTGTGTGCAGCGCTGGACAGAGGGGCCGTATTACGCACGTGATTATATCCTGATTATCATATGCGATTTTGAATTAACAATTCATCTTAACAGCTTAGCCAGTGTGGCACGCGCATGTGGCCGTGTCTACACGCTTTCGCTGATGCGATCATCACAGCAGCAGCAGCAGCAGATTTGTCTGTTTGCTGCCGCTTGTAGTCACCACCAACCTTTGCAACTTCGCCTCTATTCTACAAGATTTTCTACGATCTCTTCCAAATTGACAACCGAGGGACTGCTACCTTTTAAAAGAGAGGAAAAGAAAATCTTGTGTTCTTCATGTTGCCTAGGATTGACAATTGCGAAAGGAAGGAAAGATTTTGCAATAAGTACGTACATAGATCTCGTCCGTCTTTTTCTTCCTCTCTCAATAATTGAACACGTATTGTTGGTCCCTGCTTGCTGCTTGGTGCTTGCCCTGCCCCCACAGTTATGCCAATGTACTGATGTGCTTGTGCATTCAGCTTGAGGGAATCTCTGGCCCGTTTATACATACATACCCGCCTTTCGTTATTGCGCTATCATGAAAGGCGGCCTCTTTTCTCTCCACGCCGTGCTGCGTAGAAAATGACATGGGAGAGACTACACCTTGGGTCGACGACATTTTTGCCTGTGCTATCATGGGGATCTCGGAAGATCTAGTGAAACCGCATCATGCTTATCGATGCTGCACGAACGACAGCGCTGGAGGTTGTAGAGCGATTTTGTGTGAGTTCAAAAAACTTCAAATCGATGATCAACTAGACCTTTGTTGCTGCGTGACTGTGCCCACTAACTAACCTTAGGTAGTAGGTGAATACCGGATTATGCCACGCGAGAAAAGCTGAGATATAATACGTTTCGTATTTTTTGTTTCTTCTTGGAACTTTTTATAGAAATCTGTCCAAAAGCTGTCGGTGATGATCTAGCCTGCCAACTTCATTTCTCATTTTGTGCTCACCTATATGCAATTAACAACCTGCTGTTAGGAGAGATCTTTTTCTTAGTAGGAGCTAAAGGATGAACCAACCGGAACCGAAATTTACTGATGACACATTCCTTTTGTATTTAAGCATTTCCTAAGGCTTTTAAGTTGTTTTTTTCTGAAACAAGATAGCACGCTTAAAAACACTCTGTGTACCTTCTGCAATCACTAGTCAAAGTGCACACTTATGCAATGCTTGAAACCCTTCTGAGATCTATATTACTTACCAGATAACACCGACCAAGGATCGCAAGGCGACCACAGCCTACCAGAGAGCTACCCTATCTGCTCTGACCACGAGGACTGCATCTCCCGCCCTGAGAGGATCAAGATCCAGAAAGGTTTCATGGCCAAGGAGTCCGTGAAGGGGCACATGGCGAGTTCCATCTTTACACCACTCGGCAAACTTTCTGTATTGAAGAACTAGAGATGCTGTAGGAAGTAGTAGCACATCCATTGATCTTATAACCGCTCTTCTAAAAGCGCCGTTTTCTAACAGATGTTTATGACATTGTGTTAGCAGGTTAATGTTGTGAAAGGCTTGAAGATTTATGAAGATGTGTTCACAACATCAGAGCTCATGAAGGTTGCTGATTTCATCAATGGGATTCGTCAGGCTGGCAGAAATGGAGAACTTTCAGGTAAGTTGTTGCTTTGGCGCTTATTCTTTATTGAAATGTCCGAAAAATGCAGAATTTGCGCACTGTTTTATGAGCCTGTATTTATTTTCCTACTTTTTTTGGTGTCCATTCCTTTCTGGTTACTTCTGTTGTGTCCACAAGACCACAACTAACCTCTGATATTATCCAATTGATGCTTTCAAGATACCAGATATTCCCTACTGCTGATAGCACCTAATTGTGGTCCTAGTTCAAGCACTACTACTTTTCTGTCGGCGGTGATGGTTTTGTCTGATATACTTTTGTGCTAACTGACTCAGTATCTACAGGTTCATGGTCCTAGGAACTGTCTCCATGTATAGGCTAAATTAGTGTAATTTAGTAGTTGCTATTGCATACAAAGCTTCCGGTTTTTCTAATCTCAGATATTTAAAACTTGCATTTGAGAACGTAAAGGCATCAACCTAGTGACTACAATACCTGGACGATCTGGATGGGTTGTTTTCTCAAGTAGCTTACTTTTACAATTACTTCTCATTGACAGAAGAAAAGTTTGAAGTGGATGGATAATTCAATCATAGTAACATGTTAGAACATTCTGTTTGATTGGATTTGCTGCTATGCCTACTCCCAAATCTGTGCATCACAAAACGTTTAATTCCCTTAGTTTGATTCAGTCTTAAGGTTTGACATAGAGCCCACAACCTTGGTATGGTTCTATAGAGTTTTGGCCATAATCTTTATAGGCATGTAAGCTGCCTGAACTTGACTATGACAGAATTTCTCAGCTAGCTTCCTTGTGTGCACTCAGCTAATTTGTCTCTTGAAATGTCATTTACTGTTGGCATGTTTGCCCTTGTGCGGCTGTGCCGTTGCCTTGACCATTTCGATGCTAATTCTCCAGTTTCAAAATTTAGGTGAAACATTCATATTCTTCAACAAGCAGATCAAGGGGAACAAGAGAGAGATCATTCAGTTAGGCGTCCCTTTGTTCCAACACACCACAGAGGAAAGCAATTGTATGTTCAGGCAAACTGACAGCCCATACTACGTTTCCATCAACCTACATACAGTCGCAAGAATATTTCTTTTGGGTGTAGGATATTTGCAAGAATATCCCATCTCCAGACAATATGAGGCCCTAGTGAAAGATGTCATAACTTACACTTGTTTTTCGTCTTGTGTGCAGGTCATATAGAACCAATCCCAGTTGTCCTGCAGGCTGTCATTGACCACCTTGTTCTTTGGCGCTTAATACCAGAAAGCAGGAAACCAAACAGTGTCATCATCAATTTCTTCGATGAGGTAAGTTTTGTTGTGCTTTTGCTGTTTAATATAGAGTTATCATAACTAAATGAAACCAAGTGAGTTCTTGCTTCTTGTACTGTCGTGGGATTTGCTGTCAAATCTGAGGCGGAACTGAGAGTCTGTAGACACTTTTCTTCCTCTTGAAAACCAGCCACTTGTCTGTACAGCTAGCAAAGTAATTTTTGGACATGCAACTGGTGGGTTCTTTTAGGGTCAACTGTCCATATTCAATATTTGTGGTCCTTACCAGAAGATATGCAAATCAATTCGAGACTTGATAAATCATTGCTAATCAGGAGTAGAAAACGCAGTTGCGGAATGGGGAAAACTAAAATTACGGGAGGGTACTAGTACTTATTATGTCGTTGCTGCAATCAAAATATAATATGTAATAGAACAGAGTGCCTTTCTTCAGGGCATGGACATGAACATCTCAATTGCTTGAAATTTGTCCAGGTGTTGGTCTCTGACAAATGGTGAAATTGCTTTACAGGATGAACACTCGCAGCCCTACTTCAAGCCTCCCCATCTGGACAACCCCATTTCCACTCTCCTGCTGTCTGAGACCTCAATGGCATTTGGAAGGTCACTTGTCACCGACAACAATGGCAACTACAAGGGACCCCTGACTCTCTCATTGAAGCAAGGGTACGTACGCTTACATACCAATGATTCGGTTACTGGAAAAAAAAACTTTCAAACTGAAGAAAATTTTGTGGAAAATTGTATGAAAAATGCTTAAATTCAAAATTTTCATTTTTTTTCTCGACAATGGTCACCAGATCCCTTTCACTGCCATTTCCACTCCACATCTTCTCAGTTTTTCTCTCGTACTGTTTCATCTCATCAAAGGGCTCATTCAGCTATTACTGGAGTTGGCCTCTTACTTTTATGGATCATCTTTGCAGATCACTTCTAGTGATGCGCGGGAACAGCGCAGACATGGCGCGGCACGTGGTGTGCCCATCGTCCAACAGGCGTGTCAGCATCACGTTCGTGAGGGTGAGGCCATCGACGCCGGTGGACCTGAGCCCGCTCCCGTCTCCCACCAAGGCCATGACGCTCTGGCAGCCTCCGCCTGCCGCGGCGTCCGCTGGCATGCAGAAACAGCCCCACGGCGGGAACGGGGCCATCATCGGCTACGGCCCGGCGCCGCAGGCCATGCTCGCCCCGGCGTGGGGAATGGCCGTGCGCGCGGCGCCCATGATGATGGTGGCGCCCGCGAGGCCGATGGTGATGGCGCCGTCCGGCAACATCAACAAGAGGATGGGCCGCGGCGGCACCGGCGTGTTCCTGCCGTGGACGGTGGGTCCCAAGAGGTACAACAAGCACCTGCCCCCGCGCATCCAGAAGCGCCGGTTCTCGGCGATGATGTCACCCATAGAGGCGCAAGGCTGAAACCCATGGAGGCGCATCGTGGAGCGGGTTTTCTTCCTCTTCTTCTTCTTCTTCTTCTTCTTCTTCTTCTTCCTCCGAGGCAAAAGAAAGTTCGGAAACGCGCGGCAGTGTGTGTGCCCCTGCCCTCCCCCTGTGTATTTTGTTTGGTGACTGACTCTCGTCGTCGTCGTTCGTCGTCGTCCTCTTGCGAAGTGGTGCCGGTGTTTTTTCTTTTTCTTTTTCTTGTGATGAGGGGTTTGGTCGATCTGCCTGTAATTTAGCTGAGTTTGTTGTGGCCCTGTGAGTAGCACAGGCCGACGCGGTACGTAGAAATATGATGAGTAGGGATAGGTGAGGTCAGAATCAATGAGAAACGTTTTGTTTTTTGTTTGTTTTGTTTATTATTATCTCATCCGGTTCCAAGAAAGGACTGGATGCATATCAGCATATATGGATATGTTGCTGTTCATGTTCTGCTGAGTTTGAGTTTGCAAGTCTATATAGAGGTAGAAGATGCACCAATTTTGTGTTGCATATACTCCTGGATGGCTGGATACATCACGAACAAGAGAAAAAATGGCAACTCATTTGAAAAGAATCGATCAGCTTGAAGAAAACTACTCTCTCCGTTTAGAAATATAAGACGTTTTAGATTTCTGAAGCAAATGAGAACCTGTACACTAAAAGATGTCTAGATACATTTGAACCTAGACACAAATATGTCTAGATACATTTGCTTCACAAACCTAAAACATCTTATATTTCTAAACGGAGGGAGTACTAAGAAAATCGCCCATAACCGCCGATGAGAGAAACGTCCATCATTCACGACATCATTGCCATCATCAATTGATGAAACTCGTGTCCTTCAGACACATTTGAGTTTACTTATTACAGCATCCAATATTGGCCAGCTTCCTATACAGAGTTCACTGAAGAATAAAGAGTGACCAGCGAAAGACGATCTACCCATAGATGGAAAATCAGTCGAATATTCTTCCCTTCTGGACGAAATACAGTAGCACTGCTTTCATTCGTTAAGAGAAAACGCTGTACAAATGCACAAAGTGGAAACAAGAAAGATCATATACTATGCACAGGAAAAGAAAATCAAAAAGCTACGCTGCTCCACTGGGCTCCTTTCACGCCAGCTGCTACTGAACTCTTCCTTATGTAAATCTGGATTGATATACACGAGGGGAATGCAAACTTAGTCATACAAAATGTCCAAATGCCAGTTGAGTACGAGCAGTTTGCGAATGAGTGAACTGAAGATTCATCCCCCCAGTGGCACAAAGGGCAAAGGGGGTTGTGAGGCAATCCTCTCTTGGCCAAATTATACACAGTTGGACATCTCTGGGTGGCTAGCAACGAGCTGCAATAAACAGGTCTTGATCCTGCCCACCAGCCGACAGAGGTAAGCTGATCGTGCTAAATACTCCACTTCTCACCTGATCCTAAGCTTCGGTAAGCGCCAATCACCTGTTCGGAGCCAGCCAGAGACCAACTAATTCCTCTCCACACCTATTGGAGTGAGAAGAAAAAGGCACAGCTGAAATCAGATAAACAGATGAGATGCTTAACTAAAATCTAAAAGGCACTGTATCAATATTGCCAGACCCATTATATATGTTGGAGATCTGGCACTGGCAGTGAGGGGATTGCTGCTCTATTTCTGAACTAGCACACATACAGGGAGTAAATAACACAAGACTTTATGCAGTTAGAAGCATGAACCATAGATGCATCGCAGAAACTGATCACATGTCAACCACAGAATAACACGCACATCGGGCACACATACCAACAAAGAGGATTTCTTGAGGCTGGAACTGTTCCTCCAGTCGCATAACATTGTCATTCAAGAGAGTTATATTAAGGAACTTGTCATTCACTCAAAACAAAAGAACAAAATGTCAGTTCTGGACAACGCCAATCAAGAGAGTTATTTATATTAATCAGCTAGGGGGGGAATGCAGCTCAGTCCTCCTTGACGGCACCTTTATTGCTGACACTGGTACCAACCAAAAACTTCATGATAACCTCCTTGTTACTCAACTGGCATTTCTGTTTCAAGTAGATTCAAGAGTCAGAAATATCAAAAGAGCAAAACGAAATAGACAATAATTGTTCAATACTGTATGGTGCAAAGGTACTCCAATGTCTCAAGTATACATTTACTAAAAAAAATACATTAATGCCTTGAGCATCTCTTCTAGCTGCGCATATATTATTTGCTACAGCTCTTAGTTCAGCAAAACAAACCAGTTGTCACACAAGAAAATACCCACTATGTTCTATACCATGTAGTAGTATATATCTGAACTGAATACATCATCATGATATATCTGAACCGGAGAACATGCATAAACACAAGTCTGCCAGGGTAAATTAGGCAATAGGCAAATTAAATTCCCATATGGCTTTGGAGGATGGTATTTGGCAGTCATTATTTCATAACAAATATATGGGTGATAAACCTCAATGTTTCATCACAGCTAAACCGAGAGATTCTCGCTTTTGGAAAGGTTTAATGCGAGCTAAAGGAACTTTTCTTCAATTTGTTTGGTTGAGAATGGTGAGAGAACTCGTTTTTGGGAAGATAAGTGGTTAGACGATGGCCGACTGATATCCAAGACTTCTTAACATTGTCCGGAACAAACATGTTACTGTTGCCTCGGTTTTAGGAACAATGGCATTTAATGTCGAGTTCCGTCACACTCTTGTTGGTCATCACCTACATGACTGGCATGACACAGTTAGCAAGTTGGCAAATGTTTCAGTTTCGACGGTGGATGATGTTTTTAGGTGGAACCTCAATAGGAATACTACCGAATGCTTTATTTTCAGTAGAATGTGTTCTGCTTTATTTGATGCTAGAGAACGTTTTCGTTCCAAAAAGCTATGGAGATTTAGGGTGTGTTTGGATGACAACCAATGCTGACCCTACCAAACAATTGGCCAACCCGTGGAAATTGGAAACCATTTGGACTAGCGCCAAAAATTGGCCCGCAAAGCACCCTAGGCACGCGCCCGTGTAAATCTGGCCAACTCACGGGCGAGTGAGGGCGCGCAAAACCTGCACCAAGAAATTGTCCATCGCGACTTGTCCCTACGTCTAGGTGGGTCCCATGCACTTCTCTTTTTATTATTATTACTCAGCGCATGCATGCAGGTTTTTTGCTTCTTTGGCTAGTAATTAATTGAGATCTCTAATTAATTGGTGCCCCCTACACGATTAGCAAGGACATTCAACGATGTACTCCACGTGTGTCAGCAAGTTCCAGCGCCTGTCGTTCTTTTCATAAGTTTTTTTTCTATTTGGCTGCATGACTGCATCTTAGTATTGTTCTATGTATTCACTCAAGTTTAGATGGTAGATCTATCAAATATTTTGAGGACTACTATACATCAGTTGGTTGGGAACAAACACACTGGGTTGTTTTGCCAAATTTTTGGATAGTACAATGGCTACAATCGTGAGGCTAGTTGGGGCTCAAACAAAACATACCCATAAAGTGCCACTTAAATTTAAGGTTATCCTTTGGTTTCTATTTCATTGTGCCATTCTTACAAAAGATAATCTAGTTAGTTTTCAGCAAAAAGAGACTATGTTTTTCACAGGTGTTCTTATGTATTAACTGGCTGTGATCATGGGCTATCCTACAACATATGCTATAGCAGAGCTGATGGAAATTGACGCCAAGCGGCTAGAATGGCTTGCCAGGGAGTTGATGTCCCAGTTTGTTGGACAACGTGTGGCACATAGGCTTCTGAATGCGTGATGTGTCGTGTGGCCTATTTATTTTTTGTTTTAAGTAGGCTGAATTTTGGTTTTATGTGTCGTCTGTCACACTTCTGACTAGGCTACGTTTTATATGTGTGGCCTGTCTTTTTCATTAGGCAACCTTCTATCATAAGTGTTGGGTTGTAATAAACTATGGGCTGTATGCATCTATCCATGCAGAGGCTGGGGGTAATTGAAGCTTCCAAATTCTAAAAATAATATGGAGTAAGAGGCATTAGCATATAGGCATGGAATCGTCATTCTAACTCTGTATTTGTCATATAGAATGGTCTGAGGTTCACATTAATATGAAAAGTAAACATTGTTTCCTTAAATAATTCATAAAAAATAGATTTTTAACATTAATACTACTATACTATAAACCATATATTTTACTCTATGGCAGAATCTAGTCAAGAAGTGAATTATCATAAAAAATAACATGCTTATTCTGTAGCATCGATGCAGATAAGCTGTACCATCTTCGCTTGTTAAGAATCTTAGTTATGCAATGAACTAGATAAGACATTAACACTACTATACTATAAACAATATATTTTACTCTAGGGCAGAATCTAGTCAAGAAGTGAGTTATCATCAAAATAAAATGTTATTCTGTATCCATGTCTTGATTGCAGCAGATAAGCTGTATCATCTTCACTTGTTAATAACCCTAGTTATGCAATGAACTAGCTAAGACATAATGTAATGCAGATTGCAAAGACTAGTTATCTCGGCAAGAGCACCATATGTATCACCCATAGGTAAACAAAGACAAACCTTGCAATATTATCCTTGGGTGCAGGAAATGTGGGAGGCCAGACCATCATAAAAGGATATAAGTGGCCCGAGAATCGATGATGTTCTGTCATGGCGTAGACTTTACGCAACTCCGAGCACTTAATATCCAAGTAGAGTATGGATGGACCCATCTCAAAGAAGATAAACTCAGCGTTGTCCCCCGCCTCTTTCATTCGGAGAACAGTATGCTCGCCCCCCACAGTGTGGTCTGACGCCATCAAGGCAGCTAACATCTCACGCAGACAGATGGTATCAACCAGCGACCAATTGCTGGTTTCATTACTATGGAGCCAGATGCGAAGTTTCAGATCCTTCAATTGCATGAGATAAACCCCGGAATCATCATCTGCCTTTGCCAAACAGACGTCTCTATCAAGAAACTCCACCCCTTCTGGAAGCTGAATTGTGGAGAGACTTGAGTCCTTTAGAGCCAACACGAGGATGCCGCTCAAGATGGCTGCTCTCGTATTGTCGACGAGCACAACATTTGGAAGGCTCAAAGCGGCTGTCATATAGATCTTATTATCAATGAGCAGAGGCGTTGGTTCCGACGGCAGATGAGGGAACTCTGCTGTGGCCGAGGTGTGCTTGCTCCAAACACCGTCTTGCAGCATATATACGTGCACCCTATATGCATGATTGATAGACTGCAGCAACAGCCACAGATAGGGCATGCCGTTGTCGTCACCTTCTCTAAAGAGGAGCTTCTCAAATGTGTAACTGGCAGGGGTGGCATGGTCCAGCTGGGGTAGCTCTGGGACGACGGGCATGCTTCTGGATGGGCAGAGCGGGCTGTACACTAGACTCGTCAATCCGTTGCCGCCCTGCTCGGAGATGATGACGACGCTGCCGTTCCGGCAGTCCCAGATGAAGGAGTCCAGGTCGAAGCTGGCGCGGCGGCAGACGGCGGCAAGCTCCGCCGGCTGACCCGGCATCTCGACGAAGCGTGGGGAGGTCATGTCTGCCGACCTGGTGTCGATGTAGAATCCTAGGGGACGGAGCGGGTGGAGCTTACGGAAACGGCGGAGGAAGGCCGGGTCGGAGGCGTGGCTGAGCCACCGCTTGCAGACGAGGGCGGCGCGGACGAGGTCGGTAGGGAAGGCGAGGCGGACGATGATCTCGAGGAGGAGATTGTCGTCGCCGAGGACCTTAGACTCGTCGTGCGAGGCGGCCGGCGGCGGCGGCGTTGGGGACCGCAGCCGCTTGGATTCCATGGCGATCTGATATCTGTGAGATTTCGGCTAAGTTGGGGGTTAGGAGAGAGAGAGAGAGGGAGGTGGGGCAATGTTCACGGTGGTATTTTACTTTGCCGGGACAGGCTCTGTGAACTCCAGACCACCAACCCAACTGAGGGCACATAATCTTTTCTTCTTTTAATTTACATATTCCTTCTTGTCCATATTAATTGACTTAAATTTGTTTAGATTTAAATAAATCTAGACACTATTTAGTATATAGGTTCATCAAAATTTTAATAAATTAAAGTTAATTAATATGGATCGAAGAAAGTATTAATATTTTATCCAACTGAGCGGACTCTCAAATGGACTAATGAGATGTCAATTTGAGATTCACCCTAAGCTGATCCCTAACGGGAAAGGAACACCGATTATAGGACACCTAAAACAGTACATCACCAAAAAAAAAATTATATCACTTATACAATTTCTACCTTTTCAGATGATGTGAAATAGAGCACGGCTACACAAGGTGATGCAAAATAGGGCACTGATGACACTATTCTCTTCTTAATTTTAACTATGCAAAGTCACCACAAACATATAAAAACTGATGATTTTTTAATTTGGGATGTGTGGTTAGATGTAATGGACTAGACTTTGATTTGGGATGTGTGGTTAATTGTACTCCCTCTGTCCTAAAATAGATGTCTTAGGTTTTTTAAAATTTGGATAAATCTATATACTAAACTTTGACAAATTTAAGACGTCTATTTGAAGACGGAGGGAGTACATCACCAGGGGAGGTGATGTAAATAAATACATATCATCTCTCAAGAATATGCATAACCATAAAGGTCTTCTTGAAAACTTTTTGCCTAATATGCTATACAAATAGTTTTTTACATCACATCCCCTATTATAAATCATCTGTTAGAGATTCTCTAAGCATTGGAGCAGGTACGCCCTGTCACCACGCATACCAAAAAATTTGGTCCTGCCACAAAATCCTTCTATGGGACGCCATGCTATTTGGTTTCTCGATGGTGATATATATGATATCACATATGTAGTATGGCTTTATTTAAGTGGACACATTAACGTTAAGAAAAACATCATTTTATGACGGTGTGATACCAACAGCCAAGAAAGATGTTCTATTTAGTTAGCATGATTCGACAAGAAAGGCATTCTAATTCTTAGAGACAGTTGTGTCCCTATCGAGAAATACCTATTTTACAAAAGCGAAATTATTAAGTATAAAATATTTAATAAAAAGCTACATATTACAAGGGTGTATTTGCTAGATTAGATACAGAGAACAATATTTGCCACCGGATAATTAGAAAATTGAACCTACAGATGTGGAAAAACCCTAACAAAGAGCAACATACAACCATTGGGGTAACCCTCAAAATTCTTGCAAAGCAGTGGCGAAACTTGTTTTCATTGCACCACCATAACTCTCGCTTGCACCGGATGAAAAAAAGCTCACACATCGAATTGCATATAAAGGAAAATTTTGAATAGTGGACCACCGAGTACGAAAAATATTGGTAATCACGCAAGCATATGAGCGGGGGAGCTGCCCCGATTTAGACATGCAGTGCGCTAGCAGCTCCAAAATAGGCTAACGGTTTTGCTCGAAAAGGCTTGAAAAATAAGTTGTTTAAGACGTTGTCGCCAGGGTGTCCATGGAGCCACATCAACAAACATAAATAAGAATAATCTCGTCCTCTATGAAGACCGGCAGGGAAAAAACTCTGAAACTCCATGCAACAACCAAGCATCATGAGACGAGATTGCAATTGGAACACATATATTCGAATCAACATCGCCATTACCGTATGAGTAATGTTGCCATGACACCAAGACTGAAAGAAAGGAAACTTCCTACACTAGATGAGACCTCCCCCCGGGGATACCAAAGTGGTGACTGGAGGTGGAGGGGAGCGAAAGATGAATCTGAGGGTGGCGATGTTGAGGTATGTTGGGTTCAATGCGTGCATCATGAAACTTTCTCTACCATGCAACTCCAATATCTATACTTAGGGTTTAGATCATGAGTTTACCACTAGACGAATGAGTGCGAAAGTTGATGAAGAGGATCAGGCAGTGCAATCCTTATACATGTCTGATCCCTCAAACAACTATTGTGGTCTACAAACTCCCATCATCTTGGTTTTGAACGTACAACACATCTACTTGTATCCACATTTGGGAGTTGGAACGTCGGCATCGAATTATTATTTCCCCTTCCGCCTGACTTAGGAGTTGGTGGTGGCTAGGGCTTCTAACATATGGAAATGCAACACCAAAAACCCGACACCCTTGGTCGCCTTTACCTCCACCTTATATAAGTGTTCGTGTGGACCCCCAACTCTTGTAGTCTCAGTGGACCCTAACCCTAGTGAAACACAAATCCAATTCACGCTAGAATCTGTCCTGGTTCGACTCGGTTCCAACCTAGTCATCCTAGTTTCAGTCGGATCACATCCAATCGGTCCGTCCCCTTAAGTGTGTGACCCAACAGGTTCATGACCACTCAGACACAACTTGAATTACTCCGCTGAGTGCTTCCATGGTCCAAGTCCGACTCACACCCATGAACACTTGACCTCAAGTCAATAACTGGTAGTGGGTCCTAGCAGAAAATGTCGACTCCCAATTGTCATAAAGTCACAACGACAAACATTTACAACATTTCATGTGTCTCATTCTCTTTGCCTCACGATATAACTTGCCAAGCTATAGGAGAGTTCTTGTCACTACTTTAATAGTTTGAGTCTCTTCTCAATCATGTGATATAGATTCACTAGATTAATTCTTAGTTTGACTCCTTCATTAACTTTTAAACGAGTCGCATGGCCATACTTACTGAATCAAATCACTTGAGAGGGCCTAGAGTATATCTCCCTGGGTCAGAGGGGAAAATTGCATCTTGGCAAACCACGACATGAAGCTCGTGTCATAGTCCAACCGAAATATACCTCTGTAATTATCCAGTTATGAAGTAGCGTTTGATAGACCCTATGGTTGGCCAATTCACAACTCGCATCATGCGAGGACCTCGGGTCTAAGTACATGGCATATACGTTGCTTGAGACTAATAAATGATAATTCCTCTTGGTGTATCTCATTATGGGTATGTTCGATAGTTAAACTCCTCCAAAATCAGTATTGTCCTATCAGCATCATTGTGCTTATACCAAGTGAAACCGAGTCATTATCCTATTCATACACTAGTGATGATATGTCCCCATAACTTTCTCGACTAGGGAATATTAAAACAAGCATCATGCAATGCAGTTTGCAACTATATCACAAACAGATCATTGAGGATGTTCAAGTACAATTATATAACTTATGAATACATTTAGAAAATATTATTATACATGATTGTTTCTATGACATATTTTCAACATGCGGCTATACTGTTCTGAAAAGCCACTGAGGATAGAAATTTTGTCACATGATTTGTTATCGATATTTATCTTCCGAGCCCAATGCACATAATCCTATTCTTCACTCGTGTAGGTTTTGTTTGGTTAGTCCGTTTTGGCAGTAGTTAGACAACAATGTAACTCGTCTAAAAAACAAGATAACACCGTAACTTGAACACTTTTTGTAGGTTTGAGTCACGGTGGTATGTAATCAGATCCCATGTAATCCAATAATAAGACTATCCAAACCACGATTCAAAATATTAATAGATCGGTGAAATTTTTGTGAAAAAAAGAAGGAAAATGCACAGCGCCAACATGTTGGTTTGGTTCAAAGTCCGCCAGCAGCAAGTACAATAGGCCCAAGTAGAAGTGAGGAAAGTAGAGAGAGATATAGTAACTTCAAGACAGAATGGAGTATATAAGTGTAAGCGTGCATGGCGCATGAAAAGCAATTCCAACAATACAACAAAAGAGAGACGAGATTCATCTTAACATTGTCATCTTTTCATTTGAATCAAATCACTGGTGTGGACGATCTTATTGCACTAACACAATCTACACTCCACACACACCGTAATGTAAAATAGCAACCAGATGGACAGGTCATGTTCAATTTCTCTCGGGCACATCCTTCTCCCACCTTCTACCCTTCCACCAAGGCGAGATCAGCAATTTCACCTGAGAGCTAGATAATCCATGACCAGGAGCATAGGGGAATTGTGACCCTCAATGTGACTATGGCGGCGCCTCGCGATAGTCGCCCGCCGACAGAGATCTGCCATTGAGCAGTTGGTGGCTCTAGGCGCAAGAACATATGACGAGGAGGTCATAGATATGGAAAGGGGGGAGATGGACACACCCTACCATTCGAAAACACCACCGCCACATCTCTTCGACTTCCCGTCCACCTCCGGTAGGTGCACTACTGCCAAATCTAGCCTCCACACGGCTTTCCCGCCATCTTTCCCTCCTATCGTGCCTTGTGCGACTCGTTGTCACATGTAAATTGTGTGAATATTGTCGTATTAAATAATCATCATAACAAAGACATATTTTATATGTGATTTACATATTGTTACTGAAATGATACGGATGTCGCCTAGAGGGGGGGGGGGGGGGAATAGGCGATTAAAACTTTTCCTAGAGTGACTCGACAAAGGCGGAATAAAACTAGTGTTTACTTTGTTAAGCACAACCTAGAAACAAATAAGGTTCACCTATGTGCACCAACAACTTATGCTAAGCAATACAAGCAACAAAGTGATAGCAAGATATATATTACTTCAAGCACGAAGGCTATCACAATGTAAAGTGCATAAGTAAAGAGCTCGGGTATAGAGATAACCGAGGCACGCGGGGACACTGATATTTTACCGAGTTCCTCCCAACATGGAGTACGTCTCATTTGGAGAGGGGGTGGTATCAAACCACCAACGCCACAAAAGGCCTCCCTTATTCTCTTGTGAATCTCACCCCAACGGGATCGATCCACACTTCCACTATCGGTGCACTTGTCGGTGGCAACCGAAACCTCTCACAAGGTTGGGACACTTCTCCACAACTTAATTGGAGGCTCCCAACAAACGCCACAAAAGGCCTCAACAAATGCCACAAAGGCCACAATGCCACCAAGGCCACAAAACCGTCTAGGGTTCCAAGAACCCAAGAGGGACAAGCTCCAATGAGCAACTCAAACCAAATCCTCCCAGGAGAACTCAAACCGATGCACCAAATGCAAATGGCAAGAACACCACAAAGATGCTCAAATCCCTCACTCTCAAGTTCCAACAAAGCTACTAGAGCTATTGGGGGAACAAGAGAGGAGGAATCAAATAGAGACACAAAATCCCCCAAAATCTAGATCCCCAAAGATGCACTCACAAAGAGATGAATCGGTTAGGTCAAAACGCGGATCTAGATTTCCTCTCTCTTCCACTCAAATATGGGCAAGAATCATCGGAGGGAAAAGATTAGGCAAGCATCAAGATCTAGAGTAAGTCTGGACAAAGCTTAGCCTAATAGATAAGAGAGAAGCAGTCCAAACTGAAAATGGGCAAGGGCTTAAATAGCGGCCCCAGAAATCTGACCGTTGGGGCGTTTTTCAGTTTGTACCAGTAGTACCGGACAAAACCGGTACTACCGCATGTGCCCAAAAACGAAGCAGCAGATGGGGCCAGGGAGCAGCGCAGCAGGCGAGCGATAACTTCAGCAGTGGCAGCAGTGGCGTGAGGAAGGGCGGCAACAAGGCTGGAAGCGGGCCACAATGGGAGCACGGGAGAAGGCACAGAAAGAGAGATGAGCGACAACGCAAGGCAACAGCAGAGAGGCAGCAGGGCCCAACGGGGGCGGCGGCACATGCAGGTCGCTGTTGGAATTATTCCCTAGAGGCAATAATAAAGATGTTATTATTATAATTCTTGTTCATGATAAAGTTTATATTCCATGCTAGAATTGTATTAAGCGGAAACTTTGATACTTGTGTGGTTTATGAACAACACCGTGTCCCTAGTACACCTCTATGGACTAGCTCATTGATTAATGATGGTTAAGGTTTCCTAACCATAGACATGAGTTGTCGATTAATAATGAGATCATATCATTGGGAGAATGATATGATGGACAGAACCAAATCAAGCAGAGCAATTAGATCGTGTCATCGTGTTCATCTTTGCGAAGCTTTTTCTTATGTCAAATATTGTATTACTTAGACCATGAGATAATGCAACTCCCTGGTATCGGAAGAAATCTTTGAGGTCATCAAACGTCATCCTATGAGAGGGTGATCATAAAGGTGTCTCTCAGGTGATCGGAAAGTACTTGTTGGGTTGTATGTATCGAGATGGGATTTGTCCCTCCCAAGTCGGAGAGATATACTTCGGGCCCACTCGTGTCGATATCAACACCGCTTGCACGCGTGGCTAAGGAGTTAATCACAAAGTGATATCGGATTCTGAGCGAGTAAAGTACTTGCGTGAACGAGATTGAACTAGGTATGCCGTCTTGACGATCGAATCTCAGGCAAGTAAAAATATCGCGTGACGAAGGGAATATATATATGGGATTGATTGAATCCTGGCATCGTGGTTCATCCGATATGATCATCGATGAATGTGTGGGAGTCAATATGGGTTTCCAGACCCCGTTGTTGATTATTGATAGAAGATCATGTCTGCATATTCTCGAACTCGTAGGGTCACACACTTAATGTGTCTCGACGCTACGATAGAATGGATAATTGGTTTACGAGTTTTTGTTCGGAGTCTCGGATGAGATCCTGGATGTCACGAGAGGTTCCTGAATGGTCCGGAGAATAAGATTCATATAAGGGAAAGCAGTTTTTGGATTTCGGAATTGTTTCAGATTGTTCGTTATTGTACCAGAAGCTTCTAGAACCTTCCGGAGTGGGATCAACGTGGCCCCACTTGTCGGGAGGGGGCGTGGGCCTACGAGGGAGTGCCCTGGCCGCATTGGGCCAGGGGCACAAGGCCCCATAGGCCCAGCCGGCCAAGCCCTAGGGGAAACCCTAGGGAGAGCTTCTAGAAGGAGGGGGAAAACTTGCCCCCCACTCCAACCCTTGGGGCCGCCGCCCTAGGGCTTGGAGGAGGGGCCAAGGGGGCCGGACAGCCCCCTATATATAGAGGGCAGGGGCACAACCCTCCTACCCTACTCCTTCAACCCTAGCCGTCATACTGCTGCCCTCCAGATCTCTCTCTCTCCCCCGACTGCGCGTAGGCGAAGCCCTGCCGCAGAAACTCTCCACCTTTGCACCACGCCGTCGTGTTGTAGATCCAATCTATATCTCCACCCCACTTGATGGACCTAGGAAGGAGGAGACGTTGAGGTGTCGTACGTGTGCATCTCTTGGAGGCATCGCCACTTGCGGTGTTGGATCGGATCGGATCGCGAGGAGGAGAAGGCTAGTATGACTACATCAACCACGTTCCGTCGAACGTTCCACTGTGCGAATCTTCAAGGGTATGAAGATCTCATCTATCCCCTCTCGTTGTTTGCATCTCCTATATTAGATCTTGGCTTTCCCGTTCGCATCCGTAGAAATTTTTGATTTACTATGCTGCGAAACCCATCGATGGCGGTAGCGTGGGAGCGCTACTGGGCGGTACCAGGCGGCATGGCTCATGAGCCGTGCACGATGCAAGGCGGTCAACGCAGCGAAGCGGCGGGAGGCAGCGTGCAGATATTTCTGGTCGGCGGTTATGCCCGGTCCCAGAGGGACCGGAAAATGGTACCGGGCCAGACTGAAGTGGGTTGCGCGCAGCATCGAAGCGATCTTGGGCTGCGGCCCGCATAAGATATTTTTCTTTTTATTTTTCAATTTAAATAAAGCAAATATACAAACAGTCATAACTTTTGATTGGAGACTCCGATTGACCCGATTCCAATTGCGTTGGATAGAGGACAACAAGGGCATCCCAATGAAATATTGATTATCACCAAGTGGGAGTGTATAAATTAATATAATGTGAGATACCTCACTTGGTGAGAAACCAAAAAGACGCATAAATCAAAATCGTAACAAGATACATATGGGAGATCCGATTTTGATGAACAAGAGCTTGTTATGAAGATTACCACAAGCTCTATATCCTCACATGGATAAGACCAAATAACAACCAAATGCAATGATGCAAGTATGCAAAGGTTTGAGCTTTCTCTGAACGATGTGAACGAATTACTCATACGAGAGCCCCTCTTGATAGTACGGTTATCTATCCTAAACCCGGTCTCACACACACAACGTGAGACCAGCAAAAGGGAAAACCTATCAAGATTATACCTTTGCCTTGAGCATTCCACTTGAGCTCGATATAGACGGTCTTTCCCTTCTCAAGATGGAACGCCTTTCTTAATTCCTCATCATCGACCTCACATATTGAGCTTGCACAACATATCTTCTTTGCATTTCATCGACCTTGAAGCCAACACATGCTACAAGCGATGCCAATGGACAAATCCTACAAGTATAACTTAATACACACATTAGTCCCTAAAGATTGTCATTAATTACCAAAACCACACATGGGGGCCCAACATGTTCTTTCAGTTACCTTAAGTAGTATGGATCCACCACTGTTTTATTCATATTGGCGTGGTTCCAATCTAAGAGACTGCTAGGTCAGGAAACTTAGGCTACCACTAAAGATAAGAGTATTCATGTGGTTTACATGTCGTTGGGTTATTCTTGTTAGATGTATAATTGAACTAATAAAATCTGATTTGGATATAAAAATATAGCTTTTACTTTTGAGACCATTAAAAACTTTTTATTTGATTGTTGAATAGCTTGGCTGGCGTGGCATCCTATATTTTTGTGCTTTTCATATCACTCCCCTCCACATATATTTAGGTCTTGGTTGTGGGTATTGATAGGATTCCCCTTCTCTTATTTTTGTTCGGGGGCATCTTTTTTGTATATTTGACTATGTTGAAATGATCTAGTTTTTCACTATCTCCTTCATGCAGGTGTTTTTCTCGGGCACCAATTATCTTTTGTCATGTGTTGTCTTACTATGTTAACAGGTCTCAACAACACGATGAGCAGACAGATCTTGACGCCAAGAATTTCAAGTCTATTTTCATCTGGCTTGTCAAAATTTTTTATTAAGATATATTTAGTGTTGGATGGAAACTACAAGGTCTAACCTGTAGGGTTGGCCAGATTTTCATGGATTCATTGGACATTCGAGGGGGGATATGAAGAACACGATGAACTCAACAAAGAACACAATATAAACAAACGCCACACCTGATACAATCCGGTTTGATCTCGACGTCCTAAATTACCAACCCAATAAAATTACAAGGGAGATACCATAGGGTAGAATTCCTTGAGAGAGATTGACAAGGCATTTATAGAATCTAGTGGAAGGAGATCATATTGCTCCAAGTAGAATCTAAACATGAGAAACTAGGTACCGATAGAACCCAACTCTATAGAGAGATCAAGAGTTTGAAGAGATCTTGTATAACTCCAAAGTATAAGTACAGAGACCCTAATATCCACATGGTGATATTCTCCACAAGGGGGAGGATGATCAGCAAAAGGCTATATCTATTCCCTTTGCACTCTCTTGTAGGGTTCACATATGAAGGTGGGGGCATATATATCATGTTATATTGTGATTTAGCAAGAGGGTTTTCCATGTTAAAATCGTGTCTTCTCCTGCGTGTGTTTCGTTTACGTTCTTCATTTTGCTTGTCGTGTTTATAACATAGCAAGCCATAGGGGTAGTCTAAGCATAAAAGAGGGCTACATGGGCCTTGTCCTAACATCCATGTGTGCATGTAGTCCACTTAGGCCAGAGAATCCAGTCTTGGACTCCGGGGTAGATTCCGGACTAGCAATAGACTCTTGCACCACTCGCTGGGGACATGAGGACGAATGCTCCGATCTTGGTCAGGAAGGAGACTCCAGTCTTGGAGTGGTGAGCTAGAGACTCCGGGCTTGTAGGGTCGAAGACTTTAGAGTAATAATTGCTTCTTCTTTCGTCTTTTCGAAGCTTCAATAATGTCACACTTGAGTGCTCGTGCACCCGTGGGGTCCTCCCTTGCCTCCATAATTGTCAATGAAAACATAGCATTATCATATGATGGAGTATGAAGTAGTATACCATTCACAAGAGAAGAAATCAGACTCGTATAGAGGAATGAATTCACCTTTAAGGTCCACGATGACTTGGCATATGTTGGGGTGCTTGACAAGGTGTTTATGTGGAGATAACCTTAGGGAGTTTCACATCATCTCTTAACGCTATATCCTAAAATCAATACATATATGAAAGTGAAGCATTCCAACGATCACTTAGCCCCTCCACGTAATCTTTTTCACTGTAGATGTGTAATGAACAGTAATTGTGAGTGTTTCCTCCACCGTGTGGCCCTCCAGAAAACTCCCGAGATCTCTCGTGTCCCTTCTCCGCTGCTGTTTCCTCCTTACGTGCCTCCATTTTCTCTAGTTTTGTCGGTTTCTTTACGTGACAACTTGCCACAATAGGTTACTCTAGAAGTTTCCGTGAAAGCGGTACCACTTTTCCACCGTTCAACTACCAAGATGATCTAATTTTCCCTTACTCCATCTCTTTTCTCTGCTATTACCCAACCTCCCATGCCCTGACACAACCCTCCATCCCTCGTGGATGGGTTCCCAACCCTACTCCTCCCTAATCTCGGGACGAGATTATTTTAAGGGGGAAAGGTCTGTAACATCCCAATTTCAGCAACCCAGATTAAGTGTCCAAAAGGCAAAAATCAGGGGGAACAAAAACTTTTTCTTGCAGTGTTTGCTTAATTGTTTGCTTGTGCTCAAGCAACTGCTTGTGTATTAGTTATGTCCTTCTCATCTAAACACTAGTTTACAGAAACTATTTTTACAAAATAGATGTCTTGGCTAATCTTTCATATTCTCAAATGTTCTGGCACTTCAAAACCTGAGCCAAGATGAATTTGATACAACCAAATACTTTATTAGTCTCTATTAATAATAAAACTATGGAGACCTATATATACTCTCCTTATGTTTTCAAGATAGAACCTTCAACTACCCTTATCTCTAGGTTTTCCAAAAACCTCTATCAAAACCTTTTCATCTCAATCTTGGTAGAGATACCAAGATGGTACTTATCTTACTTCAAAGCAAAACCCCTTTTCAACATACCCCTCCTTACCCCAAGCTAGGCTTGATGGTAACCCTAGTAGTAGTTAGATAAGTAATAAGATGAATTGCCTTGATCTGTTGTCTGATGATTTGCCTTGTTTGCCTAGGAACTAGAATGAGCTAGTCTAGTAGCTCATCCCTTAGGACCCAATCCTTCTTGTAATCATCAGGCCCCGATCAAGCATCCAAGTTTGGATCTATCCTAAGCCACCCAAGTGATCATCTTATCTCATACTTATCTCAATCCAGGGATAAATCCCTCTTGCTGGTTTCCAACCAAGTGGAGACCCAATCCAAGTTTGGAGCCCCTATCTTCAATATATACCCCAACATCATCTACTTGATCATGAGTTTGGAACCTAGCCTCCTCTCAAAATCATCTACACTTTCACTCTAGTCTAAAACCCTAAATCTGCCAAAATGGCTAAGTCTGGATTTCTTATCTGGATACCATCTTTGGAACTCCACCTTTTCCAACCAAGGGGCATTCTTGAGAATGTACTTGAACCATATTGTATTACATCTTTAGTACTACCAAGGACCACTCTTGCCCTTGGCTAAGCCATTCTACCTCCCACTCATCCATGATGGTTTTGTAGTCAAGATACTAATCTTTTCTGCAAATCTTATCAACTTACCTACTTTGGAAAAAGCCCACATCTATATGACACCTCCCCTTGACCAACTATTTGCATGTTTATGATCTACTGACCATGGACTATCAACTCCCACTTCACTTGTTTCCATTAGGGCCTTGTGCTTCTTAAACCCACATGGTTTAGGAGGTTAATTGATGTGTCTGCTATGGTAGCCTTATTTTCAACAAAGTTTGCCATCACTCCAAAACCACCTCAAATAAAACTAAGCCCAACTATTGCTTCCATGATCATCTATATGACCTGGCCTACCCATCCATATATCCCTTGTACCAAGGTGAGCTCTAAGCTCCCTAATCCAACCCTGTTTAGATGGCATCAGAATAACTAAACCCTAGATCCTCCCAAAAGTCTAGTTTCCACCCTTTTCACCACTTTTATTCAAAACCAAGGTTGAGTTTGATGCCTACAACAAGTGTACATCATCTACCTTGGATATAAGCATCCCGAAATAATTCTCCCAATTATTTTGATTTTTAAACTATTTAATTTCCTTTATTTACCAAATTCCCAAAACCCTTGTCTATAAAGGCAAGTTTGTTTTTCTCAAAATCACCTTGCCAAACTTAAGGCACATTTGATGCCTATTCATCATACCCCATCTTCCCAACTCAAAAATAAATATTTTTGAGATCCTTTATTATTTCTTTTTGCCCTTCTTCTTAAAAGGCAAAAACAAGAAATAATTCCTTAAAAATAATTTCCCATATCAATAAATCCCACTAAAATCCTCCAATGTGTGTTATGGTATTTAGGACCATATCACATCAAAAACCAAGCTTGTCCAATATAAAAATATCATTTTTGCTTCCATAATCTACTTCTGCACTTGAATAAGTGCATTTAAATGGGATTATAATATTCAGAAAAATCCCATTTAAATCATGGAGATATTATTTGACCCCATCTATCTACCACTACCATTTACACGCTTTGCCCAATACAATTTTTGCAACTTCTTTCACAAGCCTCCATATGATCAATTTTACAACAACAAGCGAAACTTGATTCAACTAACACCAAACCAACCCCAAACTTGTCAAGCACTCCATTGTAGCAGCACATACTCCACCCTGGTCGTGGGCACTGTAGCACTAAAATATCTTCTCCACCCCTCCTTTGTCCTCTTGTGCTTGGAGGAAGGAGAGAAGAGAACCTATGCCCATTTCTTTAACCCTTTTGCCTTGTCACCCTCTTTACTCACCCCAACAGCTGCAGCAGGCCTGTACCCTCCCCCTCCTCGACCAAAACCCCACCACACACTCACCCACCGCCCTTGATTCCCAATAAGAGGCCAGCATGGTCATTGTCCATCCTACCCCAACCTCTTGGGTATAAGGAGGGAAGAGGCCACCCTAGTGCCTCTCTGGACCTCATTTTCCCCCAGAACACTCCCCTCATCTCTCCCCGAGCTCCAGATCCTCTTCCCTCGCCCCCTAGCCATGGAGAAAGAGAGTAAACCCTTCTCGGGTTGAAGCTTGCATGCAAGCTTGCAGGCGACCCCGACCACCCCTCCTCTTCTACTTACCCTCATCGTGCTCCCCTACACCTAATCTGCCTCCCCCTCACTTCTTTGGTCGTAGGAACACCGGAGACAATCTCCACGGGTGGCATGTCCGAACGGAGCACCACCCACGAGCCCCCACGCTCTCGAGCCCCAAATCGTTTGCATGCAGCACGGGCGTCCTCCCCAGAACCTCCGCACCCGACTGGGCCTTTCAAACTCGACATGCACCCACCACCGGAAGCCCACCAACGAGTCCCCCACGGAGGCCGACGGTGTCGTCTTTGCGCGAGCACCTCTCCGTCGTGAAACCGGTTGCTGACGCCCATCTCCGAGATCGCCACGACGGACCGCGTCCACCTGCATCGTCTGCGGCTCCTCTCCTCGCCTCTGGTAATCCCCTGCCACCTCCCAGACCTTCCCTAGGGTTTTCGCCGCCGGTGACCTAACCCTGGGAAGAATATGCTCCAGCACCGTCGGATCCCCTTCTAATCGCACGGTCATCGTCGCGCCTTACCCCTTCGTTTCAGGTGAGCGACTGACAAGCGGGCCCGTCCCCGCGGTTCAAATTTTCGGCCTCCCGCGCGTGGATCCGGTGCCAGCGAGCTAGATGCCATGCTGCGCGGCCCACACTCCCAGAAATCGGCCCAGTAAGCCCTTCCTCCCTCTCTTTTAATAAAATAACTTCTAGATATGTTCAAATGCAGTTTAGTTTAAATCAAGATGAAAATGGAAAACCATTCCAATGGCCCAGATCTAAAATTTCCCAGGTGCCTAGGTGTTTTCCCCAACATGCATACCAGGTTTTACATCAAAATATCCATTAAAATAAATATGATAAATGTTCTCCTAAGATCTGTCTAGATCACTAAATAATATCTCCAGAAAGTTTCACAAGTACAAATGGAGTAAATCCAATTTGTACAGAGAGGTATCACCCATACCGTTCATATCTCACTGGCCCCACCTTAGTTGTTTCCTAAATTACCCTTGGCAAAAATACCAAATTAAGACCTTTTATGCCTTTAGGAATTTCTCTAGGTCCAACCAATTGAGGTTTGGACCTAATTCCAAATCTCAGTTGACACATATAGCCATATATTCAAAAACCCAGCAGATCATAATTTTATAAGTCTCTGTTGAATTTTAGTGAAGTAAACTCTTCTATGCATGATTTATTCACTAATAAAATCATTACAGTAGCTATGTAACTCCAAATAGGTTGATTCCAATTTCTACAGAAAGATATTCTCAGTACAAAACTTGAGTCCTTGGAATCAACTAAAAATCTTCTGTAAAATAAATCTTATGAAAAAGACAAATCCCAGCCAGTACTGACTTTGATAATTTCTCAAGGGCATTCTGGTAATTATTTTGAGGCGATTCCAACTCCTCTTGATTCAGACCATCAAATCCTACCTAATAACCCAAGGAAATAATTTTTGGAACTCCATAAATGTTCTGGTGAATTATATCTTCAAACTAAGGTTTTATCCACTATAAAATCCTTTATAAATCAAGTGAAATTGATAAAATAGTGAAACCACTTTTGTTGGCTTCATTTTATCAATACCTACCTGATGGTATCATTTTTACACAATGGTATCATACAGATCAGACCCTTGGTAAAAAACCCCTCTATTAGATAGTTCCAAAACTAGAAATCCAAAGACATCTTTTTCCTAATGCCTCCAAAGCTTCTCCCAATCCAATCACATCAAACCTCCAACATCCTACTGAGTTTTAGAATATATTTATCCTTAGCTTGCTGTATGGTTTGAAGCCTGTATGTTTGTATTGATTGGTGTATTGTTCGTTTGCATATATGCTCGATAACGGCGATAGTTGCGATTGCGTAGCGCCAAGAAGAAGGAAGGATCGGGTTATTCTTATTATTATCATTATTGGTTATCTGTTTATTTAACGCCGTCAAGGGACTTCTCGCTAGTCACAGGCAAGACACCATTCCTGAACTCCTATATTAACCTACTCCTGTTTGTCAACTGTTTTATATCTCGTTTATAAATCGCATGGTCACAGGCATGGTTTGTTTCAAATAAAAGTGCGTAAGTAACTTGGCTTCTCCAAGTTATGAATGAGTGTCCATCTGGACACCTACCCTATTTGACACCTACTCTTACCCCTTAGATTGAGGCTACGATGATTAGCATCTTCCCTCTTGGAACACACAGATTTTAATGATAAAACTATTTTGGGTTTTTACCCTACTATATAATTTTCGAAATAAAACCCTTGAAAAGAGGCATCGTTTCCAAGTGGAAGTTTGACCAAAAGAAGACACGAGGTGGATGAAGAGAAAGTCAAGCAAGATAAAGAGAAGGGATATTCTACGCCAATGTCCGGAACAATTTTATCCATGCAACCACATTACCCCAGACACTGGGGCTTAGCTCATAGTTTGTGATCTTTAGCCGGGGCTGCTCATACTCTCTAAAGGGGAGAAATCCCTTGAAATCCAGACTGCCTGGGGCAAGGTACCGATGCAACAATTGGGTCTCTCGCGGACGGTATGCTTTTAGGTAGTACGGATGGAAGATTGTCACTATTGCTATCGGTCAGGCTTCGGTCTGGAGGTAGGGGTTAGTACGGGAGGAAGGACCAGGGTCGTCGTACCCCATACTCGTACTGGAGAGAACAACCGAAAAGGAAAAGCCGTCGTTGCTAGGGATGGACAAATGAAAGGTTAAAGTTTGATTATCTGAACCCCTGTCTACCGTGTGTAGCAGGCCGTGGTTTTATCCCGGCGGATGTATTGATTCTTGTGGGTAAAGTGCACAGCCTCTGCAAAGTGAAATCTATTCGAATAGCCGTGTCCATGGACAAGGACGGTTCGAATGGCAAGAGCTAGGAGTACCCTTCAGTTAAGTTGTGATGAAATAAAGGATGTGACTTGGTCACGAAGAAAGATAAGGATAATATGGGTTTTGACCAGAGATGGCCGATAAGATTTTACAAAGGGTTTTACAACAAAACTGTTTTTAAATCTTTTTAACAAGGATGTGGAGATGTCCGGATTTTCTAAAAGGAGCCATATTTTCCCAAAAACTCTTTTTCAACAAAGATATAGAGATGCCAATGTTAGGTTTTCTTTCAAAACAGGTATAGTCTAGAGCTATTTTGCCACAGCCCAATCTGCATGATTCTTCTTACCATTGTCTCGGTGGTTTGCGAGTACATTCAAAGTACTCACCGGAATTGTCCCTGGCTATTTACTTGGCCAGATTGCAGATGTTAAGAAGGAACGAAGGTGCTGACATCTATGCGAGTTTGCCGTCTTCCCAGTCAGTTGCATATAGGTTAAGGCACGGTCTCTGCGCTGAAGACTTCCGCTACTTATGTTGTAATCGCCATAAATGCCTTCTTGTAAGTTATGGTATTCGTTAATGTAAGGATGATGTAATGATACTGGTCGGTTATGCTCACGGCTCACTGAACATGGGAACATGAATTTTATGCATAACGGGTATTCTCGGACCGTAAATCCGGGGTGCCACAGACATGGTATCAGAGCCATCCTGACTGTAGGAAACCTTAGCTAGCATGGACGTTAGATAGGATAACCACTATTTATGAAAACACTGGGTTTACCAAACTATTTCTCAAAAGATTTTCGAAAGATTTCTTATCTCATCTTCTCTGCCTTAAATAATTTGAAAATGAATTGCTCTACATCTCGTCTACTTCAAATGATCCGTTTTCGAAAACAAGGTCTGAAGTAAAGACTATGAAGACGAAGATCCCGGAATAAAGAGACCCCCCCAAGACAAGCAAAGCAAAGAAGCTACCAACGACGTCAGACACTACAAGATCGCCCCACCAACGGAGTCCTTCATCGCCCCAATCAAGTATGACACCGACGACAAAAGATGGCAAGACATAAGTTAAGACCCCAGTAATGTCCGTACTTAGGATTATCATCCCTAAATTAGGATTCCCCCTTTATGGTGTGTAGTCACCTCCTTAGTATATTTGGTATGCCTTGTTTGCTTGTAGTGTGCTTGTATGATGCTTGGAATGTGTTTCTTGTCTGCTTTGGATCATCGGATACTGTAGTTTTGACCACCTAGTTGGTAGATCCCGATGCTAACCCTTGCAACCTCCTAAGCCCGAAACCTCTCCTCAACAGGATGGCCACATAAGGAAGACTCGACAACCCCCAAGCAAAATCCTTAAGGTGGAAAGACGACGTCTTTCCACCCAACTCAAATAAACCCCAGTTGACCCATCACCGTCAAACCTAGCTCTACACCCAATATCATACCTCACTAGTCCCTCTTCCAAAGCTCGGAAGACTAACTCTGAAGCCGTTTCCTTCTACAGCCGGAGATTTTATCTCCCCTAGAAAACCCTGAGTATGGCCATGAAGATCGGAGCCCCGAAGAAAGGATGCAGCTGTTGCGATGAATAAGGACATCAAGCTAGACAGTGCTTAGGCAACTGCCCAAGTTGCGGAGCTCTCCACTCTCCTGCAGATTGCCCTACCCAACTAGTCACCTGCTTCCTCTGTGAAGGTCAAGTCCATGTCCCGACCAACTGTCCCATCCAACTCCTGATTGGAAAAGCTCGTCAACTCCCCTACATCAACATTGGGAAGAAATCAAGAGAAGGACATTCCAAGAAAGGCACTTGTTTCGCCGGTGATGAACCAGGTCACTTCAGCCGAGAGTGCCCCTAGCGTGGTCTTGACAACACTCATACCAAGGAAAAGTCCAAGACATCCACTGCCCCCATGAAGATCCCAAACCCAAAGAGGATCGGAAGCCAAGAAAAGCGGTTGTTACACCTGTGGAGATCTGGGCCACTTCACCCGCAGCTGTCCAGAACAATACTGGATGAACCCGAAGCAAGCCACTGCGACACCCAAAAATGGCAAGAAAACTCAAGCCCCTTCGGCTAAAAGGATGAGGAGGCCGCTATCCCCAGAACCTCCTCTTCCCCCGAGAAAGCACTATCTGTGGGGAAACCTCTTACCTCCAAAAGGCGTCAAGACTCTGGACGCTCCCCCAAAATAGTCTTGCATCCGAGAACTCTCCTTCCCAACCTGGGTAGAGTCAGGTAATACCCCAGAACCTATTTTGTAAAACTTAAGTGCCTGATCGCCCTGCTGCACAGACCTGTTTTGTAACCCCTTAAGTACCTCCGCCACCAACCAGTCTGAACCTGCTAAATCTATGGATATTGTACAAGTATGATATCCTTCTTTGCATGTTTTACCCATGATGTTGCATCAGACCAAACCCCCGTAGTTTTGCTCTAAGGGGGAAAGACTGCGTCTTTCCTGCCCAAAACACGATAGACCCCTAGAGTCAACCACTAATAGAACTAAGTGACGACCACCCCTCCAAACCCGAATCATCGACCTTGCAAGAAGAGCGACGTTCGACACATCTCCAGAATCAGAAGATACTTCAAGAAAGTCCTCCACTCCAAGTTCGACTGCCCAGCCAACATCCCGGTGTATCAAGACCCTGAAGAGAGAGAAGTCGACCTCGAGGCGAAGAAATAAAGAGACTTCACTCACCATCTCGCCTCAAGGAGGAAGTACCCCGTCGACGTTAAACCTACCTAGACTTGTCCTAAGGGGAAAAGACTGCGTCTTTTCCACTTGTCTAAATTAAACCGCTCGGTCCGAAGCCCCTCAACTCCAACCCGTGACTAACCATGTTGAGTCTTTACAAAATTTATTTAGCGTCTAATAATTTCCACCGCTGAAATTGTTAAGCGGATGTTATTACCCCAACCCTACTCCTTCCTAATCTCGGGACGAGATTATTTTAAGGGGGAAAGGTCTGTAACATCCCAATTTCAGCAACCCTGATTAAGTGTCCAAAAAGCAAAAATCAGGGGGAACAAAAACTTTTTCTTGCAGTGTTTTCTTAATTGTCTGCTTGTGCTCAAGCAACTACTTGTGTATTAGTTATGTGCTCCTCATCTAAACACTAGTTTACAAAAACTATTTTTACAAAAGAGATGTCTTGGCTCATCTTTCATATTCTCAAATGTTCTGGCACTTCAAAACCTGGGCCAAGATGAATTTGATACAACCAGATACTTTATTAGTCTATTAATAATAAAACTATGGATACCTATATATACTCTCCTTATGTTTTCAAGATAGAACCTTCAACTACCCTTATCTCTAGGTTTTCCAAAAACCTCTATCAAAACCTTTTCATCTCAATCTTGGTAGAGATACCAAGATGGTACTTATCTTACTTCAAAGCAAAACCCCTTTTCAACATACCCCTCCTTACCCCAAGCTAGGCTTGATGGTAACCCTAGTAGTAGTTAGATAAGTAATAAGATGAATTGCCTTGATCTATTGTCTGATGATTTTCCTTGTTTGCCTAGGAACTAGAATGAGCTAGTCTAGTAGATCATCCCTTAGGACCCAATCCTTGCTTGTAATCATCATGCCCCTATCAAGCATCCAAGTCTGGATCTATCCTAAGCCACCCAAATGATCATCTCATCTCATACTTATCTCAATCCAGGGATAAATCCCTCTTGATGGTTTCCAACCAAGTGGTGACCCAATCCAAGTTTGGAGCCCCTCTATTCAATATATACCCCAACATAATCTCCTTGATCATGAGTTTGGAACCTAGCCTCCTCTCAAAATCATCTACACTTTCACTCTAGTCTAAAACCCTAAATCTGCCAAAATGGCTAAGTCTGAATTTCTTATCTGGATACCATCTTTGGAACTCCACCTTTTCCAACCAAGGGGCATTCTTGAGAATGTACTTGAACCATATTGTAGTACATCTTTAGTACTACCAAGGCCAACTCTTGCCCTTGGCTAAGCCATTCTACCTCCCACTCATCCATGATGGTTTTGTAGTCAAGATACTAATCTTTTCTACAAATCTTATCAACTTACCTACTTTGGCAAAATCCCACATCTATATGCCACCTCCCCTTGACCAACTCTTTGCATGGTTATGATCTACTAACCATGGACTATCAACTCCCACTTCACTTGTTTCCATTAGGTCCTTGTGCTTCTTAAACCCACATGGTTTAGGAGGCTAATTGATGTGTCTACTATGGCAGCCTTATTTTCAACAAAGTTTGCCATCACTCCAAAACCACCTCAAATACAACTAAGCCCAAATATTGCTTCCATGATCATCTATATGACCTGGTCTACCCATCCATATATCCCTTGTACCAAGGTGAGCTCTGAGCTCCCTAATCCAACCCTGTTTAGATGGCATCAGAATAACTAAACCCTAGATCCTCCCAAAAGTCTAGTTTCCACCCTTTTCACCACCTTTCTTCAAAACCAAGGTTTAGTTTGATGCCTACATCAATTGTACATCATCTACCTTGGATATAAGAATCCCCAAATAATTCTCCCAATTATTTGGATTTTTAAACTATTTAATTTCCTTTATTTACCAAATTCCCAAAATCCTTGTCTATAAAGGCAAGTTTGTTTTTCTCCAAATCACCTTGCCAAACTTAAGGCTCATTTGATGCCTATTCATCATACCCCATCTTCCCAACTCAAAAATAAATATTTTTGAGATCCTTTATTATTTCTTTTTGCCCTTCTTCTTAAAAGGAAAAAAAGAAGAAATAATTCCTTAAAAATACTTTCGCATCTCAATAAATCCCACTAAAATCCTCCAATGTGTGTTATGGTATTTAGGACCATATCACATCAAAAACCAAGCTTGTCCAATGTAAAAATATCGTTTTTTCTTCCATAATCTATTTCTGCACTTTTTGAATAAGTGCATTTAAATGGGATTATAATATTCGGAAAAATCCCATTTAAATCATGGAGAGATTATTTGACCCCATCTATCTACCAGTACCATTTAAACGCTTTGGCCAATAATTTTTTTGCAACTTCTTTCACAAGCCTCCATATGATCAAGTTTATAACAACAAGCAAAACTTGATTCAACTAACACCAAACCAACCCCCAAACTTGTCAAGCACTCCATTTTAGCAGCACACAATCCACCCTGGTCGTGGGCACTGTAGCACTGAAATATCTTCTCCACCCCTCCTTTGTCCTCTTGTGCTTGGAGGAAGGAGAGAAGAGAACCTATGCCCATTTCTTTAACCCTCTTGCCTTGTCACCCTCTTTACTCAACCCAGCAGCTGCAGCAGGACTGTACCCTCCCCCTCCTCGACCAGAACCCCACCACACACTCACCCACCGCCCTTGCTACCCAATAAGAGGCCACCATGGTCATTGTCCATCCTACCCCCAACCCCTTGGGTATAAGGAGGGCAGAGGCCACCCCAGTGCCTCTCTGGCCCTCATTTTCCCCCAGAACGATCCCCTCATCTCTTCCCGAGCTCTAGATCTTCTTCCCCCACTCCCCCTAGCCATGGAGAAAGAGAGGAAACCCTTCTCGGGTTGAAGCTTGCACGCAAGCTTGCAGGTGAACCCGACCAACCATCCTCTTCTACTTACCCTCATCGTGCTCCCCTACACCTAATCTGCCCTCCCTCACTTCTTTGGTCGCAGGAACACCGGAGACAATCTCCACGGGTGGCATGTCCGAACGGAGCACCACCCGCGAGCCCCCACGCTCTCGAGCCCCAAATCATTTGCATGCAACACGGGCGCCCTCCCTAGAACCTCCGCACCCGACTGGGCCTTTCAAACTCGACATGCACCCACCACCGAAAGCTCACCGGCGAGTCCCCCGCGGAGGCTGATGGTGTCGTCTTTGCGCGAGCACCTCTCCGCCGTGAAACCGGTTGCTGCCGCCCATCTCCGAGCTCGCCACGACTGCACCGTCCGCGGCTCCTCTCCTCGCCTCTGGTAAGCCCCCGCCACCTCCCAGACCTTCCCTAGGGTTTCCGTCGCCGGTGGCCTAACCCTGGGAAGAAGATGCTCCAGCACCGTCGGATCCCCTTCTAATCGCTCGGTCATCGTCGCGCCTTACCCTTTCGTTTCAGGTGAGCGACTGACAGGCGGGCCCATCCCCGCGGTTCGAACTTTTGGCCTCCCGCACGTGGATCCGGCGCCAGTGAGCTAGCTGACACGCTGCGCGACCCACACCCCCAGAAATCGGCCCAGTAAGCCCTTCCTCCTTCTCTTTTAATAAAATGACTTCTAGATATGTTCAAATGCAGTTTAGTTTAAATCAAGATGAAAATCAAAAACCATTCCAATGGCCTAGATCTAAAATCCCCCAAGTGCCTAGGTGTTTTCCCCAACAAGCAGACCAGGTTTTACATCAAAATATTCATTAAAATAAATATGATAAATGTTCTCCTAAGATCTATCTAGATCACTAAACAATATCTCCATAAATGTTCACAAGTCCAAATGGAGTAAATCCAATTGTATAGAAAGGTATCACCCATACCTTTCATATCCCGCTGGCCCCACTTTAGTTGTTTCCTAAATTATCCTTGGCAAAAATACCAAATTAAGACCTTTTCTGCCTTTAGGAATTTCCCTAGGTCCAACCAAGTGAGGTTTGGACCTAATTCCAACTCTCAGTTGACACATCTAACCATATCTTCCAAAACCCAGCAGCTCATAATTTTATAACTGTCCTTTGAATTTTAGTGAAATAAACTCTTCCGTGCATGGTTTATTCACTAATAAAATCATTACAGTGTCTATGTAAATCCAAAAAGGTTGATTCCAATTTCTACAGAAAGGTATTCTCGGTACCCAATTGAGTCTTTGGAATCCACTAAAAAGCTTCTATAAAATAAATTTGATGAAAAAGACAAATCCCAACCAGTACTGACTTTGAGAATTTCTCAAGGGCATTCTGCTAATTATTTTGAGGCGATTCCAACTCCTCTTGATTCAGTCCATCAAATTCTACCTAATCACCCAAAAAAATAATTTTTGGAACTCCAGAAATGTTCTGGTGAATTATTTCCTCAAACTAAGGTTTTATCCACTATAAAATCCTTTATAAATCAAGTGAAAATGATAAAATAGTGAAACCACTTTTGTTGGCTTCATTTTATCAATACCTACCTGATGGTATCATTTTTACACAATGGTATCATACAGATCAGGCCTTTGGTCAAAATCCCCTCTATTAGATAGTTCCAAAACTAGAAATCCAAAGACATCTTTTCCCTAATGCCTCCAAAGCTTCTCCCAATCCAATCACATCAAACCTCCAACATCCTAATGAGGTTTAGCATATATTTATCCTTAGCTTGTTGTATGGTTTGAAGCCTGTATGTTTGTATTGATTGGTGTATTGTTCGTTTGCATGTATGCTAGATAACGGCGATAGTTGCGATTGTGTGGCGCCGAGAAGAAGGAAGGATCGGGTTATTCTTATTATTATCATTATTGGTTATCTTGTTATTTAACGCCTTCAAGGGACTTCTCGCTGGTCATAGGCAAGCCACCATTCCTGAACTCCTATATTAACCTACTCCTGTTTGTCAACTGTTTTATATCTCGTTTATAAATTGCATGGTCACAGGCATGGTTTGTATCAAATAAAAGTGCGTAAGTAACTTGGCTCCTCAAAGTTATGAATGAGTGTCCATCTGGACACCTACCCTATTTTACACCTACTCTTACCCCTTAGAGGCTAAGATGATTAGCATCTTCCCTCTTGGAACACACAAATTTTAATGATAAAACTATTTTGGGTTTTTACCCTACTATAAAATTATCGAAATAAAACCCTTGGAAAGAGGCATCGTTTCCAAGTGGAAGTTTTACCAAAAGAAGACACGAGGTGGATGAAGAGAAAGTCAAGCAAGAGAAAGAGAAGGGATGTTCTATGCCAATGTCCAGAACAACTTTATCCATGCAACCACATTACCCCAGACGCTGGGGCTTAGCTCATAGTTTGTGATATTTAGCCGGAGCTGCTCGTACTCGCTAAAGGGGAGAAATCCCCTGAAATCTGGACTGCCTGGGGCAAGGTACCGGTGCAACAATTGGGTATCTCGCGGACGGTATGCTTTTAGGTAGTACGGATGGAAGATTGTCACTATTGCTACCGGTCAGTCGTCGGTCTGGAGGAAGGGGTCAGTACGGGAGGAAGGACCAGGGTCGTCGTACCCCATACTCGTACCAGAGAGAACAACCCAAAAGGAAAAGCCGCCATTGCTAGGGATGGACAAATGAAAGGTTCAAGTTTGATTATCCGAACCCTTGTCTACCATGTGTAGCAGGCCGTGGTTTTATCCCGGCGGATGTATTGATTCTTGTGGGTAAAGTGCACAGCCTCTGCAGAGTGAAATCTATTCGAATAGCCGTGTCCACGGACAAGGACGGTTGGAATGGCAAGAGCTAGGAGTACACTTCGGTTAAGTTGTGATGAAATAAAGGATGTGACTTGGTCACGAAGAAAGATAAGAATAATATGGGTTTTGACCAGAGAAGGTCGATAAGATTTTACAAAGGGTTTTACAACAAAACTGTTTTAAAATCTTTTTAATAAGGATGTGGAGATGTCCGGATTTTCTAAAAGGAGGCATATTTGTCAACACCCGGGTTTTTAATCCCATATGCCTGTTATGCCATACATCGCAATCCTAGGATTACCATTTTTGCGAGACATAACAGATTTGGATACCACAGTACATCATCTATTACAAACCATACATAAGGTCTTACACAAATAAGGATCTCATGATCCAGTTCTTAATACAATTCAAGCAGCGGAAATAACGTAATATTAAAGGTAGCGTAGGCGAAGCTCCATCTTCGGGGTCACAGGCAATGCTGACGATGGGAGATGATCCTAGTTGTCGTAACCTTCCTGGGGTCCATCCTCCTGGTACTCCTCTTCATAGTCTGGCCACGGGAATAGCCAGGGACAAAGCCATGAGTACTCTTTAAGTACTCGCAAACTAATACTAACAAGTGAAGGGGTTTTTTGTAGTAGGACACTAAGCTCTAGGGTTGTTTTGCAAAAAGCCATATTTACCTCTACTAAGTTCAGAAGCGAGAAAAGCTAGTTAAATTTTATAACACCTAAGTGGGAACTTGAATTTCATATCACAACTCTGTTGTGGTCAAGTCAACATCTCAATTCATTTCATAATTCATTTTGAAAACATCTGACGGGGAATAGTATGGCCACTCCAACTGTCCATAACCGCGGACGCGGCTATTTGAATAGTTTGACACTCTGCAGAGATTATACACTTTCACCACAAAATTCGATACAACCGTCAGGAACAAATCCTGAATTCACCATACTCAGTATGCGGATAATCAATCCTAACCTTTCAATTACACGCCCTAGTATAGGCACCTCTCCTGTGAGTTTGGCCTCCCAACCATGACCAATTGTCATCTTGGGTACTGCACAGGTGGACAATCTTCACAAGGTAGCCTCAGCTCAGACCTTGGCCGTGAGGGAACCCATACTAAGGTATATAAGTTTCCAGTCAAGCCCTACCCAATTTTCGGGTATTGTGGTTGTAAAGTAAAATTGGAATGGTATCGCATCCAAACAACCATCAGCTTTATAAAGGGCTAAAGCTCATGCCTCAACATTTTCATCACCAAAATCATCTGGTGTTCGGAAACAAATGTCAAAACATTTCAGTAGAATGACTCATCATTCCAAGGTTTTCATAACCATTTTCACCAAGTATTCCCATCTAAAGTTAATCAAGTTTTATGCTTAGCACTAGCATCTACAGGTGGGGTAAGTACTAATGAGGGGTGGTAATTAAGTGGAGATTAATTGAGTTCAATCTCATGCCTTAGGATGACATCAAGATTATCTAGCTTAGACCAAATTTTATGCTCTTTATGCAACCTTCAATTATCTTCCTAGAATCTACAAGTTACTTAAGTAAACTCTAAGAGAAAGCTTTGATAAAGAAATAAAGTATAAAGCTTGCAAGTAAAACTAGGATTGGGCTATCAAGTGGGTATGATCACATATGCTTAAGGCATATAGTTGGCATGGTAACAAGCAAGTATTTGCTTGCATAGGTATCAGTATAAGCCTGCTAAGTTAATAGCTTGCAAGTATTGGCTTGCATAGGTCAACTTGGTTAGTAAGGCTTGCCTTGTGCAGAGCAGTGGTTGAAGTTCTCCTCGGCTTCTTCTTCGTAGTATCCTCCTTCCTCCTCATATCCTTGGTCGGTACTAGCGTCTATAAATAAGTACGAGGTACACAATCACCAAACAATACTTAACTATTTTCAATCATCACACAAAGGTGTTCTATAGATGATCTAGCATCATTACTAACATTACAAGAATAAAGCATTTGTCTTATTTATTTTAATTTGAGAAAAGTAATTTCTACTCATTGAAAAACTACTTAAGATTTAATATTCTCCAACTCAAACATGGGATCATGTTGACACATGTCATCACCCATATTTCAGTACATGGTAATGTGATTTAAAGTGGTGTCACAATTTAATAAGGTTTAACCTTTTATTTCAATTAAATAAAGTGACTAGAAATGCCTATGTGGCATTATTTTATTACTTGAACATTATTTCTGTAAGTAAACTCCTATGTTTTTATATATTCTGAAAGGTATGATCAAATGTGATTTTTGAGAGTTGGAATCAACTAAAAGCTATTATGGTTGAAATTTGAAAAATGTTTGAATGCAGAAAAGCTTCTGACTTATTATTTTTACCAAGTTTGATCTACAGATCCAAATGATTTAAATCCAACAGGATTGGATTAAGTATTTCAATACCTTTCTAACAAAATTGGTTTCATTCGATTTGGTTCACTGAATCGAGCTGGGTTGATTTTTGAATATAGGTACATAACTGAGTTTGAATATAAATAGAAAAAGCTAAATTCAAATGAGTAGGCTGCGTGGGAAAGGTTATTCGGCCGGTGTCACTCCTTGATGCGCAATCGATGGGGGTCTCTTGGTCGTGTCTCATAAACGCGATGCACGGGTGATGTGGTGCGTTGGATTAGAATGAAGATCGATGGCTGAGGGTCGTCGTCGATGATGAACAAGTCACCGACGAGCTCAAACCCTAGCGGCTCAGTGGGGGTGCATTGGGGGCATACCGAGGCTCCAGTGGCGATGGCGAGGCGGGCAAACGACAAAGTCGAAGACAGCGAACTTAGGGGTGGTCGCGGCAGCTCCAGGGTGGTCGAAATCAACTGCTCCCTTCTTCTCCAGAGGCGGCCTGCTCCGGCGCAATTCCGGCGAGCTGCTGCTCCTCGTGCTCCGACTAATGGATGGAATGGTCAGTGAGGTGAGGGGAGTGAGATGGTGTGAAGAAATCGAGAGGGGGTCATCTCCTTTTATAGGCTCGACGGCGAGACCGAGACGGATGGGCAGGCGACAGTGGCGACACGGCTATGGGCGGCTAGAGGCATGGCTGCGGCTGACGATCGACGGGCGGTCTCCTGGCGATGCGTTGTAGGGGCGGTGGCAATTGGTTGGGACGCTTCGGCGCTCTGAGCGTGTTCGGCGAAGGTTTTGATGGCGCATGCTGCGTGATCCATGGCGGTGAGCAATGCGGGGTTCTTTGGGGTGGTGGTGATCACGCATGCATACGGCGAAGGCAGCGCGCGGTCTGTGGGCGAGTGTCGAGGGTGGCGCACGGGCGCGCTCTCGAATGCTCGCAGAGAGGCTTGGCATGGCTTGGGCGTGTGGTCCAGTAGTTGGCATTGCTCGAGGCTAGGACAGGGAGTGGCGGTGGGGTACTGGCTAGCTCCCAGACAAGGTTGGCGAGGCTAGTGTTGCTCGTACCTTGCTGTCCACACTGGGGTGGCAATGGTGCTCTCGGCCTGTTCACCATTGATGATAATGGCCAGCTTACAGTCGTGCTAGATATTAGTTAAGGTTGCTAGATGATCTACTAAGGCTAGTTGTAACCAGAGAGGGAACAAGTTAGGCCCAAAACACTACTCAACATAGTGTTTTTGATTTTATTGATTTGAATCTGCAACTTGTTTGATGAAATGGCTGCATGAACTTAAGTTTTGAATTTTGAAAAGATTTTTGGTGGGTGTTCTAGGCATGTGTTGAGGGTTCTGTGGATGCTTGGGTTTTGAAAATTGAGCTTGTTTGAGTGGTTTTTGAAATAGTGGGATCTTCCCATATGAGATAGATTCAATTTTAAACTGTCATTTAAACTTAGCATTTGAATGTTTTTGGATGATCATAAAGTGGGCCTTGGTACCTTGTTATGAGTACTATCAAGGGGTGCAAATATCCATGCATGTTTCTGTTACGTTCTGAAAGTTAGGGATAGCCAAAGTAGGCATGGGAGTTAAATTGGCCAAAGTGACCATTCACTTAATTTGTTTGTTTTGACTTGTTTGTCTTTGGGAAAAGTTTGGGGATTGTTTAGATGATGTTTATTTCACCTAAGACTCATTTTACAAGCAAAGAAACACAGAACCATGGCAATTCAAAAGAATCCAAACTTTAATACACACACATATGGATGCTTTCATATTTTTAATTAGAATTTTTTTTTGTTAACCCTAAATTTGATGATTAGAGTTTGATGATCCAAGTTTAATATTTTTGGGATGTTACAAACCTTCCCCCCTTAAACAAAATCTCGTCCCGAGATTTGAAAAAGGACGAAAATATTACCTAGGATTTGAAGAGATCGGGAAACTCCGTCCTGATGTGATCTTCGCGCTCCCAGGTAGCTTCCTCTTCTGTGTGGTTGCTCCACTGAATCTTGAGAAACTTGATGCTCCGGGTTCTAGTAGTTCTGAAAGATTCTTCCAAAATATGGATGGGTACTTCGGGGTAGGTCAGGTCATTGTTGATTTCTATGGTCCGGTGATCAATATTCTTGAACACTTCAGTCTTCTCCGGGACTTCGAGGCACTTACGAAGTAATGAGATATAGAACACATTGTGTACGGCTGACATCTCTTCGGGCAGTTCCAATTGATACGACACTTCTCCTCGATGGTTCAGAATCTTGAAGGGGCCGATATATCTGGGGGCTAACTTTCCCTTGAGCTGGAAACGCTGCATTCCCTTCAATGGCAACGCTTTCAGATACACAAAATCTCCTATGTTGAAGGCGAGGTCTCTACGTCTTTTGTCGGTGTAACTCTTCTGTCTGGATTGGGCGGTCTTGAGGTGCTCACGAATCTTGTGAACCTTCTCTTCTGCTTCTCGTAGGATATCGGGTCCGAACATCTGACTCTCTCCTACTTCCGACCAGTTCAAAGGGGTGCGGCACTTCCTTCCATACATGAATTCAAATGGGGCCATTTGCAAACAAGCTTGATAACTGTTGTTGTATGAAAATTCTGCGAACGGCAGTCAGTCTTCCCATTTAGATCCATACTCTAACACACATGCTCTCAGCATATCTTCGAGTATTTTATTTACTCGCTCCGTTTGTCCGTCGGTATGAGGGTGATAAGCGGTGCTGAAATCTAGTCGGGTTCCTAAACCTTCTTGGACTTTCTTCCAGAATCTCGAGTTAAATTGAGTTCCTCGATCCGATACGATGTTCTTGGGGACTCCATGCAAACTGACGATTCTAGTGATGTATAACTCTGCTAGCTTCGAACTCTGATATGTGGTCTTGACTGGGAAGAAATCGGCGACTTTGGAAAATTTGTCCACTATGACCCAGATAGAGTCATTTCCCCTACTAGAAGTAGGCAATCCGGTGATAAAGTCCATTCCAACGGAATCCCATTTCCATTCCGGAATCTGCAATGGTTGCAACAATCCAGCGGGTCTTTGATGTCCCGCCTTGACTCGCTGACATATATCACACTTAGCGATATAGCTTCCGATTTCTCTCTTCATCTTATGCCACCAAAATTGTTCTTTCAAGTCTTGATACATCTTCGTTCCTCCGGGATGGATAGAATAAAGAGTATCATGAGCTTCTTTCAGAATAACTTCCTTCAACTCAGAATCTGCTGGTACACAAAGGTGTCCTTTGTACCACAGAACTCCTTCTTCGTCTTCCGTGAATCCGGGTACTTTGCCTGTACCGATACGATGTTTGATTCCGTCGATACTAGCATTTCCTTTCTGCGCCTCTTTGATCTGACTGATCAAAGTGGGTTGAAGTTCTATGCGAGCCAAAAATCCTTCACTCACTAATTCCATTCGGAAATCTTCCATCTCTTTGTGCAAGCTTGGTTGCTCCTTCAAAATCATGGAGTTCAAGCACCACGGAAATCTGCTAAGGGCATCCGCTACCACGTTGGCTTTACCGAGGTGATAGTGAATGTCCAGGTCATAATCCTTGATTAGCTCAATCCATCTTCTCTGTCTCATATTCAGCTCCTTCTGAGTGAATATATACTTCAGGCTCTTGTGATCCGAATAAATCTCACAACGGTTTCCCATCAGGTAATGCCTTCATGTCTTCAGGGCTAGAACTACGGCTGCGAGTTCGAGGTCATGGGTTGGGTAATTTTGCTCATGTTGTTTCAGTTGTCGAGATAGATAATATATAACTTTGCCTTCTTGCATTAGCACACATCCGAGACCGATCTTGGATGCGTCACAATACACGTCAAAGGGCTTCGTGATATCTGGCATGATTAAGATTGGGGCTGAAATCAATCTTCTCTTGAGTTCTTGAAAACTCGCTTCACATTTGTCCGTCCATTCAAACTTCTTGTCCTTCTTCAGCAATTGGGTCATGGGTCTGGCGATACTCGAGAATCCTTCTACGAACTTGCGGTAGTATCCCGCCAATCCGAGAAATGCACGAACTTGGGTTTGAGTGGTTGGGGCTTTCCAATCTTCGACATCTTTCACCTTTGCAGGGTCAACGGCAATTCCTCCGGCTGATACAATGTGGCCGAGGAATCCTACCTCCTGTAACCAGAATTCACATTTGCTAAACTTGGCATACAACTGATGCTCTCTGAGGGTTCCAAGAATGGTCCTTAGGTGTAGCTCATGTTCTTCTTCTGATTTGGAATAAATTAGAATGTCATCGATGAAAACAACGACAAACTTATCCAAGAAGTCCATAAAAATCTTATTCATGAGATTCATGAAATAAGCGGGGGCATTGGTTAATCCAAAAGACATGACGGTATACTCGTATAATCCATATCTGGTGGTAAAGGCAGTCTTTGGAATATCCTCTGCACGAATCTTGAGTTGATGATAGCATGTTCTAAGATCAATCTTAAAAAACACTTTGGCACCGGTCAACTGATCAAACAAATCTTCTATCTTGGGCAATGGGTACTTGTTCTTGATAGTGACATCATTCAACTTCCGATAATCCATACACAAACGGTTACCTCCATCCTTCTTGTCCACAAATAAGACAGGTGATCTCGATGGCGACGCACTTGGTTGAATCAATCCAATTTCCAACATGGTATCTAGTTGCTTCTTCAGTTCTGCTAGTTCAAACGGGTTCATACTATATGGTCTCTGGGCTATGGGTCATGTTCCGTGGATTACTTTGATGATAAACTCGATATCCCGATCTGGGGGCATACCGGGCAAAACATCTGGAAATACATCGGGGTATTCACAGACTATCCGGACTTGGTCAATGGTAGGTTGGGCTATACTCTTGTTGCACTTGAATTGACGAGGTAAGGTTTCAGATACATGCTCGACTGATATTCCGGCTATACTGTTCATGGTTATGGCTTTCTTGGCACAGTTGATTAATCCTTTATCTTTGGACATCCAATCCATTCCTAGTACTACTTCCAAACCTTTAGTTCCGAGTACTATCAGATTAGCATAAAAATCTATGCCATGGATTCGGATAGGGACGGCTTTGCAAATTTGCCTAGCTTTGGTAGTTGAACCGGGGATTTGAATAATCATAACATGCTTCAGTTTGGTTGGTTGAATCTTACTGGTGCATGAAAATTCTTCGATGACAAATGAGTGCGATGCGCCAGAATCAAACAACACTCTAGCAAGTACTGAATTAATAGAAAACATAACCAGCACGACATCTGGCGCTTCCTGGGCTTCTTCAGCATGATAAAAAGACGGCTGTTGCGGTTGAGAGAGTTACCTGGGGCAAACCTTCTGCCGGGCTGAACACGACGCTGCTGCTGAGCTGGGGCATTTGCATTGGGGGCTGCGGCATTCTTCTTGGGGCACTCATTGGAGTAGTGAACCTTATTTCCACAGTCATAACAAGTCACTTGCGACTTGTCCTTTGCTGCAACAGGCACAACATTGCTTCGAGTCCTTGGGGCAGTGTTGGTATTGGCGGCAGCATTGTTGTTGTTGAACTTGGGTGGTGCACGGTTGAAATTGTTAGAGTTGCCGGGGTTTTTGTGATTTCCTCCAGGCCTTGGGTTTCCACGGTTGAGATAGGTCGGACGGTTCATCGGGGGTCTGTTGGTTCTCGGGGCAAATCCTGGAGATGGGTTAGGGCGATACTTTGGGGTCTGATGGGTTCCTGGCTGATGCATCATGCGACGCTTGCGGTTCTCATGGCTTGGTTGATCTTTCCTTCCATCTGGATGGCAGAGTCGACAAGATATTCAATATCAGCAAAGGGGATATTGACCAATACCGTCTGCATCTCATCGTGCAGACCATTCAGGAATCGTTCTTTCTTCTTGGCTTCGGTGTCGATTTCATCCGGGGCATACCTAGACAATGACAAGAATTTGTCACGGTATTCCACTAAAGTCATACTTCCTTGCTTCAGTTCTCTGAACTCATCTCTCATTCTCTTGATCAAACCCGGTGGCACATGTGTTCTGCTGAACTTGACCTTGAATTCCTCCCAGGTCATCATCATCCTCGGTCATTACCTGACGTTATTCCACCATGCTCTTGCATCTCCAGCTAGATAGTGGGTGGCGAATAGAACTTTCTCGTTAGCTTCTACTCTGGCGACTTCTAGGTTGTTCTCCATGGTTTGTAGCCAATCATCAGCGTCTAAGGGCTCTTCTGACTTAGTGAAAATGGGTGGGTTGGTGTTCTAGAAATTCTTGAGCTTAGATCCATGGTTGTCTTGGTTTCCTTGGCCTTGATTGTTGTGGGCTAGCTGAGCTATCTGCTGAAGGGTGGCTAGGTTGGCTTGACGTTCGTCTCTTTCGGCTTCGCGGTCAGAAACCAACATTTGTAGGATTTGCAACATCGGGTCTGAGGATGAACCACTTCCTCCGTGTGGCATCTGAAGATTGAGATAGATCATGAGAAAAGAGGGAAATTCTAAGGTTCAGGGACTTTGGAAAGTTTTTAAAGTTTAACTCAAATTTTCTAGCAACTTGCTTTTCATTCATTCATTCATAGCACACGATACAAACACACACCCCAAACAAGAAAAATAGATGGTTTTAAGAACCATTCTGGAAACTACGATATGGTGGGACCAAATACAACTCACTACGCTAGTGCTCAAGTGCTACTACTCCTTGGAGTCGGTGTAGTCGTCATCCTCATCATCCTCATCGTCATCGATGAAGGCCAAATCATCCTCATCGGTGAAGAAGTCCATGGCCCGATCCTCCAGAAAATCATCATCATCGCTGAGATAGGAGTAGGGGTCTCCACGCAGGTATTCTCCGGCATTCTCCCTTTCCTCCAACTTCATGTATCTCTCGTGGATGGTCTCCTCCAAATCCGAGATACAGTGGCGAAGACGGGCAATGATGCACTCCTTCTTGTCAAGCTGACGGCAGCGAGACTTGCGATCCTTCGCTAGCATGGCGATGGTCTGATCCTTCGTCTTGATGATGGCGGACTTGTGGTTGGAGTAGTCACAGCAATTATCCAATTCATGATGACGATCATACATCATGAAGTTGAGGTGGTCCAACTGAGTCTTCAGCTCGGGGTGGTATGGGGATTCCAGTGGCTGTCCCATAGCATCACGCCTTGGACAAAACTCAAAGAGGGTACCCTTGATCTGGTTGATACTATGCCCACACAGACGGGCAAGAGCTTCCTGCAGGGCCCTGACAAGTCCATCGAGCCAGTTGTTCTCTCTTAAGGTGGACTGAATTCCCTAGTATAGGCACCTCTTCTATGAGTTTGGCCTCCCAACCATGACCAATTGTCATCTTGGGTACTGCACAGGTGGACAATCTTCACAAGGTAGCCTTAGCTCAGACCTTGGCCGTGAGGGAACCCATACTAAGTTATATAAGTTTCCAGTCAAGCCCTACCCAATTTTCGGGTATTGTGGTTGTACGGTAAAATTGGAATGGTATCGCATCCAGACAACCATCAGCTTTATAAAGGGCTAAGGCTCATGCCTCAACATTTTCATCACCAAAATCATCTGGTGTTCGGAAACACATGTCAAAACATTTCAGTAGAATGACTCATCATTCCAAGGTTTTCATAACCATTTTCACCAAGTATTCCCATCTAAATTTGATCAAGTTTTATGCTTAGCACTAGCATCTACAGGTGGGGTAAGTACTAATGAGGGGTGGTAATTAAGTGGAGATTAATTGAGTTCAACCTCATGCCTTAGGATGACATCAAGATTATCTAGCTTAGACCAAATTTTATGCTCTTTATGCAACCTTCAATTATCTTCCTAGAATCTACAAGTTACTTAAGTAAACTCTAAGAGAAAGCTTTGATAAAGAAATGAAGTATAAAGGTAAAACTAGGATTGGGCTATCAAGTGGGTATGATCACATATGCTTAAGGCATATAGTTGGCATGGTAACAAGCAAGTATTTGCTTGCATAGGTATCAGTATAAGCCTGCTAAGTTAATAGCTTGCAAGTATTGGCTTGCATAGGTCAACTTGGTTAGTAAGGCTTGCCTTGTGCAGAGCAGTGGTTGAAGTTCTCCTCGACTTCTTCGTAGTATCCTCCTTCCTCGTATCCTTGGTCGGTACTAGCGTCTATAAATAAGTACGAGGTACACAATCACCAAACAATACTTAACTATTTTCAATCATCACACAAAGGTGTTCTATAGATGATCGAGCATCATTACTTACATTACAAGAATAAAGCATTTGTCTTATTTATTTTAATTTGAGAAAAGTAATTTCTAATCATTGAAAAACTACTTAAGATTTAATATTCTCCAACTCAAACATGGGATCATGTTGACACATGTAATCACCCATATTTCAGTACATGGGAACGTGATTTAAAGTGGTGTCACAATTTAATAAGGTTTAACCTTTTATTTCAATTAAATAAAGTGACTAGAAATGCCTATGTGGCATTCTTTTATTACTTGAACATTATTTCTGTAAGTAAACTCCTATGTTTTTATATATTCTGAAAGGTATGATCAAATGTGATTTTTGAGAGTTTGAATCAACTCAAAAGCTATTATGGTTGAAATTTGAAAAATGTTTGAATGCAGAAAAGCTTCTGACTTGTTATTTTTACCAAGTTTGGTCTACAGATCCAAATGATTTTAATCCAACGGGCTTGGATTAAGTATTTCAATACCTTTCTAACAAAATTGGTTTCATTCGATTTGGTTCACTGAATCGAGCTGGGTTGATTTTTGAATATAGGTACATAACTGAGTTTGAATATAAATAGAAAAAGCTAAATTCAAATGAGTGGGCTGCGCTGGAAAGGTTATTGGGCCGGCCCAGTGTCACTCCATGGCCTTAATCGACATGGGGCTCTCTTGGTCGTGGCTCATAAAGCCTTGCGATGCAGGCGATGTGGTGCATTGGATTAGAATGAAGATCGACGGCTGAGGGTCGTCGTCGACGATGAACAAGTCACCGGCGAGCTCGAACCCTAGCGGCTCCGTGGTGGTGCATAGGGGGCATACCGAGGCTCCAGTGGCGACGGAGAGGCGGGCAAACGACGAAGTCGACGACGGCGAACTCAAGGGTGGTCGCGGCAGCTCCCGGGGTGGTCGAAATCAATGGCTCCCTTCTTCTCCAGAGGCGGCCTGCTCCGGCGCAATTCCGGCGAGCTACTGCTCCTTGTGCTCCGGCTAAGGTATGGAATGGTCAGTGAGGTGAGGTGAGTGAGATGGTGTGAAGAAATCGAGCGGGGGTCGTCTCCTTTTATAGGCTTGACGGCGAGACCGAGAGGGATGGGCAGGCGACGGTGGCGACACGGCTACGGGCGGCTAGAGGCATGGCTGCGGCTAGCGATCGACGGGCGGTCTCCTGGCGATGCTCTAGAGCTTAAATGCGCGTGTAGGTGCAGTGTCAATTGGTCGGGACGCTTCGGCGCTCTGAGCGTGTCCGACGGAGGTTTTGATGGCGCACAGCACGCGTGGTTTTGTTGGGGTGGTGGTGATCACGCGTGCACGCGGCAAAGGCGGCGCGTGGTCTGTGGGCGAGTGTTGAGGGTGGCGCACGGGCGCGCTCTCGGCATGCTCGCAGAGAGGCTTGGCATGGCTTGGGCGTGTGGTCCAGTAGCTGGCATTTCTCGAGGCTGGGACATGGAGTGGTGGTGGGGTGCTGGCTAGCTCCCAGACAAGGTTGACGAGGCTAGTGTTGCTCGCAGCTTGTTGTCCACACTGGGGTGGCAATGGTGCTCTCGGCCTGCTCACCATTGATGACAATGGCCAGCTTACAGTGGTGCTAGAGATTAGTTAAGGTTGCTAGATGATCTACTAAGGCTAGTTGTAACCAGAGAGGGAACAAGTTAGGCCCAAAACACTGCTCAACATAGTGTTTTTGATTTTGTTGATTTGAATCTGCAACCTGTTTGATGAAATGGCCGCATGAACTAAAGTTTTGAATTTTGAAAAGATTTTTGGTGGGTGTGCTAGGCATGTGTTGGGGGTTCTGTGGATGCTTGGGTTTTGAAAATTGAGCTTGTTTGGGTGGTTTTTGAAATAGTGGGATCTTCACATATGAGATAGATTCAATTTTAAACTGTCATTTAAACTTGCATTTGGATGTTTTTGGATGATCATAAAGTGGGCATTGGTACCTTGTTATGAGTACTATCAAGGGGTGCAAAGATCCATACATGTTTCTATTACGTTCTGAAAGTTAGGGATAGCCAAAGTAGGCATGGGAGTTAAATTGACCAAAGTGACCATTCACTTAATTTGTTTGTTTTGACTTGTTTGTCTTTGGGAAAAGTTTGGGAATTGTTTAGATGATGTTTATTTCACCTAAGACTTATTTTACAAGCAAAGAAACACAGAACCATGGCAATTCAAAAGAATCCAAACTTTAATACACACATATGGATGCTTTCATATTTTTAATTAAAAAAGGTTTTTTTGTTAACCCTAAATTTGATGATTAGAGTTTGATGATCCAAGTTTAATATTTTTGGGATGTTACAATATTTTTCCAAAAACTCTTTTTCAACAAAGATATAGAGATACCAATGTTAGGTTTTCTTTCAAAACAGGTATAGTCTAGAGCTATTTCGCCACAGCCCAATCTGCATGATTCTTCTTACCATTGTTTTGGTGGTTTGCGAGTACATTCAAAGTACTCACCGCCATTGTCCCTGGCTATTTACTTGGCCAGATTGCAGATGTTAAGAAGGAACGAAGGTGCTGACGTATATGCGAGCTTGGCCGTCTTCCCAGTCAGTTGCCTGTAGGTTAAAGCACGGGCTTTGCGCTGAAGACTTCCGCTACTTATGTTGTAATCGCCATAAAGGCCTTCTTAGTTATGATATTCGTTAATGTAAGGATGATATAATGATACTAGTCGGTTATGCTCACGGCTCACTGATCATGGGAACGTGAATTTTATGCATAACGGGTATTCTTGGACCGTAAATCCGGGGTGCCACAGCCGCCGCCGCAATGATCTTCCAGATGGAGCGGCTCCTGCCTATGGATTATGTCGTCGTGGAGGATTTATGATTTTTGAAACTTAGTCGCTCTGCCTGGTCGCCTCATTGTCAGTCTGCCTGTAGTCCATCACTCCTGCTTTTCCCACCGCAATTTCCCACCTTGATGGCGGTCCCTTACCGCACGTCCGATCCTCCCCGTGGGAGCTCGACGAGAAGCAGGGCATGCAGCCCCGCTCGATGGCGCCTAGAAGCAGGGCATGCAGCCCCGCTCTGCTGGTCATCGCCACTCGATGACGACCACATGGGCGACGAAGGTGTCAAACACAGGTACCTGATTAAATTGCATAGGTATTTTCCCTAGAAGAGTACTGCCACGCTAGATGTGCTCCCTGACCTCCTTTGTTCAATTTCATTTTCCCCTCATTTTCCTTAATTATCTTGATTTGTTCAGATTGGCCTTTGTTCTAGAGGAGCATGGGAAGAAGAATAGTTTCTTGGGATGTCCTCCTTTCTAAAAAATACATGTGTTTATGTTTATACTGTCTACTTAAACATTGTATCATCATGTTATTATTGACGCACTAGGTTACTGTCGACGGGAAGGTGGACAGGTTGCCTCTGGCTTCTACACGTCTTCCTGCTCAGCGGCATCCATCCTCGACATCGATCCTGATCGACTGCTATGCCAGATAACCGTCGCCTCCCATCTTCTAATGAGCCTCCTACAAATTTAGCCTTTTTCCTGATGGACACCTGCTTGATGCTTGCTAACTATTACTTCATTAGTGTCGACTTCTTACTTGCAGACCATAAACGTCCTCCTATCCATGTGGCCCTCAACTTGATGAGTATGGGTGCTTAACTACATTAAAAATTAGCATGTTGTTTCAGATATCTCATGGCACCATGTCGTGGTGGTATCACGACATATGCCATGGGTAGGCTAAAGTTGGGGCCGATGGACGTGGAGGAATCCGGAGAGGGATGATGCGGTGAAGACCGCACTCATATGAACAAAGAGAAATACAATGTATATTGGATTGAAGCTCTCAAGTGGAGATAACACCTCATTCTATACATCTAATCCCTTATAATCTTGCCATACTTGTGGCTACAATCATGCTCCTTGAGCTGTTTCCCCTATTCTTCTATCTAAGCTCTCCGTGAGAGTGGAGGAAGAGGAAGAAGGAGAGCTCCTAGTGAGCAGAAAGGAGAGGAGCCCTTCGGGGCCTCCCCCAGAGCGATCCCCCTGGTGCTCCTTATAAAAGGGAGCCCAGGGGACAAGTCTTGTGCTACACGCTTAGTATCTAGATGGCATATTCTAGGCATCTTCCAGAGATGCTGAGCATATGCCTTGGCATCTTTGGAGATGCCAAGCATATTCCCTAGCACCTTGTTAGATGCCATGGGCATATTCCATACGTCATGTGCCAGTCTGAGCTGGTGGGCTCCAAAGATTGGCACAATGCTTGTTGGTCTTGTCTCGATCTGATGGCGTATTGTTGTAGGAACCGTGGAGACGCCTGGAGATGAATAACGGGACGTCTTGATCATCGAAACTTGTCCCAGATGCCCTAGAAGAGGTGGAGATTCGGCCCTGCCTAGAGATAATTCGGCCTGGGGATAATTCGGCCCGGATATGGCAGCCCAGCCGGGTCAGACCTGGTTGTCTCTTGAAGCAGGTTGCAGCCCAGGGGGAGTGGCTGGCCCGGCCGGATGCTGGAGCTCCGCGGTGGGCCGACTTAGCCGATGTCGGCCCACCCGGGATGACTCGGCGGTTTCTTGGGGAGCGGCGAGGCTTCACGTCGAACGAGGCCCATGGTGGGCGAGCTGTCCGTCTGCCCACCCGGGAGGAGGACGGGACGACCGGGTTTGCCCTGACGTGCTGGGTTCAGCCCACCCGGGCGACTTGGTGGGGAGTGGTTCGGCTGGAGGAGGAGATGGCGTTGTGGGCTGAGGTGATTAGTTCGGCCCACCCGACATGGATGGCCCGGTTTTGGCTGATTCGGCTCCTGTGGTTTAATTCGGCCCGTTGCGTGTAGAGCTGATCCTGGGGGCTTCTCACTTGGGCCGAATAAATGCTGAGTCGGCCCAAGTGTACTTTTCTTCTCTTTTTCTCTATTCTATTTATATTTCATGTCTCTTAATTGACTAATTTAGCATTCTATCGAATAACTTGATGCATCAACTCTGGGGTACCTGGGGGTACACCCCCGACATTAGTCCCCGAGGCTATGTGGGACTCGTAGAGTCGTGCATAGGCTTTATATTAAATATTCCCAGAGTTGTATTCCGACTTATAATCTCTTGGTTGCATAATGTTTTTGGACAAGTTTGTGACTTTGTCCTTCTTGGGCTCTGCTCATAACCTCTATGGGCAGGTTTTTTGACTTCTGTCCTTCTTGGGCTCTAGTCATAACCTCTCTGGGCAGATTTTTCGACTTCTGGCCTTCTTGGGCATTGGTCATAACCCCTTTGGATAAGTTTCTATACTTCTGGCCTTCATGGGCACCGGTTATAACCCCTTTGGGTTAGTTCCTGGACTTCTGGCCTTCTTGGGCTCTGGTCATAACCCCTTTTGGGTAAGTTTTTGGACTTCTGGCCTTCTCTTTTAACCTCTTTGGGTAAGTTTATGAGTCGTGGCCTTCTTTGGCAATGCTCTTTTAACCTCTTTGGGTAAGTTATGAGTTCTTGCCTTCTTTGGCGTTGCTCTTTTAACCTCTTTGGGTAAGTTATGAGTTCTTGCCTTCTTTGGAGTTGCTCTTTTAACCCCATTGGGTAAGTTGTGAGTTCTTGCCTTCTTTGGTATTGCTTTCTTAACCTCATTGGGTAAGTTATGAGTTCCTGCCTTCTTGGGCATTGCTCTTTTAACCTCTTTGGGTAAGTTATGAGTTCTGGCCTTCTTGGGCACTGCTCTTTTAACCTCTTTGGGTAAGTTATGAGTTCTGGCCTTCTTGGGCACTGCTCTTTTAACATCTTTGGGTAAGTTATGAGTTCTGGCCTTCTTGGGCACTGCTCTTTAAACCTCTTTGGGTAAGTTATGAGTTCTGGCCTTCTTGGGCACTGCTCTTTTAACCTCTTTGGGTAAGTTATGAGTTCTGGCCTTCTTGGGCACTGCTCTTTTAACCTCTTTGGGTAAGTTATGAGTTCTGGCCTTCTTGGGCACTGCTCTTTTAACCTCTTTGGGTAAGTTATGAGTTCTGGCCTTCTTGGGCACTGCTCTTTTAACCTCTTTTGGTAAGTTCTTATCTGAGTCATCTGATTCCAAATCCGAGTTACTTTACTCCAAATTGACTTTATGTCTTAAGTCTGAGTCATCTAACTCAAATCCGAGTTACTTTACTCCAAATTGACATGTCTTAAGTCTGAGTCATCTGACTCAAATCCGAGTTATATGACTTAATTCCGAGTTAACTCATCCCAAATATGAGTTTCTTTACTCAATTTTGACTTATATGTCTTAAGTCCGAGCCATCTGGCTCAAATCCGAGTCTCATTACTCAAATCCGAGTTAACTCATCCGCATTACTCAAATCCGAGTTAACTCATCCCAAATCCGAGTTACTTTACTCAAAATTGACTTTATGTCTTAAGTCTGAGTCATCTGACTCAAATCCAAGTTAACTCATCCTAAATACGAGTTACTTTACTCAAAATTGACTTTATGTCTTAAGTCTGAGTCATCTGACTCAAATCCGAGTTAACTCATCCCAAATCCGAGTTACTTTACTCAAAATTGACTTTATGTCTTATCTGAGTCATCTGACTCAAATCCGAGTTATCTTACTCAAATCCGAGTTAACTCATCCCAAATCCGAGTTACTTGTTTGCCGTGATATAGCTTGATTTGGCGTGATGACGATAATTTGCCTTTGATATGGATCCGAGATATGGATCCGAGATTAAGCTTTGGGATATGATAATTGGGCTAACCGCTGAGAGATCTGATTCGAGATGTAGATATGAGATATAGATTGGAGATGTGATGAGCTGGCCAATAGTCATTCGTGATATGGGATAACCTGGCAAGATGGTGAGATATCAATCCGAGTCATAACATAACCTGGCAATCTGGGGAACTGAATGAAGCTTCGGCATGAATCAGAGATATGATTAGTACGCCGAGTCTGAATACCAATCCGAATTATAGTATCCCCTGTCAAGCTGAATCAAATGTTAGCCCGGGTCAGAGACAATTTACTGAGCTGAGTTAAAGGTTAATTCGAGGCATAAACAAATTGACTCAAACTATATCCGAATCATCAATAAGCCGGCCGGTAAGCTGAGTTAAAGGACAATCCCAAGCATAAATAAACTGACTCAAACTCTATCCGACTCATAAGTAAGCTGACTCAAATTCTATCTGGATCATAAATAAGTTGATTCAAATTCTGTCCGAGTTATAAATAAGCTGGCTGGGGAGCCGAGTTAAAGGACAATCCAACACATAAACTAACTGACTCAAAATCTATCTGAATCACAAATAAGCTGATTCAACTTATGGCCGAGTTAATAATAAGCTGGCTGGTGAGCTGAGTTAACGGATAATCCAAAACATAAACTAACTGACTCAAAATCCGTATGAATCACAAATAAGATGATTCAACTTATGGCCGAGTTATAAACAAGCTGGCTGGAGTATAGATCCAAATCAACATAATGCTCTCTTAATCTAAAGGTGACTTTTCGGATAAGTTGACTAGTCCCCAGGTTGAGTTATTTTCTCCCTGGGATGAAGGATTGAGTGTAGGTGGCTGAGTTACCTGGCACTTACAACATACTTGGAGAAGTGTTTGGGTGAGTTTTGATAGGTCATACCTGCCCTGCTGAGTTACTTGGTACTTACAGTAAGCTTGGAGTAGTGCTTGAGTCCTTCTTGCTGAGTCTGACCAGCTTTGATGGATTAGACTTGGAGAGCCTCCGCGCTTACCTCTTTGTTCTCTGTTGACTTGGTGAAGCTGAATGAGCTCTATGAGGAAGAAGTTGATGAAGATGTTCCCGTCCGGATGGAAACCCAACCAACGCCACTAGAAGGCCCCACGGTGGGCGCCAAATGTCGTGGTGGTATCACGGCATATGCCATGGGTAGGCTAAAGTTGGGGCCGATGGACGGAGGAACTGGGGAGGGATGATGCGGTGAAGACCGCACTCATATGAACAAAGAGAAATACAATGTATATTGGATTGAAGCTCTCAAGTGGAGATAACACCTCATTCTATACATCTAATCCCTTATAATCTTGCCATACTTGTGGCTACAATCATGCTCCTTGAGCTGTTTCCCCTATTCTTCTATCTAAGCTCTCCGTGAGAGTGGAGGAAGAGGAAGAAGGAGAGCTCCTAGTGAGCAGAAAGGAGAGGAGCCCTTCGGGGCCTCCCCCAGAGCGATCCCCCTGGTGCTCCTTATAAAAGGGAGCCCAGGGGACAAGTCTTGTGCTACACGCTTAGTGTGGCATCCCGCAAAACCACTACTAGAAAATCGCGTGGAATTTGTGCATTGCATCGTCATCATCATGCATTGTTTGCCAAAACTATTTTCGCAAAACCCATTTTGTTTTCCAAACGCCCCATCTTTATTCAAACGCCAAACCCCGGGGCTCCGGATTATTTTGTTTAGGCCGCTATCGGTTTGCAGTCGGCCGTTTAAAACAAATAAACGTTTTAATTATTTTTAGTAGGGGCAGTCGAACGGGCCAACCCGACCCGAACGACCGCCCCAGTTTTTCTAAATTCGGCCTAACCAGTCCTGCCCCTAAATCCTATGTCTACCCAACATCCTACCCAAGCCTACCCTCCACATCACCCCCTCCACTCACACGTCGCCACATCATCTCACCCCTCTCCCCTAACCAACCAGATCTTGACACTTGGCCTCTCCCTCTCTTTTCTCTCTTCCTCTCTCACAGCTCACCTCCCACCAGCCCTCCACTTCCCTGCCCCAGCACGCGCCACCCCACCGCACGCTACACCCAACCGCCCTGGCTCCCTCACGCACGCCACGCCCAGTCGCCCCCCTCCCCGCGTGGGCCCCGCACCGACCCCACCTGTCTCCCTGCTCCTCCCCACGCGCGAGCATCCCCAGCCCCTCTGCCTCGCATCCCCCGTGCGCCCCAACCCTCTCCGGCGACCCCCCGGCCCCGCGCTTCCTCACCGCCGTCGCCCTGGCCCCCCCTCCTGTGCCCGCTCCCCGGACCCTTTGCCCGCCGCGGTGCTCCTCTTCGCCCGGCTCCGCCCCTGAGCTCCTCGCCCGCGCTCCCCGCCTCAGCGCCTCGCCGCTCCCGCGTCAGCCGCTCCGCAGCGGCCCGCCCACCTGGCGTGCCCGCCGCCAGGTCCCCTTGGCGCCTCCACGTGCGGCCGCCTCGCTCCGGCCATGGCCCGCACGCCCCTCCTCCGGCCTGCGTCACGAGGCCGCCCGAGAACCTCGGCACCCCGCATCTCCGACCGCCGTCCGCCCCCGACCGCTGCTCCTCTGCCTCGACCCGCGTCTTCCGCCGGGCCCTCCCTCTCCCTCATCCACGAGATCCCCTGGTCGCCACCGTCCGTGGGTCCCGGCTCGCCCAACCTCGCCGGAGCCACGCCAGCCTCGCCCTTGTCTCTACCCCGCGCCTCGTCAAGCTCGCCCGCCTCTGCTTGGCTGCTGCTGCCCGTGCTCCTTCTAGTTAGACACACTATTGTGTGGTGAGACCGATAATATGTAACCCTCTAGCAGTAGCATGTATGTGATCTGTTTGTTGAAGCCAGATGGTTACTTGTGCCTTGTTCGTCTCTGTTCCCTCGAGAAGATCTGCATAGAATCAGTGTGCTCGCAAGGTGACAAGGTTCGACAAGATCTTCGGAAGACAAGGATGCACCTCAAGATCGCCTACCCGGTGCCCCAAGACCCCTGAACCCTGGCGCTTCAAGTTCTTCGACCCCGAGGACCGATCCATAGATGCGTGAAGTACTTCCTCGAGGACGCCAAGTGCTTCTTCCCACGCCAAGATCTTCACCCCGGACACCGAGACCGCGAATGCGACAAGATCTGCCCCTGAGCCCGAGAGAAAGATCCCGCCGAAAACGCTGCCGTCGAACCCTGAGACCGACCCCGAACCACGGAACCCTGAGTTCTCCATCAAGGACGCCAGGACCGTCGTCATGACCCAAGTCCCGCACCCGGAGGCGCCAAGACCTACCCCGGAATCCGAGAACGTTTTCCGCCGAACCCCCGAACCCCGGAACCCTAACAAGATCGTCGAGCCCCCTAAATGTGTGACCCCTTTTTCCTCGAACCCTATTTATAACACCATATAACAACTGTGCACATTAAATTGTCATACTCGCATGCATCTCATCATATGGTTTGGGGGCCTTTTGCCGATTCACCTAATAATTAAATATGGGGCCCATATGCGGGCAAATCGAGACTCATATCGGCCTCATTTAAACATGTGTAGCGAACCGGTTCCATCTATCGTCTTGCTAAACAACATTTAATTTGCGGGGTATCTAAATAACTTGCATCATCTAATTAATTGTCGGGACCCCGGTTCCGCTTAATCTTGACCTAATTGCATCGCACCTTGCCATGCCATACATCATGCATGCATCATGCCGATCTTTTTGCCGTGTATTAAATATTGCATCCGGTGTTCCTTCTAGTGATTTGCTTCTTCGCGGATAAGGCCGTTGAGTTGATGTGAGCTTCGCCCGATCTTCGGATAAAACCTTCGACAATGTTTTCAAAGCAGCATCTCCCTCTTTCTACCTATCTTACTTTTATAGACTTTATTCCTTCCTGTTGATCTATTGCTATCAGTGTTGCGATGCTCTAGTTTCCGTACCCGATATATCCCCTGCAGCCTTATATTGCCTTGGACACACCCTATTACCTGTTGTTTGGTAGATAGCTGGACTTGCGCGTCGTAGTTGCTTGCTCAAGTGCTGATGTGTGTCGCCATATGCCACAGTTGCTGATGTATTGCCGCATGTTGTTGTTGGAGATAATGCTAGTTTTACTTATCGTCACTTTACTTTCTGTTTAACAACTAAAATTGAATAAGCAGAGGCATCGGTGGGTGATAGACAATATTTGGTTTTCCGAACGCCCACTTGTGTCCCGTAAGACCCCGAGTACTTGATACCTGTTCCTTGATTTTGCGCGCTATCCACATCCGGGAGGTATATGGGACCCCCCTGAGCCAGAGCTTGATTCAGTCTTATTTCTTGGGGCCACAACTAGTTTGAGGTTTTATTTACGATCCTGTACTTATGCCATGTTTTACTGCTTTATTTACGATTGTGCGAGGTACTGCACACTGTACTGTTTAGGTTCGGAATGTTTACGCGGTATCGACAAGCCCAGCCACACTTTCGGTTCCCGCCATGACCATTGTCGCAACCTTGAGGCCGCCTCGAGCTTGCTCCGTTGCTTGGATTCTACTCAAAGGGTGGCCTGAAATATTTCGAATCGTGATTGTTCATCGTGAAAGCCTCGTTGGGTTTTGATTTGGTTTTTCCGAGGTTGATCGGCGTGTGTTGCTATTGGTGCACCCGCGGGTAAAAACTTTCAAAGCCGTGTCCGCGGATATGGACGACTTGGAGCAAGATCTCGATCATAGACAAGCATAACTAAAGTTTATCGCTATTAATTTGACTTATAATGACTAGTAATCAGCTTCACTATAACGGAATGGCTAAATAATACTGCCCACCATTGCTTGTTGTCGCCATACAAATGTATCCGACTAGTAAGTATTGCAACTTCAACGAAATGGCTGAATAAAATTACCAACAACCGGGTTTTGGGATTATCTCATGCTATATGTATCTGATTAGTAAGTACTGCCACTATAACGGAATGGTTAACTAAAAGTGCCCACTGCTTACTTTATCAGGACGATTATCTAAATCTGACTAGTAAAGTGCCACCACTATAACTGAATAAGTAAAACTGCCCACTGTGTGCGTTCCTCGGTTGACTTCCTCGTTTGGTCTCGAGGGGGAAACGCCAGGATGGGTTTGTTTGATGATAGTCTCAGGTTGGATCCGAATAGGTTTTTCTTACCCCTCTCTGATAACCGCCAGTTGTATCGAGTCTCTATAGGTTGTTCAGTGCTTGCTGCCGCTGCCGCTCAGTCCACCATACCTATGTAGGCGAGGACCGCCGAATTCTAGCCTCGCCGTGTACTGGCCTCGATCGACGCCTCCTTCTTTGTTTTCGCTTTGCCCTTTGTCGGCACCCCTTTGTTAAGCAGGTTTTGAGATCGACGTCGTTAGGTGGTTACCCTTCCGGCTTGGCTCAGGTGGTTATGGACGCCATTGGTTATTCTTCGTGGCTCTTAGCCCCATTTGCATCTTGTCCGTAGCGGACGCCTATCGCTTTCAAGGTGATTTGGATCTTTGTATATTATATCTGTATTCTTGACTCTTTGAGTCGTTATATATATCTGCTACGTGGGTCCCATCGAGGACTGTTGTGTAATGTTATTACTTCGTTTTCCACCCGCACGAAAGTGCCTGGTGGGCACCTTTGAATCGTTTCTATGCGGGTTTTGGCGAATTTTGCTCAAACTTGCATAGGTCCGATTCTGAGGGTGTTACAGAGTGGTATCAGAGCTCAGCAGTTGCGATACCCCACAAGTCCAGCCTGTAGGATAACCTAGCTAACGGCCGAAGTAGAGTGTCAAACCTATTTTTGAAAATCGGTTGGATAGTTCTAATTAGGTCTGATTTTACTCCTTACCCCTCTGCTGTTCCCCTCTTACCCCTACGTGTTTTGACTCCGCTCTCGTCTCTTTCTTCGAGTCCAGGAATTCTCGTGGTTGGGTTTCCGTCGTACCTTTAGGGTTTCTCATCCTTCTTCGATAACGGTGTGGCTACATCTGGTCTTCGTGCTATCCGAGGAATCCTTCGTCTGTGGTGCCGTCCTTTGCTCTTTGTTTGTGCCTTCCGGTGTTTTCCGACGCGACGACCTCATCTATGCGGATCCGGCGTATCCGCATCACCATGTTCGAACCTCGCTTGTCGAGATCTTCAGTCTGATTCCGAGAATGGTTGCACGCTCTTCTACTGATGGTGCGGAGTAATAGTTTGGGTGCGTGATGGATTGGCCCCCATGCCGACTACCCTTTCTATTCGCTTTTGTACATTGAAGTGGACGAGAATGCATCGATTCCCTCTTCCCACCGAAGTTAGAGGTGGCTTTATTTGTCGATACCTCTACCTTTGACCTTTTGTTTCCGGAGTGCTCTCTCGACGATCACGGACAACGACCTCTTGTTAGTGGTGTCGCGAGGATCTACACGAAGCGCGAAGGATCAGACGCCGACCCTCCTTCCGGTACCATGAGGCGGATCTCGAGGGCGAGATCCATTGTTAGTGGTGTCGAATTGTGGCATCCCGCAAAACCACTACTAGAAAATCGCGTGGAATTTGTGCATTGCATCGTCATCATCATGCATTGTTTGCCAAAACTATTTTCGCAAAACCCATTTTGTTTTCCAAACGCCCCATCTTTATTCAAACGCCAAACCCCGGGGCTCCGGATTATTTTGTTTAGGCCGCTATCGGTTTGCAGTCGGCCGTTTAAAACAAATAAACGTTTTAATTATTTTTAGTAGGGGCAGTCGAACGGGCCAACCCGACCCGAACGACCGCCCCAGTTTTTCTAAATTCGGCCTAACCAGTCCTGCCCCTAAATCCTATGTCTACCCAACATCCTACCCAAGCCTACCCTCCACATCACCCTCCACTCACACGCCGCCACATCATCTCACCCTCTCCCCTAACCCAACAGATCTTGACACTCGGCCACTCCCTCTCTTTTATCTCTTCCTCTCTCACAGCTCACCTCCCACCAGCCCTCCACTTCCCTGCCCCAGCACGCGCCACCCCACCGCACGCTACACCCAACCGCCTGCCCTCACGCACGCCCACGCCTGGCCCCTCCAGGTGGCCCCAGACCGACCCCACTGCCTCCCTGCTCCTCCCACGCTGAGCATCCCACCTCCGCTCGCATCCCCGTGCGCCTAACCTCTCCGGCGACCTGCCTCACACTGCCGCTTCGCCGACGCCTCCGCTCCCTGACCTCCGCGCCCGCTCCTGCGCCAGCCCGGTGCTCCTCGCCGCCAGCTCACCGCCTGGCTGAGCCAGGCCCGCCTCCCCTGGCCACACAGCAAGCGTGCCCGCCACACAGTCCTCACGGCCCACGGCCTGGCCGCCATGGCTCAGACGCCCTCCTCCGGCTCAAGTCCGGCCGCCTCGCTTCGCCGGAGGCCGCCGAGAACTCGGCACCCAGATCTCCGACCGTCGCCCCGGGCCTGCTCCTCGCCTCGACCCGTCTTCCGCGGGCCTCCTCCCTCATCCACGAGATCCCCTGTCGCCACCGTCTGTGGGTCCGGCTCGCCAACCTCGCCGAGCCACGCCACCGCCTCTTGTCTCTACCTCACCGCCTCAAGCTCGCCCGGCCTCTGCTTACGCTGCCTGCTCCTTCTAGTTAGACACACTATTGTGTGGTGAGACCGATAATATGTAACCCTCTAGCAAGAGCATGTATGTGATCTGTTTGTTGAAGCCAGATGGTTACTTGTGCCTTGTCTGCCTCTGTTCCTCGAGAAGATCTGCATAGAATCGGTGTGCTCGCAAGGTGACAAGGTTCGACAAGATCTTCGGAAGACAAGGATGCACCTCAAGATCGCCTACCCGGTGCCCCAAGACCCCTGAACCCTGGCGCTTCAAGTTCTTCGACCCCGAGGACCGATCCATAGATGCGTGAAGTACTTCCTCGAGGACGCCAAGTGCTTCTTCCCACGCCAAGATCTTCACCCCGGACACCGAGACCGCGAATGCGACAAGATCTGCCCCTGAGCCCGAGAGAAAGATCCCGCCGAAAACGCTGCCGTCGAACCCTGAGACCGACCCCGAACCACGGAACCCTGAGTTCTCCATCAAGGACGCCAGGACCGTCGTCATGACCCAAGTCCCGCACCCGGAGGCGCCAAGACCTACCCCGGAATCCGAGAACGTTTTCCGCCGAACCCCCGAACCCCGGAACCCTAACAAGATCGTCGAGCCCCCTAAATGTGTGACCCTTTTTCCTCGACACCCTATTTATAACACCATATAACAACTGCACATTAAATTGTCATACTGCATGCATCTCATCATATGGTTTGGGGGCCTTTTGCCGATTCACCTAATAATTAAATATGGGGCCCATATGCGGGCAAATCGAGACTCATATCGGCCTCATTTAAACATGTGTAGCGAACCGGTTCCATCTATCGTCTTGCTAAACAACATTTAATTTGCGGGGTATCTAAATAACTTGCATCATCTAATTAATTGTCGGGACCCCGGTTCCGCTTAATCTTGACCTAATTGCATCGCACCTTGCCATGCCATACATCATGCATGCATCATGCCGATCTTTTTGCCGTGTATTAAATATTGCATCCGGTGTTCCTTCTAGTGATTTGCTTCTTCGCGGATAAGGCCGTTGAGTTGATGTGAGCTTCGCCCGATCTTCGGATAAAACCTTCGACAATGTTTTCAGGCGAGCATCTCCCTCTTTCTACCTATCTTACTTTTATAGACTTTATTCCTTCCTGTTGATCTATTGCTATCAGTGTTGCGATGCTCTAGTTTCCGTACCCGATATATCCCCTGCAGCCTTATATTGCCTTGGACACACCCTATTACCTGTTGTTTGGTAGATAGCTGGACTTGCGCGTCGTAGTTGCTTGCTCAAGTGCTGATGTGTGTCGCCATATGCCACAGTTGCTGATGTATTGCCGCATGTTGTTGTTGGAGATAATGCTAGTTTTACTTATCGTCACTTTACTTTCTGTTTAACAACTAAAATTGAATAAGCAGAGGCATCGGTGGGTGATAGACAATATTTGGTTTTCCGAACGCCCACTTGTGTCCCGTAAGACCCCGAGTACTTGATACCTGTTCCTTGATTTTGCGCGCTATCCACATCCGGGAGGTATATGGGACCCCCCTGAGCCAGAGCTTGATTCAGTCTTATTTCTTGGGGCCACAACTAGTTTGAGGTTTTATTTACGATCCTGTACTTATGCCATGTTTTACTGCTTTATTTACGATTGTCAGGTACTGCTTTGTCGCATCGCTTAGGTTCGGAATGTTTACGCTGTATCGACAAGCCCAGCCACACTTTCGGGTTCCCGCCATGACCATTGTCGCAACCTTGAGGCCGCCTCGAGCTTGCTTACTCTATGCGGATTCTACTCAAAGGGTGGCCCCTGAAATATTTCTCGAATCTGTGATTGTTCACCGTGAAAGCCTCGTTGGGTTTTGATTTGGTTTTCCGAGGTTGATCGGCGTGTTGCTATTGGTGCACCCCGGCCGGGTAAAAACTTTCTGAAAGCCGTGTCCGCGGATATGGACGACTTGGAGCACAGTATCTCGATCATAGACAAGCATAACTAAAGTTTACTGCTATTAATTTGACTTATAATGACTAGTAATCAGCTTCACTATAACGGAATGGCTAAATAATACTGCCCACCATTGCTTGTTCGGTTGTCGCTTGCGACAAATGTATCTGACTAGTAAGTATTGCAACTACAACGAAATGGCTGAATAAAATTACCAACAACTGCTGGGTTTTGGGATTATCTCATGCTATATGTATCTGATTAGTAAGTACTGCCACTATAACGGAATGGTTAACTAAAAGTGCCCACTGCTTACTTTATCAGGACGATTATCTAAATCTGACTAGTAAAGTGCCACCACTATAACTGAATAAGTAAAACTGCCCACTGTGTGCGTTCCTCGGTTGACTTCCTCGTTTGGTCTCGAGGGAAGCGCCAGATGGTTTGTTTGATGATAGTCTCGTGTTGGATCCGAATAGGTTTTCTTACCCTCTCGATAACCGCCGGTTGTATCGAGTCTCTATAGGTTGTTCGATTAACTTCTTTGCCGCCGCTCGATCCACCATACCTATGTAGGCGAGGACCGAATTCTAGCCTCGCCGTGTCTTGGCCTCGATCTTGGCGCTCCTTCTTTGTTTTACCTTTGCCCTTTGTCGGCACCCTTTTGTTAAGCGGTTTTGAGATCGGCGTCGTTAGCGAGGTTACCCTTCCGCTTTGGCAGGGTTATGGGCGCCATTGGTTATTCTTGTGGCTCTTAGCCCCATTTGCATCTTGTCCGTGGCGGGACGCTCTATCGTTTTCAAGGTGATTTGGATCTTTGTATATTATATACGTATTCTTGACTCTTTGAGTCGCTGTTATATATATTACATGGGTCCCATCGAGGACTGTTGTGTAATGTTATTACTTCGTTTTCCACCCGCACGAAAGTGCCTGGTGGGCACCTTTGAATCGTTTCTATGCGGGTTTTGGCGAATTTTGCTCAAACTTGCATAGGTCCGATTCTGAGGGTGTTACACTTAGTATCTAGATGGCATATTCTAGGCATCTTCCAGAGATGCTGAGCATATGCCTTGGCATCTTTGGAGATGCCAGGCATATTCCCTAGCACCTTGTTAGATGCCATGGGCATATTCCATACGTCATGTGCCAGTCTGAGCTGGTGGGCTCCCAAGATTGGCACAATGCTTGTTGGTCTTGTCTCGATCTGATGGCGTATTGTTGTAGGAACCGTGGAGACGCCTGGAGATGAATAACGGGACGTCTTGATCATCGAAACTTGTCCCAGATGCCCTAGAAGAGGTGGAGATTCGGCCCTGCCTAGAGATAATTCGGCCTGGGGATAATTCGGCCCGGATATGGCAGCCCAGCCGGGTCAGACCTGGTTGTCTCTTGAAGCAGGTTGCAGCCCAGGGGGAGCGGCTGGCCCGGCCAGATGCTGGAGCTCCGCGGTGGGCCGACTTAGCCGATGTCGGCCCACCCGGGATGACTCGGCGGTTTGCTGGGGGGAGCCTGGCCTGAGGCTTCACGTCGAACGAGGCCCCGCGGTGGGCCGAGCTGTCCGTGCCGGCCCACCCGGGGGAGGAGGACGGGGACGACCGGGGTTTGCCGGCCCGTGACGGCTGGTTCTGGCCCACCCGGGCGACTTGGTGGGGAGTGGTTCGGCTGGAGGAGGAGATGGCGTTGTGGGCTGAGGTGATTAGTTCGGCCCACCCGGCATGGATGGCCCGGTTTTGGCTGATTCGGCTCCTGTGGTTTAATTCGGCCCGTTGCGTGTAGAGCTGATCCTGGGGGCTTCTCACTTGGGCCGAATAAATGCTGAGTCGGCCCAAGTGTACTTTTCTTCTCTTTTTCTCTATTCTATTTATATTTCATGTCTCTTAATTGACTAATTTAGCATTCTATCGAATAACTTGATGCATCAACTCTGGGGTACCTGGGGGTACACCCCCGACACACCAAATTTTAAGTTCACGCTTTTTCAAGTTGCATCGATCATGCAAGCCTAGAACCAACTCCTGCAAATTTGTAGTTATCATGGTATCAATTACCAGAACAATCAATTTATACAGTACTGAACAATAGACATTACATATGACTTCTACTAGAACATATGAATTATGAAGATGCATTTCTGAACAAGCAATATCTTTCTAAGTACTTACTTAACTTTGGCCTTTTGTAGTTCAGGATCATACATCTTCATAGACAGGCATTTGTCGATGTCTGAAAATTGTTGCAGTCCTTAGGGAGATGCACCTACCTGTTGTTTTGTGTATCAGTTTGTTGTTTGCAAGCCATTATGTTTCTACATATCAGGTTGGTGTATCAGTCCCAGTAGTCTCGCTCATCGCCAGCTGCTTCCAGTCTGTGCTTGCTATCACTCTCACTGATGTGGTTGGGTGCCCCATTTCTCCCTGCTTGGTATGGTCACGACCGCTTCTTGACGCCATGGAGGTTACCATCACTACAGCCATGGTGTTCTCACACAGGCCACTAGCTTGTGAAAACCATGCTGGGTCCAGAGTTTGTTCCTCCCCGATCTCAGGCAACAAGTCACTGAAGCCCGCCATCCGGCTCTTTTTACCTTATTCTATCGGTATGAATCTTCTGATAGGAATTTTTTGCTCATAGATTGATTATTCAAATATTTCCTTTCCTCTTCTTTATGTTCAGATGCTAACTTTTTTCAGAATTACAAATAACTATTTGATCTCATCTTCTTTATGTTCAGGTGCTATTACAATGTGAAGTTTGAGAAGAAATATTTCTACCACCGTAAATGCCAACATATTTCCGATAAGCACGAAGTAATGTGTGTTTGCTTATGTTTATCTATTTTGCAACAATCTGACAACTCAGCAAACTTTGTAAAAGCTCTATAAGTTCATTAATACTATTGCCTTCTATTAACTCCCGTATATTGTATTCCTTTCCAATATCACTTCTCATCCATACCACCAAGCATTCATTTGATGGGCGCGGCGTTTGTTTACGTGGCACTATATTTAACGAGTAGCTAAGATGCAACTCTCGCAGGAGTACATAGGCAAAAAAACTGTAACCCAATCATGCATGAGCCCAAAATCATTAAAAGAAAATTTATGAGATACAACACTTAAGAGATAGTTTGTTGGAGTAGTAGTGTCTTGAGTTTTAGTTTCTCCTAAAATAATGTGCTAGTAGCATTGAGCCCGGTAACGAAAGGAATAAAAATTCAACCATTAATATTTCTCTAAATTTGAATGTAATTATATACTTACTACTAAATAATAGTGTCTAGATACATCTAGGTTTAGATAAATTTGCGACAACTATTTTAAGATGAAGGGAGTATACTTTTCTGATTTCTGCAAAAGCACCACCACTACCGAAAATCGAGATTTTGTTGGGTATTTTTTACTTTGCCGAGTGTTTAAATCCCGGACACTCGGCAAACAGCTCTTTGTCGTGTACCGCACATATGACACCCGGCAAACAGGTCACTCACAGCAAAGTTACATCTTTACATCTTTACCGTGTATGCATCGGGAAAACACTCGGTAACAAACACATACACGGTAATAACCTTCAAAACACTCGGCAAAAGAAGGATACAGGGCAAAGCGTCCTGCCACGCGTCCTCCCCGCCCGCGGTTGACGGCGCAGCTTACGGCGTTATGGTTTACCGAGTGTTCTCAAAAGTACACACAGTAATAGTTCGCGTCAAATTTCTTCTACCGCGCGCGCCAAAAAAACTGAGTGTTTGAAACGCCCCTATGTTGTGTATGTTAAAACTTTGTTGTGTTAGTCTAAAACGCTCGGTAAACACCTAATTTGCTGTGTGTCTTAGTTTTTACCGAGTGTTTACATCAGATACACGGTAAAATAGTAGGAAAATAGGATTAGTGCCGAGGTGGGTCTATGTTGAAATTAGCTAGGCTCAAGCCCCACTAAACTTGAAGGTTTCACATGGTTTGATATTTTTCCTTTGCAACTATGTCACATAAAATGACTCCACACAAGTTTTCATATTGTTCGGACCGTTTTTGAATTTCTTATGCCCGTTTCAAACTAGGCCCGCAGATCAGGGTTCCACAGCAAAACGCGTTCCGGGGCATCGGAATACCTCAAGACCTGCATGTGGCCCTAGAACATGCATGAAAGTGTGGTGCTATGTTGAAACATACAAAACCTACGAGTCTGCGAATGGCATAGCTCCTCCTATTCTTCCTCCTTTGCCTTCGATGAACTTCCAATTCGTAAGTTGTGTTGCATCTATTCAATACTCCATCTTATTGTGACATGTTTACCGTCTCATAACCGTTTACCATGTTTTGTAGGGAATGCCTTCGGCCGGATCCAACAACAAACCAACCCCTCCGGAGGATGAAAGCCCTGTGACGCCTGCCACTACGAGCGTGCCCATGCCGAATCTGGACGACCCGAACATTAGGAGGCAACTTTGTGAGTTCCCATACTCTTTGTCAATTTCTTGTTTGTATACATCTTGTGTCAAATTATACCAAGTCCTTACCATATAGCTACATAGATACTAAGTTTTATGGTTGTTCCAAATATACCCTTGTTAGAATCAAATGTCAATATTCTTCGGAGAATCATCTTACCATATACATACCAAGTCCACATAGCTACATAGATAACAAATTTGAATTTGGTTGTGCAAAACTATACCTTGTTAGAATCATGTCAATATTCTTACCATATAGCTACATAGATAATAAATTACAATTATGCTAGTACTAAATTTACCTTATTCGTATCATGTAAATATGTTTGTTAGAATCATCTTACCATATAGCTATATATATACCTAGTTTGAACTTTTTAAGATTGCATCATTTTTACTCATGCTCGTGTGTTTTGAACTTTGTAGGATTACATCAAGGAAGCCTATGTTGAGGTGGAACATGGTCGTCGTTGATGGAGCTATGTACCACATGCTAGAGGACTTGTGTGCCACTTGGTTGTATTGATGGATATGTGAACTTGAATTCAAGTGTTTGTTGAACTTGTTAACTTTGTATGCATGTTTGATGTACTAGTGCACTTGTGAACCTATTATGTGAGTTCTTCCTGTGATATATGTATGTTGTGAGCCTACATATGATTATGTATGTCCAGATTTGTTTTGAAATGCAGGGTATAATGAAAAACAGCATGAATCTGCCAATTTTTCGTGGACTTTGTCGTGTATTCCAGGAAAAACACTCGGCAAAGAGAACATCTTTGCTGTGTATCCCGGGAAAAACACTCGGCAAACAGAGAACTGTGTATCCCAGAAAAAACACTCGGCAAAGAGAACATCTTTGCCGTGTATAGCCGGCAATACACTCGGCAAAGAGTACGGCTGTGCCGTGTATTATCCTAAGAGACACTCGGCAAAAAAACGTCTTTACTGTGTATTGCATAAAAAATACTCGGCAAAAATTATAAGTCGACGTGTCTCCATCTAGTGAATGGGACGATGTGGAGAAATTCCAGCCGTTAATATTTACTATGTGTTTGTCGTAAACACTCGGCAAACATTTGACGCCGTCTCCACCTGCCGCGTCGTGAACGCGTTATTTTACCGAGTGCACGGCCGGTAGACACTATCCGGAAGTTAAACACTCGGCAAAGTCGAGTTTGCCGGCGGGGTGTACGCTGTGAACTCTTTGCCGAGTGTAAATACACGGCAAACGTTTGTCGAGTGTATTTCGGCCTTTGCTATGTATTTTAAATATCCAGTAAAAAATCGTTTTCCTGTATGTATGTCTGGACCAAACAGTGGTACAAACATTTGTTTCGAAAGTAACACGACAAACACCGTACCTCTCTCTTTTTGACTAATTTCTACCATTTCGCTGTCGATTAAACCGTGTAGAATCCGTGCACGCTAAATTCTAGATGAAACTCGTACTTTGACCAGACCAGCTAGGATCATATAATCAGATTCACAGACCGCATTGGAAATGCACCACTCGCGGATCGGAGCCGGGTCAGCTAGCTAACTACTCCCGAAACTCCAATGGAGGTTGCGCTCTCTGCATTCGTAGGTGAACTCACCCATCGATCCATATCCTTCTTGGTGGACAGACTGTCGAAGCCGGAGGAGCCGGCCATGCCGACGGAGGAGACCCTGCGGCGCAAGCTGCTGCGGGTTCGCGTCATGGTCGAGGAAGCGGAGGGGCGACATATCACAAGCCGCTCCATGCTGGATCAACTCGAGCTGCTGCGGGAGGGGATGCACAGAGGCTACTTCGTGCTGGACAGCTTCAAGTTCAGGTACGGATCTTGCCAAGAACCAGAGCGCAGCAAGGAGAACGATGGCGATATTGGTATGACGCGCGTTTTCGCCCTGTCTAAGATCAATCCGGCCAAACGTGTTCAGTTGCGCTTAGGCGGAAGTAGCAGCCGCGGCGCCGGCGCCGAACACGAGCTGCGGCGAGTGCTCCTCCGCCTCGACGCCATGATTGCCAACACGGGCGAGTTTGCCTCGTTCCTGGCAGGCTGTCCTCGCCTGCGCCGACGGCCTTACGACACGTACATGGTGTTGGAGAGGTGCATGTTTGGCCGCCATGCCGAGATGGAGCAAGTCGTCAACTTCTTGCTCCGGAGGGGCGGTGGAGATCTGGAGGTCCTGCCCATTGTTGGCCCAACAAAAGCTGGCAAGAGCACCCTGATCGAGCATGCCTGCAACGACGAGAGGGTGCGGAGGGCCTTCTCCCGAATCGTACTCTTCACCGAAGATGATCTCGAGGAGGAAGACAGGGGAGGCGTCGTAAAGCACGAAGGCCCCCTCAAGGACGGCATGATTCTGGTTATCCTGGAACTAGAAGGAGATATCGGCGATGATGCTTGGAGAAATCTGTGCTCGGCATCTGAGAGGTACCCTGCAGGTGATCGCAAGATGATCATCTCTAGCAGGTCCGCCAAGATCGCGAGATTTGGAACAGCACAGGCTCTCAGGGTGCAATTTCTGACCCCAGAAGCATACTGGTACTTCTTCAAGGCGCTAACGTTCGGGAGCACGGACCCTGGGGCGGAACCAAAGCTCGCGTCGCTGGCCATGGAGATCGCCGCCGACCTGAATGGCTCCTTCGTGGCGGGGAACATCATCGCCGGCTTGCTAAGGGCCAATTTCAACGCCAGGTTCTGGCACCTGGCCATGTCGTGCGTGAGAGATTGTGTTAGAGTATATCACGGTTTGGACATATTAGGTAGTTTTATATTGTAATTCAATTCTATCTTTAGTAGTCTTCTTGCCCTCTAAATCTTCTGCTATTATATAAACAGACCAAGGGCTCACGCTGTAATCACCTCAAACAATATCAATACAGATAATATTCCGCAATTCTACATGGTATCAGAGCGGTTCGTTCCGCCTAGGGTTTAGCCACCGCTTCCGCCGCGCCGCCCCCGGGGAGATCCTTCTCCGCCGGGGGCCGCACAATAGTAGATTAGATCTTATTTCGCCAAAATTTTCTCGCCGGCCGTTTGGCCGGCGTTTCTTTTTCTTTCACCGATCATAGATCGGATTGCGTCGTCCACAGCCGCATGTCGTCATAACGCGCCTTTACTTCAACCTCGGCGTCGACTCATCTCCGGCAAATCATCGCCAACGATCGTGCCAAGGTGGCTCCGCGTGGCGCCCCAAGGGACGTCTTCACGCGCTGTGTCGGCTTCTCCGTCCTCACGTCGTCCTCACGCCGGCCCGTCTTCGCCAACATCGACCGGGACGCACATCCCCGAGTACGCGCCTCGCCGTCAACAAAGGGCTGCACCTTCATCACCTGTGGTCATCATCGCCGACAACCATCTACACCAACAACATCGTCACATCGTCGCCGCCACCACCAATCATGGTCATCGTCAACACCATCAAGTTCTTCTACTCGAGCGACGCCGCGCTCATACAAGCGGAAAATACGGGTCTAATCCCCGAAATCAACTACCGCAACAGTCTAATCGCCATTAACATCTACCTCGTCGTCTTCGTCCACCACGACCTCGCCGCCAGAGTCGCAGTCTAATTTTTTATTTTGCACTAAATTTGTTTTCTTCTTGCAACTACTTCATCTACTCCGACAAATCGGCGGACAACTTCTACGCACCGACCGTTCACGGAGAATTTCTCTGCTGCTCCCTTCGGCTCTGGCGAGCATGGCTCGTGATGGTCCCTGTCTTCGCACGCCCGATATTGGCAACATCGACGCGTGCCTTCGTCCCCGGCAAGCTCCCGAGTTTGGCAAGATCGGCAAGGCGTGTCGCCTACCTCGACTACTCCAACTCAAACTACGTCTACTTCAACCACTACGGCGAATTCTCCCGGCTCAACGACGACATCGACCACAACACAACGACGTCATCGACTTCATCAACGGCGACAACTTCACCAACCGCACCATCGACCACGACTACAATGCCCTACTTCTGGCTACATCGACATCGACATCCTCTCTCATCTCCACCTTCGGATTATGCTCCAGTCAGACCATTCGTGTCACTACCGATCCGACTGCGGGGGAGTGTTAGAGTATATCACGGTTTGGACATATTAGGTAGTTTCATATTGTAATCCAATTCTATCTCTAGTAGTCTTCTTGCCCTCCAAGTCTTCTAGTACTATATAAACAGACCAAGGGCTCACGTTGTAATCACCTCAAACAATATCAATACAGATAATATTCCGCAATTCTACAGAATGCAGACGGAGGTACCCTTTCGTGTTTGGTGAACTTGCGAATCCCGTGAGTTCATGGCGGCTAACAGAACCGCCTAAGTTTCCAAGGATTGGTACGGCCGGTGAGTGGATTTCGTTGTCTAATGATCGTCAAATCAATAATGCTAGACCTACGGGAAGATTTGTTACGGGATTTCTTTTACAGGATTACGTGGCAATCAATCGTGAATCTGGTTGAGGGAAAAACAGAACAATCGTTGCACGTTCACCAATCGGGCTGAACCATCTGGTGTCCGTAAGTCCGGTCCGTAGAAGTATTCCGTAAGTGTAGCATTACATAGTCTCTGCTGGAGCGACCTATTGCTCATTACGAAAGGTTTCCGGGCCGAACAGCTATCTCGCCCGTCCATGCCTGCCTCGGGATTCCTACTCCGGCCCCACATAGTAGCATGTTTGACCCGGCATTTATTTGAATACGGGGCACTGTTTGAGTATACGGTAGTACAGAGAGGACGTACAATATGGGCGTGGGTCCGGGACACGACCTCCACTTCACCGGCAATAGCGGTATCTGCACACACCATCCCCACTGGGATTTGAATTTGAATCGGAGACCCAGAGACACTGCGCCGTCTTCCTCTCCCAGATCCGTAATCCCCGGCGGCATGGTGGAACTACGATCCGCGCCTTCTTCCTCGCCCAGAACTGTAGGGGCCGCCGCAGGGACCAGTACAGAATGGCGGGGATTCGCAACCATGGAAGCTTCACCGAGCTTCTTTTCAGGTACGAAGTCGCACTGTCCGCGAGTGCCTCGCCGTAATTCGTTTTTTTCTGTTCGCCCAAAATGGGCTCCAGATTATTTACTTCCCATCTGCGCAACATGGAGTTCGCCGGCACAAGTCCAGATTTGTGCGCGCACGAATGGACCACCCTTCCATTTGCAGACGGATCAAGCCCGGAGCGACACACCACCACTTCGAGCGCTAATCCCTGCGAGCTGGACGCTGATTTGTCTGGGCCTGGAGGTTCAGACGATTCAGACTGGGGTCAAGGTAGCGTACAAAATGCATCCCTGGACATGATCTTCGCCTCCGACGAAGTGGCTTCGGACTGTGCACAGGACCGCCGCACCGACAATCCTGATTTCTCAGCAGCACCGGCACCTACGTGGAAAAGGAGGTACTGCCTAAACCCACAGATTTTTGTCTTTGCAATGCATGTTCTTCTGTCATAGGCGAACATATAAACATTCCTTGTCTGAATGGTATCCATCCTGGATACTGATTCAGAACAGTCAAACATATACGGCAAATGTGCACTACACTCAAGTTACCTTCTAGTGTGGTGACTGCTAGCTGGGGGTGGGGGCAATCATTCTTTTTAAATTTGCCCGTTCTCTTGTGAAATCTGGAACTGGATGCCGCTCTATGTGTCTAATATAGGGAGGTTGCATTTATTAAATGGGTTCAGTCTTCCAGTGGTTTACGTAATTCGGAAAATCGGTCTCTAACTTGCTTGGTACCCTCGTGACATGATTGGTCTGCTAACAAGATTCAGAGTCATGTGTCCTGACCATTAGACCATAAAACCTCTGGTGTTGTATGTTTTCCTGCTTGTGTACTTTTTTGTGTGTAAACTTTGTTGTACCAAGGTGATCATGAGTGGCACCTTAATTAAATCGTGAAAGTTGCTCGATAGAATAGTTGACATTAATCTGTTCAATTCGTCAAATAGGGTTCTGAAACAGTTCCTTCCGAGTTACTAATTTTAGCAGTGATTTGCTAGGAGTCAATCTAACATAACAACATTGTGCTTTGGATTTATTAACTTTATTGCACATATATGTTCAGGGATACTCCCCGAATAAAATAAAACTGCACTCAATTGGAATATTTATCACTGGTCTAGATGAGCAAAAATAGCCTATTCTGGGGCGTGTAGCCGAACTACGTGTGAAATTTTTACACAAATATGTTCATGAATGACGCCCCAAATATATTAAAACTTTGCTCGATGGCCTACTTAACACCGGTTCATGAACGATCTAAGTGAACAAATCTAACCAAAACCTTTGTACTTTTCATCATTGAATTTTCTTGCATGGTGATGTTCAGTGAATGGCGCACCAAATAAATTAGAACCTGCTCGATGGAATAGTTAACACGGGTCTACATTAGCTAAACTAGCAAAACCGTATCATTAACTTTCGGAAGCAGATTTTCTTGCATAAATATGTCAGTGAATGATGCCCCAATAAATTTATGCACATTGCTCGACCCCCCAGTTTTTTACAAACTTATGTGATTTCTCATAACTGATGCCGGTTTCTGTGTGTCTAAACGACGATGCAATTATTAAACGGGTCTAGTCTTTCAGTGGTTGCAAATAGTTTTTTGAATCCACTGTACTGATTGTTAGTTATGGCACTGGATATGCAAAATTGTCCTTTACGTATCAGTAACAAGTACGCTAGCGAATATATCCAGGGATCATTTCGGAGGTTGTCTGACTAGCCCAGAATAGGATAATTGTATTTTAACTCACTGGTTTATACTCATCTCTGTCAGTTTTGTTTACATCGTAGCTGACTTAAGGGAGTGTTGTTTCGCAGGGTCCGATGCCATGGCCCTATACCTGACTTCAGGTCGCCGATGAGTGGTAGGAAATCTTCTCTGGAGTCAACCATTAGAAGGTTTGGCGAAAGGAAGACCAAGGCTGTCGTTGCTCCTGAACCAGGCATAGAATTTGACTCGCTGAACGAGGCCTACGACTTTTACAACCTCTACTCATGGGAGGTTGGGTTCGGTAGGCCAGTCAAGAAAGAATAGCTCAAATAGCAAAATTGGGCAGTACATCGTGTGTGCCTGTGCGGTAAGTGCCATATACCTACATATCTGCTTCTGAAAGAGCTAGTGCACATACAGACAAGTAGTTCTCACTCTGATACGTTAAAAATGCAGGGGAAGCCCAGACATGACAAGGCGAACTCGATGTCCTGTGAATGTCCAGCGATGATAAGCCTTTATAGGACTGACGACAATGGCTGGTACGTCCACGAGTTCAGAGATGGACACAATCACAGCATGTCAGTAACCTGTGGGGAGAAGCTGAATTGGAAATCCCACAGACACATTGACCATCACACAAAGGCGCTGATCATAAACCTCCGAGACAATAATGTTGGTCTAGGAAAGGTGTATTCTATCATTGGTAGCTTCTTCGGATCGATGGACAACGTGCCTTTTAATAAGAGGGCAATTAAATCACTCTGTGCAAGCATCATCAAGGATCATACTGACGAAGATGTAAGGAAAACCCACCATCTATTTTCTGAACTTAAGGCAGAGGACCCCAACTTTGTTGACAGTTGCATGGCCACTAAGGATGGCAAGATTAGAGCAGTTATGTGGACCAATGGAAAGAGCCGCATGCAGTACAAACACTTCGGAGACGCCATCACATTTGATACAACATATCGCTGTAATCTGTACGACATGCCGTTCGGTATGTTTTTTGGTGTAAACAATCACTTTTAGAGCATTATTTTTGCTGGAGTTCTTTTGACAAACGAAACCATAGAATCCTTCGAGTGGGTATTCAAAGAGTTTGTGAATTTGATGGGAGGAAAAGATCTAGCCACAATTCTAACAGGTATCAATCTACTAGCCCATCTTTGCTTTTCCAAAATGTTTGCCCGACCTTTTTGTACATGTCAACGTCTGCAGTCGGGTTGATGGGTAATTTTCATCCATGACAACATGCCAAACCCGTCTGTTGTGCGTTTGCAGATACAATTTTTAGCATGCCATCAAACATTTATGATCGATTCCTTTCTAACAATTATTTGTCAACGTTCACGCATTCATCATGTCATGTATTCTGCAAGACGTAACATATTCAAATTTATATATGCTTGCAGATCAGGCTCGTGCGATGGAGGCTGCTATAGAAAATGTTCTTACCTGGACATCACACCGGTGGTGCAAGTGGCGTGTGCTGAAAAGGGCAAAGGAATGCTTGGGTCCAGTATATGGTAAGAACAACGCCTTTAGAGAAGAGTTTCACAAGTTGGTCGACCACATGCTCACGATAGATGAGTTCGAGGGCGCTTGGGACGAGATAATTGGTAAGTATGGACTGCAAGATCACCCATTCCTAACCCAGATATACGAAGTTCGAACGAAGTGGGCAAAGCCATACTTTGCGGACATCTTTTGCGCGAGGATGACTAGCACACATCGGTCCGAGAGCGCAAACCACATGCTGAAGCAGTTCGTCCCACCTGGATCCTCAATGCATATGTTTGTGAAGGGATACATGAAGCTTCAGCGTATGAGGACTGAGGAGGAGTTCCTAGAACAAAAGATGCGTCTGATAAGCCATCTTTCTGCTGCTGTAGAAATCTGAACTCATAAAGTTATGATCACGGATGATGAAATAACCTGCATGAATTATTTTGCTCTCCTGTCCACTTATGCAGGGGTGGGTTCTCCTTAGTAGCGATGGACCTAACGAGAAGCATGCAAGCAAAATTTACACGCCGTCCATGTACTCCCGTATCGAGGCCGAGATTTTTCAGTCGGCTTCTTACATAGTGGATGACATTATTCAAGGGTCTAGGTACCTTGCTGTCCACTACGATGCCGATAAGAGATCCAGGTGGTCACGTGTTGCCTACGAGGTTAGGCTAAACCCAGATAACAATATGATACAATGTGAGTGCAAGAAGTATGAGCATATGGGCATTATCTGTAGCCATGCGATAAGGGTGAGTTTATATAGTGTCACATTTTTATAGCATGTCAAATGGATCCAATTTTCGGCACAATGTAATCTTTTTTCAGGTAATGTCGCATATTGGAATGAGGGAGATTCCGGAGAGCCAAATTCTCTCAAGATGGACAAGAACAGCATGCCGTGTTATACCTGAACATCTAAGGATGTACCAAAAGGACAGCCCAGCTATGATGTCAACAAGTTTCCGTCACACTGCACTGTACAGGACGGTACTGGAGGTTGTTCAGTTAGCTGACTCGAACGCAGAATCGTTTGAGGTTGCTATGGGAGTGATGTTGGATGTGATGCCAAAGCTTGCAGAGACGGGTATTATTAAAGATGGGCTAGGGCTAGAACAACGAATGCATCGCTCACCGTCCCCAGCGGTGGCTATGAACTTAAGTGAAGCTTCAGACCGTTGTGAAACACATGGCACAATCCTGAGACCTGACATGATAGCGCCATTGAAGAGGAAGGACCTAGGTGTAGGGGTTCGTAGCATGGAAAACAAAAAAATTCTACCGCATGAACACACAATCAAGATCTAATCTATGATCAAGCCAAGATCTATCTACTAGATTGTAGCAACGAGTCGATAGAATACTAACCCTCGAAGATCAAAAGCGGTTAACGAGAGCAGATTCTCATGGGTGATGTAGTCGAACACTTTCGATCTCAAGATCGTGTAGACGATCCTTCCGGCGCTGCGTTCCGGCAGCGCTTCCGCAGTCGGTCACACGTTCGGTACTCGATGAAGACCTTCCTCTCCCTTGTTCCAGCGGGCAGCGGAGGTTGTAGCACTCTCCTCATGTTTCCGGCAGCACGACGGCGTGGTGTCGGAAGTAGAGGGGAGATCTCGCAGGGCTTCGCCTTAAGACGAAGCGAGTATGGTGGATTATGAGAGAGCTCCTCGGCGATCTAGGGTTTAGACTCACCAAGAAGGAGGTGCTAGGGCCGGCGGCTAGGGCTTGGAGGTGCCCAAGTCGGCGGCTAGGGGAGAAACCCTAGGCAACGGTGGCTATGGTGGGCGGCGGCTAGGGTTTAGGTTTAGAGGGGCAATCTTGTGTGCTAGGAGGGGCAGCCCTGCCCCTCCTCTTATAGGTGGGAGGCGCCGGCCAAGGGGAGGGGAGTCCCTCCCCAACTCGGATCCCAAGTGGGCCGGCGGTGGAGGGGAGGAACTCCTCCCCAACTCGGTTTCCACCTTCCCCTCCACTTCCCAAAATAGCCGTTTGACTTTTCAAATTGGCGTTTGACTTTTCAAACTAGGATTTGATTAAATCCTTTATTTTGTTCAGCGATGACACCTAGTACATGATGCAATCATTCCAACTTGGTATGACACATTCATGTACCCTTCCTCCTGAGTCTTGGGACATTCCGGAACCTTCTAGAACATTCCCGATGAAAACACCGGAATCATTCCCCAACTCCGAAATAGGACTTTCCTTATATGAATCTTATTCTCCGGACCATTACGGATCTCCTCGTGATATCCCGGATCCCATACGAGACTCCGAACAACATTCGGTCTCTTACTCATCATTCCATAACTACTCAACAACATCGAATCCTTAAGTGTATCTCCCTACGGTTCGTGAATTATGCGGACATGACCGAGACACTTCTCCGATCAATAACCAATAGAGGAATCTGGAAATTCATATGGCTCCCACATATTTCTACGATTACTTTGCGATCGAATGAACCACTTACATACGATACCAATTTCCCTTTGTCTCACGATAGTTTACTTATCCGAGGTTTTGATCGTCGGTATCTCTGCATACCTAGTTCATCCTCGTTACCGATAAGTACTCTTTTCTCGTTCCTGTGGTATGTGATCCCTTGTGAGCCAGTCACATGCTTGCAAGCTAATTGGATGACATTTCACCGAGAGGGGCCAGAGTATATCTATCCGTCATATGGATGGACAAATCCCACTCTTGATCCATGTGTCTCAACCAATACTTTCCGAACACTCAATGCCACCTTTATAGCCACCCAGTTACGGTGTGGTCTTTGATGTCATCAAAGCATCCTTCCGGTGAAGGTGATATGCATGATCTCATGGTCGAAGGAATTAGGTTACTATGTATCAGAAAGCATATAACAATTGAACTATTAAAATGACTTGATCTTTATGCTACGCTTAACTATAGGAGTATGTCCATCACATCATTCTCCTAATGATATGACCCTATTGTTAATAACATCTCTATGTTCATGATCAGGAAACCATGATCATATATTAACCAACAAGCTAGTTTAATAAGAGGCTTTACTAGGGACTCTTTTATGTTTACAAATCACACAAGTATCAATGTTTCCGGTTAATACAATTATAGCATGGTATGTAAACATTTATCATAAGTATGAAGATATGATAATAACCACTTTATTATTGCCTCTTGGGCATATCTCCAACAGTCTCCCACTTGCACTAGAGTCAATAATCTAGTTTCAAACCTTTGTGTATTCAACACCTATGGCTTTCCGTTGTTGTATGTACACGATTGCTAGTGGTCAACTGATCTCCGGACCTGACACTTCCAGGTCCGTGTGTATTTGCATGTCTTTGCGTCTCCACGCATCACTTATTCTCTAATGAGATGGCTTTGTATAAATTTGGTCTTTTGGTGAGACCTTTAGTTCTTTGGGGTTAAAACATGTTGATAATATTGTCGTACAATATATATTCATAGTATTATCCCTGCTTTGAACTACACCTAGTTTGATAGCAAACTACTTGACACAAATGCCCTCTTTTGCTGCTATAATAGCAGTTATATACTTAACCTTTTGTTGTAGTATCTGTCACAATGTCTTAACTTTGGAACTCATCCAAATTCATTATGGAACTCACATTCCATCATATTGTGCCACCCTTAGTTTAGATTGAGATAAACTTAATTTGTACTTTGTGACAGAACTAGTATCAATGTAATTCATTTACAATGAACTAACCATCTATTTGTCACTTCTACAAAATAATATATTCTTAGTTCTTCCAAAAGATCATAAGAATATCCTTACTATCGTCCAATAATCATCTTATGAATCATTCTGGTATATGCTCATAACATTTAGAGCATAGGGCATATCTGGATTTGTACACACCACATCATGATTGATAAAATACTCTTTGTGATTTTATACATCAAGTATCAATCTATACTTGAATCTTTGTTTCACTTACCAAGTGCCAATACACTTGAATATATCATCAATATTGAACTCATTCAATCCTTTCTATGCGACAAGAACCTTTCTCGTAGTTTCTATATTGAACTCATTCAATATATCATCTATGTACTTTCGGCGCAACCATATTAGCGTCTATTGATGCCAAATATTTGGGTTTTGCCTAAGTATTTCATCGGGATGAAATTCTTAATATGTGTTAAGAAAAGATACATCATTTCTAATCAACAATATGTCTTCCACATAATGTATAAGAAACATGTCTTAGCGCTCCCACTTAATTTCTTGCAAATGCAAGCATCTTCATTGTCTCCGACGAATTTAAACTCCTTTAACAGTTTCATCATAGTGAAGATTCCAACTCCACAATGCTTACTTCAACGATTGAGGTTTGCATATGTTTTTAGCATCCTTTGAATTAACAAAACCCCATGGACCGTGTTATGCACATGTCCTAGGTAACAATTCTATTAGAAGAACTTGTTTTGTTTATTCAACTACCACATAACAAATTTATATGTAGTGGTTGCTACATTAATCCGTCTAGACTAAATATCGCTATGAAAGATCAAATCTTGTCATAGTCAACCTTTGAACATTGTTGTGAACTCTTTACCAACATGTCTACTATTTCATAGATGTGAAACATCCATGTCTATTTATTTATAGATCCAAACACAACTGTAAGGTTTTACACCTTTCTCGAGGGTCCTTCAAGTTCAAAACTTGATTTCTTGTGTATGGAACTATCACGGATTTTATGGCTTCAAGCCTTTTTACGGAGTCAGGGCCCATCATCTCTTATTTGCATGTAGTCCGTTCATTATTCTCAAATAATGATTCAACCCTCAAATCTTGGTATTTGATTGTTTACTCGACCTACTTGGTTCAATAGAAACTTTGACCTCCGTAACCATAACCTTTGAGGCACGTGAGCCATGAGCATTGTTACTGCCTCCGGAACTCTCTTCGGCGCTGCGCAACTTTGCACATATAGCTAAGGTTCTTTTAACCTTATCAAAGTTCTATTGTACTCCCACTTAACTTTTCACAAAAAAAATTCTTCTCAAGAAACTTTACGTTCTAAGCGACAAACACTTTTGTCTCTAGTGTTATGGAGGAATACTTAACAGTTATACAAAGACAGGTTCATCCGACTTTGGTTGCAAACATCTTTCTTATGCATAGCATACCAATGTTTAAGAAAGGACTACTTGGGTTTTATCCCAAACCATAACCTTTTATGGTGTCATTTCAACGGATTATGATGAAGCTCTTTTCAGTGGAAAAACGGTAATCTCTAAAGCTTTTAATCTTTAAAATATAATGGCAGTTTTATGAATTACACCTTCGATCTTACCATGTCAAACAAGGTTTAATTACATATCTCGAACGCTCCATACTCTTATGGTGTTTCGGGACATGCAAATCCACGGAACGTTTCCTTAAATCTTAGGTATTATGCTAAACTTGTAACTCAAATATCTTCCTTTATGATCTTATCACAAACTATTTATATTCTTGTTACAATGATTTTGCACTTCATCTTGAAAATCTTTGAACTTTTCAAATGTTTCATACTTCATCCTTATTAAGTAATTATTCATATATTCACTCAAATTTTCGGAGAAAGCATATGAAGTTGAAATCCATCGCTCTTGACTACACATAATGGACTTCATATAACAATATGTACAAGTTCCAATAAGCTAGTCATTCGTTCCCTTTTGGCCTATGAACGGAGTTTTAATTATCTCTAGGAAAGTTTCACAAGCGTCATTTGATCAAAAATCAAAAGGACTCCAAAATTCCATCCACATGGAGTTTCTTCATGTTTTATTTCCAATATAATTTAACCGGCGATGTCACTTCCTAAGTGATCTTTCAATCAATTTGTCTTTCGACATTTTTAGCACTAGTTTTATGGATGTGATTTCTCCAACGAGATTTGTGAATCGTCCATCTTTTATGGATTACGGCAATTATTTGAACAACCCTTTTGTTCTCATAATACCTGATAAAACAAATCTTGAAGGCAAGCTTTGATGTTTAACGAGCAACACAATAACCATTTATTTGTTCTCGATGAACATCATCACATATTCTTTTGCTAGTTACTTAGGCCATTGTAGTTCATGAATTGTGTTGTTTCGTATGACGATTCACACCAACAAATTCAGTATCAAATACTTAAGAACCACATTGTTTAATAAGCAAAGAATATAGCCATAACATGTATATCATCTATATACTTAAACTGAACAATTCTAGTCTTTTCTTTTCTGCCATATATTTATGAGATTCTCTTTCAGTATTTCCTTTTTCTGTTTGAAAGAATCTATCAATATCAATAGTGGAGTCACACATATGACACATAGTCCAAAGCGTGTATAATTAAATACCAATGTCTTTGGACTTGCACTTTGAATTAGATCACCATCATCAAATGTTTGGTGTTCTTCCAAATTCCTTTCTTTAGTGATCTCTTGGTGTAGTAAACATTTTACCTACATCAGATATTCACCCTTATCATGTAATTATCCATGATCAAGCTACTTTTAGCTTATAACGGTGAATCGCGAGTATAATGTTGCTCTCCAAAACCTTTTTGGAGAATTAAGACGCCCAGCGTCTCCAACCTTTTGCAAAATTTCATCAAATATGAGAACATGACTTTTGCCATATTATACTCTATCATGTTACAACCAAAATTTAGTTTCAGATATCATAATATCTTCCACACATCATGGTTTCTGAAACAACTCTTTCAACTCCTAGATTACCTTGATATTGAAACTATCTTTCGAATATCAAGAATCATGGAGACAAACATGATATTTATACACTAACACTCGAATTGTCACTCTTGTGTTAATACCAATTATTAAACTTCATGGAGTAACCGGAACTCACTGAAATTTTGCAATGGGACTTTTATACTTTAGATTAACACTTCAAAACAATACGATACCAGTTCGTAAAGTAACTAACCAGATTTCTATAGTTCTATCATCTCAATTAAAACTAAGCGCAAGGTGGTAAACGGATGCCAATGACTACAACAACTATGCAAATTCACTTTGATTTAATTTATGATAAATAGTGTTCAACTTTTAATCATATTTCTGTTGAACTCCCACTCAAAACAATATCCCTCACATTGTTTTAGTGATCACACGAACCAAATCCACCACATCAAAACCGATCATCACGAGAGTTGATGTAGCTTCAATGGCGAACAATCAATATGTTCATCATATCTACTATATGACTCATGCTTTACCTTTCGGTGATCCGTGTTCCGAGACCATGTCTGTACATGCTAGGCTCGTCAAGATCAAACCTTAGCTTCCGCATGAGCAAATCTGGCTTGCTCACGTTGTATACACTCGCAGAATCTAACACACCCGATCATCTCGTGGTGCTTCGAAACAAAGAGCTTTAGCAACGGTGCTTACTAAGGATGAACACTTTAAAACTTGAAATTGTGTGCTTGAGGGATCATCTTATAATGCTACCGTTGTGAACTAAGCAATACAAGATGCATAAAAGGATTAACATCACATGCAATTCATAATATGTGATATGATATGGCCTTTCTTCTTTGTGCTTCCGATCTCCATCTTCAAGCACGAACATGATCTCCATCATCACCGACATTGCATCAAGGTCAATGATGCCGCTCCATGGTTGTCTTCCACTAGCTTCAACTATTACAACTACTTTGAATAGACACGCGAGTCTTAACAGAATTTAAAGACAACCATATGGCTCCTGCCGGTTGCCAACTTACAATAAGGAACATTGCATACATCAAATATAATCACAATCATGGCCATATTACATCACAGCACACCCCTGCAAAACAAAGTTAGACGCCTCTAATTTTCTTTGCATATTTTACGTGGTTTGGGGCTTTCAATAAGTGTCGTTCTAACTTACGAACAAGAACCACAACACTGATACTAGTATTGTCAATCACCCGTTGTAAATTGAATCTTAACTATGTTGGGAGAAACAGGCACCCGCAAAGCCACTTATGCAATACAAGTTGCATGTCAAGCGTGGAGCAAGTCTCATGAACGATGTCATGTAAGGTTAGCCCGGGCCGCTTCATCCCACCATCCCGCAAGATGCAAAGTACACAAGAAGCAATCGACAACAAAAGCATCAACGCCCATAATGACCATTGTGTTCTACTCGTGCAACAGATCTACATATAGACACGACTCTGATACCACTGTAGGGGTTCGTAGCATGGAAAACAAAAAAATTCTACCGCATGAACACACAATCAAGATCTAATCTATGATCAAGCCAAGATCTATCTACTAGATTGTAGCAACGAGTCGATAGAATACTAACCCTCGAAGATCCAAAGCGGTTAACGAGAGCAGATTCTCGTGGGTGATGTAGTCGAACACTTCCGATCTCAAGATCGTGTAGACGATCCTTCCGGCGCTGCGTTCCGGCAGCGCTTCCGCAGTCGGTCACACGTTCGGTACTCGATGAAGACCTTCCTCTCCCTTGTTCCAGCAGGCAGTGGAGGTTGTAGCACTCTCCTCATGTTTCCGGCAGCACGACAGCGTGGTGTCGGAAGTAGAGGGGAGATCTCGCAGGGCTTCGCCTTAAGCCGGAGCGAGTATGGTGGACTATGAGAGAGCTCCTCGGTGATCTAGGGTTTAGACTTACCAAGGAGGAGGTGCTAGGGCCGGCGGATAGGGCTTGGAGGTGCCCAAGTCGGCGGCTAGGGGAGAAACCCTAGGCGACGGCGGCTATGGTGTGGGCGGCGGCTAGGGTTTAGGTTTAGAGGGGCAATCTTGTGTGCTAGGAGGGGCAGCCCTGTCCCTCCTCTTATAGGTGGGAGGTGCCGGCCAAGGGGAGGGGAGTCCCTCCCCAACTCGGATCCCAAGTGGGTTGGCGGTGGAGGGGAGGAACTCCTCCCCAACTCGGTTTCCACCTTCCCCTCCACTTCCCAAAATAGTCGTTTGACTTTTCAAATTGGCGTTTGACTTTCAAACTAGGATTTGATTAAACCCTTTATTTTGTTCAGCGATGACACCTAGTACATGATGCAATCATTCCAACTTGGTATGACACATTCATGTACCCTTCCCCTCCGGAGTGCCGGACATTCCGGAACCTTCTAGAACATTCCCGATGAAAACACCGGAATCATTCCCCAACTCCGAAATAGGACTTTCCTTATATGAATCTTATTCTCCGGACCATTCCGGATCTCCTCGCGATATCCCGGATCCCATCTGAGACTCCGAACAACATTCGGTCTCTTACTCATCATTCCATAACTACTCAACAACATCGAATCCTTAAGTGTGTCTCCCTACGGTTCGTGAATTATGCGGACATGACCGAGACACTTCTCCGATCAATAACCAATAGAGGAATCTGGAAATTCATATGGCTCCCACATATTTCTACGATTACTTTGCGATATAATGAAACCACTTACATACGATACCAATTTCCCTTTGTCTCACGATAGTTTACTTATCCGAGGTTTTGATCGTCGGTATCTCTGCATACCTAGTTCATCCTCGTTACCGATAAGTACTCTTTTCTCGTTCCTGTGGTATGTGATCCCTTGTGAGCCAGTCACATGCTTGCAATCTAATTGGATGACATTTCACCGAGAGGGCCCAGAGTTTATCTATCCGTCATATGGATGGACAAATCCCACTCTTGATCCATGTGTCTCAACCAATACTTTCCGAACACTCAATGCCACCTTTATAGCCACCCAGTTACGGTGTGGTGTTTGATGTCATCAAAGCATCCTTCCAGTGAAGGTGATATGCATGATCTCATGGTCGAAGGAATTAGGTTACTATGTATCAGAAAGCATATAGCAATTGAACTATTAAAATGACTTGATCTTTATGCTACGCTTAACTATAGGAGTATGTCCATCACATCATTCTCCTAATGATATTACCATGTTGTTAATAACATCTCTATGTTCATGATCAGGAAACCATGATCATATATTAACCAACAAGCTAGTTTAACAAGAGGCTTTACTAGGGACTCTTTTATGTTTACAAATCACACAAGTATCAATGTTTCCGGTTAATACAATTATAGCATGGTATGTAAACATTTATCATAAGTATGAAGATATGATAATAACCACTTTATTATTGCCTCTTGGGCATATCTCCAACACTAGGACGCCCCACGACAGCGAGATCGAGACCAGGGTACGAGATTGGCGTCAAGAGGACACGTTTCTGTGGCGTGTGCCGTAGCAGGGGTCACAACTCTTCTTCTTGTCCTACGATCGAAATGAAGACAAAGAAGCCCAGGAAGGAGCCACGATGTTCAAACTGTGGAATTGTAGGCCACAACAAGTCATCTTGCTCGACCTGGTTTTTCAGGACAGCAGATGCGTGATATAATTGTGAGGTGAAACACACGACCACAACTCGTGATCGTCAGATCTCAGAAGTAACATTTCTGTATTGTGCTATTCTTACCGTAGTTTCTGGATGTAATATGAAATGTCCATCAAGGCTATCCATCTGACTGACGTTGGCTTTGAAAACTGATTCTTGGAGCAACGCTTATGTCTATGTGCCATTTTGTATGAAAAATGGTTCCAGTTGCAATCCACGATACCCTGAATTCAACATTCTGGTTATTATATGGATGAGACAGAATCTGATCAAATTGCCCATAGTATTAATATATTATCTGTGTAATATAAAAATGTCCAATCGAGGTGCCACATGCCATAGAAATATCTATTTATTCCGCCAATGTTCGGAAATGCAACTAACGTTTTGGAAAAAAAATAAGTCAGATATGGATACAACTAACTATTATATCACACTCCCTACAAAATCGGTTCAGTAAGTAATCGGTGTTCCGGAGTCTTAACAATTTGATATAATATCGGTGTTCCGGAGTCTTAACAATTTGATATAATATCGGTGCAATGCTATTCCTAACAGGGTTTTTGTCTAATTTAAACTCTTTTATTGTATGTCGTGACCCAAAAATGATACAGATCTTCGATCATAATTTTTATTTGCATACGCGTGTTTTCTTGGGATTAGGACGCACGTAGGTTTTGTATCCTATATTTAAATAACTTTAATAATTAAATTTAAAGATGCTTGGATGCAACTCATTTAGGATGCATTCGTGCCCTCGTCCATGACGTCACGCACGTTGACAGGCAGAAGGCATGCGAAACGGCCAATTAGTACCCGGTTACCATTTGCCTACAAGTGTGTGTGTCAAAATGTTAATGTCACCCAGTGGTACATTCGTTGAACGATATGTTGGAGCAGACGACGTGACGAATCACATTAATACAAACTAAAGCGCACGACAAACTTGCCATAAATAACATAAATCTATTTTTATGAAAATATCAATAACACTAGAAGCAAAACTTGGGGCGTCCGGATGATACAGACGAATTGAAGACCAACTATACAGCGGAAAAAGTGCTCCGGCCGTTTAGCTCGCGCTGTAAATTGTGCGCCGACATCACCTCCTCGAATAGTTTCACCCCGTGCAACTAGAACGAAGAGACGACACACGGAATAGCACGAATTTGTCAATAACCTCACCTAGGGATCCATGTACACCGTGTTTACCTTTGGGAGGCCAATGGAATGATCTACATTTGCATCAACCGCTAAATCTTCATCACCAACGTCTCCTACGTCCATCCCATCTATTTTTATTGTAATTCTTGCACTATTTTGTGTATATATACAAGATCTATTGATCGATGATTGTTTCCATTACCATTGCCATGAAACTGTTTGCCTCCATGGATGAGTAGATATTTAGTTCTAGTGGAGATGGAGAAACACTTTTATATGATTTAGAAGAGTTAGGGATTACTATGTTATACATCAGGTATATGTATGTGATAATTGTCGTCATATTGATGTTCGGAGTTGTGCTCCTCCCAAACATTTGCCTCTATCTATGAATCGATGAAGGAGATCACTTGTTTGCAGACGGAAGGGATCATGGCACTTATTCTGACTATATAGTCATTGTCATCCTTTACGGAATAAATAGGGTCCTCAAGAACTCTTTAAGCCATGGACATGCCGCGGGAGGGATCTATTATTAGCGGATAGTACGATTGATGTTGTTTAACTCTTAGTTGTGGTTGTGAAGGATGGTGTGAGCAGTGGTTGCTACATAATTGCCCATATATGGAGCTTCACCCACATATGTGCATATCGTGAGAGATTTCGTATTAATAATATAGATAAATTAGTCTAAGTCGTTAGCGGTGTATCCACCATTCCACGAGAACGCAAACACCCATATTGCAGAGTCAGGCTTTCTTACACGCACGATTACTACTTTCTGCAAATAAGTTTTTCTTCATGTTACTTCAATGTTTTACTCAACCAGTACACAAACATAATTTTACTTTTCTTGGATCTTAGGATTATTCATTTAAACTTTGGTCTAGTTCTAATAATAAGCATTATAGTCTCCTGCCTACTTCTCCCTATGGGATAGATACCTTTATTTCGAAAATAGCTACAAAACATTAATGCATTCGAAGTGATCAAGCTATTCGTCGACGCTGTTACCGGGGGGGGGGGGGGGGGGGGGACTAAACGCTATAGTTCACTTTACTTTTATATATTACTTTCATTGTAGATTTTTTTAGTTGTGCATGACCATAGCATTGGACAACACACACCATTTAATGCATATCGAGGCAGAAAGGAAAATGCGTGGACGATGTGGACGTCTGTCTTTGTCACATCTGCTAAACACTCCCGCCAGCCCGTGAATAGGGATTAATAACGACATTGCCTCTACATGCCAATGAAAGTTTGTTCGTCCTAGCGCAACTATATTTATGTCGAACATGGCATAGTTGTTCGTGTTACGGTCCTGTTGCACATTGCATATTTTGATAAGCGTGATAGCATCGATGAAGCACGGAATCTATGACTACGTATTCGTTAAAAAAAATCGATGTTAATCGCTATTCAGATTTAGGAGGTCCCTTTTGTTTTACCACAACTTTTGTTTTCCAGATGTGAAGGTCTCCATTTCCTCTACATGCCTATGAACGTTTTATCGTCGTAGCGCAACTTTTTTATGTCGAGCATGGCGTAGTCTACCGTTGTTGACAAGCATAAGGCATGCAAAACGGCCCATGAGTACCCGGTTACCATATATCTACAAGTGTGTGTGTCAATATGTTAATGTATCCCCATAGTACATTCGTTGAGCGATGATGGTCAAGAAAATGGCATGACGAATCGCATTAATACAAACTACAACGCACGACAAACGTGACATAAATAACATAAATCTATTTGTGTGATGGTAAATATCAATAATACTAGAAGCAACACTTGGGGCGTCCGGATGATACAGACGAACTAACGACCAAATATACGGCGGAAAAAGTTGTCCGGCCGTTTAGTCCGCGTTGTAGTGTGTGCACCTAAATCGCATCCTCAAATAGTTTCATCCCGTGCAACTAGAACGGAGAGGCGACACACGAAATAGCACGAATTCGTTAATAACCTCACCTACGAAAGGGATCTGGATGGGGGACTTGCCCTAGGGATACATATTCACCGTGTTTACCTTTGGGAGGCCAAGGCATTGATCTACGTCTTCATCAACCGCTACATCTTCATCACCAACATCATCTACATCCATCCCATCTATATCTTGTTGTAATTCTTGCACTAGTTGTGGATATATACAAGTACTATTGATCGATAGTTGTTTTCATTACCATTGCCATGGTATTGTTTGCCTCCATCGATGAGTAAATATTTTGTTCTAGTGGAGATGGAGAAACACTTTTATATGATTGAGATGAGATAGGGATTACTATGTTAAACATCAATATATATATGATAAATTTCTTCATCTGGATGTTTGGAGTTGTGCGCCTCCTTAACATTTGCCTCTATCTAGGAATCGATGAAGGAGATCACTTGTTGGCAGACGGATGGGATCATGGCACTTACTCTGGCTATAAAGTCATTGTGATCCATTACGTACTAAATAAGGTCCCCAAGAACTCTGTAATACATGGACATATGCCACGGGAGAGAACTATTATTAGCGGATAGTACGTTTGAGGTTGTTTATCACTCAGATGTGGTCGTGAAGGATGGTGTGAGCAGTGGTTGCAGCATAATCGCCCGTATATGGAGCCCCACCCACATACGTGCATATCATGAGAGATTTCGATAATCTCGATCAACTAGTATATGTTGTTAGCGGTGTATACGAAGATCTACGAGAATGCAATCTCCCATATTGCACTGTCAGTATTTCTTACACGCACGATTACTTCTTTCTGCAATAAGTTTTACTTCATGTTACTTCAATGTTTTATTCAACCAGTACACAAAAATAATTTTACTTTTCTTGTATCTTAGGATTATTCTTTTAAACTTTGGTCTATTTTTAATAATAAGCATTTTAGTCTCTTGCCTACTTCTCCCTGTGATCGATACATTTATTTTGAAACTAGCTACAAAAAATTGGTGCATTCAAAGTGACCAAGCTATTGGTCGGCTCCGTTACCGCGGGGGGGAAGGGGGGGGCTAAAAGATATATTTCACATTACTTTTATATATTACTTTCGTTGTAAAATTGTTGAGTTGTGCATGGCCATAGCATTGGTCAACACACACCGTTAAATGCATGTCGAGCCAACAAGGAAAATGCGTGGACGAGGTGGACGTCTGTCTTGGTCACATCTGCTAAACACTACCGCCAGCCCGTGAATAGGGATTAGTAACGTGAGGTCGGCAATCCTTATAACATCGTATTATATGTCCATTTTTTGTAAGAGTGTTATCCTCATTCATGCGATCGGGCTGATGGCATGTCTAATCGTCTCACAATGAACTAAAAGGCAATACTTAATGTTACTGTATAGCATGTCAACAAAGACATCGAACGTGATAACGTCATTTGTGATATAATCGTAATACATGCCCCATTTTGAGTCTGAGTCATATTTTTAGGTATTTCATCGACAAAAGAATTGGTACTTTATGATGCTTACTTCGGAACTACATAGCATGACACTTTTGTACTGTATATTGTGTTAACAAACATGTCGATCGTAACATCATCATTACTGTTATCGCCGTGTTACGCGTCTTGTATTTCGATATGCACAACATCATTGACGTGTTGTATGGGATGTCAATATATGCGGTGCTAAGGATGGTGTCTAATATTATCTCGATGTTCGACTTATCGTCGTACTGCACGTCTTACTTATATAGCAGCTCTACATTGTTTATGTGATATGCATTATGATCGTAATACACATCCATTTTAAAATTGCGGTATTTTATGATGCTTGCTTTGGACCTACATAGCACGATACTTTGTACTCTATACTGTGTTAAGATCCGTGTCAATCGTAACATCTTCATTCATGTTGTCGATGTGTTACGCGTTTTGTAAAGTGACGCACCTCTACAGAGTGTAAGAACTGTAACCTGTTATTCCCTGTTTTGGTAAGGGGCTGCGAACGCTGCGGGAAAGGAACTACATGAAAGTTCTGGTAAACACTTGAAATCTAATGTACATAGCTCTTAGGAATAGAAGCAAACTTTAAAGAAATGTTTACGAAAACGTGCATTGCCTACGAGCTATGTTCTGTAGCTGTAGATATAGTGCACCAAACACTCTCTTTCTAGTGAACTTGTTGAGTACGCTCGTACTGAAAGCATATTCTTAACCCTTGCTAAATGACAATAAGACGTCGTCTACATCAAGTTATGCTACATGAAGCATCACCAGCAGAGAAAGCTCTTCCATGAAGTGACGACAAAATTACTAATTAGGTAGGAATATAATCTCTAGCCATAAAACATAGTTTTGTAGCGTATTGCAATAGCATCAATACCAGACCAATAGTTATAATACTAGTCATAATAGTATGATAGTCTTGAGTTGTTTATTTCTGATTTTTCGTTGTAAGAAGTTACTTTATCTCTCTTCAACCTAGAGTGTTATCTGGATCTTGTGTAAAGAGTTGAGTTGTAACCTATAGTCATGTCTTGGACCTGCTATGTTTCTGTTATACTACTCTAAGGATGTAATACTAGTTAACGGTGTTTTATTGGTGTTATGTCAACGAATATAATGTACTACATCATGCAGTGGTATGCTGGATCACCGCACAACCTCTATGTTCGTTGGGACACATTCTTGATTTTGTGATGTGCCGGTTTCCAAAGTTGATAGCAACACCTTCGAGTCATTTCTTTCCTCCCACTGGATCGATAACCTCTGTCTCCTACCGAGGGGAAAAGTGTTGTAGTGCTCATCGCACCTTGCTCTTGGGGTTTACAACGCGTTTCCACGACAACACCTGGCGCACGCATCACAATTCAACTGGCAAGGTCTGGGGGGTCATCGTGAATTCGTTGAACGAGAATGTCGAGTAGATAGCATGTAAATTCGTATCAAGAAAATGTCAAGTTAGAGTACTTATACATGTTGCTTAAAAAAGTTCTATCGAATCAATGTTTACCGACACTATTATTTAAGAAGGACGAAAGCGCGCGTGTCGGACAACTGACACATCTATTTGGTTTGTACATATAGAAAAAATCTACGAGGGGTGCGCCCTAAAGTAAACTTTCCAAAGTTTAGTTGCTGCTTAGTAAGGGTCTGGTGCAATGCCAATTTATACTGATGGGCCCTGGTAAACTGGTACACGTCTTCCTAATTAATTTTTTATTATTTCATTATTCTATTCATTGTTTTCCTAGTTATTGCGTACATCTAGCGGTTAAGATCAAGCCTGGTAGAATTATCAGCAATGATCTATTTCTTATATTTAATTTTTTCAGACCTGTTTAGTTGTTTATCCTACCAATATAAGATTATGTATATTTAAAATGGGCTTTATGTGTTAGTCTGTATGGATAACAAATTGATTTAATGCTGTGACCGCACAAAATCCTTACACTGCGGCATAGCGACGATCGTCTAGGAACGACTAAGAGATGAAAAGTAATACACGAGGACAAGTTAACTCCTGATGTGTATTGCGTGTATTAAACGAATCTTGGTCAATGGGTTATGGAATTTTAACTATTATTATATCCAACATGCAATAATGGATATGTTCAGTTTATTAGGGCCAGTGTTCCATTCTTTCATTTAAGTATATATGTATCTTGCGATTACGCGGTGACGGATGGATATTTTTAAAAATTTCAGAAAACGTGGTGTCAGTAAAAAAGTTTACAATGCTGTAACGATTGATAGAGGCGAAGAAGACTGTATTATTTTCTCTACCAAATGCCACAAATAAAAAAAATACAGTGAGCTTCACGAACCACGTAAAACTTAATAGTAAAAACATCCACAACATTGCGATCGAAATTATAAATGTGCTTACAACCGATTGAATTAAAAATAGTCTGGAAATATATCAACCCCAAGCCTACAATTAAATGGCGATCAATATGAAGCTGATGCGGGGACAACATCCACAACAGGACATATTTCGTCGTTACATTTTCAGATCGAGATACTCGGACGGAACACTGCGACCGACCTGCTAACTGAAACGCCTAACATATAGCATGTTCAGAGGTCATAGACATGATACTATTAGCAGCACAGCGGATTTATGTGGAGAAGACTGATGGTGGCCATGGCTCTGTCACCTGGAAGACGTGGTCTATTGCATCTAGGTCTACCTCCACTATAAGCCTGATGTTGTGGTTAAGTGTATTGAGAATAAGCACAAGTTGGTATGTCCCTACGGTGACAATGGCATACTCCCCGTCTCTAGAAACAGCACGAACGTGCAGCGGGGCAGGGTCGAAATCAGGGGAGAATAGATAGCGCCACACGGACAATCCATATGTGTCGCGGAATATGTCCACAGCGTTGATGCTGTGGACGTGGTCCCAACCAAATGCACCTGAATCACTAAGTGTGAGGGTCCATACATGAAAAACACCGTCAAGATGCATGTGAGCAAGAGTGGATAGGCCAGCTCTGCTTTCGCCGACAGCATAGTCGCCCTGTGATTCTGCTTCGGGCAGTGGAAGATTCAGAGTTTTGAACCTGCGTGTTCTAGTGCTGAATAACACCAAGAACTTCACGGCATAGACGCACACTAGAGTTTGGTTTTTTAGGATGCAGTATGGCATGGTGTGGAAAAGTGGTTGGCTAGGAGAAACTATTGGATCGGAAACTGAGCGAACCCACTGCCTGCCATCATAAACGCTAACGTATACGTAGATTGGATCGTCAGACAGGAAGCTTACACCATCGTAAGACCGGGCATAGTCTCCGGCGGGATGCCTGACGAAGAAAGCCATGCCGACGTGTCATGTCCGAGGAAGCACACCGAACTGGCCCATCAGGTTATCAGTGTTGACGTCCCTACGGCCGGCCCTCCTAGCACCCCTGCAGTACGAACGCACCAAAACGTTTGGGGGAGCGACCCATGTCGGCCGGCGCATAGGGTCAAAGAGGTTCATCGTGGAGAAGCCGCGAGGCAGGTCGACGTTGTGCTTGAGGACGAGGCCGTCGATGCACGAAACGACAGGCTCTGGCCCAAGGGCGGCGAGGTCGATCCGGTGGCGGAGAGCTCGGACAGAAGCACTCGCGGGCTGGACCTCGCCGTCAATGCGGAAGAATCCCTTCCCGAACACGCACTCCGTCTCCATGAGGAAGCCGATGACAGCGGCCGCATTCCTCCGGGCGAACGCGGCGGCGACCACCGGGGACCACCGGAGGAGCTGCCTCCACCCTCGGCGCACAGCAGCGCACCGGGCTACCGTCTTCGCGCAACCAACACGGGAGATGATCTCTGCGGAGATCTCCACGGGCAGCGACTCCAGGGGGCAGACGATCACTGGCTCCATTGGAGTTCTGGTCTTTTTTCCCGGGGAAGGCTGCGAGTTCAAAGAAGTTCCCCTATCTCTGGTTGTGCTACGCTAGCTAAACACGTACCGCCTCACAGGGTGGGTTTTTTATTACTGTATTAGGCTTGGGCTCCGCAGGAACGCTATCGGTGACGGCATGGGAGCGTTTTAGCGTGTACATAAACGATATCATCGGTTAAACCGGTAACAAGATTTAAACTATGGGTCAAATAATTAATCCATCAGTTTACACGTTTTTTTATTGCCCAAATAAAAATGTGCATAAAATTCATAAACCATAGGCGTAACGATGATTACAAAATGAACTTTAAAAAATAAACATTAAGTTGCAATAGTACTAATAAACCACGCTTGGGAGTTCGAAAACACCGGGGGAAATCTAGATTTAAAAAAATACATCCGGAAGCAAAACGATGAAAGGATAACCTAGCAAGAGCGATCATTATTACATGGCTGGTCATGGTCCGTAGCCCCTAGAACTGCGTAATGGTCAGATCTTCATTAGCCGCATCGTCGGCGCGGATTATTCTGCCGGTGTCATTCAAGGGACGACTTGACATGGTGGTCCGATATAGTGGTAAACACGACGCCGGTGTCCAGCATGAGGTCAACGGCACGTCTGAAAAGTATATGCGACATGTAAGACATTTTCGATCTAAATAAGATATGACACTAGGTCTATCTTTGACATAATATGTAAATGATAGCGGGACTTACGATATTTCATTGGTGCCAACTCCAACGAGCCGAGACAGCAGCTTGAAGCTTACACCATGCTCTATGTCCCTAATGAAATAATAAAACCTCAAAATTGTTTTATGTTTGTTCACAATACAGGGCTTATTAGCGCGCGGATCCGTCCAAAACTTCTCGTACAAGCAATCGCCGTTCTACAAGTGTTATCTGGTAGTGCAACAACCGGAGCTAATTTTCAGATAAATACGCCACGCATAATTAATATTTTTATAAGGCTGCTCCAAACTAATACCGGGCTATATTACACGAGATATCATCTGGAACCATATAAGTTTTTTACGTCGGTACACATGGCATTTCAGGCTATGCGCTGGTATTAATCTTGAAAATAACAACAGAAAAACTCGCGAGTCAATCGATGACATACCTGTACGCCGGGTCAACTAGTATCCCCCTAATATTATCTGCCATGCTCCCGGCCTCTCTAACGTCGCTGGGGGTGATAGGTGGCTCTGTTCTAACAGTAGAAGATGAAGCGCCAGCAGCAGCGGCATCTCTAGCCTATCGACAATGAAGGCAATTTTGGACATATAATGATAGACGAGACAAACACATATTACAAACAATGTTCATTGATTATACTGATTGCGGATACCTTTTTAGAATTTGTCTTCAAGGTGTCGAGGTGTGTGTATATGCACATCAAAAAGTGATGTGTGATGTCATTGTAGTTTGTTATTGCCCTATGACGTGAAACTAATTTTATCAATATTGAGCAAGAACCGACTTAAGAATGATATAGATCATGAGTTTGCTGGGACATTCCAAGAGGACAAAAGATGTACGTACCTTACAACGTACGCTTTAACCCGCATGTGATTATCTCTGAAGGTAGGTTTCCCTGTAACCATAACGTAGTCGCCATCGCTATGGGGAAACGATCGCCATTTTGTTATTGGAAACACAATCATGTTATTCCAATGCTAGAACGCTATGTAGTCGAGTAGCTAACCTGATGGGGCGCAAGAGATCATAATCCTGGTTGTCATCCAACCTGATTAATTCAATGGTGCCACCTAAGATATTATTTTATTCATTGTGCAAAATCATAGCAGCGGATATGAGCAAGCGTACTAGTATATCACGTCGACACCTCCTGTGCCGTCTAACAGGGTGAAGGTCAATGCATCATCGCTCCAGGACTTGCGAGTCATGCGGCCTATCTTCCTGACCTAAGACGCGATAAACCAGTGCATTGAGCATACATATGATAACAGGATCACAACGTCATGTGTGATTAAAAGTAAGATCGTGTGGCTACAGAAGACATGGGCTCTCCAGCAACGATTATCCTCCACTCGTCTGGCGCAGCGCGGAAGCCATCTATAAGCATTTTGGCTGTCATCGGCCTAAGCGTGTACATGTCCGCCTGAATATGAGGGTACTGGAGATGATCAGTAATAGTTGGCTGAGTATTTTAACAGTAAAACATATATACGGACAGTGATTACTGGCAAATTCTTCACGAGCCGGGGGCGGGGAGGCGATGGCGGTACTGAAACACCGGCGAATATCGACTCCAGATGCTCCTCTGGCTCGGTCTTCATGATGATGGTACAGAGATGGCACAGGGTAGCTAGGAGATCCTTCAGAGATACGCAACGCGAGCTATGAGTGAAAGTATGGGTGCCTTGAATAGATGATGTATGGTACGACTTGGCGATCCATTATATTGATGAGAGTGCAGACTAGTACGCGCACCCGTGTACATTTTTTTGATACATGTGTACCTAGTAAAAAATCGGTCACCGGTCCCGCTTGTGCAGAGTAAAAATTCAAACTTTAATCCGACCCGTCTTTTATTATGAGACGAAATATTCTGACGCCTTCTAGTAAATCTAAAAATAATGACTCGTTAATTAATACTCAATAACATTCGGTACGAGTACCATAATGAAAACGAACACGAACGCGTATTTTGTCTAGTCCTTCGCATGGCACGCCTGTGAAATCTCGAACGGTACCTAGAGTAATGTGCGTCTGACCGAAACGAATCTCGCTGCGTATGATTCTCCCGTACGTACGACGTGACAACCGTGTGCCATGCTGCTATAGCTGTTCCTGGTCCAAGCTGCTGCAGCAGCGCCGTGCAAGCGACGGACGAGCGGTGACTTGACGCCCGTACCTCGCCTACGTTGGACTATAATAGGTAGGTAGCTCTTGACGTGTCGACACACGGGAGGACTAGACGAGGATCCCGTGAGAGCACCCAGTGGCTGTAGAAAGCTAGTGGCGAGTTAACCGCATGCGAGATTGCCTGGCATGAGAGAAAAGTTGGATTAAATTCAGACTTTGACTGGACTACCCAGCCCATGCCGCATGCGGGTGTCAGGAGGGGAGCATCCACGCGCGTGGCTCCTATCCGGCACCGATGCCTAGAGATTCCGTGAAGTTGCTTGCTGCACGCAAATGACTCCCTCTTTCAAATTACTTAGCGTTCTGTATTTACTCAAGGTCCAACATTTTTAAAACTTCATCAATCACATTCAACAACAATCTATAATTTATGAATATTAATTTTATATAATATATAAATATATTTTATGGCAAATATAATTACATATATTACATTTTCAATTTTTGATATTTTTTATATACGTAATCAATGGTTATTAAATTTGACTTTGACTAAACCTAAAGGTAGAGTAATTTGAGGCTGAGGAGGTATTTAATATCGATGCGTGTGACCTGATAAAGGAATATATCCGTTTTTAAGACACGCCGGTCTGGATGTAAGTGTAGCCATTAAGTGGAGTAGGATGTTTGAGACTGTCGTTTTACTTCTGTTGCGGGAATTTACTGATAAACAAAACAGGCGTACGCAAAGAACATCGACGGGGAGCGCATGCGTGCTGATATAGGACTGTTGTAGCCTTCTTTATTGCGTGTGGTACTACTAGTGAGCAGAGACCCGCGATTCTGATTCGCACGTTGCGCGATGCCTACAGTGGGGTAGATATGGGCGTTGGGCGCTGCGGCATGGCATTTATTTACGCTCCACGGCACCCTCGTGTTGTGGTATAATAAGCCCCTTATCGGCACTGCATCTCCTTCACAAACAAACAGCAAAGCGGAAGAATCCAAACATTTTCTCTATTTTCAGATGTCGACCGCAAACACCGGCAATGTGCATGCCAGGCTCCTCTGCCACTGTGGGAGGGCATGCACTAAGAGGCCATCGAAGTCAGTCCAGAACAGGGGAAAGTTCTATCTCAATTGCGCCAACGCTGAGGTATTGTTCTTATCTATTTTTTAAACGGGGGGTAAGCTTATATTTGATTGTCGTGTTACATTTACTGATTGTTTTTTCCTCCTCTGTTCACAGGTCCCTGGTGCTAAGTACTGCAATGTCCTGATTTGGGAGTTGGAGCTCGAGGATTACATGCGTAAGAGACACGCAGAGGCCATGGAGCAAGCTGAGCACCACAAGACACGCCAAGACGAGGTTCGCTCAGACTACTTCGAGACCGTAGACGAGCCGGACCTGATGGAGTCAAAGTTACGCAAGCTCCAGAAGATGAACAAGGTGCTGCAGATCTCTCTGGCTGCTACCGCACCGGTTGCCGCGACATTGGCTATTGCATCTGCATGGATAGCCAAGTGATTATCATGCTTCGTCTTGTCGTGTGGTCGTGTGGCCAGAGCTTGGTGAGAGTGTTTAAGAGATGTCTAGTGTTATCGCAACGTGTGAGTTGTATCGCCTAGTTTATTTGCACCGCGTGAGTTGTATCACCTAGTTTAATTGCACCTCGTGAGTTGTATCAGCAAGTTTATTTATCAAGAGGGTACCGGGTTTTAAGTGGAAATTATATGGTGTGGAATTGTTGGTCCTTCAGAACATACGTCAAAAAATCGATGTGCCTCCCCATAACCGATGCCGGACCGCTGGTTGTTGATGGGACAAACCGGTCACCTAATTTATTAGTTTTCCATACCTATGCGTACTAATAAGTCGATATTTAGGTTATCTTTAAATGAGGAGTGTAAATTTAATTTAGCTTGCGTATTATACTTCATCGCGACGTACCTCTCTAATCGTTTTTTATTTTCCCAATATCCACACTTAAGGTATGATTCAAAGTAATATATGTTCTAAAAAAACCTAATGTTCTTTAACAAAAACCTTTTTATATTATTTTATTGTATTTTATTTCACGATTTAATATGCGAAGATGAATGTTTTTATAAACTAGCTCGCCTTCTTTGATTCAAATACCAGACAGAACTCGTCTTTAATTGGGAAGCCTGCCAGCATTGGTATTCTATTCAAAAATCTACCAGCGATGTTTTTTAATTCAGAAGCAACCCAGTTTTCGTTATTCAGAAAAAACATCCAGAACAGGTAGTCAAATGAATAGCCGATTTTCCGGATATGCATGTTAAGTGGCTGGCACATCTAGAATCAGACTTCGGATGGCGAAAATGATCTGTGCCGATTTCTGCCGCCAACTCTTCGCAAAACGAAGGCGAGGAGGTCCCCGAATGTGTTTGGTTTATTGTCTACCGTAGCATTTTCTAGATAAATAGACATGGTCGACGGACGTATGTTGAAATCTTGCTACACCTATCCGAAACTACAGAGGTACCGGATGACTAAGCATGAAAAAATGGCGGGAAAGGATGGCTGGAAAAAAATCTACGGGAACCACAGGCGAGAGCATACGACGGGAATAGGGAGGCGGGTTAAAACGGAGCGAAACAATCCCGGCAACTGAGTTCTTATTTAAGGTGTGCTAATCACAAAACATGCATGATTAAAGCGATGGGTCGCTATGGATATCCGGCTATTTTAATAGCTAACGGCACTTGTATGTTTTCTGAATTAGAGACCATCGTCGTTTCGATTAAGGCCGAGGTCTGTTAGGATTCTTTCTCAAAGATGATGCGCTCGAATTAAAAAAATATATATTTCGTGTATCATCTGTAAAAAATGACTGAAAAGAGATATTGTTTAAAAAAATGGCATGACATTATAGTATATTATGGCAACGGATACAACAAGCACATGGCTGATACATAACATGGAATGAAATATAACGCACTCGCGAAATAGTAGATAAACTATAGCTAGCATTATCCAAACTAAACCGGGTAAAAAACTAAAGAGCCACACTCATATAGCCGTTATTTAGGTTGGTCACATAACGCATAGGTCGAATCAATGGCCTGATCGGTCCTTGTGGTCCTGTAGTGCATGGCAAGGAAACCTCTGACCGCATCCAGGGAAAGTACAGTCCAATCTGAACCCGTCCAGCTGCGGCATCACGAGCATGGGTGAGAAGCGAACGTCGCCCCCGCACGGATCACACCGCCTAACCCCTGCCCGCTGAGAGCATGCGACGCATAGAGCGTGACCGGTCGGGCACTGCGATTAAAAGAAGAGCTACTATATAGTATTTGTACAACAGAGGTCTGAAACGTATTATGCACGATTTATAATACCGAAAAGAAAGGCGCCCGAAGGTAGGCTTTGCACGCGCGGCAGCTAATCAAAGACGCATCCACTGTGAACTCCACGGTCCGGGGGAGTATGGTAGCCAAAGCATGGGTCTTGAACTCACACAGGGACACGTGAGACGTGAGGGAGCTGATCGACACTAGTGCATTGCATCCCATACCGCGGTATGGGCAAGGGACCATCAATCCTGCCATCAGCCTGTCCAGAAAAGGGCATGCGTCATAGCAGGAAACGAGTGTGAGGCACGGACCAGGCATAGTATGAAGAGATATCTAGTATGAAATGGGTGGGAGGTGAGAGAAGGAGAAATATAGAGGATGGTGGTGGCGAGCTTGGACGCCCCTCTACTGGTGTTTTTATAGCAAACCAGCCCATAAGGAATATTATGACGATCAGGGAGGGTACATAGATTTTGAGGGCACTAGGGCGCCTTTTGTTTTACGTGAAAGACCATCCCTGATGTTAAGAGGGGCAATGGGACAACCTACTACTAATAATTTACTAATGCTATTTTTAATATATACTAATTTTAAAACATTAAGATTACTATATCACTAAGAATATTAGAGTTCTTGGGCGTCTCAAAAGTCTCTCTCAATATCCGCTACTTGTTTACAAACATCGGAGTTAAAAAATATTAGTAATACACAATATAAATTTCCGTATAATGCATTGACAGGTTAAATACAAAATATAGTTGTTATATCTATAGCCTCCGAAATATTGATGAAAAAAACAAAACTTAACTGTTCATATTTTAATGAGTGAACTATATAACATGATACTAATTTGTACTATTTGATCCTTGCGTACATGTGTATATACATGCACAACTATGAAATTCATCACAAAACAACATTACGAGACTATGCATAAAATGAGAGGAAGGGTATAGATATTAGACGTATGATTAATATCACGATTAAATTCTCTTGAACATGTATGATAGAACAAGTGGAAACATTGGGGTCCGGGATGGGTCGTTTGCAAATAAAGTATGAATAAGTTGTTATGTTCCAGGCTTGTTTAGTATATACTTTGCTTTGATATGTTTGTTTACACTTAGAGGTGCTTTAATATAATTTCTAGTACTAACATATTACCAAGCTGCCACAGTGCCGGTTGCCCCGAGTTCTTCTGTTTTTTGATTCCAGAAAGGCATATGAACAATATTCTCGACAATGTACCGGAGAAAAGCAAAATTCAATAGTTTACCGTGGGGACACGAAGCAATAGTACAAGAAGGAGTAGGCTCACCAGGGGGGCACAACGCCTAACAGCGCGAGCTAGCCCTAGCTGCGCCTGGTGGGGAGGGTGAAGAAAACCTAGTGGCCCCGCTTCATTGCCTTTTCGACATAAAGTCTCCCTGCCGCCATAATCCTAAGCACCCGATCAATGTTCCACGAAACCGTCGGTAGCTGCCGCCACCATCGTCCATATATCGGGGGGGGGGGGTCTTAGGTTCTTCCCGGCACCCTGTCGGAGGGGAGATCATCTCGGAGGCCTTCTTCTCCGGTATGAAATGTTATTAGTTCCAACTTGAACTACGGTCCATGTAGTAGCTAGATGGTTGTATCTCCTTCTTTGTGCTTTCATGTATAGATCCTGTGAGCTCCGTTCGTGATCAAGATTTCATCTATTTTGAAATCATGCATGTTGTGTTTGCGGGGATCAGATGGATATTGAGATTACTACGTCAGATTGGTTAATGGTTTTGTCCATTTGATTCTATCATGCATGGGTTGTTTGTGATCTTGCATCCTCTCCATTACTAGTAGTTGTCGTAGGATCCGCAACATCAAAAACAAAAATATTCCTCCGATGGGACCAAGATCTATCTACTAGATACAACCAACGGGGGAATGTATATCCGTAGAAAACATACCCTTGAAGACCGACCAAACTTAACGATTCAAACACGTGGTTGATGTACACGTTGTCTTGTCGATCTCAAGATCGAGATAAAGTCCTTAGCAACGCAACTTAGCGGTGCATCCGTGCTCGCACACACATTCGAGGAACCGAGCAACATCCGCCTAGTCGCTCCAGCGATATAGCGGAAGCGCAACTCTTTATTGCCGAATAACCACCAGGAACATGTATCTCGCTAGTCCGAGAACATGGGGGATAAATACTAGAGGGGGAGAGAGACCCTTCACGCGGAGGTGTGAGTGAGAAGTGAGGACGGGGTGCCTTTTATAGGAGAGGGGGAACCCCGAGGTGCCGGCCGACGCGTGGGGGGTTGCCCCTTTCCATACCCTCATTCATGTGGGTGGACACTCCACTCAAAAAAATCCTTTCAATTCCATCCACTCGATATCCCACTCAAATTCCCGTTAAGTTTTCAACCAAATTGATGCAAACTATCGTTAAAAAAACTCCGTTTTTTATCCAGATTGTTGGCAATTACTTAAATGACTAACGTTCACATGTAGACCCTTACTAGTATTATAGTTTACATGCTAAAACACATTCTGCATTTTCACCCCGACAGCCTGTGTTCGAATCTAGTGAAAAAAATCATGCGCTTGTTAATCTTTCCGGCTATACACTTTTCCTCCAAATGGATGTCAGTTTCTTTTAAGTGTGCCACCCTATGGTTAGCAAATAATGTGGACATGATCGAGACACCTCTAGGATCAAAAATGGATAGCAGGGTCTGGAGACCCATACTGACTCACACACTTTTAACGATGACTTTTTTGTGGTCGTCGGACCCTTCTACGCTAGTGTCATAATCCTTTTGTTTCGCGATGTATTACATGACAGATATCCTATCATCGGTATATCCATACCTAGTTTGATCTCGTTACTAACATGCACTCTTTTCTCGTTCACGTGATATAACATTCTAGTGATCGAAAAACTTGCTTGTAAGCTAACCAATATGATATCACCTATAGGGCCAATAACATATATATTTGTCATCAGGATGAACAAATTCCACTCTCGATCCATGGGCGTGAACATAACACTTTAGTTTTTCTAAACCAATCTTTATAATCACCCTGTTATGGTGTGTCGTTTGATCTAATCGAGAAACTCTTCCGGTGGTAGAGATTGACAGGATCTCATGTTCTAAGGATTAGGATCACTTCGTAAGTTGATAAATCAATATAAACTCAATGTTTTTGTTCGTAATTCTATGCTTCGGATGAATGTCATCACATCATTGCGTCAATGTTTTGACCTTGTTATTAACAACATACAATGTCTATGATCAGAAAACCTTGATCATCTTGTTAATCAACGAGCTAGTTTATGAGAGAGGCATTAGTGGAAATTTTCTGTTTGTTTATTAAACGCACATGTATTGTCGTTTTTCGTAATAATACAATTATAGCATGCAAAATAATAATAATCATATACTTCGATGGGCGTTCAGATGATAACTGAAGGTGGACATCTAGTCGTGGATGAGGTTGGAAGGCGGTCAATGTAAATTGCGATATTGCCCAAAAGAATCTCATAGGATCTTTGCGTCTAGTATTGCATTGTTATGCCTCGATCAGTCTAGTGAATTTCCCTAGTGTAAGTTCTTCACCCTTCATTACATGTTTGTTTGTCTAAGGAGAGCACCTCTAGTGAACTATGACCCCCGGTCCAATCTTGAACATTGATACATCTTCCACTGTTACCATTTAATTGTTGCAAACCATTATTAACTATCGTACCATACAGTTATTCCTTTGTTACTGCAAACCGGTGAGCTTGACGACCTCAGTATTCTTTGGGACAACGTATTGAGTTTGTGTTGTGCAAATTTCAACGTCGATTGCAATGCCTTTGAGACGTTTCCTTTCTCCTTCTAGTCAGTTAACCTCGGTCTCTACTGAGTGAAACTTGCTGCTATGCTCATTAAACCTTGCTCATGGGGTTTCCAACAAAGTGTTCCACATCGACAACAGGAGCATGCGGCAAGGCACAACACGTATCATTGCGATAAGATGATCCTGATAATGATAGGCATCTCCCCTAGTCTGGACATGGCGGGACATTTGGAAGGAACCAACATCTAGCGAACGCTATGGAACAGTATTTCAAATATAAACTATTCACACATCACTCGGGGTGTGGCATTGAAAAGGAGTGGTCCTTCGGTGTAATGTATCATCGCCGGGATGATGCCGGGGAGAGCTTCAGATCCCTCTCGGTCTAGGGACGACTGTTGCAGCATTTTAGGACATCTTTTTGGAAATCTGGTCATGTCCTTAGGGTTTTCGTCTACGAGGGGGGATGAGGGTTCAATTGGAGCACCATCATACAAGGGGGGACTACTGATACCGATGGCATCATGAATGATCACATCGGATTAGAGGCCGAATTAAGGTATGGACATACTTGAGACCGTAGCTCGGTTGATCTAGATATCATACGTCATTTAGAAATATATGACCACATGGTCAAAATCTTAAATATACTGTAATAGTTATTGCCACGCCGGATGTGATGATCATCGGTATACGGGTTATAGTTTTTTCTATATATTCTATCAAACTTTATAAAATTTGACTATGGCTAAACCCAGAATGCAGGGTATTTCAGGACAGAGGGAGTACTACCTTCAAGCTAATGGGGTCCACATCCAAAGGTGGGCACGATTGCGAGTCAACCCGACTACAGATGAGTAATGAGTTAGATAACAACGAACCCTAAACCCTAAACCCCGAGCTCTTGAACATGAACCCTAAAAAATAGACCATAAACAGTATAACCTAAAAGGTAGAACTAACCCCAAAACCCTACACCCTTAACTCTAAACCTAAACCCGTAACCCTAAAACCCAATCGGAATGCGGCATGTTCCGGCTGTCGTCCGATCTTGATCGGAGGGTGTCCGAAACATGTTCCATATCGATAATATATTCGAGAACATATGCTTATGTTATCTATTGGCCATATAATTCGATACATGACAAAAATTTTCTTATTTGGAACGTGCCACGATGATCGAGCCTCGCTGGAGTGGTATCTAAATATGGGGTACCCGTCATATGATAGAAGGGGGTAGGGACAAAACACGGACCGCGTCCCCTCATGTAGAGGGCAGGCCAGGGTCCATGTGGTTTTCCTTAGGGTTTTATCCTCTCCTCGCCTCATACAATTAGAGGGAGATCCCCTCCCGCCTATGCACATATTCCTGCCCCAAAAACACATAGAATGTGGTAGCTCAGCAAACAAATACAAGACCAATATATATAATGAAAGAGGAATGCAAAAATTTCTTTATTACAATAGATTTTGAGGATTAATCGTCATTCCACATGCGTACACAACAGTTTGTACATTATTTATTTCATATTGGGGCCTTGATCGGATCTTATGGCAACAGTGACATAGATAACAACGTAGACACGGCGTGCTTTAGACACATGGTTCTGCCTATGATGTTGGGTTCCTAGTTCTCGTAGAGAAGGTACACGATAGCTAGGGTCGCGGTATCTGACATGTTAAAAGTCAGCCTAATTATGTTGAATATACTCGTAAGTCATAAAAAAGGCAAACATTCTAGAGAGCTATATGACATGTCATAGGTTCTGAAAGTAGCAGGTTATAAGTACAGAGTATAATTTGCGAGTCCAAGCTTAACAATTGGCCTTAACTTACCATCTTAAATTTGGAATAAAGATAATACGGTCGAAACGAGTATTCAAGTTTCCACGTGAGTGGTCATGCGGCGAAACAAGTACTCATGTTTCACCATACATCTTCTAGCAACAATATGAGGCTTAACAGCCACAAGCCACAAAGACGGGTGATAGCATTATATTTTCCACATAGTTATGTTTTCTCTAAATTTGACACGGCTAACTCATAGTATGACTTGATCCAAACATGTTCAATAACCTAGAAACAAGGCTAGACTATTTTTTACCAACTTCAGTGGCTGCGAATACCATGTACCAAAATACTCTCCACTCGGCCGTTTCTCCAGGAGAAACTCTAGGGTCATACCAAATCAAGATATATCATCATGAACGTTCACACTACCAAGACACTCTCTCTAGCCACCGACTCTTCCTACGGATGTATTCCTATGATGAAGTGAATCTGGCACATGCTTCTCTAGGTGAAGCATGCCTAGCTCTAGAACCTTTACAAGATATAGCCATGACCGCGCATAGCAGTGACCGACTAATCTTTCCATGATTGAGGGCATCAAGAGATGCTTAGATAGGTTACATAAGCTAAGGTCCTCTCATACAGATGGCGATGGCAAAGTGAGGTGTCTAGGAAGTGGCACTAAGTGACTCAACCAAGCGGACGAAGATGATTAACTTATTATTCAAGATTAATGCAGCTCCAGTGGTATGAATGCAACATGGCAAAATATATATATATATATATATATATATATATATATATATATATATATATATATATATATATATATCAATGAGGATTTGGTAACATAGATGCTACCAATGCATGCAAACATTGACGTTGGATACAGGGAGTACGTGTACTGGCTGTCAAGTTGAGAGAGAGCCAAAAACTTGCATGCAAGTTGATGGTGCCATCGTCGTTTGTCCTCTAGATCGTATGACCAACAGTTTTTGTAGCACAACCAACAGCTTGTATAATTACAAAAATTTCTACCAACTTCCAAACGGAATGCATGCGTATGCTAGTTTGTTTGTAATAGCCGTACTTTGGTAAGCTTTGTGAATGCTAGATGGACAAACGTATCAAGCATCAAACCGAACAAGGAAATCTGCATGAATTTTGACAATAAAAGCAGCAATGGGAGTAGATCAAGATGGCAGCATGTTATCATGCGTCCAGGGTTGCACGAATTTTCGGCCAAAATCTTCGCGTGTACCTCTCATTTAGCGTGGGAGTGTTTCCTGCATCTGTTTTCGCTAGATCTTTTTGCAGTACTAAACACAGAAACTGTTCCCTGTATATATACGATGGTGTGCCTCAGACAAATGGCAGATCATTCACTAAACAACTCTTCTAGTTGTACTAGCTTGCATGCCCAAAATATTGGCGGGTTCAATGGTCTATATGTAGTGCTAGCTTGCATGCTCAAATTTTGACCGGTTCAATGGTCTACATGTAGTTCTAGCTTGCATGCTCAAATTTTGGCCGGTTTAATGGTCTACATGTGGTTCTACCTTGCATGTGATAGAGTGAGCTGTTGCTAGTTTGCATCTAGTGCTAGCTTGCATGTGGTACTTTGCATGTACTAGCTACATGGTCGACTAGCTATGTTCTTGATGTAACAAATGTGGTGTTTTCCGTTAGAGAATTTGTGCTTCGGCTGCTCAAATTCATGCTCTTTATAGAATATCCAATGCTTGGATTGATATGCACATGTAGCACCCTAGGTAGCCCACTATTTTTGATATATATAGTCCGGGTATTATACAACCGATTGTAGATTATTAATCTACAATAAGTACTGAACTTACCTAGAAAGCTTGCCTGAACTTTCTGTCTCTTTCCCTGTTCATTGTGGTTGAACTGCCCGTGGATTCCTTTATGAGCATTGATCTAAACGTCGAATCCGTGCTTATGCATGCGGTTTTATTATTTGTATTCATCGGGCGGAACTCGAAACAAGCATGGTTTTTGCATGCGAAGTTGTGGTCGTGTTCGTCTGTTCATGGGCATTCATTCTTCTTTCAAATTCATTGCCATCTTAATTGCGTATAGAAAATTGATTTGTCCCTATGTACTTATAAGGTAACAATTAGTGTATTGCTGCTTCTTGTTACTTCAATTTTGCAGTTGTAACATTTTTTTAGATCGGCGTGCTCCTTGTTTCCGTCCTTCGAAGGAGGTCGATGTTCTTCGTATTTTGTGTTATACTTTTTCAATTAATCTTTCACATGTATAGTTCATCCTACGGGTGTTTGAATTTTCGAGTTAATAATTTTTGAATCGTTCAGCGGAGTGTGCGGATTTTTTATGGATTGCAGTTCATGTTAACGGCGGAAGTTGCTTGATAGTGCGGATCTTGATTTTCGCTAAATTAGTTAACTTTTGTTTATTGTTTTTGTTCGTTACTTTTCAAAACATCTGTCGTGTCATTTGTTGTTTGATGTTTATTTCAAATGGATTTCGTATTTACAAATACTGATCAGCGGGCTTTTTTTGTTGTTTCTGCAGACAAATAATGTTGCACTGTTTATTTTTGTACGACTAAACTTTCTATTTATGCCCTACTGTACTTAACGTGATACCATGCATGAACTGTTTTCATTAAGAAAAAAATATTTTTTATAGAATTTGTATAGTAACTATATACAGTTGTACTTTTTTGTACGTTAAGACTGAACTTGTATGTTGATGAAACTTGTACTTATTTGTTCGTTAAGGCTGAACTTTCTCGAATCATCGTTGTATTTTCCTTCTTTTATGATTACGTCAAGTTAGTTATATTGTTCTAAGATTTTTGTTGAGTATATATGTTATAGTCTTAGTGTTATTTGGTTTTGGTTCTTATACTTTTTTATGCTAGCTATCCGGTTGGATGGATAAATGTTGTTACAGTTTGGATGAATAAGTCCATCTTTTTCTATTTCATGTTTTGTTTGTATCGCTCAGCATATAAGTATATTTTTGCGTTTTGTTTTTTTGTTCATTTGTTGCCTTTCTTTCGTTTTCCTACACGCCATCCACACCAAACTCCCTGTTTCCATCAATGGCCAATGTTCCCTTCAGTCGTGAATTCAATGTTCTCTACCATGGTAGTACCTCCATCAAAGTCATATACACCAACAGTGGGGTTGGGGTGATTAGGAAAGGATGTATTAGAGAGAGGGTTATTTTCTCTTTACAAACTTCCTTCGAAAAATCGAGCGTGGAGTTGGGGTGATTAGGAAAGGGTTTTAGCTTTCAATAAATTTGTTATACAGAATTTTATTTATTTTTCTTTGTTACTAGTTATTCTTATTTTTTTTAATTCCCCATGTATCCCACGTACTTGTACTTCTATTTGTTGTAAGGTTGAACTTATGTGGTAATAAGAGCTTTACATTTTGGGTCATTTTCTTTTTCTTGTTTTACATCATAATGTACCTGTTTGTTTTGATTTGCAGAAATATTTGAATTTGTTTGTTGTTTAGGACTGTACTTTTCATTGTTTAATAGTTGAACTGTCCTATACAGGAAGGCTATACTTATATTGTTTATCTATGGTGTATGTTACTTTATCTAGTCTAATGTTCATAAGAAGTTTGTGTACCATATTTTTAATTGTACTTGTACTTATGCTTGTTGTTTAGGGTTGTTGATAGTTTTTGAAATGTAGCGTTTACGCCACAGTAAACACACCGTCGATCCTAGTACTTACCCATTTATACTACTTGTACTTTTATGTGTTTACGTGGTTGTACTTACCTTTTGTGGAAGCTGCAAGTTTATGTACTATGAAAATGTAGTGTTGATGCCACCATCAACTCTTATACTTATTCTATTATACTACTTGTACTTTTATGTGTTACGTAGTTGTACTTACCGGTTGTCGAGGCTTTTAAGGTTATGTATTTTGAAGCGTATCATTGATGCCACAGTAAATACACCGTCAACCCTTGTACTTATTCTTTTATATAGTTTGTACTTTTCTGTGTTACGTGGTTATACTTACCTGTTGTGGAGGTTGCAAGTTTATGTATTTTTAAAACATAGTATTGATGCCAACATCGACCCTTGTACTTATACTTTTATATAGCTTGTACTTTTATGTACAACGTGGTTGTACTTACCTATTGTGGAGGCTGCAAGTTTATGTATTTTTGAAACATAGTGTTGATTTCAATGTTGACCCTTATACTATAGCTTGTACTTTTTGTGTTACGTGGTTATACTTACCGGTTGTGGATGCTTCAAGCTGATATATTTTGAAATATAGCGTTTATGCCACAGTAAACACATCGGCGATCCTTGTACTTATCCTTTTGTAGAAATTGTACTTTTTTGTGTTACTTGGTTGTATCTACGTGATGTGTAGGATGCAAGCTTATGTACTCAGAAACATAGTGTTGATACCACAGTAAATACAACGTCGATCCTTATACTTATACTTTTTATATCTTATATTTTTTGTGTTACGTGGTTGTACTTACATGTTGTGAAGGTTGTAAGCTTATGTACTCTGAAATGTAGTGTTGATGCCAGAGTAAATACACTATTGACCCTTGTACTTATCTGTTTTTATCGAACTTGTAATTTTTTGTGTAGCGTGGTTGTACTTATCTGTGTTGTGGATGTTGCAATGTTATGTTTAAGTGTACGGAATCCTTTGTCGGATATGTATGTTCACGTGTACTTACTTTTTTGATTTGGTATGTACTTTCCCATTTGTCTTGATTGTACTTACCAGGTTTTGTAGGTGTACCATTTTTTGTTAGTGTACCGATTCTTTTTTGTCATCGTTTCTTTACATTTTTCTGTTAATTTTTTCAAATATGTTTGATTAAAGTTCGTGTTTGCCTTTTAGGATTTTTTTGGTATTTGCGTTATTTTTTTATAAGTAATTTCTTCTTTCCTTTTACACTGTGTTTGGATGTAGGAATTTTAGCTCGTAACTGAATTAGACCGGAGATTCCAAATCCTAGATGGAAAGGAAATGGACTGCAATTCCATTTCTGTTATTCGTATGTGCATGGAATTTCTTGTTAGAATCGAAGGGAATCACCCATTTCCAATTCCTGTTTGGATGTAGGAAACATGTAATTGTCAATTTTGGACGGTAAGCATATGCACACTACTACATATGTATATTTTAATGTAATATCTACAACATATGTATATTTCAATGTATATATTACTTTTCATATATAGTAGCATCAAATGTTCTCCGAATAAAGTCACAATAGCACCACACGTACAATAATTTTTAAGTACTTACGCAAAGCATGACATGGAATAATTTTCAAGTGGCAACATCAATTACAACATGGATACAAATTGTCTCTAATAAAATAGCACAAGTTGGTAGTTCATGTCCTTCACAGAACGGATACATAAAGCATAACTAGACAGTTCACACACAGTTCATACTACTTCTTTCCAACAACCGCACATGATAGGAACATCAAGGCAAGGTCAAGAGCCATCGCTTCCTAAAGTTCTCGGGGAGCACCATGAGAGCATCAAACAAGCGCTCATTGATGATCAACTTTCCATAAGCTCTCAGCAAGTCATCTTCCTCCAAATCTGGTACCTTTTCCAGTGCATCAAGGATTTCAGATGGTGGAGTCACCTTTGGCATACTAAGTGGCTCGGTTGTCTTCAAAGCATCATCAAAAGAACATCTCATTTATTCCATCATGCACAATATAGCATCCCCGGTGCGTTTCCTCTTCTGGGGCACATCAATAGACTTTTCATCAGCCGGTGTGTTCTGTTGTTGAAGATACTTACTTGCTGTCCTTGCACCTACACCAAGTGCATGGTCTTTTGAATATATGGTTTGGATATCATCCCAATTATTCACTACCTTGTTCCTGTAGGCACGTGCATCCTTATTAGCCTTCAGAATACACACAAATATTAGAGATGATATAGTGAAGTTGTAGAGGTAAGAACAAAATAAAATATATAGGGTTACATACCTCCACATATCGAGACCACACTTCGTCACTTTCAACCGATACCATGTTCTTGTCCCAATCCCATCCAAATCCACTTTGAGCAAGCATCTTGGTAATGATCTCATAATGCTTGTCAAATGTTTTAGTTCTTCCAACAATGTTGTCCTTGGTGATGTCAACATCACATTTATACTTCACATGCTTAATGCAAGCATTGTATACATGTGGCTTCCAACCATTTTGAGCATGGTCACCATTGTTGTGATGCTCAACAAGCACCGCCAATAGTGTTGTGTCCATCTCAGGAGTCCATGAAAGGTAACTCCTACTACCTCCTTTCTTTGATTTTGGTTCAGCCATGCTTCTACAAGTGCATAAAAGTAAGGACAAAATATGTAGGTAAAGCATATATATTAATTTCAGGAAGATGCATATACAAAATATTACGCCATCACCAAGCTAGCACAAAAAAGGGCACCATAAGCTAGCTATCTACTCCACCACTACTTATCTACTCCATCTCTAGGTGTCCATGCGCCACAAGATACTCGACATACATCTCATTAGCAAATTGTTGCCTATAGTTAGACCATGCAGCAGTTTGTCCCACACTTCTAATTAAAGTAGCATCATCGGGTTCAGGAGTCATAGCTGCTAGTTCAACATCGACTTCCTCCAGCAACAAATTATCTCTCACATGCTACCTATCCCGTGCATAGTTGTGCAAAATACAACATGCATTAATAAGTCGAATCTGTAAAAAAATAGTTCATGGTGAGCATATCTTTTATGGACTTATTATGTGAACACCATATGGACATGTGTTACCTCCTACTCTATGGGAAAGTAATAACAAGCACGAAGTATGGCCCATTTTTTCTTCAACAGCCCAAAGGTTCTCTCTACAACATTTCTAGCATGAGCATGACGCAAGTTGTACAATTCTCTCTCATTTTGAGGTTGTTGTTGATTTGCAACCCACTCTTTCAAGTGGTACCGAGTAGATCTGAATGGATATAGAATTCCAGATCCATTGGTATAACCAACATCTACTAGATAGTATCTTCCTATTGTCAAGTAAATAAGTTAGCCATCATTTAATTGTTTTCCTATTGTCAAGTAAAAAAGGTAAAAGAGATAGAGTCGTACCCTATGGTACAAAAATGCTTCTTCGCGGTCGGTTCTCATAGCATATTTTAGCACTCTTGAGTCCGATGCCGAGCCCTCCCAACCAGGCAGAACATAGAGAAATTTCATGTTCCAATCAACCACACCTAGCATGTTAGTAGTGATTTCTTGATGTATGTTCCTATAACTCCCTTTGTCAGCGGCATTAACATGCAAAATAATATGATACCCATCAAGTGATCCAAGTGCATCGCCAAACCACTTCCATTTATAATCATTGGGAGAGTGGATAGAAGGATCGGGAAGCTTGATAAACTCCTCATGTAGAGATAGGATAGCCGATAGCACGGTAGATATATGCCTACTAATAGTCTCTATAGACTGTTGGTACGTGCCACCCAACACTCCTAATTTAAGTCCATGCCCGACAACTTGTAGGAACATAGTAACATTTTCCTCTACCGTCACAAACAAGCTATCTTTGAGACCACACTTCTCACGCAACATAGCATAGAAATCATGAAAGTTTATTTTAGTTAAGCGTAGCTTGTCATAGCAAGTCGCCTCGGACCCCTCATAAGTTTTTTTTAACATGTACTTCCTATATGCAACTTTCTCCTCATCATCATTGAAATGTCCTAAGTTTCTCGGTGCCCTTTGTGTACTAAGATGGGCTAGAGCAAGACATGACATCTCAAAAAACTTCTTTGTCAATAATAGTCGTTTCCTTTTTCTTCTTTTGTTCTCTTCGGTAATGTAAGAAACCAACTCTTGTTGAGACATGATGGTGCTACATCACACACAATATGTGAATAAATCTAATTATTTTCAAACTATGAATAAAACAGTCTACCATTTCTCCTCCATTTTCTAACATACAACCATAGACATGAAGAAAAACACATGTAAATTGCACAAATTCGAATCTCAGATCATAGAGTAGATAAATGGATTGTATACATTCTCAGTTCTGGACTCACCACCTCCTACTTATTCTCAGGATCTGCAAATTTCACAAAAAATAATCAAAAAGGGGCCATATACACACTTCCAGGAAGAGGACAAGGGGCAGCTCGCGCAGGCCAAGGAGCAGCTCGCGGCAGGCCATTCTCCTCCCGCCCTGGAGTTGCCCCTGGATGCCATCCCCCTCCCTCTGCTTCCCCTATAGTCGTTGTTCCCCATCGCACGCGAATTAGGGTTTGGGGAGGGACGGGTTCCATGGCCGCCACGGGCTAGCTCGTAGGAGGGCGGGGAAGGGGGCAAGGCTAGACAGGAGGGCAAGGAAGAAGATAAGAAGCGGATGAACTTGCCTGTGCTACCGTCACCGTCGCCCTGCAGTCGCGCGGCGTCGCCCTAGAGTCGCGCGGTGTCGCCCTGGAGTCGCCCGCTCGACCTGGACGAAGTAGTGTCCGTCTGAGCCTTTCCGAGGTCGCCCGCTCGGAAACGAGCGACGAGAAGTTACACGCGCCTCGGGCCGGTGTAGAATTCAGTCCACCTTTCCACGGTCCATTTCCTTAGCCATGCAAACTAATGAATTCGGCTGGCCCATTTCCAAAAGGGAAATTCCAAGCCCCAATTACTACATCCTTTTCAAAAGCAGTTATTACCTGGTAGTGCCCTATATTCACGGCATCTTGTCTGTTTTCGTCTCCCCCTCGTCTTCTACTGTTAGCTTTCCTTCATAGCACCCTTAATCTTAGAGAATCCCCACGATCTCCTCCAAGATCCTCCGTGCCGCCTGCCTTCTTTGCCCATCCCTGGAACTGATGTGCCGCTAATCCTGACCCGGAACGGACTTATTTGGTCTGGTAGTTTCATCCTCTTATCTCGCTCGTTTTTCTACAGCACATCGTGATGTTGCGTCATTGTTGGTAACCCCCGTCGCCGTCGTTGCTTCCAGCGCATTATCGTCGCGGACTCGATGCTCCGATGTCGTTGGTTGTCGTCATCGCATGAGTCCCTTCAGTCCGATTTTTTGAACTAATTTTCTTTTTTCCTCTGTGTACAGTTCATTTTGAGCGGATCTAGGGTTATTTGTCTCATTTGTCATGTTAATGCGTGGATTTCTGGTGTTTCTTCGTCATGGGTTGTACTCTTACATCTCATCTTCCTCAATTTGAAGCACTTTCACGTATTTTCCTTAAAACCAGGCTTAGTTTTATTTTTGCATTTTTTTCATAATGCATGCATGTTCTTCTAGTGTGCGACCAATTCATCATGTTTTTTTTGACTTGTTAATGTTTGTGATGTTCTTATGTTGATCTGTCTGTTCCAGAAAACATATGAAATTATGTTGTGTTCCTTTTTATTATTTCATTATATTGTCTGATTTGGGAAATATGAACTTATTTATATGTTTGTTGTTGTGTTTGGATTGAACCGGCTGTTCCAGAGAAAAAAATCAACTTATTAAATATGATTTTCCACATGTACATATCTTCTTTGTTTTCCTTGGGAATTTGTTTGTATGGGGTTGTTTAATTATTTCGATAGTACCTATTCTATACTTAAGAACTTATATACTTGTACTTATTTCTTGATAGAGGTTGTACTGTTTTAGGATTTCTTGATAGAGGTTGTACTTATTTCTTGTTTTTAGGATTTGTTAGTGTTTTTGTATTTTAAATATTGGTTTTGCTTATTAATTTTTCATTCTTGTACTTTTTCCTGCTGTGTGGCTGAACTTATTTCTTATGTGCTTTTGGTCAGAACTTAATTGTACTTGTTAGATGTATTTGATTAATTTTGGGGGGTTTACTAATTGTTGTTATGTTTATTTTTTTCATTTGCTACAAGTACATCTTCTTTTTCTAGAGGTGATGCGAATGTTATGGAGGCATCTGTTATAGATGGGCAGTAAACAAGGAAGGTGACTCAGTGGAGGAAGTAAAGGATGCCCCTATTTCTATAGGTGTATTTCTTTGTTTATTATTATTTGTTTTTGTTTGGATCTATGATATTTAGGTAGTACCTATTCCGTTCTTAGGAACATGAAATGTCTGTACTTATTTAATTATGGAGGTTGTACTTACTTAGTGATAGAAAATTGTTCATACTAGAATTTTTCTCTTTTTATAGTGTTTCTTCCTGCTATTTTTGTTTTTGAAATTTAAATATCGGTTGTGCTTATTTATTTTGTATGCTTGTACTTTTTGTCGTTCTGTGGTTGAACTTAATGTTTTTGTTGCTTTTGTTGACAACTTAATTGTGTTAGTTAGATGTACTTTTTAATTATTATTTGTTTACTAACTAGTGTTTTATGTTTATTTTTTCAGTTGCTTCGAGTGAAAATCTTGGTGCCCCTCTTGAGAAGATTTCACCTTCTAATTCTGGGGGTGATGCCAATGTTCAGGAGGCATCTGTTGTAGATGGGAAGGTACCCGAAGTCAAAGATGCCTCTGATACCATAGGTGCATTTCTTTTTTTTTTTGCTATTTTGTTTTTGTTTGTAGCTATTATATTTCAGGTAGTACCTATTCTCTTTTTGGGAACATGTATGCGTGTACTTATTTACTGATAGAGGTTGTACTTATTTAGTGATAGTGATTTGTTCATAATTGTTTTTTTGTTTGTTTATAGTGTTTTTCCTGTTTTTAGTTTAAATATCAGTTGTGCTTATTTATTTTGTATAATTGTACTTTTTCCCGTTGTTTGGCCGAACTTATTGCTTATATGCTTTTGCTCACAAACTTAATTGTACTAGTTAGATGAATTTTTATTGGGTTTACTAATTGTTTATTGTATGTTTTATTTTTTTCAATGGCTGCAAGTACACCTACTAATTCTGGTGTTGATGTAAATGTTGGGGATGCATCTATTTTAGATGGGCAAGTTTCCAAGTAAGGTGCATCAGTGGAGGAACTCGAGGATGCCCCTTATTCTATAGGTGCATTTCTTTCTTATTTTTTGTTTCTGTCTATAGCTATGATATTTTTGTTTCGGGGTACCTACGTTATACTATACTGAACTAATACCTTTTTTGTGTGTATGCAGATGATCCTTTAGCTAGCATTGATGAAGTTGTTGCATCTGTGCAAGCAGAGTTTTCATCAAAATCTGATGAAGGTGGTCTGAGGCATGGTTATCATAATGAGGATGATTCTTTAGAGCTGTCTAAGACGCAATCTCAATCTGCTGATGGTTTGGAGCCTATTACTCAGTTGGAGGATGTCCCATTGCAGTTAGATGTTGAGAAAGTAAGGATTAATGAAAAGCTTTAACATGCCAGATAACGTAAGAAGAAGGCTTTAGCTGATGAAAATGCAAAAGCTAGTTGTTTGTCTCTTGATGTAGAATGTATGTCGAAGGCAATAGATGACCAAAGCTCTTATGATGTTCCTATCAATGCAATTATCCTAGCCAAAGAGCATAGGTCGAAGTAAAAAAATGATAAATCATTTGTTTCTGTTGCCCCAGCTGATGTTGCCCCAACAGATGTTTCTGTTGCCCCAGTAGATGTTTCTGCCCAACCAGATGTTGCTGCCAGACTAGATGATGTTTGTTCCAATTATGATGGCCCATCTATCGTGAAAAAGTCTAGGAGAGTTGTATGGAAATTGAAGGAATCTTCTATCCCCATCAGTCCATGCAGAAGTCCTTGTGTCTCTAGTGTTACAGCTATTCGTGAAGGTAGTAGACGTGAAAGACCGTGTGTTCTTGCTAAGCAGAAACCTAGTCCTTTGAAACTGAAAGCATCCCCGATGAAGAAGGCAATTGTTGCACCGATGTCGTATGCTCCTGTGGTTAAGCAGCCTGCTAAGGCTAAGAAGGGTACATCTACGGTTAAGGCTAGTGTCGATGCTGCAAATAAACCTGCTGGTGGGAAGGGCAAGAAATCATCGCCCAAGACGAAAAAGGCAAAACATGTTGAAAATGATGAAGATTTTGTTGAAAAAGAAGACAATGAGGAGGATGTTGATGCTGATCTTTATGAAGAGGAAGATGTGGTGAGATTTTTAAATACTTTAATTTCTATTTTTACTTTTACACTTATTTGGATGCATAGGCTGAACTGCCATGATTATTGTAGTTGTACTTACGTGTTTTACTGTTTATCAAGGACTCCCATAGTTTTATATATTAATTTTCTGGTACAGCATTCCTGAACTTTTTGTACCGCATAGGGTGTACTTTCACTAGTTTGATGGTTGAACTTACCTTTTTTCTATTTTTACAATGCATCCCTGCTTCATGTAGATGTACTTAATTTCTGTTTTTTACTTTTTGCACTCATTTGTATATATATAGGCTTAACTACCATAATTGGTGTATTTATACTTACCTATTTTTGCTTTTATCAAGGACTCCCATAGTAAAAGACCAAAGGACGCCGCCTAGAGGGGGTGAATAGGCTTTTAAAATTATTACGGTTTAGGCTTAAATAAATGTGGAATAAAACTAACGTTTAATTTATTAAGCACAAAATCTAACCACTAGGTTCACCTAAGTGCACCAACAACCTATGCTAAGCAATACAAGCAACAAGGTGATAGCAAGATATAAATACTTCAAGCACGATGGATATCACAAAGAAAAGAGCATAAGTAAATGGATCGGTTGAGAGATAACCGATGGACATGGAGACGGAGATTTTTTTCCCCGAAGTTCACTTCCAAAGAAGCTACATCTCCGTTGGAGAGGTGCGATGGCGCAATGCTCTCCGAACGCCACAAATGGCTCACCTCGAGGTGTCGTGGCTCGATGCTCACCCAAAGCCACACAAGGCCTCACCCCGGATGCGGAAGCACACAACTCACCGACGCCACAAAAGGCTCACCCTATTCTCCCAAATGCGCACCACAAAAGGCGGGAACTCTCTCCACTATGGGACTGTTGAGGGCGGTCACCGAACCCGTACAATATTGGGGCTATCTCCACAAATAAATTGGAGGCTCCCAATAACAGAGCCACAAAAGGCTACAACGCCACAAAAGGCCAACAAAACCACAAAAGGCTACAAGAGCACAAAAGGTCAACAACCCAACCACACAACCGTCTAGGGTTCCAAGAACCAAGAGTAACAACCCCACAAGCATGTACTCCCCGAATCTCCGAGGAGAACTCAAACCTATGCAAAAAATGCAAAGGCAAAGTCCTTCACTCCCAAATTCCAACAAAGCTACAAAAGCTATTGGGGGAATAAGGGAGGAAGAACACAAGAGGAGAACACAAAACTCTCCAAGATCTAGATCCCAATGATTCCTTCACAAATAAGGGATTTGATTTGGTGGGATTGTAGATCTAGATCTACTCTCTCAAATCCCTCAAAGAGATGCAAGAATCATGGGAGGGAGAAGGGAAGAGGGCAAGCTTTTGAAGGTCAACAATGGAGGAGAGAGAGTGGAAGAGCTAGCAAAAATGGCCTCCAAAGTTGGGGAAACAATAGGGAAGAGGGGGCCCTTGGCAAGAGAAATCTTCCTGTTTGGGCCAGATTCGCGCACCACCGGAACTCCACCGGAACTTCCGGTAAATCAATTCACAAGTTACTGAACCTGGCCGGAACTTGGGTCGGAACTTGGACCGAAACTTCCGCTCAAGCAAAAACGCAGGACAACATTGCATGAAAACTTCAATAACTTTTGATTCCGGACTCCGTTTTTGATGATCTTGGGCTCATTTTGAAGAGAATAAAAATCTCTACAAGATTATGCAAAGAAACATCATATTACAGCATGGAAGAATAAAACCAAATTGAGAAAGGTATGACCTCTCTAGAAGCGATGAACCGGTAAAACCTCCAAAACCCAAAACACAAGAAGTTGGGCTTGGAGACTCCGATTGGGATGAAACCAATTTTGTTGGAAATATAAAACCAAGTAGAACCAAACAAAATGTGAAATTGGATACCACCAAGGGAGAAAATATCAAGTATATATATGTGAGATATCTCCTAAGGTGTGGAGCCGGAAAAACCCGCACGATCAAGAATGCAATAAGATATGCAAGGAAAATCCTTATTTGATGAACTAGATATTGTTATGATGATAACCCTAATCTCTAGATCCTCTCATGGAAAAGAACCAAATAACAAACAAGAAATATTATGCTATGAATGCAAAGGTTTGAGCTCTCTCTGAATGATGAGATCGAGACACCCGCTTGAGATCCCCTCTTGATAGTACGGCTATCTATCCTAAACACGGTCTCCCAACAACACGAGACCAGAAAAAGAGAAGCCCTATCAAGATCATACATTTTCCTTGAGAAATCCACTTGAACTTGATGTAGACCATCTTGTTCTTCTCAAGTGGGAACACCTTTCTTGATTGCTCTTGCTTGATGAAGATGAGGACTTGCAAATTTCTCCCCATACTCCATGGGTAAACTTCTTCTTTGAACTTGTCTTCATCACTCCATGATCACAAGGATGGAAAGCTTCAAGCATGAGGTCTTCTAGAGATGGCGCATCTTCAGCTTGCCCTTCTTCATCCCTTCTTGAGGTTGATCCATCTTGATGCAACTCTTTGCACTTGTCTTGATAAACCTTCAAGCTCCTTATTTCTTCATGATTCAACCTTGAGACCAACACATTTCCCAAGCGATGCCAATGGAAAAACCTACAAGGGAAACTAAATTTACACATTAGTCCATAGAGAGTGTCATTAATTACCAAAACCACACATGGGGGCATACATGCCCTTTCAATCTCTGCCATTTTGGTAATTGATGACAATCCCTTAGCAAGGGTTTTAATAAGACAAATAACAACCAAAGCGGTTGCCCTAACATAAAATACTACACAATTATGTGATGTCGGTACAACCACAATATATAGAGCAAACTCCCCCACATTCTATGCATGTGTGATAAACTTGAATTTCGTTGCATAGATTACCAACCATTACCGTTGGTTGAGTTTCTTCTATATATTTGACATGCAAAGCAACCACAAAGATGCAATAGCATGAGAGTCAAATGCTTAAGAACACACTAAAAGCCAAATTCCCTTAAACCCTCCAAAACTTCTCCCCCATTGGCATCGATTGTCAAAATGGGTGAGAAGTCTTAGACGACCAATATAGTGAGAATTCCTCCAAAGGTGTTCATATGAAGAGAACTTGTGAGGAAGTAAAACTATATTGAAGACCCAAAGATTGCAAAAAAAGGCAAAAACTTCAACAAATGAAGTGAGCAACCAAAAGATCCAAAAGGACCAATAGAAAAATCAACAAATGATATCAAATGGAAACAACAAAAAAATGTTTAAATGAAAATAGAGAAGCTCCCCAAACTTTGTGCAAAGTTTAGAATACTTGTATTTAAATACAATATGCACAAATATGGAATCCTCGCTCCCCCATAAGCATTTAAACCACAAGAAATAAGAAGGAAGGAAACTGTGCACTCTTAAATGAATTGGAGAAGCTCCCCAAAGATTGTGCACCAATTATAGTAATTGTATTTGGAAACAATGTGCACAACCATGGACCCCTCACTCCTCCAAACTCATTTAACAATGCACTCAAAGGTCAAAATTTTGGAAGCCACCGAAGAATCAAAAATAAATAAGAGGTGGTTTCCAAGAAATGCAAAAAACAACCAAAGAATGATCTTATCTTGTGTGTATAAATTTCTAGGTGGAAAATATCACAAAGACAAATGCCCATAAATAAACATGAACACACAAAATAGATACACATGAAAGCACATGAAAGGAAAAACGGAAGTCATAGAATATACCAATAAGATGTTTTGCTTAAAAGCATGCCCAAGGGCTCAAATATATCTTATTGTACATCGATGAGCTTCAAACACCAACATACTCCATACATTACTACTATTACCAAGGGAAGAAGGGATAAAAGGAATATATGGAGAAAAGCAACAAGTATCACAAAATAGAAATCAACTTTATAAAAATACTCACTATTGCACATGAGAGATATTGAGGAAATGATATGCAACAAAATTGCTAGACTAACATATTTGGTATTGGTGAATCATGAGCATGATTTTTTATAGTCCCCATTATATGCACTCATCTCAACATACACACATTTGCAATAGAGAGAACTCTTCAAAGCCAAATCAAGAAATCCAACATATGCAAGTACACAAATTCATGCCGACAAGCAACCTACAAAAGGTTGGGAACAAGATATGTATGAATGAGAGATAGATACTTGTTACCGAGATATAATTGGTAGGACAAAGAAGATATGAATTTGTTGATCATCCTAGCTTGCATCCAATTGACATGTAGACGCCACTTTTTCCTTGTTCAGGATACAAGCACCCAATATATATCCCAATGTACCTAAAACACAATTAAGTACACTATGGTCCCCAAACAAATTGGGTCCAAAGTAGTTAATGTAACTACAATACATAGGAGAGCCTCCACACAAACATGTGCATATTGATATGAAATTGAATTTCATGCACATCTTAGCCCATTAGGATTTGGTGGAGTTTCCCTTATATATTGGATCAAAGAAAACAACCATGCCATAAAATATATATGAAGTAAATATGCATGCATAAGACTTTCAAGAACCAAAATGAGATACAATTTGAACAAAAATACCAAGAAAACCAATAAGACACACACAAAAGTGTGAGTCGACAAACGGTGTCTAGATTGTATCAAAGAGTCAAATCAACACATGAAAGAACACAGGATCAACAAATGAACTTGCAAGAGCCAAAGAGATAAAAGATAGACAAAAACACCAATGCTCGAGGATTTATATCATCCTAAAAGATCAAAACGTGACAAAGAATGAGAAAAAACCAACTCCCAAAGAGAGTAAGATTTCAACAACCAAAACAAACTCTTCACACATTTCATGATGGCACACAAAGTACCAACACCAAAAGGTCGAGCTTCCAAGCACTAACTAGAACAAAATGGATCAAATCAAGAAGCAAAAAAATGTTATAGATAATATAGGAGAGTTCCCCCATAAGTAGAGAATTATATAGAATTTTGCCTTTGAATGCAAAATGCCCACAAATGAGATCATCACTACTACCTACACTAAATAAAACACAAGGGGATACCAATAAAACAAGAATATCCGCAAGAGGCAAGGAAAGCTTGGGAGCAAGAAGAAAAACATTTTCTTCTCCAAAGATAAGGCAAGTAAGAAATGGCCAAAACAAATATGATCAATGAATTCTACCATATAACAAATACTAATTATCGGAGGACAAAAAGTAATGGGGATAATTTTCCCGAGATAGTTTGCAAGGATATCCAAGATCACATTCACACAAATAAGCATATGACAAAAAGTAAAAATTAAGCTTGATGCTTCGAAAGAGATTCTTGATAGCTTCAAATAGTCACACAATCACTAGTTATTAGAGTAACTTGAAGCAAATGTTGGGAATATGCCCTAGAGGCAATCATGTATGATGATATTTCCCATTGTATTCATAAAGATATTAAGTAGTCCTTGTATAAACATCTGATGTGTATCATTGAATATGTGATTCGGTTATGGAACTATGCATTCATGTTGTTTGTACTAAATATCCTTGTTCATTGAGGTTGTGCTGGACACACAACTTAGACCAATGTGAAAGTTGGCTTGATGACTCGGTTCCACTTGTCATGGGCATGGAGATGCTATTCCAACTTACACAGATTCGACTAAAGAGTTTAGTGAGTCGGATTGACCCATATTGAGGTACAACGACCAAGTTGTCATTTGTATATCTCAATCAATGAAATCCTTGGACCTGAGGTTGTTGCATAGTCCGAGTTGAGGATCACCGACTTAGGTTCTGTCAAACGTTGATCCGTAACTGGGCAGTTATAAAGGCAGGGTTCGGGTTGACTGAGAATCAAACTTCGTGATGTGAATAACCAAGATGAGATTTTGCCCCTCCACTCGGAGAGATATTCTCTAGGCCCTCTCGTGAGATATGATTCGGAAAGCATGGCCATGCACGACTCGGTTAAGTGTTAACCGAGGCGATCGACTAAGAGTTAGTCGGGTGAATCACTTATCTCGGATCGAGAAGAGAGTCAGACTATTTAAGGGATGACAATTATTCACCTATAGTCTGACAAGGTATATCGTGAGGCAAAAGGGACTCGGACGTAAGTCACATTGGAAAGGCAAGTCGTCATGACTCTTGTTGGAGATATGCCCTAGAGGCAATAATAAATGTAGTTATTATTATATCTTTGTGTTTATGATAAATGTTTACATTCATGCTATAATAGTATTAACAAGGAAACCATTAATACTTGTGTGATTTGTAAACTTAATTTGAAGTCCCTAGTATAGCCTCTATACTTCACTAGCTTGTTGGTTGATTAATGATTGTGGTTTCCCTATCATGAACATTGAGATGTTATCAACAACAAGATCATATCGTTAGGAGAATGATATGGTGGACATACTCCTATAGATAAGCGTAGCATAAAGATCAAGTCATTTCAATAGTTCAATTGCTATATGCTTTACGATACATAGTAACCTAATTCTTCCTTGACCATGAGATCATGCATATCACCTTTACGGATGGATGCTTTGATGACATCAAACACCACACCGTAACTGGGTGGCTATAAAGGTGGCATTAAGTGTTCGGAAAGTATTGGTTGAAACACATGGATCAAGAGTGGGATTTGTCCATCGACATGACGGATAGATATACTCTGGGCCCTCTCGGTGGAATGTCATCCAATTAGCTTGCAAGCATGTGACTTGGTCACAAGGGATCACATATCACGGGAACGAGAAAAGAGTACTTATCAGAAACGAGGTTGAACTAGGTATGCGAGAGATCTGACGATCATAACCTCGGATAAGTAACATATCGTGAGACAAAGGGAAATTGGTATCGTATGTAAGTGGTTCATTCGATCGCAAAGTAATCGTAGAAATATGTAGAGCCATATGAATTTCAGATTCCTCTATTGGTTATTGTTGAGAAGTGTCTCGATCATGTCCGCATAATTCACGAACCGTAGGGAGACACACTTAAGGATTGACGTTGTTTGAGTAGTTATGGTATTATGAGAAAGAGACCGAATGTTGTTGAGTCTCGGATGGGATCCGGATATCACGAGGTGATCCGGAATGGTCCGGAGAATAAGATTCATATAAGGAAAGTCCGTTTGAGTTCGGGAATGATTAGGTGTTTTCATCGGGAATGTTCTAGAAGGTTCGGATTGTCCGGCACTCAGGGGGAGGTACATGAATGTGTCATTACTTATTGGAATGATTGCATCATGTACTAAGTGTTCTTGCTGTCCCAAATAAAGGATTAAATTGAATCCTAAAACAGAAAAGTCAAATGTCAGTTTGAAAGTCAAGCGCCAAAACAACAAGCTGTGGGAAACAAGAAAGAGGTGTTGGAAACCGACTTTGGGAGGAGTCTCCTCCCCAAGCGTAGCCACCAAGGCCGACTTGGGGAGGGACTCCCCTCCCCTGGCCGCGCCTCCCCACCTATAAAAGGAGGGGCAGGGCTCCCCTCCTAGACACACAACTTTCTACCTCTAAATCTCCGGTTTAGAGCCGTTTTGGTTTAGAGCTTCTAATTGCTTTAGCCAGGTTTAGAGCCTTCTAATTGGTTTAGAGCCTTCTAATTGGTGTGTCTAATTAATAGACCACTAATAGCCTCTCTCATAAGCTCCACCATACTCGCACCGGCTTAAGGCGAAGCCTGGATTTCCTCTACTTGGTACCACGCGTTGTCTTTCGGAATCGCGAGGAGTGCTACAACCTCCACTGCTGGAACAAGGGAGAGGAAGGTCTTCGTCAGTCGAGCGTGTGACCGATCATGAGGCGCTGCGAGCGTGGCGGCCGGAAGGATCGTCTACACGATCTTGAGATCGGAAGAGTGCGACTACATCACCCACGAGAATCCGCTCTCGTTAAACGCTTTAGGAATCTTGAGGGTAAGTTATACCATCGACTCGTTGCTACAATCTAGTAGATAGATCTTGGCTTGTTTGTTTGTGCGATAGAAAATTTTCGTTTTCCATGCTCGAACCCCTACGATGGTATCGAGCCGTGTCTATATGTAGATTTGTTGCAGTAGTAACACAATGGTCATTGTGGGCGTTGATGCTTTTATTGTCGATTGCTTCTTGTGTACTTTGCATCTTGCGGTATGTTGGGATGAAGCGGCCGGGCTAACCTTACATGACATCGTTCATGAGACTTGCTCCACGCTTGACATGCAACTTGTATTGCATAAGTGGCTTTTGGTGCTGTTTCTCCTAGCATAGTTAAGATCCAATTTACAGGGTGATCAACAATGCTAGTATCAATGTTGTGGTTCTTGTTCGTAAGTTAGAACGACACTTATTGAAAGCCCCAAACCACGTAAAATATGCAAAGAAAGTAGGCGTCTAACTTTGTTTTGCGGGGTGTCTGATGATGTGATATGGCCATGATTGTGATTATATTTGATGTATGCAATGTTCCTTATTGTAAGTCGGCAACGGCGGAAGCCATATGGTTGTCTTTAATTTATGTTAAGACCAGCGTGTCTATTCAAAGTAGTTGTAATAGTTGAAGCCGGTGGGCGACAACCATGGAGAAGCGTCATTGACCTTGATGCAATGCGGTGATGATGGAGATCATGTTCGTGCTTGAAGATGGAGATCGAAGGCACAAAGAAGAAACCATATCATATCACATATATATTGAATTGCATGTGATGTTAATCCTTTATGCATCTTGTATTGCTTAGTAGGCAGCGGTAGCATTATAAGATGATCCCTCATGCACATCAATTTCAAATCATAAAGTGTTCACCCTTAGTTAGCACCGTTGCTAAAGCTTGTTGTTTGAGCACCACGTGATGATCGGGTGTGTTAGATTACGCAAGTGTATACAACGTGAGCAAGACAGATTTGCTCATGCAGAAACTAAGGTTTGATCTTGACGAGCCTAGCATGTACAGACATGGTCTCGGAACACGGATCACCGAAAGGTAAAGCATGAATCATATAGTAGATGTGATGAACATGTCGATTGTTCGCCATTGAAACTATGTCAACTCTCGTGATGATCGGTGTTGATATGGTGGATTTGGTTCGTGTGATCACTAAAACAATGTGAGGGATATTGTTTTGAGTGGGAGTTCACCTAGTTTAATTTTATTATTAATTTGAACTCAATTTGTCATAAACTTAGTCTAAACTATTGCAAATATGTTGTAGATCAATGGCAGCCCCTACCATCAATTTTAATGCGTTCCTAGAGAAAGAAAAGTTGAAAAACAATGGAAGCAACTTCGGATTGGTTCCGCAATTTGAGGATTGTCCTCACGGTGGTAATTTGACCTATGTCTTTGGATGCACATTGGGTGACCCACCTGCAGCTGATGCTTCCGATGAAGTAAAGAATGTTTACCTCGCTCGGAAGAATCGGTACTCCATAGTTCAGTGTGCTATCTTGTATGGTTTAGAATCGGAGCTTCAGAAAAGGTTTGAGGATTGAGACCCATATGATATTGTCGAGGATCTCAAATTGATTTTTGAGACTCATGCGATTGAAAGCTATGAGGCTTCGAAAAGTTCTTTAGCGCAAGATGGAAGAGGCAGCTCGTCGGTGAGCATGTGCTTAAGATGTCAGGCACGCATAAACAAACTTCAAAGCTTGGGTATAGTGATTCCTAATGCTTTGGGGATTTACCGTGTCCTCCAATCACTACCACCAAGTTACAAGAACTTTGTGATGAACTACAACATGCAGAACATGAACAAGAGTTGCCAGAACTCTTTGCCATGTTGAAATCTGCAGAAGCGGAGACCGAGAAAGAGCACCAAGTGTTGTTGGTCAATAAGACCACCAAATTCAAGAAAGGCAAGTCTAAGCAAAGGGACACTTCAAGAAGGGTGGTAAGAAAGCTACCGCCGACGAAGAAGACCAGGCTGGACCTAAGCACGATCTTGAGTGCTTTTACCGCAAGGGAGAAGGTCCTTTGGGCGGAATTGCCCAAAGTACTTGGCGGATTTGAAGAACGGCAACATCAAGAAGAAAGGTATATCGATATACATGTTATTGATGTGTATCTCACTAGTACTAAATAGTAGTGCACAGGTATTTGATCTTGGTTCGGTTGCTCATATTTGTAACTCGAAGCGAGTCTTTGCGAATAAGCGGAAGCTAGCGAAGAACGAGGTGATGATGCTCGTGGGAAACGGATCAAAGGTTGATGTGATCGCGGTCGGCACGCTACCCCTTCATCTACCATCGAGATTAGTTTTATACTTAAATAATTGTTATTTGGTGCCTGCGTTGAGCATGAACATTATATCGGGATCTTGTTTATTGCGAGACGGTTACTTGTTTAAATCTGAGAATAATGGTTGTTCTATTTATATGAGTAATATGTTTGATGCACATGCACCTTTGATAGATGGTCTATTCTTATTGAATCTCGATAGTGGAAATACACATATCAACAACAATGAGGCTAAGCGTTTGAAATCAGCGATAATTAGACCTATATGTGGCAATCGTCTTGGTCTCGAGTGAAACGTATGAAGAAACTCCATTCGATGGACTTCTTGAATCACTTGATTTTGAATCACTTGAAAGATGCGAAGCATGTCGATGGGTAAAATGACTAAGACTCCATTTTACGGTATGATGGAGCGAGCTACGGACTTATTGGAAATCATACATACCGATGTGTGTGGTCCAATGAGTGTAGCATCGTGATGGTTATCGTTATGTTCTTACCTTCACGGATGACTTGAGTAGATATGGGTATATCTATTTCATGAAACATAAGTCCGAAACTTTCGAGAAGTTTAAGGAGTTTCAAAGTGAGGTAGAGAATCAACGTAACAAGAAGATTAAATTTCTACGTTACGATCGTGGAGGTGAATATCTAAGTTACGAGTTTGGCGAGCATTTAAAGAAGTGCGGAATACTTTCACAATTGACACCGCCGGAACACCACAGTAATGGTGTGTCCGAACGTCGTCGAACTCTCTTAGATATGGTTCGTTCTATGATGTCACTTCTGATTTACCGCTATCATTTTGGGGTTATGCATTAGAAACACCGCATTCACTTTAAATAGGGCACCGTCTAAATCCGTTGAAACGACACCGTATGAATTATGGTTTGGGAAGAAACCTAAATTGTCGTTCCTTAAAGTTTGGGGATCTGAAGCCTATGTAAAGAAGTTACTGACGAACAAGCTTGAACCCAAAGCGGAAAATGCGTCTTCATAGGATACCCAAGGAAACTATTGGGTATACCTTCTATCATAGATCCAAGGCAAAACATTCGTTGCCAAGAATGGATCCTTTCTAGAGAAGGAATTCTCTCGAAAGAAGTGACTGGAAGGAAAGTAGAACTCGACGAGGTTGTCGAACCTTCTCGAATTGCGAGTAGCGCGACCGAAGAAATTCCTGTGGTGCCTGCACCAATAAGAGAGGAAGCTAATGATGATGATCATGAAACTTCGGTTGAAGTTGCTACAGAGCCTCGGAGGTCAACGAGAACTCGTACCACTCCAGATTGGTATGATTCCGTTATGAATGTCATGGTGGTGGACAACACCGATGACCCCGAGACATATGAGGAAGCGATGATGAGCCCAGATTCCAATAAATGGCAAGAAGCCATGAAATCCGAGATTGGATCCATGTACGAAAACCAAGTATGGACTTTGGTGGACTTACCGGATGGCCGGAAGACTGTCGAGAACAAATGGATTTTCAAGAAGAAAACAGATGCTGATGGTAATGTTACTGTCTATAAAGCTCGACTTGTCGCAAAAGGGTTTCGACAAATTCAAGGAGTTGACTACGATGAGACTTTCTCACCAGTAGCGAAGCTAAAGTCTGTGAGGATTATGTTAGCAATCGCTGCATATTATGATTATGAGATATGGCAGATGGATGTCAAAACAACATTCCTCAATGGAGACATTGATGAAGAGTTGTATATGATGCAACCCAAAGGTTTTGTCGATCCTAAAGATGCTAACAAGGTATGCAAACTTCAACGGTCCATCTATGGATTGAAGCAGCATCCCGGTTGGAATCAACGTTTGATAAGGTAATCAAAAGTTTTGGTTTTATACAAACTTATGGAGAAGCTTGTATTTACAAGAAAGTGAGGGAGCTCAGTAGCATTCTTGATCTTGTATGTGGATGACGTATTGTTGATTGGGAATGATGTAGACCTTCTTAATAGTGTCAAGGAATATTTGAATAATAGTTTTCAATGAAGGATCTTGGCAAGCAACTTACATATTAGGCATAAAGATTTATAGAGATAGATCAAAACGCCAAATATCATTGTCACAGAGTACATATTTGGACAAAGTTCTAAAGAGATTTGGAATGGAAGAAAGCAAGAAAGGGTTCTTGCCCATGTTTATATCGACCTTGAGTAAAACTCAAAGTCCGACATCGGCAGAAGATAGAGAAAGGATGAGTAAGACTCCCTATGCCTCAGCCATAGGATCTCTAATGTATGCCATGCTATGTACTAGACCTGACATTGCATATGCTGTTAGTTTAACTAGCAGATATCAAAGTGATCCAGGAGTGGATCATTGGACAGCGATCAAAAACATCCTTAAGTACTTGTGAAGAACTAAGGATATGGTTCTTTCTTATGGAGGTGATGAACAGCTCGTTGTTAATGGTTACACCGATGCTAGTTGGAACACAGATCCGGATGATTCTAAATCACAATCCGGATACGTATTTATTTTGAATGGTGCAGCAGTTAGCTAGAGGAGTGCAAAACAAAGCGTTGTGGCGAGATCTTCAACTGAATGAAAGCAGCAGTTACATGGCTGCTTCGGAGGCTTCACAAGAAGCGATATGGATGAAAGAGTTCATTACAGAGCTGGGTGTGGTTCCAAGTGCGCTGGACCCAATGTCTATCTACTGTGATAACATGGGCGCCATAGCCAATGCGCAAGAACCAAGGTCACACAAGAAGCTGAAGCATATCAAGCTGCGTTTTCACGCTATTCGAGAACATATCCAGGATGGGGATATAAAGATTTGCAAAGTACACACAGATCTGAATGTGGCGGATCCATTGACTAAACCTCTCCCGAGGGAAAAACATGACCAACAAAGCGCCATGGGTGTTCGGTATAGTACCATGTAATCTAGATTAGATGACTCTAGTGCAAGTGGGAGTCTGTTGGAGATATGCCCTAGAGGCAATAATAAATGTAGTTATTATTATATCTTTGTGTTTATGATAAATGTTTACATTCATGCTATAATAGTATTAACAAGGAAACCATTAATACTTGTGTGATTTGTAAACTTAATTTGAAGTCCCTAGTATAGCCTCTATACTTCACTAGCTTGTTGGTTGATTAATGATTGTGGTTTTCCTATCATGAACATTGAGATGTTATCAACAACAAGATCATATCGTTAGGAGAATGATATGGTGGACATACTCCTATAGATAAGCGTAGCATAAAGATCAAGTCATTTCAATAGTTCAATTGCTATATGCTTTCTGATACATAGTAACCTAATTCCTTCGACCATGAGATCGTGCATATCACCTTTACGGATGGATGCTTTGATGACATCAAACACCACACCGTGGCGGGTGGCTATAAAGGTGGCATTAAGTGTTCGGAAAGTATTGGTTGAAACACATGGATCAAGAGTGGGATTTGTCCATCCACATGACGGATAGATATACTCAGGCCCTCTCGGTGGAATGTCATCCAATTAGCTTGCAAGCATGTGACTTGGTCACAAGGGATCACATATCACGGAACGAGAAAAGAGTACTTATCGAAGCGAGGTTGAACTAGGTATGCGAGAGATCTGACGATCATAACCTCGGATAAGTAACATATCGTGAGACAAAGGGAAATTGGTATCGTATGTAAGTGGTTCATTCGATCGCAAAGTAATCGTAGAAATATGTGGGAGCCATATGAATTTCCAGATTCCTCTATTGGTTATTGTTCGGAGAAGTGTCTCGATCATGTCGGCATAATTCACGAACCGTAGGTAGACACACTTAAGGATTCGACGTTGTTTGAGTAGTTATGGTATTAGGAGAAAGAGAACGAATGTTGTTCGGAGTCTCGGATGGGATCCGGGATATCACGAGGTGATCCGGAATGGTCGGAGAATAAGATTCATATAAGGAAAGTCCGTTTGAGTTCGGAATGATTAGGTGTTTTCATCGGGAATGTTCTAGAAGGTTCGGATTGTCCCGCACTCAGGGGAGGGTATATGAATGTGTCATTACTTATTGGAATGATTGCATCATGTACTAAGTGTTCTTGCTGTCCCAAATAAAGGATTAAATTGAATCCTAAAACAGAAAAGTCAAATGTCCGGTTTGAAAGTCAAGCGCCAAAACAAGCGTGGGAAACAAGAAAGAGGTGTTGAAACCGACTTTGGGAGGAGTCTCCTCCCAAAAGGTAGCCACCAAGGCCGACTTGGGGAGGACTCCTCCTGGCGCCTCCACCTATAAAAGGAGGCGGGGCTCCTCCTAGACACACAACTTTCTACCTCTAAATCTCCGGTTTAGAGCCGTTTTGGTTTAGAGCTTCTAATTGCTTTAGCCGGTTTAGAGCCTTATAATTGGTTTAGAGCCTTCTAATTGGTGTGTCTAATTAATAGACCACTAATAGCCTCTCATAAGCTCCACCATACTCGAACCGGCTTAAGCGAAGCCTCATGATTTCCCTCTACTTAGGTACCACGCCGTTGTCTTTGGGAATCGAGGAGAGTGCTACAACCTCCATTTTCTTTGGAACAAGGAGAGGAAGGTCTTTGTCGAAATCCGAGCGTGTGACCGATCATGAGGCCTTGGAGCGTGGCGCCGGAAGGATCGTCTACACGATCTTGAGATCGGAAAGAGTACGACTACATCACCCACGAGAATCCGCTCTCGTTAAACGCTTTAGGAATCTTCGAGGGTAAGTTATACCATCGACTCATTGCTACAATCTAGTAGATAGATCTTGGCTTGTTTGTTTGTATGCGATAGAAAATTTTCGTTTTCCATGCTACGAACCCCTACAACTCTTTGGTACTTGGGAGTCGGCACATTCTGCTAGGAGCCGCTACCGACTGATCGATTGAGAGTCGGACTCCAATCGTGTCCAAGTAGCCATGAGCCTGCGGGGTCACACACTTAAGAGCGGGAGAAAGTTCGGATTGGATCTGAACATGTAATCTGGTTGGGTTGGACCTAAACCGGATTAGGACTGAGTTAGTGAGTTGGACTCACGGTGACTAGTGTTATATGGGCTTTAGTGAATGGGTCGCGCGAGTAGAGCCCACGTTCACTCCCTATATATAGTGGAGCACCGTAACCCAGAAAGGTTAATCGTTGTTCGGTTAGGTCATTCCATGTGTTGGAAACCCTAGTCGCACGGCGATCTGCCCGTAACGAACCTAGCGATTCATGGGGTGCTCCTCCTTGTACGTGTGGATACCAGCAGAGGTGCTGTGCGATCAGCACCAGGACGATCGAATCATGAGGACTGCACTGCATCAACTGACGCGCTTCATCAGTAATCCGCAACCACGCGTCTAGTGGTAAACCTCGTGGCCTTCTACCTCAGCTGGATCTTGGGATCACCACATTAGAGGGAAAAGTTTTGTTTTATCTCTGTGTGGCCCTACAGCAAATGGTTCCCATGAGAATTTATAGTTTCATATATGAGGAAACACATACCAAGACTCACTCTCATAAAAAAGATCCAAAATATGAGCAATAAAAACATTCAAGCAAATTGGAACTTGTATGAGTAATTGTGCCACAAAGGAGCTAGATAATTTAATATCAATTCTAAGTGGCACTACCTCAAATGTCCACATTTTCTAGGTTTGTGATATGCACAAAGCATATGACTCCCCCATAATGTGACAAACCAAGAAATCTCAACAAGAGGAAAATAAATAAATATAGGTATTAATGGAAGTTTATGGAAATGAGTTTATCATGAGAAAGACATACCACATAGAGACTAGATAAACATACAATATAACTATTAAGTGGTTTTCCTCATGTACAGATATTTTAGGATTGTGGAATGCCCAAGCATGGCACTCTCCCAAAACAGAATAGTCCATTAATCCTTCATAAGAGCCTAATAAGGTACCAACTAGAAACAATAAAGGCTCCAAACCAAGAAACACAAATACATGGTGTGCCAACCAACATACACAAAAATACATCATAGGTCAATATAAGTAAGTGGGAAGCACAACATATACAAACACATGCAAGGTACAAAACCAACACATACATTCACAAGGGAGCAAGTAACTATCAATGTAAATGAGTTAAGCACAAGTTACCGCAAGGAGGAACATTGGATGTATGATAGAAGCATGATAACCCAAATGACTTGACTTTGATAAAAAGGCATTGATGAAGATCCCTCAATTCTTCATAAGGTAGCCAAGTCTCCAATGCCCTCAAACAAAACATATTGATCAAGTTTTAGCTTGTTGTTCCCCAACCAAGTTGGGTCCTAAGAAGTTAGTCACAATAGGCTTGGCCACCCAAATGGTTCTTTTCTTGACATCACTTTGGGCACCAAAAAATTTGGCATTTCCACCCTCATCCTTACAAAGAGAATAAGCATCATCAATCAAGATAGGATGGGATGAGGAGTTACCCATGGTGCATGAGTAATAAAGGTGCCCCTTCTCATGGCATATGTAGCAAGTTCTTCTCTTGCCATCTTTCTTCTTGGGAGGAGCTGCACCATGAAGAAGAGCTTGAGGCTCCTTGGGAAGTGGCCCATCTTGATCTTGTGGGGAGCTTGAGGCCGCTTTCCTCGTTGCTTCTCACTAAGAGGCTTCTTCTTCAATGGGAAATCCCTCACATGATGCCCTTCTTCCTTGCACTTGAAGCACACAATGTTGGCTGGATTCTTCACTTGTCCTTAGCCCTTCTTCTTGTAGCCCTTGTGCTCAACATGTTAGTGGGCTTGTTATTGATGTTGGAGTTGAATCCAAGCCCACTCTTGTCACTTGGGGGATGTCGCACACTCAACATGTTCTTGAGTTTGCTCTTCCCTTCATGACACCTTTTCAAGTCATTCTTCAAATAAGTGACTTGATCCTTGAGCTCTTTGATTTCCTCTAAATGGTTAGTATCAACAAAAATACTAGAGGAAGTAAATGCTTCATTATTAGAGCAACAAGGCAAAGAATGCAATTCATCACAATATATAGCATGGTTGTGAGTGGATGAATTACAAGGACTAGCACATGGCAATATAATATTTGGAGTAGATATGGTACTAATGTCCACATGAGGCCCACTAGATGTTACCTTTGACACAATGGCCTCATGAGCTAACTTTAGCCTACCATGGGAGACTAGAAGATCCTCATGCGAGCTCGATAGCTTCACATGACTTTCTTCTAATTTCCCATAGTTGCTAGTTAGCAAAGGAAGTTGAGCCTTGAGCTCAACATTCTCCTTCAAGATAAACGCTTCACTAGAAATAGAGTTAGTAGCACAAGCATCAGCATAATTAGAAAAAGGTGAGGGAAACTTGCAAATCTCTTTAGAATATAAAGCTTTAAGTTACTCATGTGACTCGGTGAGTTTGATGATCTCACCCTTGATGACCCTAGAGCCATTGTTGAGGTGCTCAAAATCCTCATGGAGTTTAGCATAAGCAACTTCAAGTTCATCATTTTTAATTTGAAGGGCACTTGCCACCTCAATATCTCTATCATGATATTTATTCACTCTAGATAGCTCTAGAGCAAAGGTCTCCTCAAGATATTCCTTAGTGGTTTTCAAGAGCTTCATTTAGATTTTCAATTTCATTAGCATACTCACGATTAAGACTACTTATTTTATCAATTGTGTCCTCATGCTCATATATTAGTTGCTTACTTTCAATAGCACAAGTAAAGATTTCAATGAAAGTAGAGCAAGCATTTTTATTAGGATGAAGAGCACGAAGGACTAGCGCCCCTTCTCTTTTAAAGAAGCAACATCATCATCTACTTCTACATGATCAACATTCACATCATCATGAAGTATAGTGGTGTCCAAAGGAGAGGTTACCTTTGAACCCTTAGCCATGAGGCACAGGTGAACATTGGGAGAACGTGATGATGGGGGAACACATGAAGCTCCAATCTCAACCTTGCCTTGGCCCAATAATTCTTCGATTTCCTCTACATGGTTAGCAACACAAGTACTAGAGGAAATAGAAGCATATTCATCATGGCAACAAGGAAAAGCAAGCATATCATCATGAGACATATTCAAGGCATTTATACATGATATGCAAGGGCAATCAACACTAGGATGTAAATCACATATGGTCCTACAAGTGTTCATGCCCAAAGATACAACATTGTAATGAGATAGAGACAAAGGATCATGAATGGTAATCTCACTATCTACATTGCAAGTTCTATCACCACTCACCATATCATTGTCTTGAGACAACTCATATGTTGATGAAGTGGAAGAAGATGACAACGCATCACGGCCGGAGGTGGAGGGAACACAATCATCCTCATTATTCTTGGACACATCATATTTTGCTTGAAGCTTGGTCCAAATATCATGAGTATTCCGGAAAGGCATGATTGAAGAAAGAACTACAAATCTCACAATATTAACAAGCACATTAGATGCTTGAGCTTCGAGATAAGAGTTTATCTCCTCCTCCAAAGGTAGATTTTGGGGATCCTTAGGAGGAGACAAACCCATATCTAGAATTCGCTCAATATTTGGGTCAATGGCCCGGAAATGACTAAGCATGCGAGTACGCCAAACATCATAATGAGTGCCAACAAATGTAAATGTGTGAGAGTGCACTAAACCCCTAGGAGACATCTTTACTCTCGAGGCGGTGAAGCCTAAGAAGCGAGAGACCTCGCTCTGATACCAATTGAAAGACCAAAGGACGCCGCCTAGAGGGGGGTGAATAGGATTTTAAAATTATTACGGTTTAGGCTCAAATAAATGAGGAATAAAACTAATGTTTAATTTATTGAGCATAAAACCTAACCACTAGGTTCACCTAAGTGCACCAACAACCTATGCTAAGCAATACAAGCAACAAGGTGATAGCAAGATATAAATACTTCAAGCACGATGGCTATCACAAAGTAAAGTGCATAAGTAAAGGGCTCGGTTGAGAGATAACCGATGGACATGGAGACGAAGATTTTTTTCCCGAAGTTCACTCTCAAAGAAGCTACGTCTCCGTTGGAGAGGTGCGATGGCGCAATGCTCTCCGAACGCCACAAATGGCTCACCTCGAGGTGTGGTGGCTCGATGCTCACCCAATGCCACACAAGGCCTCACCCCGGATGCGGAATCACACAACTCACCGATGCCACAAAAGGCTCACCCTATTCTCCCGAATGCGCACCACAAAAGGCGGGAACTCGCTCCACTATGGGACTCTTGAGGGCGGTCACCGAACCCGTACAAGATTGGGGCTATCTCCACAACTCAATTGGAGGCTCCCAACAACGAATCCACAAAAGGCTACAATGCCACAAAAGGCCAACAAAGACACAAAAGACTACAAGACCATAAAAGGTCAACAAGACCACAAAAGGTCAACAACCCAACCACACAACCGTCTAGGGTTCCAAGAACCCAAGAGTAACAACCCCACAAGTTTGTACTCGCCGAATCTCCGAGGAGAACTCAAACCTATGCAACAAATGCAAGGGCAAGTTCTTCACTCTCAAATTTCAACAAAGCTACAAAATCTATTGGGGGAATAAGGGAGGAAGAACACAAGAGGATAACACAAAACTCTCCAAGATCTAGATCCCAATGATTCCTTCACAAAGAAGGGATTTGATTTGGTGGGATTATAGATCTAAATCTCCTCTCTCAAATCCCTCAAAGATATGCAAGAATCATGGGAGGGACAAGGGAATAGGGCAAGCTTTTGAAAGTCAACAATGGAGGAGAGAGAGTAGAAGAGCTAGCAAAAATGGCCTCCAAAGTTGGGGAAACAATAGGGAAGAGGGGGGCCTTAAAAAGGGCAAGAGAAACCTGCCCGTTTAGGCCAGATTCGCGCACCACCGGAACTTCCGGTGATCCACTGGAACTTCTGGTAAATCAAAACATAAGTTACTGAACCTTACCGGAACTTGGGTCGGAACTTGGGACAGAACTTCCGCTCAAGCAAAAACGCAGGACAGCATTGCACGAAAACTTCAATAACTTTTAATTCCGGACTACGTTTTTGATGATCTTGGGCTCATTTTGAAGAGAACGGAAATATCTACAAGATTATCCAAAGAAATATCATATTCCAGCATGGAAGGATAAAACCAAATTGAGAAAGGTATGACCTCTCTAGAAGCGATGAACCGGTAAAACCTCCAAAACCCAAAACACAAGAAGTTGAGCTCGGAGACTCCGATTGGGATGAAACCAATTTTGTTGGAAATATAAAACCAAGTAGAAACCAAAAAATGTGAAATATTGGATACCACCAAGGGAGAAAATATCAAGTATATATATGTGAGATATCTTCTAAGGTATGGAGCCGGAAAAAACCCGCACAATCAAGAATGCAATAAGATATGCAAGGAAAATCCTTATTTGATGAACTAGATATTGTTATGATGATAATCACAGTCTCTAGATCCTCTCATGGAAAATAACCAAATAACAACCAAGAAATATGATGCTATGAATGCAAAGGTTTGAGCTCTCTACGAACGATGCGATCGAGACACCCGCTTGAGATCCCATCTTGATAGTACGACTATCTATCGTAAACCCGGTCTCCCAACAACACGAGACCGGAAAAAGAGAAGCCCTATCAATATCATACCTTTGCCTTGAGAAATCCACTTGAACTTGATGTAGACCGTCTTGTTCTTCTCAAGTGGGAACACCTTTCTTGATTGCTCTTGCTTGATGAAGATGAGGACTTGCAAATTTCTCCCCCATACTCCATGGGGAAACTTCTTATTTGAACTTGTCTTCATCACTCCATGATCACGAGGATGGCAAGCTTCAAGCATGTGGTCTTCTAGATATGGCGCATCTTGAGCTTGCCCTTATTCATCCCTTCTTGAGGTTGATCCATCTTGATGCAACTCTTTGCACTTGTCTTGATCAACCTCCAAGCTCCTTATTTCTTCATGATTCAACCTTGAGACCAACACATGGCACAAGCGATGCCAATGGACAAACCTACAAGTAAAACTAAATTTACACATTAGTCCATACATGCCCTTTCACCTAGTTTTATATATTAATTTTCTAGTACAACATTCCTGAACTTTTTATACCGCATAGGCTGTACTTTCACTGGTGTGATGGTTGAACTTACCTGTTTTTCCTATTTTTTACAATGCATTCCTGCTTCATGTAGATGTACTTAATTTATGTTTTTAGTTTTGCACTTATCTGGATTCTTAGGATGAACTTCCATGGTTAGTGTAGTTGTACTTACATATTTTTGTATTTACGAAGGACTCTCATAGTTTTATGTATGAATTTTCTGGTAAAGCATTCTGAACTTTCTGTACCTCCTAGCTTGTACTTTCCCTGGTGTGATGGTTAAAATTACATTTTTTTTCCTATTTTTTACAATGCATCCCTGCTTCATGTAGATGTACTCTTACTTTTGCACATATGTGGATACATAGGGCGAATTGCCATGATTAGTGTAGTTGTACTTACCAATTTTTGTATTTATGAAGGACTCCCATAGTTTTATATATGAATTTTATGGTATAGTATTCCTAAACTTTCTGTACTTCGTAGGTTGTACTTTCCATGGTGTGATGGTTGAACTTACCCTTTTTTCATATTTTTACAACAAGGTGCTTAACCATCGATGCATGGGAACTTAGTAAGTTAAAGCTGGGTGCTAGATCATGGTGCCTATTTGTGGTGCTTAACAAGTTATGTTGTGGTGCTGAATCAAATTGGTATTTGTGTGATGGATTTGGGTATAGAACACATGTTAATCCCCATCTGTGCTTGCTCAAACGTGACTACAAAGCATGTCTTCTTTTTTTCTTGATCTCGATTCTTGGCATGTGATATGTTAATGAAACATGACAATTAGCTTCAAGGTACTTGATCACATTGACCTCTGATATTTGTATTTCTGATTTTTAGTTGCTAGGTGAGTTTCTTATTTTCTTGGCATCCAAAGGTTGTTAGTTGATTCTATGGGTCCAAAAACGTGGGTTATTAACATATTCCTCACGGCTTTTTGTTGGCTAGTTGATCACATCTTCCCGGACAATCAACACCTCGCGCCTCCGCACCACAGTCATGGCTAGTACTCGCCGCTTGACACCAATCTACAATGCCATTGTTGGCTTGTACATCTCCATTTCCATCTCCGGCATCAAGTCCTGGCTCCAGCATTCCATTTACGTGGTGGAGCGCTCGTCGGCCGTGCCTCCTTTGGCAGTGGTCGCCGCGCCAAACAAGATGTCGTTGTCCCTCCATGTTCCTCGCAAGCTCAGTAGACGATGGTTCCGTAGCGTCTCCAGGTTGGTGATCTTGGAGTAGTTCTCTAGTATTTTTAGGCAGTATGGAGTAATTCTCAAGTCTTTGCATAGTAATATGAATGTGTTCCCTTCTCTCTTGCCGCTACCCGCGAGCGATGGGGCGAAGCCTCGAGCCCAGCTTCTCGTCCCCCTTCTTCCTCCCATGCCATCGTCGCCAGGAAAAGCCCGGGCGTGGGGCGACCTTGCCTGCTTGGTTAGAGGGGGATCCCGTCTCGCAGCAGTGCGCTGGCGACGTTGTTTCTTTGACTGGTAGCGGCGATGCTGGAGGACCAGCCCGACCCACCATGGAGCAGCAGCCGGGCCGAGCAGGCTAGATCTGGGACAATGAGGGCCTGATCTTGGCCTTGCGGGCCACGACCGCCATGTCCTTGGCCTCGGCGGTGTCTGGGGGCCCCGATCTGGTGCCGACCTGGCAGATCCGATTAGGGTTAGCAGGGCGTGATGGCATGCAGCCCAGAGGCGCCGTGGCTGCCCTGTCCATCGCATCTTTGCTGTCGAGTGCGAGCTCAAGACGGATCCGACAAGGGTGCTTCACAAGTTCATACATGGTGCTGAATAATTTGAGAAGAGCAAAATTGTCTAGCCTTCTCTTTGTTTTACTTTTAGAAGCCTAAACACAGTGCAATGTACAAGCTAGATTGGTAATCTTCTAGCTGTGCAGGTAAACTGGATTAGCTACTTGATCTTCTAATTCTTAGTGCCAATTGAATGGCCTCTTTTGCCAACTGACTGTCAAGGTAATAGTTTGGTGTTCAAATATTAAACATTATGTGATTAGTAATTGTATTTGACCAGGTACCTGACCGTAGGTATTTGACTGTAGTTAGTGAAAGTACTTAGAAGCAAAGTACACGTGGTTTCAATTGATGGCCATTTTTCAATCTGAAATCTTAGTTACTTCTAGCATAGCATATGTTTGTTCTAATTCATTGAAAGATACTTGGAGGTGCTTAACAAGTTTCTCTGGATGCAGAATCATATGGGTTCTTAACGAGTTTCTTTGAGGTGCTGATGAGTGCTTGATAAGTTTATCTAAAGTGTGGAATCCAATGGTGCTTAATGGGTTAAATTGTAGTGTCGAGTAAGTTAAAACAAGCTGTTGAGTCATGGTTTAAGATCTACCGCGGCATTGTGTGTTGTCAAATCAAACATCCCAGCCTTCTGAATAATGTGAAAGAATGTCTAAAGTGGATGTGCAAATTCATATAATGTATTTTCAAAGCATGTTTATGTATGTTTCTTTTACTTGGGTACAACGTGCATTAACCACAAGTATTACTCTGTATTTAATATTGTTAGATACTTAATGGCGACTCTATTGTGTGTTCACTATCCCAATAGTTATCTTGCAAGTTTGATTATTTTGTCTCTATTTATTAGGTATTTAACAATTGATGCTGGGGTGCCAAATGCATCTTGCAGTACGGTACTTGACAAGTTAATTTGTGGTGTCGAATAATATGAGCACATGATTCATGTGGTGGTGTGGAACCTATCATCGGGACAAGTACTTGATGAGAATGAATCGGGCGCCGATAAAACAGTAAGTACTGACATGCAACATTCTTTTGAACTTGCTGGTACCAACGTAGATAGTTTTCAGCGCCTGACTGTTATATTTGATCATCAACCCCGAGCTTTATAAGATGAGCTTTGTCTTGTAAATTTCTCTGCCTGCCTGAGTATGTCTTGTTGAACGACACTAGTGCGGATCATTAGATAAGGACATTGCACGGATGCTGGCTAGTGCCGTGTCTTCTCTTTGGCTAGTGCACGAATGTTGCTGAACGACACTAGTGCAGATCATTAGTTCTTTGTCTGTTGATGCTTTCTGTCTTTAAAAACATAATACTCATGAACCTGATTTGATAAAAAAATGTTTGTCTACTTTTAAATACTTAAAAATTTCAAGTGCTTTTAGTGTGCGATGTTATGTTTTTATGAACCCTGTGTTGTGGTCACATCTGAGTCCATTATGTATGTTTGCAGTGATCATATTAAGCTGCAAGTCCCCATTTTGAGATGCTTTTTTGGTTATTATGAATTGTTCACCGTGATCATCCGAATCCAGCCCGTTCGATAGTGCTCATCATTCAGAAAAAATCCATCCATTATTTTTTTACGATGACCCAGGCTACTCGACAGTTTGGAAATAGCGCCATCCGACCAGAGCGTGGCTTTGTTTGTATCGAAGCATAGAGAGTAGATCCTTGAATCTCTGGATAACTGATCCCCTTGGTTCATGAGAACTAAATCCACTGGCACATATTTTTGAGCATGAATGTAGATGTTGAATTACTTGTTTGGGAATATTGGCTATATACTTATCCCCGTGTGCACGATTTTAATTGAATATATTTGGGTTTATTTAACATGGCGGTTTTGGTTGATTCTTATTCATTTGTTCATGTTTATTTCTTGCTAGACTTCACACAAACTCCTCTATAGGTGCTCGACGAGCTTGTGATAATGAATACCAACCAAGGTGAGACTTGCAAATTGTCGATCAAGGTGAGTGCTCAACTAGGTCTGTTGCAGTGCCGAATGGAATCAAGGTGCTGATCGAGGCTGTGAAAGTAGTACCATGGAGGCATCAAACATGTCATTAACCGACATAGTATGTAGATATGGACTAATTAGATCTAGATTATGTATGGGTTTGACATGAATCAAACGTCTTATAACTTCAAACAAATCTCACATTTGTTGATCTTAAAGGCTAGCTTTTGTTAAGATTTCACCCTGGTTCTAACAAACTCAAGAACAAAACAGTTATTATACAAATCTAAAGAATGTGTTATCAGAGCCTGGTAGCTAGTATGTGCTACACTGTTATCTTGCTGGTTCTACTGAACACATCAATGCATGTACAGAAAAACACCCTGGTTCACCATGATTGCAGTTTGTGTTTGACGCTGAAAGTTGTATGTAGTGTCTAACTAAATCTGTGATGACCTGATTGCAGACAAAGGATCCATCCAACTATTCGGGACAATATCAGGCTAACAAGCCTATTTGGACACCTAACAGAATTATGGCATGCGTTAGGTACCCTGCAACCAATATCAGCCCACTAGATGAGTGGTGCAAGTGTTTGAATTTCAAAACAGGTGGGCCAGGTTCCTGCACTGTGTGATGTGACAGACTGTGGGCTGACAGGGGCCGTAAGCCCAGTTAGGGCTTGTTTGGTAGGAGGGAACCCAGCCTTTTCCCAGGGAAATAAATCCACTAGTAGGGAGGTGGGGAATAAAATCCCGGCGATTTAAACTGTTTTCGTGGATTCCCGGTCAGGATTTGATTTCCTGGGATAAAAATCCCGTTACATCCAAACAAGCCCTTATGGGTGTTGTTCCGCCTTGTCTCTTTTTTTTCTATTTTTCAAACTTGGAATCAAAAATTTGCTGCAAACAGTGTCCAAATAGACCAGCCAAACTGTCACAAGTTTCCACATTTGCTTGAGAATGCCATGTGCTAGGTGAGAGAAACTCATTTCATAAATAGATGATGAAAATGAGAAAAGAAATAGAGGATCTATTGGGTACCCATCTCAAAGCATGTATGTGGTGATAGATGCTTCCTCTAGGGAGTATAGACAGTACCATATTATATATATATTATATATATAGAGAGAGAGAGTTCAAGCAGAGTAAGGCTATTGATTCCTTCGTCGGGAGAAAGTAACTAGCTTGGCATCTATGGGAGCAATTACGATACTATAGTTGGCGTATTCAGTTAGCACAGATGTTAGCGAAGTCTTAGACGCGAGTCCCTTTCCCTCACGCACATGTCTTTGGTGACACCTATGTACAAACTTTGACAAGAAAGTAGAGAGTAAGGGCATCTTAGTCTCCTACATGCCTACAAATACCACCATAGAGATAGAAAGTCTCATCGGATAAAAGTATTTACCGATAAAAGCACACAATAAATCCAAATGGTTTCTGGGTTCCATGAGAAGGGAGAAACAAGAAGTGAATAACTCTTTTGGAAAATGCTCCAACCTCGAGGTTCGCCGGCCGACATTCGTCCGCACCTATCCTCGACGATGACGAAGAAGAAGCAAACAAAGCGAAAGCCTCCGAGTGACATAGGAAGACCATTTGAACAGATCCTCCATCCCAAGGCGGTTCCCCCGACCAAAGTGTTGCTGGAATGGGAAGTATACTCTGATTATATGTTTAGTCTGGTTGTCAAACCTACAACATCACGAGATATGTAGATACGTCCAGTAGAAACATCAAGACATTTGACACCTTTATGGAGTGGGCTATATCCTAGAAAGACACATTGTTTGGAACGAAACGCAAGTTTGCGCGAGTTATATGGTCGAAGATTAGGCCAGCAAGCACAGCCAAAAACACGTAGAGAATCATAGTTGGGCTTAACACCAAGAAGCTTTTCAACAGGGGGGTCATGATTAAGAACTTTGGTGGGAAGCAAATTTATGAGAAAAGTTGCTGTAAGAAACGCTTCATCCCAATGTTTGAGAGGCATAGAGGCGTTGGCAAGTAATGCAAGACCAACTTCAACAAAATGGCGATGTTTACGCTCAGCCGAACCATTTTGTTGGTGAGCATGGGGACATGAAACATGATGTGTAATGCCAACTTTTTGAAAGAAACTATGAAGCTTTTCATATTCACCTCCCCAATCTGTTTGCATGGTGATAATTTTTTGACCAAATTTTCGTTCAACAAGTTGTTGAAAATTAAGAAACACTTGATATACATCAGACCGCTTTTTAAGCAAATAAATCCAAGTAAATTTGCTATAATCATCAATAAAGCTTACATAGTATGCATGTTTGCCAACAGAGAGAGGCGATGGACCCCATACATCAGAAAACACTTGTTCCAAAGGAACAGTGGACACAATAGTGGATATAGGATAGGGTAATTGATGACTCTTCGCTTGTTGACAAGGATCACACACATAGGGACTTATTTTAGGCGAATATGAGAGTTTATTTTTCCTAAGAACTTGTTGAACAATGAATGAAGACGGATGTCCTAGACGACAATGCCATGTGGATGATGAAGGCTTGGTAGTGATGAGGGCTTGCTTGTGGGATCCAGTGGAGGTTGGAACAAGAGGATATAGACCGTCATGGCAAGGGCCTTTAAACATGATTTGCTTCGTGGCCTGATCCTTGATAAAAAAGAAGGAAGGGTGAAACTCAATGAAGGCATTATTGTCTAAGGCAATTTTATGGGCAGATAAAAGACTCTTGGAAGAATTTGGTACATGTAATATATTGCGAAGGTGTAAAGAACTATGAGGGGTATGCAAAATTGAATTACCAACATGTGCAATGTCCATACCTATACCACCAGCATTGTACACCTGATCACGCCCCTTGTAGTCATCTCGAGAGTGTAATTTGTTTAATTCTCCAGTAATATGATTTGTAGATCCACTATCCATGTACCAATTTGTATCAACACCATATGCACCTTTTTCTTCGGTGCGGGAATTATCATCATCATCCCGATCAGAGTATCTCCACCAACAATCGCTGGCAGGGTGACCATATTTTTTGCAAATCTGACAGGTGGTATCAACAAAGGGAGTAGAAACGCGGCCACGGCCGCGCCCTCCTTTTGGTCCACCACGTCGATCCTGCTGGCCACCGTATCGATCTCGTCCATCTCGATCTCGGTGATACTGTCCTCCCCTGTCACGATCACCATAGCGATCCCGAACACCATCACGTCGATTTTGACCCCCACCATCACGGAAGTGTCCGTCACGCCGATCCCCATCCGGGCGACCATAGTCCCGGCGGAAGGCGTCACGGGTAGCATAAGAGGGGCGACGACCACCACCGTCACGGCGGGCAAGATTTGCTGAGGACGTGAAGGATCCCTGACTTGTCTCAGACAACATGTTTTCACGCATATCAAACGCCTGTAGCTGAGCACACAGATCATTGAGGGTTGTGGAGGGTACAGCGTTGATAGAAGCAACGAGGGGAGTGTACGTGCCGTCAAGGCCATTGAGAATATAGCCTTTTAATTCATCATCATCAACCGTTTTGCCAGCAGCAGCAAGTTCAGAGACGAACCCTTTCATCTTCAGGATATATTTGGTTGCCGTCATATCAAGTTTCTTGGTGTTGGAGAGGGCGCCTCGGAGCATGTTGACCTTGGCGCGGGACTGTGAGGAGAAGAGATCTTCCAAAGCAGTCCAAACTTCAGAAGTATGGTTAAGACCCATGACTTGAGCAAGGAGATCTGGACTCATGGATTTGAGCAGATAGCTCAGAACGGTTTGATCACGAGCAAGCCAAACACTGTAGTCTGGATTCTGGATCGTGTGCCTTTTCTTGTTTTAATCCTCAACCTCGATTGTTTTTACCGGGGCGACGTCGGAGCCATCTAGTAGCCCCATGACTTGGGCGCCGCGGAGGGTCGGAAGAACTTGTGTCTTCCAAAAGAGCTGGTTGTCGCGAGACAGCTTGTCCGTCAATGGAGATCCAAGGGCTGCAGCTAGGCTAGCCATGGTGGATGTCAAAGAAGAAGAAGTCATCGCTGGTGAGGGAGGGGTTGGGCGGCGATGTTAGGCGGCCGATTGTTTCTGGTGTTTGCCGGTTGTGGCTCGGCAGGAGGCCGGCGATTTTTTTTTCTGTAGATCGGATCTTTCAGAAGCTAGACGTGTGGAGGACCTGGCTCTGATACCATGTAAACAATAGTTGAGGACCGTACCTTGAGTCTAGGCCGGGTTGCATGTTAAATAGTGAGAAGACACAACGTACAGGAAACCTAAACCCTCTGGCATACGATACCAGGTCGGGTCGGAGACAAGCCTGATTACAACTTTAACACTACTATGTGTCGTTTGCTCTCTTTGGCTGTTACTCGAGGATGTCGCTTTGCCAATTGAATGTTCAAGATGTTTTTCACCAAGGAGTTCTGGAGAAAGAGGTATGTATACACCAGCCTTCAGGTTTTGTTGATCCTGCTCGTCTTCATCATTTGTGTCGCCTAGTGATGGTGCCGACCTAGTTCCCCAACCCTAGTTTGTTCAACAAATATTAGAGCCAGATATCAGTTAATGTTGTTCCTAACTACTTTCTGTTGTGTTCACTTGAGGCATTCACCTACTTTTGGTTTCACCGCCACCTTGGTAGGGTCGCCATTGGCTCGCACGAGGATGCATGAGGATGGTGTTGTTAGCACTACCCAACCTTACAAGCAGGGGCTTGTTGATGGTGTCTTCGGAGACCATATGCTTTAGCTTTATAGCACCCCTAGTAATATGAGTGTGGCACTAGAAAAAGTAACGAAAGCAACAAATCAGCGGACATCTTTGTGCGAATTTATAAATAAGAAATTTCTTGCCATTTTCTAGTATGTGCCATGCTAGCAAAAAATCGTTTCTCCAACAATATAAGGATTACTTTTCCGAAAATCCGCTTCGTGTGTCATAGGTGTAGAAGATGCATCATTATCTAAAAACTCATTTTAGAATGTCCAGATAATCTGGAAAAGATCATGTGTACATAATCTTCGTGCAATTTTTGGAAAAAAATATTTCTTTAAGTCCAGTGTAATAAAGGATATTTTTCTATGCCCTAATATAACTAAATTTTTTTCAAGACACGCGCGAGCCTCGCGTGTCTTCTTTCATTAAGGTAGAGATAGAGCTATGTTACAAGAGGAATCCAGGGTCGAACATCCTCGCCCTAGAAAACCACACTCACACCTTGGTTACATCTCACAACGATATGCTTCTGCCTAGTTTCACCGTCCTCCACAATTCAAAGGTTTGCCTGATTCCGCTACAGACTACAAGAGGCGACGAAGATTTCATGTCGAACACACGCGCATTGCATTCCATCCATAGAGATCTCACGACAAGCGCGACCAGAGCATTAAGCTCCCTCCTATTCTCTGATGCCACTGCCGCCTTCATTGTGGGCCACCAGGTGCCCAACCTGTCCTCCTCAGATGGTGTGAACCGGTGGACGCCGAAAACTCTGAGGCAGAAGTACCACACTTCTCGCACGAATGGGCACTGCAAAGAGAGGTGGTCCACCGTCTCCAGCACCTGACAGCATAGCACGCAGCTATAGGGGTGCTGAAGGCCGCGCCGCTGCAGCCTATCCGCTGTCCATAGCCTGTTGTGAAGCAAGGTCCATGTATGCAACTTCACTTTTAGAGGCGCAAACGAGTTCCAGACCTGGCGGGTGATATGTCGGAAACGTATTTATAATTTTTGATGTTCCATGCTTGTTTAGTATCTACTTTGCTTTACTTTGTCTTCACTTTGAGGTATTTTTATATGTTTTCTGGACTAACCTATTAACAAGATGCCACAGTGCCAGTTGCCTGTTTTCTTCTGTTTTTGGTTCCAGAAAAGGCAGAAAATGAATATTCTAGGAATTGGATGGGACAAAAGCCAAAGTCATTATTTTACCTGACACGGCACCGAACCACGAAGCAGAGATGGAGGAGGACACCAGGATGGCCACACCCTAGGTGGGCGCAGGCTAGCCCTGGTGGCGCCCATAGGGGGTGTGGGCCCCCTGGCCCTCCACCGACCTTGCCTCCTTCGCCTATAAGAAGCCTCCGACCTAAAAAACATAAATAATCTGGGAGAAAGCCACGAAAACCTCTGTAGCGCTGCCGCCACCGAAGGAGAGATTCGGGGGACAGAAAGTCTCTGTTCCGGCACCCTGCCCGGACAGGGAAGTGCCCCCAGAGCCATCTCCTTCGATCTCCATCACCGTTGCTGATTCCCATGATGAGGAGGGAGTAGTTCTTCCTCGAGGCTAAGGGATCTACCGGTAGCTATGTGTTCATCTCTCTCTCTATGCATGATCATATTATGTTCATGAGCTTTGTAATTAAGTAGATCTACTCTGCTACTCAAGTGCTTTAATAGATATCTAGCTCTCCCCACGTGTGTGAAAGTGACAGCGTGCATACCATGGTGGCACTTAGGTTAGAGTTTACATAAATACTCAAGTGCTTTAATTGATCTATGCTTTTCCCCATGTGTGTGAAAGTGACAGCGTGCACGCCGTGGTGGCACTTAGGCTAGATTACATATATATTTGTCATGAGTTATATTTTGAGTTGGGTGTCTTTATGAATTGTGGTGTTTAATGGAACCATCTAACGCTCAAGGTGACAGTGTGGGGTTATCTAGATGGGGAAAGCGGACTTTGAGGTGTGCTGTTATAGCCCTACCATGGATTAGAGTGTCCAACCGGAGAGTAGTTAAGAGTAGTATCATGAAGAGAATATATTTATTGAGAGTGTTCACTAGTGAAATTATGATCCCTAGGCCTTGTTTATAAACATTGAAACACTGTTTGCAACTAGATCTGTTGCATGTTTGCTTGCTTACATCTTTATTTCAGTTTGCCTTTAGTCTCTCACACGTCAACAACAAGTCAGAAGCTCTTTTTTGGCACCGTTACCACTTGTATTTCACTATCTCTTTGTCGAACTAGTGCACCTATACACCTGACAGGTGTATTGGGTGTGTTGGGGACACAAGATACTTCTTGTATCTTGATTGCAGGGTTGCTTGAGAGGGATACCTTTGACCACTTCCTCCCTAAGTTTGATAAACCTTGGGAAATCCACTTAAGGGAAACTTGCTGCTGTTCTACAAACCTATGCAATTGGAGGCCCAACAACTGTCTACAAGAATAGAAGTGCGTAGACATCAAGCTCTTTTCCTGGCCGCTTCTTGAGGTAAAGGTACTCACATCCTCCGGTGTGAGTGCTCGAAGTTATTTCCTTTAGATTCTGTAATTTTGTCCTTTTGTTTCTTGCTTTCACTAGTTAGGCTTAATGGAAAACAACAACAAAATTAGGGAGCTTTATAGTATTTATCTTGAGTTAGGACATGAAGTGTTTGAAGAGAAAATTAAAAAACCTATGGAACTTTATTTGCATGCTAATAGAAATGTTATTAGTATGAATTCTTTGAACACCATTATTGCTAATGCTATGGAAACGTCTAAGCTTGGAGAAGCTAGTTTTTATGAAAATAATATTTTTAGTTCCCCAGCTTTGGAAGATAGCTATTCTATTTCTTATGATGATACCAAACCTCCAATATATGATGATTACAATGATGAGTATGATATTTTTAGTCCACCTACTATTGAGGATAAAATCAATGGTGATTACAATATGACTCCTATATTTCATGATTATGGTGATGAGAATAATAATGATAGCTATTTTGTTGATTTTGCTCCCACTACAATTATTAAGAATGACTATGCTTATGTGGAGAGTAATAATCATCTTATGCATGTGTCTCATGATAAAAAAATTTTATGGGATAGTTATATTGTTAATTTTATCCATATTGCTACTGAAATTTATTATGAGAGATGGAAACATGGTCTTATGTATCTCAACAATATTAAGTTTCCCCCTCTTTATGTTGAAAGTCTTGTAGTTGCACTTGTTTTGCTTTTGTATGCTTGTTGCTTTGTGCTTTCATGGCTTGTTTCTTTACAATATTACTATGCATAGAAAGTGGGTTAGACTTAAAAGTGTTTTGAATTTTCTTCTTAATGCTCTCTTTTACTTTAATTCATATTTCTTATGTGAGCATCTTCTCAAACTATCAAGCCTAACTTAAAGACGGTAAAGAAAATTACTTCTTGGGAGATAACCCAATAGTTTTATTGAGTCTTGAAAGTTATTACTTCTGTAATAACCTCTCCTTATCCTTTTTCTGTGGTTTTTGTGCCAAGAATAACCTCTAATGAGAGGGAAGTAAGATTTGGGGAGTTGCTGTCGCCAAACAGATTTTTATACTTCATTGTAAAAATTCATGTAAAATCTTTGTAAGTCGGATTGAGATGTACTTTTCTGATTAAATCCCCCAGGTTGTTATCTAACTTTCTTTAGTTCAACACTTTTTTATTTGAGCAATAGAAGGTCTTCTAAAAAATCGGTTTCTACCTGATGGTCTGTTTTGATAGATTTCTACCTTTATTTACATTTGCTTCTTATTGATTCCTTTTTTAGGGAATTTCTACAGTAGCTTGTGGTTTTAGTGAAATTTTTTCTGTTCTAAAAATAAAACCAAAGGTCTATTATCTTTTGAATACACTAATGTTGCTAATGAAGATTGTGTGATGTTTTGTATGAAGGAAAATTTCCAGGTGTAAGGAAAGAATGATGTAATGAGATGAAGAATGGAAAAAAGCTCAAGCTTGGGGATGCCACCCCGTGTCACCCCAAGAAATATTCAAGAGGTACAAGCGTCAAAGCTTGGGGATGCCCAAGGCATCCCCTTCTTCATCAATAAAAAACTCAGGTCTTTCTAGACACTTCGTTTTTATTGTTTTATGCACTTTTGTGTTGTTCTTGGAGCGTCTTAGTTTTTGTTTTTGGTTTTAGTTTGCTTAGTTTTCTTGAATAAGTTGGTTGATTATATCCCACTTCTTTTGGAGAGATACAAGCTCCGTTTTCATTTCCTAGAACACTCTAGTTTTCACTCTTATTATTTTGCGAGTGTTCACTTTTGCTAGCATTGTGTTTAGCCTTAGTTTTCTTATGCTTTTTGCTTAGAAATTATTAGTTCTTTTTTGTGGATTTGTGAGACAAGATCACTGGTCTTTATTGAGTATTATCTTTGTGAGTTGTTTCAAATAAGTGGATTGGTGTTGGAAAAGAGTAGAGAGTTTTATGCTTAAGTGGTACAAAAAGGAGCTTCCTTTGACTGTGGCTTAGACTTTATCATGTCATGCTAGATGTTATTTTGACCTTATGCTTAGTGATTATTGCTATAACATGACTTGTTCCAAACAATTAAGATTGCTTAATGTGCCTTGATAGAATCATGTGTTGTTTTAGCATACAAAAACATAGTATTATGGTATTCTCCTTTGATGCTTTGTTTGGGTTGACTTGGCGCATGCTCACACCATGATATGACTATGAACAAGTCACCATAGCCTCTATGATCATTTATTTTTTGACTTGTGATACCACTTTATTCTTTAGTTGATAACGTTTTGTCGCTCTTCATGATTATGGCCATTATTGCTCTCTTAGTTGGTCGCTCCCAGTCTTTTGCTAGCCTTCACTTGTATTGAGTAAAGTCTACTCATGCATCCAACTCCTAAGAAACAAAGTTATTCCAAAGTGTCCACTATAAATTCCTATGCATGGTGTGTTACACCATTCCAAGTATATTCTTGTTTTCATCTATCTTCCAATTAAAAATTATTTTGTTATGAGAAAAACTAGTGATTAAAGCTCTCACGAACTTGATGGCACACTTTATTTTTCTTGCCCCTAATAAACTTGAACCATTGTGTAAAGAATCGTTTCATAACAGAGTTTGAGTTACGTACGACCTGACGCTCTGTTGACATCCAGGCGATTAGGGTATCTGCCTTTGTCGTTACTGCCTGACCGATGTGGAGTGGTTCTTCCCCGATCTGATCTCTCCCTTTGCCCTCGGGCTAAGAAGTGATTGGGCGGGTCCTTTCCTCGTTGACAGTTTTCCTCTGGAATTCTTAGGGTTCTTCTTCAAGATCGCTCTAATGGCGAGTCAAGCACGAACGCCCAGGGGTCCGGATCTGGTAGCAAGAAGGATGAAACGATTGATGATATGCTGAATCGTATCGAAATTGACGAAGATGAGATCGATGACCTAATCTTTGAGGCTGAAGTGTATGTGCAAAAGGAAGGTTTAAAGTGGATGGCTCTGGCTAGGGTTCATACCACAAATTTCTTTAGTCCGCAAACTTTTGAGAAGCACATGAAAACCGCCTGGAGTCCAGCAAAAGAGGTGAAGATCCAACACTTGTAGGGTAATATTTTTACTATCCAATGTTTTTGTTTAGGAGATTGGATAAAGGTGGAACAAGGTGGTCCTTGGTTGTTTAGACAGAATGTTGTTTGCATAGAGAAGTATGATGGCTTTGCTGCCCCGAAAACAATTGATCTGAATTATTTTGCGGCTTGGATTCAGATCCATAAACTACCCGTGGGGTATAGAGAAACGACTCTGATCAAGAATCTAATAGAAAATAAAGTGGGCAAGGTGGTCACGGTTGAAATTGATGTCCGTGGTGCTGGGAATTTTGTGCGTGTTCGTGTGAAACTAGATGTGAGGAAGGCACTAGCCAGATTTGTTACTATCTCGAGAGCGTGTTAGCGTGAATTTTACCAAATCAAGTATGAGAAAATTCCTAAATTCTGCAGTGCATGTGGATTCATAGGGCACAAACATTTGGAGTGCGGCTCTGGAGAACATGATGTTGAGAAATTAAAATGGGGCGACTTTCTCAAAGAAGACAGGGAGACTTGGCAGGGACGTGGTTATGGAAACAATAGATGTGGTGGACGTAGAGGTTCTCGAGGCTGTGGAAGGGAATTCTTGTATTTTGGAAGAGAGAGGAACCCAGGGGGCCACGGTGGCGAAGGTATAGCAAATTGGCGCGATAATGCGCCAACTCTTGTGGATGGAGATGCAGTAAAGGATGACTCTTTCAAAGACACTGCGACAAGTCCTCTCAAAGGTATCGAGATGGATTTGGACATCCGTGACAACTCCAATGCCGGAGCTAAACGTGGATTGATGGAGGAATTTTACAAGTCAAAAAATCTATCTGAGGATGGAAAGGAAGATGGGAGTCCTACGGCCATGATCACGGATGGTAGATTCCACCCTCGGCTGATATTCCAAGTGTGGATAAGAAAGATGATAGAAGTAAATGCCCAAACAAGACTGGAGCTAACTCCTCTTCACTAGGATCGGCGGGTTCCCGAGAGGAATCCGTCCGGTCGCAATGAAAATATTATCTCTGAACTGTCAGGGTTTGGGGAATGCCCCGACAGTTCAAGCGCTTTCGAATCTCCGAAGGCGGTGTGATCCCGATGTGATGTTCTTATCAGAGATACATCTTGATGACTATCCGGCTGATTGCTTGAGAAGAACTATGATGATGGATTTTAAGATTGTTAATCCTAGTGACGGTAGAAGCGGTGGGTTATTCTGTTTTGGAAAAGGAAAGTGGTCATTCAACAAATTTTTTCAGCCCCAAAGTATATTGATGTGAGAGTTGTTGATGGTCCGGATAAGATTTGGAGGTTGACAGGAATATATGGTGAGCCCAGATGGCAAGACAAATATAAAACCTGGGACAAACTTCGTGAGCTGAGAGACCAATATGATTTGTCGTGGGTGGTTATAGGAGACTTTAATGAAATTATGTTTTCTCATGAGAAATATGGGGGTAATAATCGCCCCGAAAGCTATATGCAGGTCTTTCGTAATGCTCTAGATGACTATGAACTAGAAGATATGGGCTAAGTGGGTGACTCGTATACATGGAAAAGAGGTCGTCTGCAACAAAGGCTCGATCGAGCAGTGGTCTCTAATGCTTGGTCAGTCCAATATCCAGGAGCTGTCTTACAACACCTTGGCTATATTCGTTCGGATCATAGGCCTATTCTGCTTGCCACCGAATATCAATCAGCTCCGTCTCACCGTACTGGGCCACGCAGGTTCGAAGCAAAGTGGTTGAGTGAGAAAGGATTTCGCGATGTGGTGCAGAAATCTTGGACGAAAGTGGCACATGCAATAATGGATGGTGGTGTTTTGGTTAGACTTGGGCATTTACACAAAGCACTTCATGATTGGGACCGTTCTGTTTTAAAGAAGACAAAGAAACGTCTTCAACAAGCACAGAGAGAATTTTAAAAAATGGTTACTGGCACAATTACGGATGACAGTGAAGCAAAGGCGAAAGAACTAGCAGAGCTGTTTGATCTTCTCCTTGAACAAGAAGAAGTACGTTGGTTTCAAATATCCAGAGCGAACTGGTTACAGTTTGGCGATCGGAACACTAACTTCCTCCATAACTTCGCATCAGCGCGACGGAAGAAAAATTATATAAAAAAATTAAAAAATGATCTTGGTGATTGGGTTGAAGGTACGGAGCAGTTAAAAACTCTCGTTTTTGATTATTTTTCTAACCTATTTTCATCTGAGGTACAAGCAACTGATCCGGCTTTTATAGACAAGATATTGCCTAAGGTTACTGCAGCTATGAATGAGACCCTTCTGGCACCCTTTTCTGCTGATGATGTAAATAAAGCAATTTTTAGTATTGGAGACTTTAAGGCGCCGGGTCTAGATGAGGTCTAGATGGACTTTATGCGGTGTTCTACAAGGGATTCTGGGATATTTGTGGAGAACAAGTCGCTTATGAGGTGTTGCAAGCGCTTAACACAGGTATTATCCCTGAGGGGTGGAATGATACGACAATGGTTTTGATACCAAAAACAAATGAATCCGGAGACATTTACTCAATTCCACCTGATAAGCTTATGTAATGTGATATACAAGATAATTTCAAAGATGTTGGTGATACGGTTGAAGGGAGTACTACCTGAGGTTATCTCTCCGATGCAAAGTTCATTTGTTCCGGGACGTCTCATTACAGATGATGTGATTGTGGCATATGAGAGTGTGCATGCTATCAAAAATAAAAGAGCTGGTTCTACATGTTACTGTGCGGTAAAATTGGATATGCACAAGGCTTATGACCGTGTGGAATGGGTTTTTCTTTAAAATATGATGAGAAAGATGGGATTTGATGTGAGATGGATATCTCTAATGATGACATGTGTGACCTTAGTTAGATATCAAGTAAGGTTTAACTCTGAGGAAACAGAGATTTTTACCCCTTCTAGGGGTCTCCGTCAAGGGGATCCTCTATCCCCTTACTTGTTCCTTTTGTGTGCAGAAGGTTTATCAAGCTTACTATTGCATGAAGAAGAACTTGGTGGCATTGATGGGATACGGGTGTGTGATGTCTACGCACTTCTATTCTTGTAGACAGTTGTTGGGCCTCCAAGTGCAGAGGTTTGTAGAACAGGAGCAAGCTTTCCTTAAGTGGATTACCAAGGTTTATCAAACTCAAGGAGGAAGTGGTCAAAGGTATTCCCTCTCGAGCAACCCTGCAATCAAGATACAAGAAGTCTCTTGTGTCCCCAACACACCCAATATAGGTGCACTAATTCGGCGAAGAGAGAGTGAAATACAAGTGGTAACGGCGCCGGAAAATAGATGATGGCGTGGAGGACTAAAGCAATCAAACATGCAACAGATCTAGATGCAAACGGTGTTTCAATGTTTATAGATAAGGCCTAGGGATCATACTTTCACTATTGAACACTCTCTCATATAAATATCTTCTCTTCATGATACTACTCTTAACTACTCTCCGGTTGGACACTCTAATCATCGGTAGGGCTATAACAACACTCCTCAAAGTCCGCCTTTCCCAATCTAGATAACTCCACACTGTCACCTTGAGCACTAGATGGTTCCAACAAACACCACAATTTCATAAAGACATCCAACTCCAAATATAACTCATAACAAATATTCAATCTAGCCAAAGTGCCACACACGGTATGCACGCTGTCACTTTCACACACGTGAGGAAAAGCATAGATCTATTAAAGCACAAAGAGTATTTATGTAGACTCAAACCTAAGTACCACCATGGTGTGCACGCTGTCACTTTCACACACACAGGGAGAGCAGAGATCTATTGAAGCACTTGAGTAGCAAGGTAGATCTACTTGATTACAAAGCTCATGACCACAACATGATCATGCATAAAGAGAGAGATGAACACATATCTACCGGTAGAGACCTTAGCCTCAAGGAATAACTACTCCCTCCTCATCATGGGAATCAGCAATGGTGATGAAGATGGTGGTGGAGATCGATGGAGATGGATTCGGGGGCATTTCCCCGTCCCGGCAGGGTGTCTGAACAGAGACTTTCTGTCCCTCGAATCTCCCTTTTGGTGGCGGCGGCGCTGAGGAGGTTTTCGTGGATTTCTTCTGAATTGTATAGGGTTTTCCCATCAGAAGCTTCTTATAGGCGCAGGAATCAAGGTCGGTGGAGGTCCAGGGGGGCCAAACCTGCCCAGGCGCGGGGTGGGCCCACCCGCGCCTAGGGGGGTTTGGCCACCCTCTGTCCCCCCTCCGGCTCTGCTTCTTGGTTCCGTGTTGCTCCGGGAAAAATAATAACTTTGGCTTTTGTCCCGTCCAATTCCGAGAATATTGATTTTCTGCCTTTCTGGAACCAAAAACAGAAGAAAACAGGCAACTGGCACTGTGGCAACTTGTTAATAGGTTAGTTCCAGAAAAGATATAAAAACACCTCAGAGTGTAGACAAATCTAAGCAAAGTAGATACAAAACAAGCATGGAGCATCAAAAATTATAGATACGTTTCTGACGTATCAAGCATCCCCAAGCTTAACTCCTGCTCGTCCTCGAGTAGGTAAGTGACAAAAGATTAATTTTTGAGGTGACATGCACCTTCACAATAAAGATCAAACCATTTGCAAGCATTGAAAGCTGGGATCAAAGAACTCTAAACATGTGCATGAAAGATGGAGTTCTAACAATAGGACATAGTAACTATGCATGCAACATGAAAGGCTACAAACAAAGATCATGAATAACATGCATTGAAAAACGCTTGTTTGTTTTACATACAGAAAACATAGCATAATGGCATTCAGCTTGTCCCTCATAGAGTAGCAATATAGATGCATAGGACACCTTCAAAGTTCACAAGGGTGACTAGAAACAAGTAGCACAAGAGCAAGTAATATCACAATATGCATCAATCAATAAGCTTTGGAACACTGCACATAGAATGACAACTATGCTCTCTTAATGGTGCCTAAAGGTAGAAGGTGGAGACTCAAATAATGGTGGAAGAAAGGCTTTTTATAAAGGAAGCATGGATTTCAAGTTTCAAAAAGAGCTTCCAAAAATTATGGTACTTGTTAGCTTTCAGCCCTCATTGCCCCTATCATAAGCATCTTGAAGTGATTAAGGTTAAAGTGAACAAAGATGGAGTATATGCTTGACGAAGTATAAGTTGGCAATCTCAAGCCCCTTGAATACGAGGGCCACACCTCATGCTACTCAACTTCAGTCACCTATAAGTTCTTGTCATTGTAAGTATTTGCATATCATAGAGAACCGCCAACGGGGTACCCCTTACACATGGTACAGGAGTTATCCCATAACCAAAATGACAAGGCAAGCAGACAATGAGCATCTCAGCATTCTTCTTATTTACCATCGGAATATGATGCCTTTTTCTCTCTTTTCCTCTTTTCTCATATGTCTCTTTTTCCAAATCTCTTTTTTATAAGAAGAATGCTTCATAGATGTCACTATGGTGATGCCGCAAGTTTTCACCATGATTAGGCATGGCTTAGGCTAGCGGCCCAGGCGTTTCTCTAACACAGAATACAAACTCCATGGACTTACAAGTTCCCTCTTTTATTTCACATCGGTGACATCCATAGGCAAAAGAGCATGATATCAACTGAGTACAAAGTACAAGTGCAATGTTGAAAATGTTCCCCATGATAGCATGGTTCTGCTAATTCCAACGTATACGTGCAAGCATATACAACATAGAAGACACAATGGTTCAAGTTTATTAGGGGCAAAGAATATAAAGTGTGCCATCAAGTTTGTGAGGGCTTGAATCACTAAGTTTTTACATAACAAAATAGTTTTTAATTGGAAGATAGCTGAAAACAAGAATATACTTTGGAATGGTATAACACACCATGCATAGGAGTTTATAGTGGACACTTTGGAATAACTTGGTTTCTTGGAAGTTGTAGGCATGAGTAGAACTTACTCATACAAGTGTAGGCTAGCAAAAGACTGGGAGCAACCAACTAAGAGAGCAATAATGGCCATAATCATGCAGTGCAACAAAGCATTAGTAATCAAATCAAAGAGTTGTACTACAAGTCAAGGACTAAATGATCATATAGGCTATGGTGACTTGTTCATAGTCATAACATGGTGTGAGCATGTGCCAAGTCAACCCAAACAAAGCATCAAAGGAGAATACCGCAATACTATGCTTTTGTATGCTAAAACAACGCATGATTCCTTCAAGGCACATTAAGCAATCCCAATTGTTTGGAACAAGACATGCTACAACAATAATCACTAAGCATAAGGTCAAAACAACACCTAGCATGTCATTCTAAAGTCTAAGTCACAGTCAATGCAAGCTCGTCTTGTACTTCTATAAGCATGAAACTTTCTACTCTTTTCCAACACCAAACACTTATTTGAAACAACTCACAAAGATAATAATCAATAAAGATCAGTGAGCTTGTCTCACAAATCCACAAAGAAGAACTAAAAAGTCCTAAGCTGAAAGCACAGGAAAACTAAGGCTGAACGCAATGCTAGCAAAAGTGAACACTCATAGAACAATAAGAGTGGAAAGTAGAGTGTTGTAGGCAATGGAAACAGAGTGTGTCTCTTCAAAAGAAGTGTGGTGTGACCAACCAACTTAATAAATCAAACTGAGCAAACAAAAATAAAAAATAAAACTAAGACGCTCCAAGAACAACAAAACTATGCATGAAACAATAAAAACAAAGTGTCTAGAAAGACCTGAGATTTTTATTGATAAAGAAGGGGATGCATTGGGCATCCCCAAGCTTTGACGCTTGTGCCTCTTGGGTTTCTCTTGGGGTGACACCATGATTTCATCCCCAAGCTTGAGCTTTTGTCCATTCTTCATCTCATTACATCATTCTCTCTCTACACCTGAAATTTTTCATTCATACAAAACTTCACACAATCTTCATTAGCAACATTAGTTTATTCAAAAGATATTAGACCTCTGGAAAATCTTTGGAACAGCAAGGCTTTTTCACTAAAAACACAAGCTACTGCTATCAACTCCTTCAAAACTCTCAATTCCCCAAAAGAGAACTCAAAAAGGAATCAATAAGAAGCAAATGCAAATGATGGCAGAAATCTGTCAAAACAGACCAGTAGGTAGCAACCGATTTTTTCGAACATCTTCTATTGCTCAAATAAAAAAGCTCTGAAATAACTAAAGTTATCTAACATACTGGGGGATTTATTCATAAATTTTCAGCTCAATACGAGCTACAGAGCCTCCTCACAATTTTTTTTGGTGGAGGACAGAAATCTGTTTCGGGACAGCAACTCCCCAAATCTTACTTCCCTCTCATTAGAGGTCATTCTTGGCACAAAAAGCAAACAAAAAGGATAAGGAGAGGTTATTACAGAAGTAATAACTTCCAAGACTCAAGAAAACTCTTGGGTTATGTCCCAACAAGTATTTTTCTTTAATGCCTTTAAGTTAGGCTTTATAGCTTGAGAAGATGCTCACATAGGAAATATGAATTGATTTAAAAGAGAGCATCAAGAAGAAAATTCAAAGAACATTTAAGTCTAAACCACTTCCTATGCATAGGAATCTTGTAAAGAAACAAGTCATGAAAGCACAAAGCAACAAGCATAGGAAAGCAGAGCAAGTGCAACTTCAAAAGTTTCAACATAAAGAGGGGAAACTTAATATTGTTGAGATACATAAGACCATGTTTCCCTCTCTCATAATAACTTCCAGTAGCATCATGAATAAAATTAACAATATAACTATCACATAAAACATTCTTATCATGAGCCACATGCATAAAATGATTATTACTCTCCACATAAGCATATTTATTCTTATTAATTGTAGTGGGAGCAAATTAAACAAAATAGTTATCATTGTTATTCTCATCACCATAATCATCAAATATAGGAGGCATATTGTAATCACAATTAATTTTCTCCTCAATAGTAGGTGGACTGAAAATATCATAGTCATTATTGCAATCATCATAAATTGGAGGTTTGGTATCATCATAAGCAATAGAATAGCTATCTTCCAAAGGTGGGGGACTAAAAAGATCATTTTCATCAAAACCAGCTTCCCCAAGCTTAGACTTTTCCATAGCATTAGCAACAATGGTGTCCAAAGAATTCATACTAATAACATTGCTATTAGCATGCAAATAAAGCTCCATAGGGTTTTTAATTTTCTCTTCAAACACTTCATGTCCTAACTCAAGATAAACACTATAAAGCTCTCTAATTTTGTTGTTGTTTTCCATTAAGCCTAACTAGTGAAAAAAGAAAAAAAAAGACAAAATTGCAGAATCTAAAGGAAATAACTTCGAGCACTCACACCAGAGGATGTGAGTACCTTTTACCTTACCTCCCCGGCAACGGCGCCAGAAAAGAGCTTGATGTCTACGCACTTCTATTCTTGTAGATAGTTGTTGGGCCTCCAAGTGTAAAGGTTGGTAGAACAACAGCAAGTTTCCCTTAAGTGGATTACCCACGGTTTATCGAAATCAGGGAGGAAGTGGTCAAAGGTATTCCCTCTCAAGCAACCCTGCAATCAATATACAAGAAATCTCTTGTGTCCCCAACACACCCAATATAGGTGCACTATTTTGGCGAAGAGATAGTGAAATACAAGTGGTAACGGTGCTAGAAAATAGCTGATGGCGTGGAGGACTAAAGCAAGCAAACATGCAACAGATCTAGATGCAAACGGTGTTCCATTGTTTAGAAACAAGGCCTAGGGATCATACTTTCACTAGTGAACACTCTCTCATATAAATATCTTCTCTTCATGATACTACTCTTAACTACTCTCCGGTTGGACACTCTAATCATCGGTAGGGCTATAACAACACTCCTCAAAGTCCGCCTTCCCCAATCTAGATAACCCTACACTATCACCTTGAGAGCTAGATGGTTCCAACAAACACCACAATTTCATAAAGACATCCAACTCCAAATATAACTCGTAACAAATATTCAATCTAGCCAAAGTGCCACACACGATATGCACGCTGTCACTTTCACACACGTGGGGAAAGCATAGATCTATTAAAGCACAAAGAGTATTTATGTAGACTCCAACCTAAGTGCCACCATGGTGTGCACGCTGTCACTTTCACACACGTGGAGAGCAGAGATCTATTGAAGCACTTGAGTTGCAAGGTAGATATACTTTATTACAAAGCTCATGACCACAACATGATCATGCATGAAGAGAGAGATGAACACATAGCTACCGGTAGAGCCCTTAGCCTCGAGGAAGAACTACTCCCTCCTCATCATGGGAATTAGCAACGGTGATGAAGATGGTGGTGGAGATCGATGGAGATGGCTCTGGGGGCACTTCCCCGTCCCGGCAGGGTGCCGGAACAGAGACTTTATGTCCCCTGAATCTCCCTTTTGGTGGTGGCGGTGCTGCGGAGGTTTTCATGGATTTCTTCTGGATTGTTTAGGGTTTTCCCATAGGAGGCTTCTTATAGGCGCAGGAATCAAGCTCGTTGGAGGTCCAGGGGGCCCAAACCCTACCCAGGCGCGGGGTGGGCCACCCGCGCCTAGGGGGTTTGGCCACCCTGTTGTAACACCCTCAGAATTGACCCTATGCAAGTTTTAGCGAAACCCGCCAAACCCGCATAGAAACGATTCAAAGGTGCCCACCAGGCACTTTCGTGCGGGTGGAAAACGAAGTAATAACATTACACAAGGTCCTCGATGGGACCCATGAGCAGATATATATAACAGCGACTCCATGAGTCAAGAATACGATATACAATACGAAGATCCAAATCACCTTGAAAAGCGAGGGCGCGTCCACGGACAAGATGCAAATGGGGCTAAGAGCCACGAAGAATAACCAATGGCGTCCATAACCCTGCCCGGGCCAAGCGGAAGGGTAACCCCGCTAACGACGTCGATCTCAAAACCTGCTTAAACAAAAGGGGTGCCGACAAAGGGCAAGGAAAAAGAGGCGTCGATCTTGAGGCCGATTACGGCGAGACTAGAATTCGGCGGTCCTCGCCTACATAGGTATGGTGGACTGAAGCGGCAGCATGCACTAAACAACCTATAGAGACTCGATACAACTGACGGCAATCAGAGAGGGGTAAGAAGGACCTATCCGGAACCAACCTGATACTATCATCAAACAAACCCATCCTGGCGTTTCCCCCTCGAAACCAAACGAGGAAGTCAACCGAGGAACTCACACAGTGGACAGTTTTACTTATTCGGTTATCGTTGCAGCAATTACTAGTCAGGTTTAGATAATCATCCTGATAAAGTAAGCAGTGGGCACTTTTAGTTAACCATTCCGTTGTAGTTGCAACAATTACTAATCAAATACAGATAGCATGAGATAAACCCAAAAACCCAGCAGTTGTTGGTACTTTTATTTAGCCATTCCGTTGTAGTTGCAATACTTACTAGTCAGGTACAATGGTCGCAAACGACAACCCAAGCAAGCAATTGTTGGCAGTTTTATTTAGCCATTCCATTATAGTGAAGCTGCTTACTAGTCATTATAAATTCAAATTTATAGAACTACTTTAGTTATAGTTGTCTATGATCGAGATACTATGCTCCAAGTCGTCCATAACCGCGGACACGGCTTTCAGAAAGTTTTACCCGGCCGGGGTGCACCAATATCAACACACGCTCGATCAACCTCGGAAAAACCAAATCAAAACCCAACGAGGCCTTCACGACAAAGCAATCATAGGATTCAGAAATATTTCAGGGGGCCACCCCTTGGAGTACACCATAGCAATTTAGTGACTTGAGACGGACCCGAGGTTTGTGGGGCCATATGTATCGGGAACCCAAAACTGGGCTTGTCGATACCGCGTAAACGGGTCACAATTCCTAAACAGTACAGTGTGCTCCTCGCACAATCGTAAATACAGTAGTAGCATGGCATAAGTATAGGATCGTAAATAAAACCTCAAACTAGTTTGTGGCCCCAAGAAATAAGACTGAATCAAGCTCTGGGCTCGGGGTCCCATAATCCTCCGGATGTGGATAGCGCGATAAATCAAGGAACAGTATCAAGTACTCGGGGTCCTCACGGGACACAAGTGGCGATCGAAACCAAATATTATCTATCACCCGATGCCTCTGCTTACTTCAATTTTAGTTGTTAAACAGGAATTAAAGTGAGCGATAAGTAAAGCCATGATCATCTCCAACATCAAACAAGCGGCGATCTCAACAAGCTGTGGCACTTGACGACCAGCACTTGAGCAAGCGACTACGACGCGCAAGTCCAACTACCTACCAAACAACAGGTAATATGATGTGTCCAAGGCAATATGAGGCTGCAAGGGATATCACAGGTACGATAACTAAAGCATCGCAACACAGATAGCAATAGATCAAGGAGGAATAAATACTATAAAAGTAAGATAGGTAGAAAGGGGAGATGCTACTTTGAAAACATTGCTGAAGGTTCATCCGAAGATCGGGGCGAAGCTCACATCAACTCGACGGCCTTATCCGCGAAGAAGCAAAACACTAGAATAAACACCGGATGCAATATTTAATACTACGGCAAAAGATCGGGCATGATGCATGTATGATGTATGGCATGGCGAAGGTGCGATGCAATTAGGTCATATTAAGCGGAACCGGGGTCCCGACAATTAATTAAACGGTTCAAGTTATTTATCCACCCCGCAAATTAAATGTTGTTTTAACATGGCAAAGATGGCACCAGTTCGCTACACAAATTTAAATGAGGCCAATGTAAGGCTAGATTTGTCCGCATATGGGCCCCATATTTGATTAGAGGTGAATCGGCATAAGGCCCCCAAACCACATGATATGTGTGCAGATATGAACAATTTAATATGCATCAATGATATATCATTTATAAAAATAGGGGTCTCGGAAAAGAGGGTCACACTTTAGGGTTCGGCGAACTTGGGGTTCCGGGGTTCGGTCTCAGGGATCGGATCTGGGGTTCGGTCTCGGCGGGGCCGTTCTCGGATAACGGAGGTAGGTCTTGTCGCATCCGGGGAACAGGACTTGGTTCGGTGTCGGGAGCACATCGGATCCGCCCTGGTCGGTGTCGATCTTGTCGTCGATGGCGGACTTGAGTGGATCGGGTACCGGGGTCTTCGGGTTCCGGGAAGAAGACCTTGACGCCTGTGACGAAGAACTCGGGTTCGGAAGTAGGGCTTGGCGTTCCGATGGAGCGGTCCCCGGGGTCGAAGAACTTGGCGTCCGAGAGACGATTCTATCGCATCCACGGTCGTCGGGCCATGTCGTCGGTCTTGTCGTCTCACGGCGGAGATCTTGGTGTCCCGGGAAGAAGGTCTTGCGGTTTCCGTGTCTTCGGTTCCCTGAAGGCGTGCTTGTCCTCCGTGATGGCGAACTCGATGTCCCGCGAAGATCTTGTCATACCGGCGGCACCGGATCCTCGCAGGAGGGCATGGCGTTCTAGGATGGAGAACTTGTCGTTCCGAGGGTTCAACGTCGATGGTTTATCGGGTTCGGGTCTCGAACTCCAGGAGCGGTCTTCGGATCACCGGGATCGGGCTTCGCCTCATTGGGGTCTTCGGTCTCCGATCACAGCACATACCACATCCCTGCCTTGTTAACCGAAAGGTCTTCGTGTGTCTTGCCATAGGACTGAGCAGCAGCACATCACACCAACGCCAACTTGGAGCTTCTCGGCTCTGGCTCTGTCTTAGCGCTATTGGAAGCGGAGGCGGCGGCTGCGGTGCTCGGTGGAGAAGGGTGCCTAGGGAGGATCTCGCAGACGCAGCGGGAGGGAGCAGGAAGATGGCGGCTCGCCCGAGCTCGGCCGAGGCAGCCACGGCCATGTGTCGGTGGGCAAGGCGAGCCCCGAGCGGAGGAGGAGGCCACGTGGGGGCGAGGAGGAGGCGGCTTGCTTGGGCGGCCGTCATGAGGCCGGGCGAGGCCAGACGTGGCGAGGAGGCGGAGGGGATCGGGCTCTGGCGACGCGTGGGGCGGAGGGGCACTGGCCGGAGGCGGCGGAGATCCAGGCGACGAGAAGGGACACGGCGGGCCGGCGGTAGAGAGAGGGCTCGCAGGGCGTCACGAAGAGGAGCCGGCGGCAGAGACGGACCGGCGGGCGACCGGCCACCGGCGACGGCGGGAGATCTCGGGCGGCGTTGGGGCCGCGGGGATGGCGGGGTCGAGGCAGGCGGCCTCGGCGGCGGTGCAGTGGCGGCGAGGCGGGAGCGGCAGGAGGAGGGCCCAGCGGCGCGGCCTGGTGGCGGGGCAGACTCCGGCAGCCGAGGCTGCGGAGGCGGAGAGAGGGAAGCGGCGAGGTGCTCGAAGGCCTTGCGACAGTGGCGGCGATGTGGGAGGAGGAGGGCCTTGCGGGAGAGGGAGGATGGGGGCAGGCGGGGCCAGGGGTGGGGCCGGGCGCCGCGTGGGGGGCTGTGTGCGTGGTTGGTTGGGGTGGCCAGGGTGTGTGGGGTGGAGGGAGAGAGGGTTAGGGGGATGAGGTGGCAGTGTTCGATTGGTTGGGGGTATAGGAGAGATGAGGTGGCGACCAGCTATTGGGTGGGGTGAGGTGGAGGAGGGGTGGGTAGAATAGGACTGGTAGTTTTAGGAATTTAGGTGGACCGTTTTAATTCCTGGGGGTGGTCGTTCGGGTCGAATAGGCCTGTTCGACTGCCCCACTAAAAATATTCAACTATTTTATTTATTTCCAACCGGGCTTTCGCAAACCGATAACAGACAAAACCAAGTATTCCGGCGACCCGGGTTTTGCGTTTGAATTAAAGACAGGGCGTTTAGAAAACAAAACCAGGCTTTTCGAAAATAGTTTTATGCGAGTAGATGCAAGATGATGACAATGCTCAAATGCAATGTGGCATGATGACATGAGCATGCGGTCATGATGATGCAATGCACAAAAATCAAAGCGATTTTCCGGTAGTGGTTGTTGCGGGATGCCACACCTGTGGACCCCCTCCGACTCTGCTTCGTGGTTCCGTGTTGCTCCAAAAAAATAATAACTTTGGCTTTTGTCCCGTCCAATTTCGAGAATATTGATTTTATGCCTTTCTGGAACCAAAAACAGAAGAAAACAGACAACTGGCACTGTGGCAACTTGTTAATAGGTTAGTTCCAGAAAATATATAAAAACATCTCAAAGCGTAGACAAAGCAAAGCAAAGTAGATACAAAACAATCATGGAGCATCAAAAATTATAGATACGTTTCCGACGTATCAGTGTGCAGAAATGCACCGTCAGTTTCACACCTCTTATTTGATGATGATTCCCCTATTCTCATGAAGGCGGATATGAACAATGCAACTTCCTTGCAACGGGTGTTGGATACCTACTGTGCAAATTCGGGACAGCTAATGAGTTTGGCTAAATCAAGTGTTTTCTTTCCACCTAATACTCATGCTATTGTGAGGGCAGAAATTTGTGAAACCCTCCATATTGACACGGAGGCTCTATCAGACAAATATCTTGGTCTTCCTGCTTTGGTTGGGATCGATAGAAGTGCCTCCTTGAACATTTCATTGAGAGAATTATTCAGCGTATTAATGGATGGAAGGAGAAACACCTTTCTATTGGAGGTAAAGAAATTCTAATTAAAGTTGTGGCACAAGCTCCTAGTTTATGCCATGTCAGTGTTCCAAATCCCCAAGGGTGTTTGTAAAAGTATGATGGATGCAATAGAAAAATTCTGGTGGGGCGATGATGACAATAGCAATAAAATACACTGGTATGCATGGTGGAAGCTATGCTTTCCCAGAAATGAAGGTGGTATGGGTTTTAGAGATTATCACTCTTTTAATCTGGCAATGTTGGCAAAACAGGCATGGAGACTTATAAATTCTCCCGACTCCCTTTGTGCACGGGTCTTACGTGCCAAGTATTATCCTAATGGTGATATCTTAATGGCTGGGCCGAAAGCGGGCTCATCTTTCACATGGCAAATTATCTTGGCTGGGTTAGCTACCTTTAGAAGAGGATTTATCTAGAGAGTGGGTAACGGGAATACTATCAATATTTGGAGTGACTCATGGATCCCAAGTAGCCCAAATCGGAGAATTTATCGCAAAGAGGAAATGCAGTTTATACAAGAGTTTGTGAGCTGATTGATCCATATACTGGTAAGTGGGATGAAGAGATACTTAGAGAACTTTTCTTAACAGTTGATGTAACTCGCATTCTGCAGACCCCCCCCCCCCCCCTTAATAATCAAGGGTTTGATGACTTTATTGCTTGTGCATATACTAAACACGGAAGATACACTGTTCGTTCAGGATATCATTTGCAATGGCGCCATCCGTTTGGGCCTTCCGCGGTACAGATGGCGCTCCCAGGCTCATCGGCGACTAACCCTGTTTGGGAAGCTTTGTGGAAACTTAATATTCTAAGCAAAGTAAAAAATCTTCACTTGGCGGGCACTACATGGTATCATTCCATTGAAGAGTATCCTAGCCAATCGACATATTGGTAATCTGGGAGGGTGTCCAGTGTGCAATCAAGGACCTGAAACTGTCAAGCACCTCCTTTTCCAATATCAAGTGGCTATTGATTTATGGCGAGCATTGGGACTAGAGAATTTGATAGAAGAAGCTTCGCAGGAGGACAGGGAAAGATCGGCTATTTTGGAGGTTCTGATCCGTCGAGATGATAATGTCCAGGTGTTGGAAAATGTCGGATGGAAAGAACTAATAGTGGTCACCTCTTGGTATCTATGGTGGATTAGGAGGAGGCGTACGCACAATGAAATTGTGCCCCCGCTGGCACACCGCAAGATGTCCATATTAGCAATTGTAGCAAATGCTTCAAAGATATCAAAAAGTATCACCACTGATGAAGCAAGTAAATGGAAAAGACCGGAGACACGGCAGCAGAAGGTAAATGTTGATGCGGCCTTCCATATTGATACCTTTTATGGGGCTATTGTTCGTGATTTCCAGGGAAATTTTGTGGCTGATACTTGCAAATTCCTACCGCATGTTACATCACCTCATATGGCAGAGGCCATGGCAATGAAGGAGGGCCTTAACCTTGCTAATAGATTGGGATGCAATAATATTCTTGCGGAAGGTGATTCTCTTGAGATTATCAATGCATGCAATGGCCAGGACTCATGGTGGTGGAAGTCGTCGGCTATTATGGTTAATTGTGTGGATATCTCGGCTACAATTGGACAAGTCAAATTTCAACACTGCTTGAGGGATGTGAATAAAGTTGCACATGAGATAGCTAAGTTTTCTTTCAAGGATAAACTGTCTTGTAACTGGGACGATGATGCCCCTAGTTTTTTAGCTAATTCCCTCATAAACGATATAACGATTGTTTGATGGGCTACAATTTTTTGACGCACTCTTTTTCCTTACCAGGGTACCTAAGGGGACTGGAAGGTTTTAATGAGTCGGCTTGCATGCCTAATATATGATGTTTCAAAAAAAACTTGAACCATTGTGTCATCTATGTTGTATATGCTTGCACTTATACGTTGGAATTAGCAGAACCGTGCTGTCACGGGAAACGCTTTCAACATTGCACTTGTACTTTGTACCCAGTTGATATCATGCTCTTTTGTTTGCGGATGTCATCGATGTGAAATAAAAGGGGAGTTTGTAAGTCCATGGAGTTATGTATGTGTGTTAGAGAAACGCCTGGGCCGCTAGCCTAAGCCATTCCTAATCATGGTGGAAACTTGTAGCATCAGCATAATGACATCTATGAAGCTTTCTTCTTATAAAAAAAGAGACATATTGAAAAGATAAAGAGAGAAAAAAGCACCATTTCCCTATGGTAAATAAGAAGATTGCGGAGATGCTCATTGTCTGTTTGCCTTGTCATTTTGATTATGGGATAGCTCCTATATCATGTACAAGGGGTACCCCGTTGGCGGTTCTCTATGATACACATGTACTTACTATGACAAGAACTTACAGGTGACTAAAGTTCAGTAGCATAAAGAGCGGCCCTCGTATTCAAGGGACATGAGATTGCCAACTTATAGTTGGTCAAGCATATACTCCATAGTTTGATCACTTTAACCTTAATTACTTCAAGATGCTTATGATAGGGGCAATGAGAGCTGAAAGCTAACAAGTACCATAATTTTTAGAAGCTCTTTATGAGACTTGAAATCCCTGCTTCGCTTTGTAAAGGGCCTTTCTTTCACTATTATATTGAGTATCCACCTTCTATCGTTAGGCACCAGTTAAGAGAGCATAGTTGTCATTCTTAGTTCTATGTGCATTGTCCCAAAACTTATTGATTGATGCACATTGTTGATATTACTTGTTCTTGTGATATTTGTATCTAGTCACTCTTATGAACTTTGAAGGTGTCCTATGCGTCTATTTCCTACTCCATGAGGGACAAGTTGAATGCCACTATGCTATGTTTTCTATATGTGAAACAAACAAACGTCTTTCAATGCATTGTTATTCATGAATATTTGTTTGTATCCTTTCATGTTGCATGCATAGTCACTTTGTCTTATTGTTAGAACTCCATCTTTCATGCTCATGTTTAGAGTTCTTTGATCACAGCTTTCAATGTTTGCAAATGGTTTGATCTTGATTTTGATGGTGCATGTCACCTAAAAATTAGTCTTTTTATCACTTACCTACTCGAGGACGATCAGGAGTTAAACTTGGGGATGCTTGATACGTCGGAAACGTATCTATAATTTTTGATGTTCCATGCTTGTTTAGTATCTACTTTGCTTTGCTTTGTCTTCACTTTGAGGTATTTTTATATGTTTTCTGGACTAACCTATTAACAAGATGCCACAGTGCCAGTTGCCTATTTTCTTCTGTTTTTGGTTCCAAAAAAGGCAGAAAATGAATATTCTCGGAACTGGACGGGACAAAAGCCAAAGTCATTATTTTACCCAACACGACACGGAACCACGAAGCAGAGATGGAGGAGGACACCAGGGTGGCCACACCCTAGGTGGGCGCGGGCCAGCCCTGGTGGCTCCCACAGGGGGTGTGGGCCCCCTGGCCCTCCATCGACCTTGCCTCCTTCGCCTATAAGAAGCCTCCGACCCAAAAACCCTAAATAACCTGGGAGAAAGCCACAAAAACCTCTGTAGAGCCGCCGCCACCGAAGGGGAGATTCGTGGTACAGAAAGTCTCTGTTCTGGCACCCTGCCGGGACGAGGAAGTGCCCCGGAGCCATCCCCTTCGATCTCCACCACCATCTCCATCGATCTCCAACACCATCTCAATCGCCGTTGCTGATTCCCATGATGAGGAGGGAGTAGTTCTTCCTTGAGGCTAAGGGCTCTATCGGTAGCTATGTGTTCATCGCTCTCTCTCTCTATGCATGATCATATTGTGGTCATGAGCTTTGTAATCAAGTAGATCTACTCTGCTACTCAAGTGATTTAATAGATCTCTAGCTCTCCCCACGTGTGTGAAAGTGACAGTGTGCATACCGTGGTGGCACTTAGGTTAGAGTTTACATAAATACTCAAGTGCTTTAATAGATCTATGCTTTTCCCCATGTGTGTGAAAGTGACAGCGTGCACGCCGTGGTGACACTTAGGCTATATTACATATATATATTTGTCATGAGTTATATTTTGAGTTGGATGTCTCTATGAAATTGTGGTGTTTTTTGGAACCATCTAGCGCTCAAGCTGACAGTGTGGGTTTATCTAGATGGGGAAAGCGGACTTTGAGGTGTGCTGTTATAGCCCTACCATGGATTAGAGTGTCCAAACGGTGAGTAGTTAAGAGTAGTATCATGAAGAGAATATATTTATTGATAGTGTTTACTAGTGAAAGTATGATCCCTAGGCCTTGTTTCTAAATATTGAAACACTGTTTGCAACTAGATCTGTTGCATGCTTGCTTGCTTCCATCTTTATTTCAGTTAGCCTTTAGTCTCTCCCACGTCAACAACAAGTCAGAAGCTCTTTTCTGGCACCGTTACCACTTGTATTTCACTATCTCTTCGTCGAACTAGTGCACCTATACACCTGACAAGTGTATTGGTGTGTTGGGGACATAAAAGATTTCTTGTATCTTGATTGCAGGGTCCCTTGGGAGAGATACTTTTGACCACTTCCTCCCTGAGTTTGATAAATCTTGGGTAATCTATTTAAGGGAAACTTGCTGCTGTTCTACAAACCTCTGCACTTGAAGGCCCAACAACTGTCTACAAGAATAGAAGTGCGTAGACATTAGCGGGCACCCGACATTTCTTCCCTACCCAGGAACTGCATATCATATGCAGATTTGGCCATGTAAGCACCACTAGCAGACAACTTCCAAGTTAGAACGTCGGGTTCTGCCGTTTGAATCAAGACCCTACTCAGCCTATCCCAAAGCATCAGATATTCCACGAGAGTACACACAGACGGGTCTTGCAGAAGGAACGCGCCCACGAGTGATCAGTGAGGGCCATGGCCACGGAGTCGCTCAGCTTTGAAGGTTTAACGAACGCAAACAGGTGGGGTGCTCTCTTACTGATGCTCCAGCCGTCCAGCCAATTGTCTGTCCAGAATCGGATGCGCTCGCCGTTCCCCAACTCGCACCTTGTTGCAGCCGCAGCGAGCTCCTCAGTTTCCTTATTCAGGGTGAAGCTTATCCCTTTCTAGGGCCTATCCTCACCGCTTTGATCGATCCACTGCCAGCGAGCCTTCGGGGCATGATTCATAAGCCGCAGGTTCTTAACACCCAGGCCTCCTAGCAGCTTGGGGGTGCAGACTGTGTTCCACGCCACTGGACACTTAGGAGAACATTTAGGCTCCGTTTGGCATCAAAGTATTTTTAAAGTATTGAAGGAATACTTTGGTTTCTAAAGAAACTGAAGTATTAAATACTTTGAGGTGTTTGGATCTAACAAATAATATTGTTTTAAAACTGAAGTATTCTCCAAAACTATGGTTTTTTTGAAGTATTTGAGAAAGAGGCTAGACCATGTTTTAAACTGAGAAAAGGGAAAAACTGAAGTATTGCTTTGCTAGACACTAAAATGTCGATTTTTTTTTATTCCGTGACATTAACATAGCACTACACATGTCTCTTTTGATCCTGTGCGTAGTAAGAGGAAGGCCGCTGCCATCCTCGATAGAACTGCCAGGTTGCAGCGTAATCCAGTGACATTAACATAGCACTACATATAGTTTGTATATTGATTATGTAGAACTAAAGCCGCCTTGCTTTTCAAAGAATACAAATCTCTACGTGACCGATGACGAGCAATACTAGGACTGTATTGGTGTTTGTAAAATACTACAGTCCGAGCCCGACTCAAGCTGGAATTCTCGTGTGATCTCCTGCCCCTCGCGCGGGTGGGTGGACAAATAGTCGAACCCACCAGGAGACCAGCCTCGATTTCTCAAAGAAAAAGAAGAGACTAGCCTTCGCACGGGAAACGCAGCCGCATCTCCCCTGCGCCGCCGCGGGCGTGAGAGAGAGACGAGCGAGCCGCCGCCATGGAAGAATTCCCGGACAGCGATTTAGCCGCCGCCGTGTCCTTCTTCCAGCAGGTAAAAACCCGGTTCGCGTCTGAGCCGGCCATCTACCAGAACTTCCTCCTCATCCTCCGGCTCCACAGAACGGGCGAGACCCCCGATAGCCGTGAAGTCGCGGCCAAGGCGTACGCGCTCCTCCAGGGCCACCCCGACCTCGTCCGCGGCCTCGAAGCTTTCGTCCCCCACGAGCACGCGCCCGAGCCCGCCCGCGAAGATCCCGCGCCGAGGCGGCCAAAAAGGGAGCGCCGCCCCACCACCTCCGCCGCCGTCGACCATGGGGACCGCATTGGTACAGCCGTGCGGTACCTCGAACGGGTGAGTCGCAGGCGAGCGGGGCTCTACGACAGGCTCCTCGAGCTGATCTCCGAGGCGAGCTCCGAGGAGACGACGGATTTGAATCGAATCTACCAGCGGGCCCGGCAAGTCTTCGGCCCGGCGAACGGCGATCTCCTCCGAGAATTCACGGAGTATCTCCCGATCCCGACGGGCCGCGAGCGCGTCTTACTGCTGAGACGTCTCGCGAAGGAGGACGAGGAGGAAGAGCACTGCGCTCCGGCGCCCGACCGCAAGGCCGTCGCGGCCGACAAGCCGAGCGCGGCGAAGAGACCCCGCGCCGCCGACGACAGGAGGACGACGAACCGGCGCGCCAACTCCCCCGCCGTCGTCGACGCTGCGCAGAAGAGCGGCGGGGTCTCCGCGTTCAGGGAGGCGTGGGAGTTCGAGACGACGTACACGAAGCTGGTGGCCACGGCGAGGCGCACCAAGGAGCTGCTGAACGCATACGAGCCGCCGACAGAGGAGACGCCGCAGCCGCCCAGTGTTGGGCGCGCGTTCGAGGAACTCTTCCCCAGCCGCGAGTGCCAGGAGGTGCTCCGGGAGATGTACCACAGTACGCTGGGGCAGATCCGGGAGGCGCTCGAGGACGGCGCGCGCACCGAGCTGGCGCTGAGGACGATACAGCGTAGGCTGGGGATGCTGGAGCAGGTTGCCGTGAAGATGGCGATGGAGCGGCGGGACCGCGACCGCGTCGAGGGCAGGATGCAGAAGCTCGCCGTACATCGGGTGCTGGTTCTTCGCAAGAACGAGGCAAAGCAGAGCGCGGGCACGTGATCGCACGCAGTGACCCGTCAGTGCAAATCGTGAAGTGGTGAAGTTCATCAGTCCATTGGTTTGCTGTTGGGTTTGTGCTTGCCTCACATGACACTCTGTATTTTGACGGTGTTAATTTGGGACCTAAAAAGATGTTTGCGTCCCTCGGGCCTAGTGTGACCACAAAATTTTGCCGTACTATTTTGTAGTCGAAATATAAGATATTTTAGTTTTGTAAAATAAATGTATCTAAACGTCTTTTAATATATAGGTTTAGTCTAAACCTCTACGAATCTATACACTAAAAAGATAACTAGATATATTCGATTTACAAAGCTAAAACATCTTATATTTCTGAACAGAGGGAGTACTACACGTGATTGATGTGTGAATATAAGACATGTATTGTTTCCTTCAACTACATCTTAAGACATGTATTGTTTCCTTCATATCACTTGGACCAAAAAAAACGATCTCCAACATGTGTCCTAAAATGTTTTGGTGATGTAAAATTTATAGGAAAGTCCGAAATTTTGTCCCCATTTGATGCATATTTATTTACATCATGGCCGACGCAAAACAAATCCTCTAAGCGCGCTGAAAGGCCAACGACAACACGTGAACATGTTTCCGCGGACGATAGCGGTGCTAGGGTTTGTCGCGGGGGTGGGGAAGTGCTTCGGCGCCAGCAGTAGGCACAAAGGGGAAGGGAGGGGTGGAGGAGTGCTAGAATCGTCGTCCATGGTTGGGATTTTAGTGGCGACAGTCAATGCGGGAGGCAGACAGTCGCGGACGATGGCGATGCTAGGGTTTGTTGCGATGGTAGGGAAGTGCTTCGGAGCCAGCAGTAGTCACAGAGGGGAAGGGAGTGGGAGGTGTCGGAACCACCGTCCATGGTTGAGATTTCACCGACGGCAGTCAACGCAGGAGGCTGACAGTCGCACACGGGAACTTTCAATTGGGCGATTGAGCTGCAGGATTTGATTGTAGCGGCGCAGATCGGTGCTGCAAATATGCAGCGCTGGGGGCTTTTTTGGGCATGTCTAAAAATAATTTAGGCACAAACTAGGATAGCGCATCCGCTGGATCAGTGTTTTGTGTTTTGGCCTCTCGCGATTAAAAATGTAATGTTTTCAGCACCAAAGCTATTATTTTAGAGCATTGTTGGGCATCCTCGGGGGAATAATTCCTCCTAATCCCGTGTTCCTAGGCCGACCGTTATCCAAATAAAATAGCCCAATACCCTTTTTCTACAAAATATCTCATATTGGTATAAATAGTCATGTTTTTGCTACATGTAGATGGTTTATCGATGGGACAAAAAATAAAAAGTCAATTTCACCAGAGACCTCACCGGAGACTTCGCTGGAGATTTTGTAGCGAAAATATCGTACTAATGTAGCAAAACTGCAGAACAATTGTAGCAAAAAATTTATATTAGTATAGCAAAAACCAACTTCGCTAGCTCTCGCCGAAATTTATAGCCAAAAATCCATGCAGAAAACAATGTAGCATTTAGAGAACACCAATACAGTAAAAACAAACCGGGTACATAACAAAACATAAACAAGTATATAGCAAAATTTGTGCCATGTTTTTCCCAACACAGCAACACCATACACCCATGGTAGCAAAAGCCACCTGCCGTCGTTAGCAACGTCGTAGACCAAAGTAGCAAAGTTGTCTGTCGTCGATAGCAACAACGTACACCCATGGTAGAAAAATCTCCCGTTGTTGGTAGCAACACCATACACCCATGATAGCAAAGCCCTCCATCTTCAATAGCATCTCCAACATCCCCTTGCAAGAGCGACAACATCACCGGTCGTGATAAAGACACCACCCGCCGACAGATCGCTTAAGCGGTAGCATTGTCGTGATCTCTACATAACAACATCTTCTTTGCCGGGGGCACGACGACGAGGCAGTGGGAGAGGAGCTCGATCGATGGAGCAGTTAGAGGACGAGGAGGGGCGATCCGGTGAGTCCTCTGCCGGAGATCCCATCGTCCTCAGCGGCAGCCTGTGGGGCAGCGGGGAGACAAGAAGAAGGCTAGGGGTGGCGCGTGCCGCCAAAGAAGCAGGACGAGGACAGGATCCCCGACGGTGATGGTTCGTGGCTAGTGCGAGGCATGGCGTGTGGATTGGGAGGTCACAACAACTGGCTTGTGCAGCGGCGGCATCGGGCGAGGAGCTCTCTGGTCTCTCATGGCAACGTTTGGGGTGTGATTGCAGAAGACTCGAGAAAAAAAGGAGGTAGGGAAGGGAAAAAGGATAAGCCATCACTTGGTGGGACCGCCGGAGGTCGCGTAGAGGAGAGCGACGTGTTATCCTGTGACCACAAATTTTTACATTATGTCCTAAAATTTTATAATTGGTGATGCAAATATATATCATCAAACAGATGCCCTATCACATAATTCAGCCACCCACGATCGCCCAACGCCACCCGGACCTCCATCCCACTGCTCCCCACCATTGGATCTCACTTTGGGTGTCCTATTATACATCATGTAGTACGGCAAAATTTAACTTGATGCTTTTTTATTTGAGAATAATTTAACTTGATGCTAAAAGTAAAAAACATGTGCACTAAAACTGTTTTCGAGTGGCCTACGTGTCATCTCTTGAAAATGCTCCGAGCATCGAATCAGTCAACGTTGTAATGTTCGGATCACAAGCCTGTACACACAAACTGAAACTAGTAGCTGCGAAGTCCATAGCAGAGTGACACCTTGGCATTCCCCGGCGCCGGTGGTCCTGACAAAACACACACATGACTGTCCACGCTGGCACCGCGCCTTATCCGTCTCCAGAATCCCATCCACCCAATCACAATCCAGCTCAACTGACGCCATTCACACAAAAGAAATCCAAAACAAAATGGAAACCCTCGGCAGAGGAACTCCGGTGATCTCTGCTCTGCCCCTCACAAACTCCACATCGCCCCCTGCCCCGCGGCAATGGAGACCCTCCTCTCCCCCTCCGCATTGCTCAGCCCGCTCCGCGGCTCCAAGAAGCCAGCTCCGGCCGCCGTCTCCTGCTCGCTCAGGAAGCAGACGCCGCCGACGCAGGCGGGCGTCGCCTGGAGCGGAGACGGCGCGAGCAGTGGCGTCGGGAGCTGGGCGTCGTTCTTGCACCACGGCCTCGCCGCCGCGGCGCTGTCCCTGGCCCTCACCCTGGCGCCGGCGCCCGCGCCGGTGGCAGCGTCGGAGTTCGACGTGCTGAACGACGGGCCGCCGGCCGACACGTACGTGGTGGACGACGCCGGCGTGCTGAGCCGCGTGACCAAGTCCGACGTGAAGCGGCTCGCCCGCGACCTCGAGGCCCGCAAGAACATCCGGATCAACTTCGTCACCGTCCGCAAGCTCACGGTACGTGCTGTCCTGATCCTCAGCTCGTCGCCGGCGGTGAGCTAGTTCAGTTCACTCATCATGCCCTTGCATTGGGTACGTGCGTATTATATGTTCGCAGAGCAAGGCTGACGCGTTCGAGTACGCGGACCAAGTGCTGGAGAAGTGGTACCCGACGGTGGAAGCCGGCAGCAACAAGGGGATCGTCGTGCTCGTCACCAGCCAGAAGGAGGGCGCCATCACCGGCGGCCCGGAGTTCGTGAAGGCCGTCGGCGACGCCATCCTCGACGCTACCGTCTCCGAGAACCTACCAGGTTAGTAGTTACAAATTAGCTTCCCCGGCCATTATGCTGCCCACCTTACCGCGGCAGCAATGATCGAGCACGAAAATCTTACCCTTCTCCATGGTCGGTCAGTGCTGGCGACGGACGAGAAGTACAATGAGGCGATCTACTCGACGGCGAAGCGGCTGGTGGCGGCGATCGACGGGCTGGAAGACCCGGGCGGGCCGGCGTTCCAGGAGAGCAAGCGGGAGTCGAACTACAAGAGCAAGCAGGAGACGGAGGAGAAGCGCGGCCAGTTCACGCTCGTCGTCGGCGGCCTGCTCGTCATCGCCTTCGTCGTGCCCATGGCGCAGTACTACGCATACATCTCCAAGAAGTGAGCGGCGTGCACTGTACAGTAGTAAAATTTTCGATTCCCCCCGGTTTTCAGTTGGAGTCTTATTAGAAGTGAACAGAGAGGTGATCAAATACAGCAGGCGCACGATCGTGTGCAATGTTTGGAAACTCAGGAATTTTTACTGGAAACAGTTCAGCTCCTGCAGGGGTTTGGACAAAGGAAAATCTCACCCAAAGTAGACCTAACTATTTTTTCTTGCGGTAGCTCAACTGGATGCACATGTCTCTGATTACTGGTGATTGATTTGGGTGCAAATTTCTGGCCTCTGTTCCCTGGTAGTTTTAAATGCTTGCAAAATGGGAGTCTCTCCTTCAAAATTAGATGCTAAAGTGGAATTATTGGGTATTCCCACTTCAAAATTTAGATGCTACAGTAATCTTTGGTAATCTCTCCTTCAAAATAGATGCTACAATGAAATCTTTGGCAATGTCTGCTTCAAAATTTAGATGCTACAATGAAATATTTGGTAACTTTGCACAAATAGGGCATACCAGGATTTGGACAACTGAAAACAAGCTATATATGATTATTGACAAGTGATAAATACATCATTTGTGAGATCGGTAAGAAAGTACATCAGCTTACTGATTCAGTGGAAACAAATACCGACATATCAGAATCTTGGTTTTATAAGGAACGGCATCTTGTCGGCGAATGGAGGATCAGAGTATTTTCCGGTCAGAATCTGTGATGTAACGTGGAAATTCGCAGCTTCCGTGTAATGTATTCCGTCCCAGTTGACGTACTCAGTACTGTCACTGCATCCTTTTGCAGTTACAGGATTACCATTCACAGATTTCGTCTGTCCACACGGTACTCTACCATCGTAGTTCAGGGGTGGCCCTCCATATCCACAGCATGCTTCTGTGGGACTCTCGAACCCTGTAAAGGTTTCAAAGTGAAAATTTAAAACTTTACTTCAACTAATGCTACAAAGATGAGCTAGCATTGAACACTCAGCAAATGTAAAAATCCATAGCACAAGTCAGTCAAAGAACTAAACAAGGCAGGCTGAGCAATGAGATAAAAAAAAAGCATCTTAGTTTCCCCCTCTTTTACCGGGGTCTTGTTCAGTAATCATAGTGATATTTCGTCAAAAGTCTTCAGTTTGAAGCATGATTAGTGTTCTTGAAACATCTGTTCCTAGTAATGCAATACAGTGACAAATCCAAATGGTTTTCTCAATGGCTAGAGGATGAGGTAAGTCTAGATTTGCATACCATATCGAGAGTAATTGGCAACCAGGCTGTATTTGATGGAGTAGATATCGATGTAAGTGATATCAGATCCAGCAAATTGACCTCTCAATTTTGTGCAAAGTGCATGCAGCTGTAAGTTGAAAATCTTTGCAGCACGATTGTGCTTTGCTACACAATGTTGTTCATCCAGTTGTGATGGATCTTTGCCCCAAAGATCAATATTTTGAGGTAAGCAGCCGAGAGGTCCTGTGTTGTGAATCCAGAATTTCCTGGCACCTTGCTCGTATAATGTCTGAAATAAGAATACGGACCACACTAAGGTCAAACTATAAATTATATGTGGAAGACTTATAAAGAATCTAAACTCTATATTGACTAGTATATCAGTTTTCTATTACCTCTATTAACAATGAAATTACCAAAATGCACTGTTACGAAAATGACGACTGACAAAACCATGCACTAAAAATACTGTATAATTACAAACCTTGAGCCCTGTTTCAAATTCCAACAAAATAGTAGGAATGGATGCAATGACTTGGTCCTCTGTTTTTGAGTAAAATGCACCAGCAAGGTCATTTTGACCTATATCAAACATGTAGAGTCCCTTTGAAAAGTAATCCAGCTGAGGAATATAATGCCTGTACCTATCTCCTGCAAAATATAATGAAAAGGCAGTATCATCACTAATAGAGTTTAATTGTTAAAGGGGAAAGAGTTCCATTGTCTGGGTTGATGTTGAAATCTTTGGATGGTTATCAGTTGTATCAACGAGCTTATCATTATTACAATGTGTAGATACATACTCTTATAAACTAAATCAACATAACCAAAGCTTGTCAGCCCATTCAAACAGCATAGTCCTAGCCCATTCAAACAGCGTCAACTTATAGATTTCAGAACAAGAATTCCAAATGTGTTATGGATGTTAGGTCTTGTTGCATTGTCTAATTTGATCTCATGAAGTAAAAGAAACTTAGTTGGTATCTTCACAAACATGACATTCAGTCAACATTATGTCTACTTGCTCATTTTGATGGTTCCAATTGTTTAGCTGACATCTTTTATGGGTCCAGAGTTTTTGCATGAAGTCTTTACAACAACTGGGAAGTCACATCCTAGTATACATTCAATGGTTTAAGCAGGGATTAAATGATTCTAGCATACTGCAGAAGACATTATTACTTTGTTTTGCATTCCTCAATATCCAAAGGTATTGATACAAGACAACCTGTTAATCTGTCATACCTTTGGAGAGCAGTCTAGTGACTTTTTCCTTGAATGCAAAGAATTGCTTAATCTGAAGACCAAAGGAAAACGGGCTGACAGATGTTGCAGTTGCTGGAGTAATAGAACAGCCAGCTTGAGCAAAATTAACACCTGCCCGGAAGTTAGGCGCACCAACAGAATCCAGGTATGAATTGAGGAATGGCATGTCCATCGCATCCACTACAAGGAGAATTTCAAGAAATAGATATCAGATTACAGACCACTATACTTTGTTCTTTGAGAAAAGTGAGAATAAATAGCTTGTCAGTCATATCAACGAAATCAACATTCAGTGGGATCAGCATTTCTAACACGCAATAGTCACCCTAAAGCCTTCCTAATATAAGCAAGCCAAGAGGCTCAGCTTATTGATATATACCTTTGCATAAATCTGATTTATGGCAATGAAACTAATACTACACAACTGTATTTCAATGAAACTAATACTGCACAACTGTATTTCATTGCACTTACTCTCGTGAAATGATGGAATTCGGGCTTATAAGTTTGTGATACTGATTAACATCTTAATTCTCGGGGAAATGCACTATGCTAGCCATTTGTTTGCTTATGAGCTACTTCTCCAAACTTTTCTAAAACTTGCTTTCATTCAAACTCCCGTCATCACATGGCCTCATAATGATTTATTTTATGCAACTCAGCTGGAAAGCAGTGGAGTTAAATGAAAGCACATCATATGTTTCACTCACTTCAGCCAGGAAGGTAGGCAGCCTGATTGCCACAGACTAAAGCTCCCCTCAGGATAAGACTTAAGAACGAACTGCAGTAACTCAATTTTCCGATGGCGGTGAATTCTATCAAGGAGCAGCAGTTGCTTTCCCCTCAGATCCGACCGAATCCCACCACCGATATGTTGCAACAATCAGAGGCGCCTAAATCGCACGAACTGGACCCCCACATCCAGCACGATCCCACGAGCATAGTGTTAGAGCAGTGTATGCAACTGCAACTACGAAGGACCATTCGCAGCGATGCGTCAATCTCCACTCCTAACCACCGCCTCTTTGACCTATCCGGCAGAGGACAATCCTAACTAATTCGCACTTTTCTCCACCCACCGCCGGGACGGACCAAGTGGGGGCGCACTACCTCGAACTCGAAGGAATGAAGGATTGACGGCAAACGAAATCGTCCGTACACCGACTGTTCTTCGTGTTGCAACATTACTAGTACCAGCAATCACGCGCTAACGAAAAGTCGAAGACACCGATTCCTTTCGTGCAGTTCATGGGGGGAAGCGACGGCGGTGCAGCAATTGTCGTGGCGCGATTCAGATGGCGATGACGAGACGCGTCAGGAACCAGTGAAATGGGAGTTGAAGGGGAGGGGGTTGCTCACTGAGGAAGTCGAGGATTAGTCGGCCGTCGCAGAAGCGGCCGGAGGGCCCGCCGAAGAAGGTGGAGCCGTAGGGCGGGGACATGGGCTCGAAGCCCGCGGCGATGCGGCCGCCCGTGTCGGAGTTGGAGTCGCCGAAGTTGAACGCCGCCTGGTAGTCGAAGTCCGACGACGCACGGCACCCGCCGCGGCCTCCGCCGAGGCAGAGGACCGCGGCGAGGAGGAGCGCCACGGCGGCACGCGCAGGAGGCATGGTTCCCGCTCGCGGCTGGGCGGCGGTGGTTGGAGGTCGGATGGAACTGCCGCCTCGCCTTGACCAGCCCCCTACGCCACTCCAGCCGTTACACTACCTTGTACTCTTGTGATTCGTGTTTACTCCAGCCATGCGAGGCGGGATGGGATGGGCGAGAAGAAGAGGAGGACGGTTGCTGATGCTTGAAGCTTTGCAGTTTAGGGGAGGGGGGAGGCACAGATTTGATTTGAGATTAGGGAAGACCGGGAGACAATTAATGATTAAGTGGTGTGTGCTCCACTGTTGCCTACTTTTGTAGCTTGCTTTCGCAGTTTAGCCCCTGCAAGTACTGATATATTCTAAGGTTCCCAGGGATAAGAGTACTGGCGTAGAAGGATATGCCGATCGTGAGGAGCAGGTGATAATTGTGGAGATTTGAGACGCGGGATGTTCCATTTCGGTATATTTCTCGAAGGTTTTTTTTATATAAATCTAGATAAAGTTAAGACCATTGGACTGGAGAAGTTGTAAACGTTATTTCAATCTTCTCTTGTATAGCGTGGCCTATTTTCCCCTGCACATGAAGTTTTTAATCCATGATGTATCCCCGCACAAGCTATATACCATATCACCCTTCTAAAGGAAGTGATTAACATGATTATCTCGCTTACGAGGGCATACTTGTGGGAGGGGTGTGACAAAATTACTGGTTAAAAGTGCAAGGTGAATTGGAAGGCTTTGTGTCGCTCCACAAAGCTTGGAGGCCTTGGCATTATAAGAGCACGATTTATGGAGGCAGTGGTAGGGTGCTGCCCCCGAATCCATCCAGCTAAGCATGGAAAAGGAGAAAAGATGATGTATTCTATACTTTGGTTCCAGCAACATCACCTTTTTTTCAAAAGTTGTCCTGATTTTTTTCTTTCCTTCTCACCTTTTTCCTCCACTCCACACTTTACTGTCCAAGAACCCGCTTTCTGCAGAAAAGACCGCTTCCTTATCCAAGCCTAGCTAGAATCATCCGAACCTAGCTAAAGTTATGAGGCAGCACCTATGGGGCAGTGCGTTGGCCATGCCCTAGAACTCAAAAAGTTTGCATCCACGCTCTGGCTATAGTGGTTATGGTTCAAATGGGATGACAACAAGCCATGGAAGGGCCTCAAAAACCCTGCAATGAGTCCGACGGAGAGCTCTTCGTTGTAGCAATGGTGATGATGGTTGGAAATGGTGAAAAGGCGAAGTTTTGGGCCTCGCAATGGCTAGACAGGATTAGACCAAAAAAACATCGCTACCAATCTCTTTGAAAGAGTAGAGAGAAAGAATTGCACGGTCAAGAAAGCTCTCCAAGATAAATTTTGGGTAAATCAAATCAACATCCAATAAGGGCTAGATATCAATCACATACAACAATTTGTCACTCTTTGGGAACTACTATACGAAGTTAATCTCTCCAAAGAGACCTCCGACAAGATTTGTTGGAAGTTTACAAACGATGGCCAATACACCGCCAAAGTTAGCTTACAAAATGCAATTTGAAGGCATCATTACACCTCTTCAATATCAAGGTTTGGAAGCTATTTGCTTGGTTGGTGATACAAAATAGGATTTGGATAGCGTATCATCTGCAAAACAGAGGTTGGAAAATTTCACAAAGCTAAAATATCTTATATTTCTAAACAGAGGGAGTATAAGACATTTTAGCTTTGTGAATCAAATGTATCTAAAACCTTTTAGTGTATAGGTTCACTCAGAATCTATACTCTAGATAATTTATTTCACAAAGCTAAAATGTCTCAAAAATCGATCGGTATAGGAGTGCAATGCAGACCAGTGGCAGGTCTGTACACATGAAAAATTAGGGGACCGCTCTCCAGTGGTTTTCTCCAGGCTCCCTACCATCCCTTTTTCTGGATTCTTTCACCCGTGGGCGAAACTCCCCCCCCCCCGCTCTCGCCCTCCCTCTCTTCTTGCGAGCGCCAGAGCTGGCCTCCTCGTCCTCTCCATGGAATAGCCGGAGTTGGACAGAGAGGCACCGTAGTTAGTAGGGTTAGTTGTAGTGGTACTGGTGTGGGCTCTATGCGGATGTGGAGCTCTAGATCGAGGTGGCGGATCAAGGCTTTAGGGTTCGTCCTTGCGTTCTTGCTCCTCGAGGTTGGAGCGACCACGACAGCCACCACATCCAAAGAATAAAGTAGAGGTCACTTGCGGCCTCGGACGGTGTTATTCGTGCTCTTCCATCTCCTCTCCACCGTGAGGCGAGGATTGAGATGGTGGGCTTGGTGATGCATGGAGGCCGAGGCGTCGCCACTTTGCCGCTTGAGCGGGTGGTGGCCTTTCTCGTCTTCGGTCTCTTCTGTCTCCGGCCCGGTGGTGGCGGGCGACCGGCGGCGACTGGCGGCTCCCTTCCTTCAGCGCCGCCATCGCCCGACGGCCGACGCATCCCTTTCTTCTTCTGGCCGGCCGTGGAGGCAAGGGAAGGCGGGTTGCTCAGCGCTTTGGAGGCTTCGGTGGCTGAGGCTTATCGAGCTTGTGCCTCTGCGGATTCAAGCGGCGTCTCACCGTCGCTATTCTTGGCCATAGGATGGCCCGTCGTGCTCTGCAATGCGGCCGCAAGAGTCTCCTCCTCGCGAGGTCTTCCCGAGCCCAGGCATGGTCGTTTGCGCTCCGTCTCTACCAAGTGGCCTTGTCCCCGGCGAGAGATGGAGTGGCTGCGCCTGGAGGCTCGTCGTCGCCGGCGTCAAGCATGGACTCGATCGCGTTCGTGATCTTTTTAGGGTGTTCTTTGTTAAATTTCAGGACCTAGTTGTTATTTCTCTGCTGTATGAGGTCCTTTCTGTAAATGTACACCCTGTGGCGTCGTAATACAAGCTCTGGGTCCTTCGGGACCATTCCTGTTCAAAAAAAAAAAAAAAAAAAAAAAAATCCCTTTTTCTGAAACCTCCAGCTTCCTACCATTTTTGTCTTCTTCCTGCCACTGTATATCTCGGATCACCATTACCTGCCGGTTGTTGCGCTGGGAATTTTGGACTTCACCCCACCTGCACCAACAGGTCACTCTCTGACACTAGTGCTACTGGTTCAGCTAAATAAACTGGATATACAGCAATAACTTGGTTTCAACTTTGACCACACTTCTGCAGTTCAACCTCTGCTTATTCATCATTACAATTACAACAAAATGCAGTACACTGTCCGACTGAAATACTGAGTGTACCTAGTCAATTGTTTCACTAGTCCATCTATGATACCGAATTGGCACATCTGCTTCAGCTTTGACATGCCACACACTGAGCTGGTGGCCCTATGATGTTCGTGAACAAACCGAATAAAACAACCCGACCGTAATGGTCCACTGGGGATCACAGATAAGCTGAACTTCCATCATGCTCTACTCTATAGTAAAGACATCTGACTTCACCGCTGGCTAACCATGTTTTGCTCCTTATGCCAACTGACAACTCTACTGTAGGGCAAATCTCCTCCGAATATGTCTAGGGCACTCCCGACAGTAACATCGACTCGGCTTTTGCCTGCCTGCTTTATCCTCTCCAAATCATCCATCGTCGACACACCCCCAGCGTAAGTTGTAGGGATCTACAGAACCAAAGATAAATTAGAGACGGATACTGAGTATACGTAAACATAATAAAGCAACTCAAAATATAAACTCGAACATCTGGAATGAAACATAACTCATGAAATTCCATTTCTAAACACATTCGAGTTCGATAAAATCAAACATGAAAAGATGTTCGATTCAACTTGCTACACAGCATAATAGGATTTAAAACGAAAAAGAAAAGAGAAAACAGACATAAAACTCGGATTTAGATTATCAAGTATAGAACTGTACATACAGGTGAATGAAGTCCCAACAATGCCACAAGTTCCTCGTCAATTCCTAGCCTGCAGCTCACGTAACAGCTTTGACAATGAGTAGAGTATAACTATATATCATAAGATCAGTGTTTACCAACCGACAACAAGCTTAAATTAAACCAAATAACTGCTCAAATAACGTTTTTATTACAGTCCCATAACTGGACGATCAACAGGAAGAGAATTCAGCTTATATCTGGTTCTGGTGAGATTAAATACTTATTGAACATGGGTGAATAAAATGTGCAGTACTGATGAGTCACCAGTAAACTGTAACTGAACACATAGAAATACACAAAATTCCTGCCTGCAAATACTAGCATTTTTGGAGGACCAGAATAACGGTGCTTTTAGTTGCGGGATGATGCTGGATGGGATGCCCATGCACATATGTACTGCAATGGAGTTTGACAGGTTATGCTGGATAATATGGTGCGGCATCTAGGACCAGGAGGGATATCAACAAAATAAAAAGATGGCCTTACTCTAGGATCAATCACATTGATGTACCACTTGGTATAATCAACCACACAAGAGGTAACTTCACTCGTTCAATATGTCTCCAAATTTACGAACTGAGCTCAAACACATGCACAGGCGCACAAAGATATGTGCAGATGAAATTAATTCAGCATCTCGAGATAACTGTGGCAAGTAAATCGTCATATAAATTACAGACTCATGGGAAATAAAAACAACAAGCAAATCATATCCACCAAGGGTGACTATACTACTCCATATCAACAAAAGAAGGATTAATTAAATCCAGAAAGAACATGGTTCACCTTTTGCCCTCCACATCAACTCCATGAACCAAAAACTCGTCTGCATAGGCCGCAAGATGTTCTAATGTTGGCCCATCCACATAGACATCGCTGAACTTCTGCCATCTGTCAGTTACAATGGCATATCTGCCATCCTATCCAGAAACATTTTAGTAAGATAAACCGAAGATAGAAAGCTGTCAGTAAGATAACAGTGGCCATCAAAAAACTGATTTTGTTCCATTCTGAACCTTCCTATTTATGCAGCGGGCTTAGCTCAACATGTGTTCAATGTAATTGTTTCATCAAGGCAATGCACTATGTTTGGATGACGAGGGGCAACAAACCATGTTACTTTTAGAGAACATTTTGTGTAAGTTGCCTACGAAATTCAAAAGGTAGATCGCAACAAAACAGAACTGTAAAATTAGCACTGATGTTCAGTGCATTAACGTACTTCAAAGTTCTAACACAAGATGAAATGTACCTTTTTTCGACAACTAAGGTCCAATACAAGCCTTTGCTTCCCAACAAGCTCGACAAGTTGCGTCAGTCTTTCGATGTTCATTTTGCCATCACTAAATACATACTGCATAAAAGACTCAAATACATAAGCTTCAGATATTCAACTGATCAGTCCTCTACAAAACAATGATTAGAAACCAGAATAAATGAAAAGTTTTTCCAGACCCTGAGCGTAGGTGGCAACCAGCTGGTTCCAAAAAAATTCCAACTTCAAAGAACGTGTTATAGCTAATACTAGCCATTGGGGCTCTTAGGGAGTCTTTGTCAATAAAAACAAAGCAACAAAGCAACAGCATTGGCAATAGAGGAGTAGACAAAATGTGACAATCACAAAATTTGCAATAGAGGAGTAGCCAAAATGTGACAATCGCAAAATTGGCAAGGTAGAGGATAATGGTAACAGCTGTTGATAAGTGATTATCAATGGGATATATAGGTAATGTCGCTCTGGCACTTTTGGTGAAACAACAATATTGATATTGAAGAAAAATAATAATGTTTAAACTACCAAACAAGAGATGGATAGGACGTCGAAATATGATGTGGCCAGGCCCAAAAGTTATTCCATAAGCTAATATACACATATACATTTAACAAACAGAGGCGCAAAGGGTTCATGGCATGAAGAAAAAGATAATTGCATTATTTACACAAAATTAGAGCATGAGCACGTACAGAAGTTACAATCACGTGACTTGCCCCTTCATTAATGTAAGACATTGCATTCTCCAAATTTATTCCACCTCCAACTTGCAAACCACCTAGTATTATGATAACCCAAGTTTATGACAATATATCAAAATTGATGATATCTCATGGCTTACAACAGAAACAAACAATGCTACATGAGCACCACTAGCAGATGCACAAACTCTCGCAAGGCAAAAGTTGATGGCAACAGCCTTAAATAATTGTAAACAACAGCACTACGAGGCCCTTGCAATGAAGCGGAAATTTGGTATGTGAGCTTAAAGAAGGTTTTGACAAGATAATAACTTGAACTGAAGTTAATCAACTATCAGCAAAAAATCTATGCTGCCGCCGAATATTATGAATCAACGTGAAAACGCGCTTCACTGCTTGACATGTGTGTGACACATTATGAAGTTGCAATACATGCTTACTTTGAACAAAAGATACTCTTTATCAGACTCAAGCTACCTCATATAGGTTTTGAAGCAAAACATTAATCTGTGTATGCAATATAAGCAACCATAAAAACATCTAGATCCAACAAAAGGTGACAAAATACAAAAAATAATAACAGGGCTTTTTTTCAAAAACCTCACAAATAACAGTGAGCAACAACGCACAGCTATACATAAAGCAAACCAAATGAACAATACTTGTTCAGGTAATCACTAATAACTAGATAACCTATTCTCACCAGGATATGCATGTAGTGCTTCCAGGGCAGCAGAACGGCTTGCACCGTCTCCGCCAAGCATTATGACATGCCCGCCAACAAGTCCATCATCCTTATAAACATTCGCAAATTCTGCTGCGGACTTGTCCGATTCAAAGTTGGTCACTAGTGCCGTGCCATCATCCACCGCATCGCGCAGGGTGGAGCCAACAATCTGTTTAACTTTTCCCTGGGAGTTTACAATAACAGCCTATCAGATAAACGGTGATGATAAACATCTAGCTGTACAGGTAAATGTTCGTTGAGCGCAATTTCAGCACTATGCAGTCCACCTGTGAATCACACTGCAGCAAAATGGTTAGAAACATGCGAGAAACTAGAAATCAGTTTGCAAACACATAAAAAGTGCAATCCTCAGCACCCGTCGATCACAGAAGGGCAAATGATTAGCACTATTGAGTCTCTTCCTACTGGCTACTACTGACCTTGTGGATGTCGATACATGGTCTGAAGCTAACGGCGCACGCCACTGCACGTCCTCCTGCCAAAACGCACAGCCAATCTCATAACCCCGACTATCAACCAGAGTGCCAGACACCGTAGCAATGCATCTCAAGCCACGGGGGGATTCGAAAGGGGAAAACATACTTGACGCGCCGGATCTCGCCGGACGTACCAAGGCCCGCGACCTCGCCTGAAGGGACCGCGGCGCCGCGCATGGTTGCTGTGGAAGCCTCGCCGCGCTCCTCGATGCCATCCGGAAGCTCATCGATGGGGCGGCGGGGTAGGGTTTTGGTTTTTTCTGTCTGTTCGGGCGGTGAGAGGCCGGATGAACAGGGTCGGTCAGACTCAGACCAAACCAAACCAAACCAAAGGGGGAGCACTACAAAGGCGAGAGAGTGTCAGACGATGTCGCATCCGACGGTCCAGATTCAGAGACGACAGATCTGACGGCCCAGAGCGTCAAGTCTCCGGGCTATTACTCCCGCAGCTAGCTCACTGGGCGAGGGCATCGATTAGGCAGTAGCCCGTCCCCGAAATCCCGAATCGGCGAAAGGGTTCGCTCGCTCGCTCGCTCCCCACCGCCGCCGGCCGACGAGGAGGAGAGGCCAAGATGTTCTTCCACATCATCCTGGAGCGGAACATGCAGCTGCACCCGCGGCACTTCGGCCCGCATCTCCGCGATAAGCTCGTCGCCAAGCTCATGAAGGACGTCGAGGGCACCTGCAGGTAGGGTTCCTTTATTATCGCTGAACCCTAGGGCTAGGTGGTGGGAGAACTCGGTCGGTCGGGCGCTGAATGCTGGAAATCGATGCCTCTCTTGCAGCGGGCGGCACGGGTTCGTGGTGGCGATCACGGGGGTGGAGGACGTCGGCAAGGGGCTCATCCGGGAGGGCACGGGCTTCGTCACCTTCCCCGTCAAGTACCAGTGCGTCGTCTTCCGCCCCTTCAAGGGCGAGATCCTCGAGGCCGTCGTCACCATGGTCAACAAGGTTGTGGATTTTACTGCACTACTGTGCCCTTTTATTATCCAGAGGTGTGGTGTGCCTTAGTGCGTTGTTTCCTGAACTGCGATTGTTCATCTTGCTGGTTCTGCAGATGGGATTCTTCGCAGAGGCTGGGCCTGTGCAGATCTTCGTGTCAAATCATGTGAGTGACTTGTGTGCTTTTAGCTAGAGCTGCTTTGTCAAATTGGTGGAGTAAATCGATAAACTTCAGAATTCTCTGTGGTCAATAGTTCAGTACAAGCTCTTACATCTGATTTGGTTGTGTCGCCGAGTCGAATAGTGCAGGTTCACAGTAGAAATTAACGTGCTTGCTATGGTGAATTGGTAAAAGGTCCTAGTATAAAGTTCTTGCTGACCTTGCACATTCCGGCTTACTGGATGTGTTATCCTATTTTTGTATGCAGTTGATTCCTGACGATATGGAGTTCCAATCTGGTGATGTGCCAAACTACACAACTTCTGATGGATCGGTATGTGTATTTTGTATAAGCTGTTCTTACTGTTCTTCTCATCTTCCGTAACTACTAGCTGCAAATTCCATTCTTAAAAGGGAGTAAAAAATGTTTATTTGGACCAACGATTATCTCTTTCAACCTTTATATTTGTATAAGCATATCAAAATCACTCTGGCTTTTGCTTTCTAAAAGGGGTAATGGCATAAGAGGTTATTTGGCTTGTTGAAATATTTAAGCAATGATATATCATATGTCGAATATAACTACTCCCTCTGGTCCATATTAATGGCCCCAATTTTGTTTATATACGAATGCATCTAGTCTAAATACTTAACTAGGTACATACGAATCTAGATAAAGTTGAGGCCATTAATATGGACCGGAGGGAGTACATGATTTGCTGAAACAAAGGAATGTTTTTTAGTTTGTTGAGACTTGAGAGTTGCACGAAAGTTTGCTGGTTCAGAAAATAAAGAAAAAGAAACGATATGCAGGTCATGAAATATCCACTTGTTGTTTTATCTTATTGAAGCATCTTGGAAATGAAATTGTGTATGCTTATATTTGTTTAGCATCTAATTGTGGGTTCTGCATGCTATATGAAATTATAAATGCTTGCTGCATACATGAATAGGTATATATAAATAATCTCTCTAATAGAAACGTGTAGGACTTAGGTACTGGGTATCATTATGAAATCGAAAAGGATGATTATGTTGAAAGCGATTTGCTTTAGTCATTTTCTTGTGTTAAGTGGGCATTGCATGTTTATCTGGTTCAGGTGAAAATTCAAAAAGAAAGTGAGGTTCGTTTGAAGATCATAGGCACCCGTGTTGATGCAACAGAAATTGTAAGTCTGTTACACTTTCTTTTACTGAAATTTCTGAACTGAAGTGCTCGGTCTTCTTCAGAATTTTGAGGCAGGACCTCTGAGTAACTACCATATGTTATTGATTTTTGACTTGATGATGGTCTAATTCCACTTGCAGTGCCATTGAGATCATTGCATCTAAATTTTTGTAGTCCTAACGGTTCATAAATTAAGAAGTTTCCAATGGTGTATTTTTCTTGTGACAAATAACTCTAAAATTGTTATAGTTAAATTTAAATTTGAGGTGGTTACAAACCCAAGTACTAAAAACAAGGCACTTTTGTCTGAACGTTTTAAGCTTTGTGATGTACAATTTTCTTATAGTTTCATCCTTTTCTGTATCAGTTTTGCATCGGCACGATAAAAGATGACTATCTGGGCATTATCAGCGATCCTGGTGCAGCATCATAAATGATCCAGACAAGACTGCAGCCTTATGATACTCTTCAACTTCGACATGCTGATGCATTGTAACGTTGAGTTCCAGAAGCCCCCAAGGAGGGTTGCAAGAGAACTGGGTCATGTATTATCATATCTAGGATCTTATTTAACTGTAGTTGATGAGCCACGGTAGTGGACAGTTGTTGATTTATTGGAATTCAAGCACTCGTCTGAACTTTCAGATAAGATTGTACAACTGTGTGTTGCCAAACCACTTTTCTCACATCTGACGATGGTAATCGTTGGCAAATGTAGCTAAATGGAAGTACAAGTGAGTGCTATCAAATGAAGTGAACATATCTTCACATAAGGGCTTGTTTGGAAGCCATCATTTCATTTCATTTGGTAGAAATAAAATGGTGGCATAGTTGTCATCAATTTCATTTGTCCAATTTGAAATTCCAATATGAGAATCATGTTTGGCTGCCACATGGATTATGAAATTAAATGATTTCTAGACAAATGACTGGGTTTGGACCAAGTATCATATCCATTTTCATTTTCTGGAATTTCCAATTGAAATGACCGTTCCAATTCTGAAGACAGCCAAACACGTTGTATATAGAATCCCGATTGAATTTCAAGTACCCATTTTCTAGAATTTCCAATTGAAATGACGGATCCAATTCCAGTATAAGAGTATCTTCAGCAGATGCCCAAAAATGGGGCAGCAGCGCTATCCTAACCGCCAATTTGCAGCTATCCTAACCATCAATTTGCAGCGCGCGTTCTAAACCTCCTTCAGCAGTGGCGCGAAAATAGCGCGTGTGCGCGATATTTTGTCGCCTGCGCTATCCGGGACGCCAAATCTCCCGCGCCGTCTAGCGCAAGAAAATGCCGCGGCGTGCTGCGCCAACCGCCACGCTGCACTCACCAATTTCCTTCTTCTCGCGTGCATCCCCTTCTTCCGCTTCCTAGCGCCACCATGCCGCCTCGCCGTCGCTCCGCCTCGGGTTTTCGCGGCGTCCGTCCGCGCCCCAACGGCCTCTTCTACGCGGATCCGCGCCGGCGGCGTCCGCCTCGCGCTCGGCACCTTCGAGCATGCGGAGGAGGCCGCCCGCGGCGCGAGATGAACTTCTCGAAGACCCAGAGTCTCGCGGAGGCGGAGTTCCTCGCGCCGGCGCTCGTCACAGAGGAGCGCCCGCGTCACCGCGCGCTTCAACGGCACATCCTCGTCGCGGAGGCCGGCGAGTACACCATGGCGGAGTGGCGTCGGTGCTTCCTGCGCAGGACGTAGTGGCGGAGCGGCAACTTCTACGCCCAACATAGGGCCCCGAGGAGGGCGGAGCGCGAGGAGCGGCGCCGACAGTTCATCAACAACCAACTAGTCATCAATGACCAACTAGACATCCAGCAGACGATCTCAAATGACGATCCACGGTGGGACAACTTGTTTCTCTCTGAGGTGTCGGAGGAAACCTTGTCCGACGGGTAGTAGTCTAGCGCTTTGTGTTCTACTAGTCTAGCGCTTTCTGTTTATATGTAAATTATCAAATGTTCTATTTTCTGTTCGTCTAAAAACTTTTTTATGCAATTTTTAGATCCTACGTTCTACTAAATTGTGCACGCGCGGTGTTATTATAGCACGCCTGTCAAGGACACTCTCCGCGTTGTATTTTTCCCGCGCCCGTTTACCGCCTCCGGAAAAGGCTGCGCTAAAATAGCGCACGCTGTATCCAGATTTTTGCACGCGCTATTTTTGGGCATCTGCTGGAGATGCTCTAACCAAACAAGTCTACCATGGAACTGTCAAACAAATTTCACGTTTTTGGCCCCAAATGATGGGAGACGAACAAGCCCTAACATAGATTTGAATGGCATTCATGGGATAGTGATACGCATATATTTGAGGTTGTTCCATCTGGCAACGTAACTGTCAAATGAATTTCACGTTTTTAGCACCAAATGATGGGAGCCAAACAAGCCCTAACATAGATTTAGATGGCATTCATGGGATAGTGATACACATATATTTGAGGTTGTTCCATCTGGGAACACTGTACTAACAAACACCTTCCGCTTAGACAGTTAGATGAATGTTAGCCGTAAGCGTTCCATTATCAGTGCCCACAGGTGGTGCCCCTGCAATGTGTAAATACCTGCACAGAGAACAACTGAGAGTCTGAGATCAGATGACGCAATATAAAACCTATTCCCTCCGTCCCAAAATAACTGACGCAGCTTTGTCTAGATACGCATGGTACGTCACTTACTTTAGGACGGGAGGAATAGTTGAATTAACATTGAGACCCTCCTTCGGATATAAAACACATATAGCTCACCTGCTTAGAACCTGAGGTTAGTGTAATCAGTTTATGGATGTGGGTCTTTTCTCCACAAGGGGGTCCTGCTGTACACGCAGAAATCACAAATTTGTTCTCGGCAATTGAATCATGCTACTGCTCTGTTTCCGCTTCCCAAAATTGATTCTGTAAATAGCAATTTGAGAAGCACATGGCGTATGACATTCATATGACAATCTAGAATAGTTCCTGAAACAAATGAGAAGATGCAGTAAATTCTAAAGAACACCAGGATAAGAAATATGTGAATAGCTCTTGAATACCTGGTACTATCAAACCAATCTATCTGAATAGGAAGCCAGGCCCATTACAGCAAATAGGCAAAGCAACGAAAATGCATCCACAACGCGAAATGAGGACTCGGTAAGGAAGTAGATCTTGTGGTTGCTAGGGTCACCACGGTATCCTCGAGCAATCATTGCCTGCACAAATCAGGGGTTAAAGAGGCGAAGCAACGAAAGGTGCAAAGTAATATCGATTACAGCTGTATCAGCCATGTAATATAAGGATTTCTATTTCCATCTAGGAACTATGATCTAGACAAGTTACATGACTCAAAATGTAATGTATCAACCATGATGTAATCAAGTTTCACCATTCTTACGAACTCCCCGTATCAATAAGACTACAGATGAGCGCCTTTCTATTAATTAGTGATGATGCATCTGTACTCAATGAAACTTTCAGTTAGTTTCTCGAACAAAAAGTCATTCAGATTTCATACAGTTGTGATGGTCCTAAACCTTGAACAAGTTTCACCTGTGTGATTTCTACCCCATTTTGGCCCAAATGCATTCCTACACAAGCACTGAAGTCCATGTCCGGTTCAATTTTCCTCTTAGACATCCAACTTGATTATAAAAAAAGGGAAATAGCCTGCTATCCATGGGGATAGCTGCCCCCTCTAATTCTACCATGCTATTGATTGCTTGGGGATACATGTTATTCCCTCCATACCGGATTGTTGGGCTAAATTAGCAAAATGCTAGAACCAAGATAGTTTCTCATTGGCTAGAAAAATGGAAAGAGAAGCAATAAGTACATGCATGAGAACTAATTGGGGCGCATGCAGTGGTTTAGAACGTTTTTTACAAGGAAATAAGCCATGCATGGGAGTTAATTGGAGCAGTTAATACACAATTTAGCCTAGTAATTAGGTATATCTCCAAAACTAGTACTAGCCCAATAATCCGGTATGGAGGGAGTAGCATTGTTAAGCATCCACCATCGTTTAGGTGTACACTACACAGTTAATGAAGCTTCTTGAGTCTAGTCAAACATCAAATGGTAGTACATGTTGCAGAAATACTCGAGATATATCATCCTATTAATGCTAGCAATTATGTGTGACCAAGGACTGCTAGATGGAACCACAGAAAATTATAATTAGTTCATCAAACAACATATGAACACAATGAATCACACACAACATCATCATTTTACATTTTCTGAGAATAGTGAAAAATCGAAATACACTAACCTTGGATATTTGCTCTGCATGATCAAATATATTTTTGAAAATCCGCAGGACGTAGTTGAAGAAAACTGCAAAAATCATATAATAAGTCAAAGATTCAATTCGATGTTTTCCACATAATATGTAAAGCTGTTGATTCATCCCTGAACCCTGATAGCCACGTTAAAGAAACTACTTACTATCTATAGTTTCCATAGTGGCCAGCTTTTTCCAATCAATCCGACGTGTTACGATTGCCAATGCTGAATTGCGGACCTAGTACAATATTTGAATAAGTTATTATACTAGTTTGGTTTCAAATAGCAATGTGAGTATTTTAAAAAAGGTAACAGCGATGTTCACTTTAGTAGTTACCCTACACTTGCCTCGTCAAATACTAGATTAATGAACCTCAGTGATAGTAGTAGTGTAAGTACTATCTCGGGTACTGGCACACCAATAAGCTTCAGTGGAATCATAAACCACCACAAAGCAGAAGCAAGCTGCTCAGGAGTGGTTGTGGTCAAGCAGAGACTTGCACTTTGGAATATCTGCATCGAAACAAGTATTTAAATAAAAGTCTCAAAATTGACCACTTGCATTTCAAAGAACTAAAAAACAGAGCATTTTGCAGTAAGGACGTGTTTGTCTGATGTATGTCAGCAGCTAGAGAATGCAAAAGGCATTATAAAGCATAAGATAATGAAGATCTTGGATAAAATAAAACATTTAAAACATGCTTCTCGATGAAATGAAGGACATACCGCAAAGGAGAGGCATGCTGATGTACTTGCTACTGATAGGCCTTTCCTTGTAAACTGTAGCGGTCCTAGTTTCATGATTGTGTAAGAATATCCACTCAAGGAACTAGGAATATTCGGCACACCTAGAACAGATGGAGGAGGAGTTCTTGTCTGGACTAACGAAGGCGCTCCATCAGCACCAAATCCCAGCATTATGAATATGATGCCTGAAAGAAGAGTAACCCTTCCTAGTTGATCCTACACAGTAAATATAATTTGATTTATAGATACAAGCAAAGCAAGTGCGATGAGAAGAATAAATTTGATATACGAGGCAATAAATGCTACGAGTTAGTGAGTAACATAGGTATATAAGGGTTACGAAGGATAACAACATAAGAAAAACATGGATCGCTGAAATTGGCTAACTTAAAGCCATGTATCAACACCAAACATCAAAATAATTTCACTACAGTTCGTTATGCTTGGTTTAGAACAATAGCAGGATTCTAGGCAATTGAGACAAGGCCTTGTATTGAAAGAGCAACTTCCAGTAAGGATATACTATGACAGAGCCGGACAGAGCCCACCTACAAACTTAGAGCATCTCCACTCGCACGGCGTCCAGCAGTAGCCCGTATGGGGGGACGCCGGATGATTTTTAGTTATAGGGGGTGGATGCTACCCAGTCACACCCCCAATACTAAAGATAGTGGGGAGGCTGTTGGGTGGGTCCTTGGGGCCAGTGGCGGACCCAAAATATTTTCTAAGCCCGGGCAAACCTCAAGTAAAATTGGTTAAGGTGTTGATTTTGCTTGTAAATTGGCATAAAAATTCTATTAGCTAAAGGCAACTTGTGGCCGGAAGCCCGGGCAGCTGCCCGGGCATCAGGGAGCTTGGATCCGCCCATGCTTGGGGCCAAAAGTGGTAGCCAGCGCCCCCGGTTGACTCCCTATGGGCTGGGGGTGGGCTGGGGCCGCCGGATGTTTATTGAACCTCCGCCGGATGAAAATATTATTTAGGGAGGGCGGCTGGGAGGGATTTTCCGTGCCGGCGCCCCCCAAAACCGGCTGGGTGGAGTGGAGATGCTCTTAACGTGTCCAAAAAGAATCTTTCATCGTGCATGGGTGTTGGGGACCATATGCAAGTGCAACAGAGATTCCAGTTTTTTCGGTATATATTCGATTTATCCCACAGTTTTTACTGATTATACCTAATACCAAACCACGGAATCTGTCTTTCCATACCAAACACCAGACACCTGTCAAACTGAGTTGACCAGCTGGGTTTGGTAGAAAACTGCAAAGCCCTAGGTTTCAGTCTAGACTAAACTAGGAGTCCTTCTGTACACCTTATATTTGGCCCTTATATAGCCTAAAACATGAAAACAGCAATTGAATCCCTTTTTACTTTCACAAATCATAAACTTCAAGTATTATGGAAAATTATCAATGCCCCACAAACAAACATCGTAAGGAAAATTTCAAATAACTAGGGACAATTAGAACCAGAACTTGATATGATGTATGTGCATTTCAACTTAAGACCAAACACCATACCTTCCAAACATGATTTGGCAGAACCCACATTGAAAGAAGAGCAAGGCCTGCTACCAAACCAAAACGCATATAAATATTTGACCTGGCTGGTAGGACAACAAGGGCCAAGAGCCACACCTGCAAAAAGTACTTGCCTTGTTAAAAGCAGCAGGAAAGCAACAGGTACAGGATAATTCAGTTGATCTTTAAACTTAATTGGAAGTACTTCAATTCTCTCGCATGTTCCCAAGGCAATGACACCATCTAGCAATACGAGAACACCATCTAACATTACCAAGACAATAACACCATATAAGAGAACTAAACCCGACGTACACGAAAAAAAAGCATGTGTGCTGTCTGAGATGCCATATTCCCCTCCCATCTAAGATAGATAGAAGAACCGGTCAACCAAGTGAGACACTCTATAATACAGAGATCACCTAATTTGTACATAGACCATATAATTTCTCTCATTCATCGATTTCATGATTTATTTATGTCAATTGGTTACAAGACATATAGCTCTCCAAAAGGATACAACAAATTTAACAACTAAGCATCGCTTCATGATTTATCTTTGTTAACCCCAAAATAGGAGAATTATAAAGCAAGGTAAGCATGTTGGTGAAGCCGTTCTATGATCCCCCACGATCATACATTGCCCCAGCCCCACCCCCACCCCCAACGATCTTTGATTGCCATGGAGTATACAACATCACCAAGAACTACAGAACCACAAGTCTCCCCACAAGTCCACAATTGCACAGAACTACAACCTGTTGCGGTGTTACAATGCAGGTCAATAAGTCAATAGGAGTGATATATCGTCTTCTTCATTTACTAGTTTATAACGCAGGGGCGACATTTTCACAAGGACCTGGAGTGCATCCTCTCTAACCGGCACCTGGAAGCTACTGGTAGTTTATCCGAAATGCGAGGAAGGTTAGTTACCCCTTACCAGCTTGACGCGGGGGTCGACGGAGTGGAGGAAGGTGCGAGGGGAGTCGACGAACTGGCAGATGGGCGTGGCCGCGGCGCCGGAGATTAGCCTCAGGAGCTTCTCCGGGCCAACCCCGCCCACCGCGGCGCGCGGGATCCACGCGGCCCACCTGGCAGCAGCCGACGCGGCGCCATTCTTATCCCCGGAGGACGAGGACGAGGAGGGGGCTGCGGGCGTGGCGGGGTTGGAAGCGGAGCACACGAGCAGAGCGAAGCGGGCGCTTCTGCTCCCCGCCCTTGGCTTCGCCGAGAGCTGAAGCCGGTTGGGACTGGCGGTGGTTTTCGCCGCGGGGAGAGCGAGGGGGTGGAAAGGGCGGAGGTGGACAGCCGCCATCGGTGGCTCGCTCCACCGGAAGGGGGAGGGGCAGCGGACGCGGGGAGCTTTTGGTTCGCAGGTGTGAGCGATGCAGCTCGAGGCCGGAGCAGCCTAGCAGGATTGCATACCGGCACAAACCGGCCGGTGTGCCGTGTGCGTATTTTGTTTTTCGAAATACGGTATTCGTGTGATTTTTTAACTTTTTTTCTATTTTCTTTGTCTCGAAATAGATGTTAATTTTTTTTCTAGATTCGTATATATTTAGACGGGTCTAACTGCATGAGTACATGGCAAATCTTGACATCTATTTCAAAACAGAGAAAAAATATAATAATTGTTAAAGAGTGAAAAAAAAGTTTCCATGATTTGATTTAGCTTGTTTCAGCTTAATTATTTTTTATTAGAATTCCCCCATGTCCATGCCTTGTTACATATTAATTTATTAAATATATTTTTAGACAATGTGAAAGAACATAGATGTCACCTAGAGGAAACGGCGAATATGTGACTTAAAACTATTATGCTTTTCACTCTAACAAACGTGAAATAAAACTAGCGTTTCATTTATCAAGCATAAAACCTAAATATTTTAGGCTGAATTATGTGTACCAACAACTTTGCTAAGCAAGACAAGTAATAAGTCAATAAAAAGATAATCATCTTAATTATGAAAGTTATCATAATATAAAATGAATAAATAAAGAGGCTCGGGTATAGAGATACTGCAATGGAGACATAACGATTTGTTTCAAAAATTTCGTTGTTGTTAAAGAGAAGTATGTTTTCGTTCGAGAGATGTTAAGGCTACACAAAGTCACCAAACGCCACTAAGACTCGCCTTCTTTCTCGAGCGCACACCACAAGGTGGGCACTCGATCCACTCGGTGTTTTTGTGAGTAGCTAAGTTCTTTTTTTTTTTGCTAACTAAATTTTTTCTCTTCTCTACCCATATTTGGTTTGGGTAGCCAAATTTGGGTGAACTGTTGGAGATGCTAGTACATATGTGGATTGAGGTTTGAAAAATAATATGTTCTTTTCTTTCGAGAACCCGCGGGAGATCATCGTTGCATTATAAGAGCATCTCCACTCGGCTACCCAGGACGCCGAAATTTTGCCCAACCACGTCCTCAGAACCTGTTTTCGTCCGGATTTGAGCGAACTTTGGTCCGGGCTTTCCAAGCCGTACCCAGGATCCCTGGAACGCCCTAGGAACGCCGGACGAAGCGAATTCAGCGAGTGGACCCGCCCAGTCAGCATATATTCGTCCATATTCATCCAAAGTCCGTCCATATTCGCCCAAAGTTCGTCCACATCGCCATATTCGCCCAAAGTTCGTCCATATCGACCATATTCGCCCAAAGTTCGCCCATATTCGCCCAAAGTTCGTCTGTATCGCCCATAGTTCGTTCATATGCCCTATATTCGCCCAAAGTTCGTTCATACCGATCATATCGCCCAAAGTTCATCCATATTTTGGCCAAGACCGCTTATATCCGTCCATATTCGCTCATATTCGCCCAAAGTTCGTCCATATCGCTCAAAGTTCGTCTGTATTCGCCCATATTCGCCCAAAGTTTATGCATATCGACCATATTCGCCCAAAGTTTGCCATATTCGCCAAAACCGCTTATATTCACCCAAAGTTCGCTCAAAGTTTGCCGAAATTTGATAATTTTTAGCCAACGCGGAAACTTTCCTGGGAACGCGAGTGGGAAACTCGGCGTTCTCAGACCGAAAACGAGTTTCGTCCGGTCAAAATTTGGTTCGGATTTCGACCTAGGTTCGCTCGACGAGTAGAGACGATCTAAGCTCGAAAGAGAGAAAGTCCGTTTACAAACCAAAGAGAACCACTGAGAAGAAAACAGAGTCCAGGGGCAGAGCAAAAGGAAACGAACTCTTCGCACATTGGACAGTTTTTTTTTTTTTTAGAGAATGCTATCGAGGAGCCGACAAATTGTATTCATCAAATAATAACGACGTCCCCGAGACACCTGCCGGTGAAGATACAGGATTCGTTCGGTGGATACATCAGCAACAGCTCGACACATTAATTCTGCAACCCACGGACTCGTCGTCACTTGTTGAAAGAACGAAAGACCCACACACACCGGTAGCATATATAATCCGTACGTAATATCCACAGAGACCAATTAATTAATCCTTTGCCAAGATGATGCACCTTCAGTTCAATTATACACACACTGCATCGACGACGCCAGCGGCCTGCCTCTGGACCGGTGGATCAAACTCTGGCCCTGACGCCGATGGGCGTGGCCACGATGGCCGCGTTGGCTCCGGCGTGCAGCGACCCGACGCAGAGCAGCTGCGTCACCGCCAGGATGATCGTGAACGTCTCCAGCGCGCGCTGCACACAGCAGGAGAAGACCGTTAGCAGCTACTAAGATCGACACTTCAGATATTATCTCGAGTGCTTACCAGGCTCGGGGGCCTCCATCCGATGCTGATCTCCTTGCACGCCAGCCTGCATCCCACGACCGACCGAAACGCATGTGTTAATTAGGACCAAACTGTTCTCTGCTGAAGCTTATTTTGTCGAGAGTGTTGCTCCGGTGGTTACCCCATAGCGAGGAGGGTGAGCATCCAGGCGACGGTGGCGGAGGCGTTGGCGGACATCATGCTGGCAGGGTATCCCTCGGTGACGTCGCGGAGGCCGGTGAGCGAGGTGGCGATGCCGACGGTGCTGGCGAGGAGCGCGAAGATGACGAAGAAGCCCGTGGCCAGGTTGCCGATCGGGAAGTAGATCGGGAACAGCCGCACCGGAGGCGTCGCGCCCTTCACTGCACGAACGCATCCACGTGGATCAACACAGATAAGAGAACATTGTATTGTCGCAAACAAGAGAAATGTTTCAGTCAGTTGAACACTTACGCGAGTTGGCGCTGTCCTCGATGCTGTAGTTGATGGCCCAGCCGGCGATGATGGCCACGACGATGTACATGATGAGGTTCAGGAACAGGAAGCACGAGGCCAGCGACCTGATGCCACCGCTCGCCATGCTTGCTAGCTTAGCTGCTCCTGGGCGAGAATCGATGTGCGCGCGCTCTCTCTCTCTCTGTGCTGCTGCTGCTGCTGCTGCTGCTGCCGCCGCCGTGTTCTGCTGTTCCGGCATGGTGATCGGCCACATATATAGACGCCAGGGTAACGTCTTCTTCTATGAGTGAAAAGATCGGCAGGCAGCTAAGAGATGCATACGCAGAAGGCACAGGGGTATTCGCCTCCTCGTTGGCTTTGCAGGTAAGCCAGGGTATTCCTTGCTTCGGCTTCGCTGCTTTTGCTCTCTGCGACCAGGAATTCTTTTCTTCACCAAGCGAAAAGCTCTACTTTGGAGCGTGGGTTGGATTGCATAGGTTCTTTCCTTCTTGCTCGCCAACGCCAGCCTCGAAAAGATCCGTCAGAATTTCAATCGTTCCATGCTGTGGAAGTTAGCACTGAAAGTTACGGCATCTACCAATCATACATACTCCGTCCGTCCCAAAATAGATGTCTAATTTATCCAAATTTTAACAAATCTGAGACATCTATTTTGAGACGGAGGGGGTATTTTTTTGACCTGCATCTACCAAAAAATTTAAACACAGTGAGAAAGGTCATCACAAGTTCACAACCATGAATAGTTTTTTTTAGGAACACAAGTATGAAAAGTTTGTTTTAGTGGGCCGGGCTGGTTTCTTCTGCGGTTTCACTTACACGCTCTTACGAGGCACCATAAAGACATAGTGGGCCAGTCAGTCAGGTCCATGTGAGCTGAGGAGCCAGGTAAGCTCACAATGGGCCGGATGGGCTCAGGTTAGCCCACGTAAGAGATAACACGGTTAGAAATCGCCTGAGGTCCCCGAGACTCTCCCCATCGCAACGCTCACCGAAACGAAACTGCTCCATCCGTCGTCGCGTGCCCAACCTCCACCGCCCCCCTCACCGCGCAACCCGCCGCCGCCGCCGACGAAGATGGGTCTCTGGGAAGGCATGTACCGCCTGGTGATGCGCCGCAACGGCGTCTACGTCACCTTCGTCGTCGCCGGCGCCTTCGCTGGCGAGCGGGTAAGCCGCCCTTCCCCCTCTCCGATCCCCCATCTCCAGATCTGCGCGTCTTCGTGGGCGCTCTGCTCGATTCGGCCTCGTGATACGTGTGATCTGATTTGGTTGCAGCTGGTGGACTACGGCGTCGGCAAGGTCTGGGAGATGAAGAACGTCGGGGTAATGTTCTCTATTCCGGCCTTCCTTTCGTTTTGTTCGTTTGACCTTACGTGATCCGTGGATTGCTAGATCGTGCATCGCTGGTTCGGATAGTAGGGAATATGATCCACGGTCTTTATGATCAGAAGGGTGCATGCCCGATTTTTGTTTCCTGCAAGATGAAATGGGGATAATCTGTTGAGTGGTTCTTACTTTTCCTGCGAAACGAGAGCATTTGCATTACTTGATTGGTTGCTTTTGTTGATTTATTACTTTGTTTGATGTGCGATGTTACCTGGAAGGATATGTGGCATGTATCGTTCATCTTTGCAGCACCAACTGAATCACTTAGAAAATCGAATAGCTTTCTAATTTCTTCTGAATATCTCATCTGAAGTTGCTCTTCCAATCCATTAGCACAGAGGCCGTGGGTACATTCATGTGATTTGTCATCTTCTAGCAGAGCAAGCAAATGAAAATAAATGTTGGTTGATTTCTCTTTATGTTATTATGTGTGTAAAGTTCCATTGATGATTTGGCAATGTAAAATCACTGCTGATAAATAGCTAAATTCAGCAAGCTCTGTGTGCCTATAATAATTTAATTTTATGAGAATAGTATTTTTATTAGTGTCCTGAACCATGGATAGTACATAATCTGGTCACATAGGATTAAAATGAGTTGTATGGGAAAAAAGGCATATTCCATGTGGAAATGCATATCTGATACAATATTGGCTTAGGATTCATGGTAGATGAAATGGGGTGCTTGACTTACAAATGTATACACAGCTTTTACAATCTCTGAATCACAAGCATAGCTATATCAATCTGTATTCAGCATGTGTTTGGCATAACATGCGTTGCACCATGTTTCTTCTGGTGAAGTTTCTATTACCCTCTGCTAATTAATCTTTTGTCATATGTCCTAGCATGCTATTACATGCCCATTTCACACTACATAGTGCATATAAGTAGTTTTTTCAGTAACTAGTAATATAACACTACATCGTGTTGTTTCAAGTTAGCAAATCTTTCGGATTTCTTTCTTACATCCCTTTTAGCATATATTTCTGGCTGTCAACTCCATAGTTTTTAATTCTGCATACTTTCAATAGCTCATATGCGCACACGCTAGTCTCTTGAATATTTCTACATGCTGCAGAAATGTGTGTGCATACATTAGCTCGGCACTACCAGATGCTTGTGGAGTACTTATCGAAAACATGTTCCCTAGCTGTATGTTGGTCAACCTGCCTCATTGTTCACTCATAGAGTGTGATCGTGTACAACCTTGTGTCACTTCGTTAAACTACATGCTAAATCCTTCAAATACTTATGCTGGGTCACATGGTTGACAGTTATTCCTTATTTTGAATGCAGAAACGGTACCAAGACATACCAGTTCTGGGGCAAAGGCCGGTTGAGGAGTGAAAACGTTCGAAGGCCAGATTTGCCATGATCTTCTTTCAGTGAAATTAGGCCCTCTTATAAAGCTCCATGTTTTGTCATTTTCCTTTGGCACAATAATATTGTAAAACTCCTAACTCTGCTGCTGGGTGTTGTCCACTCATTTTGAGCACTATGGCAGAATCCTGTTCCACAGCCATGTGATTGTTATGTATGGTCTCTCTGGAACCAGTTCAATACTCCGTGCAAACTATGAATTCGAGTTGTTTGTCTTGTGACCGTGTTCATCTCATTTGAGAAGCTTATGAAGATTTGTAGGGTATATCTTTTTTCCTTGCGTGCCGGTATGATCTGAAGGAGAGCTTGTGTGCTGTTAGGAACATTTTGTGCGTTTTGATCTTATTAAGTGGGATAACTTCTAGTACTAGCTAGGAAATCTATCTGATTAAGGCAAGAAAAACTTGCTTTGCTAGGCAAGTTTGCCCTTAACTGTACAAAAACCCTTTGCCCTGAGTCGGCGAGAGAAGGCAGTCAATCCAGGACACCAAACATGCAGCTTTGCCATGTTCAGCTATGGCCTAACCGAGCTAAGTTGTCCAAACTCATATTTGCAAAGCAAGCTAAAAATCCAACAGTAGCCGTCTTGTCTCAAGTCTCAACTCATTGGCGTACATAGTTGATATATTTTTTCTTTTCTTTTGCCAATTCTATTGTTGATAACTTGATATGCTCATGCCTTGAAACTGATTCAGCAGATTTGGACCACAAGTCTGATATTGCAACCCGCCCTATCGGTGTATCACATAGCTTAAGCCTCTTGTACGTTCTTTTAAGCTAATCAGTCATTATCCATAACGAAATCCGTCGTAGTCTAGGTGGTTAGGATACTCGGCTCTCACCCGAGAGACCCGGGTTCAAGTCCCGGCGACGGAAACTTTTTGTATTTCTGCTGTTATTATAGTTATCATTTTCAATCATCTAGTCTAGTCTGTAAATGAAGTTTAGTAGTCTACGGGACATTCTTTTGCTGAGCTCATTTCTACTGTATTTTTTTCGAGAAAGGTTGCTTGCCTTTGCGGAAAATGGTGTTGCAAAGTTTTACACACAGCTATGCCGCCCACATTTCAAACCTACACCCTAGCAGGACTACTAGCCATGCCGCCCACATTCCAAACCTAAACCCTATCAGGACTACTCTTCTCGCTGACCTGCAACAGCTCCTGTTATTCTTTCTTTCTGTTTTCCACAAAGCCAAATCCTCGTTTGCGAGCTTCACTAGCTGGTTTAAAGTTGACCTTTCTCGATCAAATCTACATACTATTAGAAACAAAACCTGCACCAATATCGCTTTTCGCACGTAAATATGCTGAGAATCAACACCATCCTGGACAAGTACTCAAATTTTTAATGCAGAGAAACACAACAAAAAGAAGGCGTGCTACAGAACAGCTTTGGCTTCAGGGGCCAAAGAACAACAAAACTGCCCCCTGAAGGAGCCTATTGTTGGATTATTAGGCATAATTTTCACGATTAATTTCAGAATATAAATTATGACAACAACAACAACAACTACAATCACATGAACCTCTAACATACAAAATGTATTGATTAACATGAACAGTAGCAGATTATACGTACTAACAGTCATACTAAAACAACAGATCTGATGACGGTGTACGTACCGATCGGTTGTCGATGTAGTCGTCGTTGGTGCAGTATCATGTCGAAGAAGTCGGCGTTGAAGACGACGTGCACGAGATCCGGCTTTACGACCGGAAAGACGTGCCGTGATGACGAACTTGAGCAGTCGCACGGAGCGTTTCTCAAAAACCTTATTCGCCCTCTTCTGTACAGGATCACAAAGACGAGTGGTTCCGGAGACCTGCTCTCCCAACCGCGGGTGCACGCCGGCAAGCGGGATGGAGTAGACTACGGTGGCGGCGCAAGCAGAAAAGATGGCAAAACTCTAGATTGGTTTGATGTTGTACATTGTGGAATCGGCACATGCGTTTATATAGAGAAGCTCGAAAATTGCATACAGGACACAAAGTGGACCACCAACGTAACGCACGTTCGGGTCGGTTACAGATAGCCCACGATCCGGGAGCGACCCGAATCCGCTAACTGTTAACACGTTTGTCTAACCGCACACATTTTCATGAGCAGCAAAATAAAGCTCGGCTCGACGAGATTCCCGCAACCCGCGGCGCGCGTGCGAGCGACGACGTCGTCGGAGGAGGAGCGCGCATGTAGCTCTCTTATTGTGACTCACTTACAAAATGGTGCAACACTTCACCTTATAAGGTGGTGCAACTCTCCTTCAACTTCACATATGGGACTAAACTTTAGCTCCCACAGTTCTTGCCACACACATGTGAGCTGCCACCAACTTAGGCCAAATCACATATGGGCTTCACATACATGATCTTTGAGATTTAGGGAAAATCTAAAATCACACATGGGTCTAATGATTTAGCCCATTATTTCTAACAATCCCCCACCAGATCTCAAATGCCCATTTGAAGATTTGTCAATCCTCGTCTTGTTTATATATCAGTGTTTCAGCAGAGACTGTTAAGTTGAACTTCCGCCTAGAATCTTGAACTACGTCTATCAACAACTTGAATAATGGATGAACCTTGAATTGCAAGTTTGGTGCCAATAAATTTCACTCAAAATCATAACTAGTACCTGGTTGCCAGTAGCCTACCCCGCGGGTTGGAGCATATGCGTCATACTCCCTGGTCTCTTCATGAGTTTTACTAGAGATCACCCAAATCTCATAGACCGCGACGATTACAGTCGAGCTCATATAGGTGTGTTCTTTCAAGAATGCCCCATAGGACGGCATCTTTGCTAGTTAAAGCCAACATAAACATATTAGGGCATGTTGCCAATCCGCCTTACAGATTATGAGAGTTATGCATCTTCACATAGAGAGGGTTATAAAATACTCTCCTCGGTCAAACCACTAGCTTGTTCTTCCCAGATCATCCTAATTCACGGGATCTCCGATCACATTGTAGGGGTTCGTAGCATGGAAAACAAAAAAATTCTACCGCATGCACACAAACAAGCCAAGATCTATCTACTAGATTGTAGCAACGAGTCGATAGAGAAACTCACCCTCGAAGATTCCAAAGCGGTTAACGAGAGCAGATTCTCATGGGTGATGTGGTCGTACACTTGTCGATCTCAAGATCGTGTAGACGATCCTTCCGGCGCTGCATTCCGGCAGCGCTTCCGCAGTCGGTCACACGTTCGGTACTCGATGAAGACCTTCCTCTCCCTTGTTCCAGCAGGCAGCGGAGGTTGTAGCACTCTCCTCGCGATTCCGGCAGCACGACGGCGTGGTACCGGAAGTAGAGGGGAGATCTCGCAGGGCTTCGTCTTAAGCCGAAGAGAGTATGGTGGATTAGGGTTTCCTGGAAAACTAGGGTTTAGAGATCCGAGAGGAGGAGGACGTGTCAGCGGCTAAAGGCGTGACGGACCGGCGCAGCGGCAGCTACCAAGGCGGCTCGTGGAGAGGGCTTGGAACTTGTGTTGTTTGGGCAGCCCTCCCCTCTATTTATGAGAGGAGGGCAGCCTTGGGAGGTGGGTTTGAATCAAACCCAATCCCAAGTTGGATTGAGAGAAGGACTTGTTTCTTCTCCCACTAGGAAACCATTGTTCCAGTTTGACTTTTCAAACTTCCCGTTTGACTTTCAATTTAGAGCTTTATTTCTCTCTTGCATATGCCAACACCAAGTGACCTTGGACATGATCCAATCATTCCACTTACCCATGACACATTCATGGACCATTCTCCTTTCGGACCGGTGAACCTTCTAGACCCTTCTAGAACCTCTCCGATGAAATCATCAGAAACTTTCCCGAACTCCGAAATAGGACTTTCCTTATATGAATCTTATTCTCCGGACCATTCCGGATCTCCTCGTGATATCCCGGATCCCATCTGAGACGCCGAACAACATTCGGTCTCTTACTCATCATTCCATAACTACTCAACAACATCGAATCCTTAAGTTTGTCTCCCTACGGTTCGTGAATTATGCGGACATGACCGAGACACTTCTCCGATCAATAACCAATAGAGGAATCTGGAAATTCATATGGCTCCCACATATTTCTACGATTACTTTTCGATCGAATGAACCACTTACATACGATACCAATTTCCCTTTGTCTCACGATAGTTTACTTATCCGAGGTTTTGATCGTCGGTATCTCTGCATACCTATTTCAACCTCGATACCGATAAGTACTCTTTTCTCGTTCCCGTGATATGTGATCCCTTGTGAGCCAGTTGTAGGGGTTCGTAGCATGGAAAACAAAAAATTTCTATCGCATACAAACAAACAAGCCAAGATCTATCTACTAGATTGCAGCAACGAGTTGATGGAATAACTTACCCTCGAAGATTCCAAAGTGTTTAACGAGAGCGGATTCTCGTGGGTGATGTAGTCGTACTCTTTCCGATCTCAAGATCGTGTAGACGATCCTTCCGGCCAAGGCTTCGCAGCGCTTCATGATCACACGCGTTGATTGACGAAGACCTTCCTCTCCCTTGTTCCAAAGAAAATGGAGGTTGTAGCACTCTCCTCGCGATTCCGCAAAGACAACGGCGTGGTACCTAAGTAGAGGGAAATCCCGAGGCTTCGCTTAAGCCGGAGCGAGTATGGTGGAGTATGAGAGAGGGCTATTAGTGGTCTAGAGATTAGACACACCAATTAGAAGGCTCTAAACCGCAGGCTAAAGCAATTAGAAGCTCTAAACCAAAACGGCTCTAAACCGGAGATTAGAGGATAGGAACTTGTGTGTCTAGAGGAGGAGGCCCTGCCCCTCCTTTTATAGGTGGGAGGGGCGGCCAAGGGGAGGGGAGTACCTCCCCAAGTCGGCCTTGGTTGGTGCGCCGGCTTGGAGGGACTCCTCCCCAAAGTCGGTTCCAACCACCTCTTGCTTGTTTCCCACAGTTTCCTGTTTCCCACAGTTTCCTGTTTTCCACAGTTTCCTGTTTTAGCCGTTTGACTTTCAAACTGGCAGTTTGACTTTTCAGTTTTGGAACAGCAAAAACACTTAGTACATGATGCAATCATTCAATGACACATTCATGTACCCTCCCCGAGTCTTGGGACAATCCGAACCTTCTAGAACATTCCCGAAAAAACAGGAATCATTCCCGAACTCAAACGGACTTTCCTTATATGAATCTTATTCTCCGGACCATTCCGGATCACCTCGTGATATCCGGATCCCATCCGAGACTCGAACAACATTCGGTCTCTTTCTCATAATACCATAACTACTCAAAACAACGTCAAATCCTTAAGTGTGTCTCCTACGGTTCATGAATTATGGACATGATCGAGACACTTCTCCGAACAATAACCAATAGAGGAATCTAGAAATACATATGGCTCCCACATATTTCTACGATTACTTTGCGATCAAATGAACCACTTACATACGATACCAATTTCCCTTTGTCTCACGATAGTTTACTTATCCAAAGTTATGATCGGTATCTCGCATACCTAGTTCAACCTCGTTACCGATAAGTACTCTTTTCTCGCTCCGTGATATGTGATCCCTTGTGACCCAGTCACATGCTTGCAAGCTAATTGGATGACATTCCACCGAGAGGGCCCAGAGTATATCTATCCGTCATATGGATGGACAAATCCCACTCTTGATCCATGTGTTTCAACCAATACTTTCCGAACACTCAATGCCACCTTTATAACCACCCAGTTACGGTGTGGTGTTTGATTTCATCAAAGCATCCATCCGGTAAAGGTGATATGCATGATCTCATGGTCGAAGGAATTAGGTTACTATGTATCAGAAAGCATATAGCAATTGAACTATTGAAATGACTTGATCTTTATGCTACGCTTATCTATAGGAGTATGTCCACCATATCATTCTCCTAACGATATGATCTTGTTGTTGATAACATCTCAATGTTCATGATAGGGAAACCAATCATTAATCAACCAACAAGCTAGTGAAGTATAGAGGCTATACTAGGGACTTCAAATTAAGTTTACAAATCACACAAGTATTAATGTTTCCTTGTTAATACTATTATAGCATGAATGTAAACATTTATCATAAACACAAAGATATAATAATAACTACATTTATTATTGCCTCTAGGGCATATCTCCAACAGTCTCCCACTTGCACTAGAGTCATCTAATCTAGATTACATGGTAATATACCGAACACCCATGGCAGTTTGGTGTTGGTCATGTTTTGCCCTCGGGAGAGGTTTAGTCAACGAATCCGTCACATTCAGATCTGTGTGTACTTTGCAAATATTTATATCCCCATCCTGGATATGTTCTCGAATAGCGTGAAAACGCAGCTTGATGTGCTTCAGCTTCTTGTGTGACCTTGGTTCTTGCGCATTGGCTATGGCTCCCATGTTATCACAGTAGATAGACATTGGGTCCAGCGCACTAGGAACCACACCCAGCTCTGTAATGAACTCTTTCATCCATATCGCTTCTTGTGAAGCCTCTGAAGCAGCCATGTATTCCGATTCAGTTGAAGATCTCGCCACAACGCTTTGCTTTGCACTCCTCCTAATCACTGCACCATTCAAAATGAATACGTATCCAGATTGTGATTTAGAATCATCCGGATCGGTGTTCCAACTAGCATCGGTGTAACCATTAACAACGAGCTGTTCATCACCTCCATCAGAAAGAACCATATCCTTAGTTCTTCTCAAGTACTTAAGGATGTTTTGATCACGTCCAATGATCCACTCTGGATCACTTTGATATCTGCTAGTTAAACTAACTGCATATGAAATGTCGGGTCTAGTACATAGCATGGCATACATTAGAGATCCTATGGCTGAGGCATAGGGAGTCTTACTCATCCTTTCTCTATCTTCTGCCGATGTCGGACTTTGAGTTTTACTCAAGGTCATATTGGGCAACATGGGCAAGAACCCTTTCTTGCTTTCTTCCATTCCAAACCTCTTTAGAACTTTGTCCAAATATGTACTGTGACAATGATATTTGGCGTCTTGATCTATCTCTATAAATCTTTATGCCTAATATGTAAGCTGCTTCGCCAAGATCCTTCATTGAAAAACTATTATTCAAATATTCCTTGACACTATTAAGAAGGTCTACATCATTCCCAATCAACAATATGTCATCCACATATAGTATTAAGAATGCTACAGAGCTCCCACTCACTTTCTTGTAAATACAAGCTTCTCCATAAGTTTGTATAAAACCAAAACTTTTGATCACCTTATCAAAACGTTGATTCAAACTTCGGGATGCTTACTTCAATCCATAGATGGACCGTTGAAGTTTGCATACCTTGTTAGCATCTTTAGGATGGACAAAACCTTTGGGTTACATCATATACAACTCTTCATCAATGTCTCCATTGAGGAACACTGTTTTGACATCCATCTGCCATATCTCATAATCATAATATGCAGCGATTGCTAACATAATCCTCACAGACTTTAGCTTCCATCGGTGAGAAAGTCTCATCGTAGTCAACTCCTTGAATTTGTCGAAACCCTTTGCGACAAGTCGAGCTTTATAGACGAACATTACCATCGATCTGTTTTCTTCTTGAAAATCCATTTGTTCTCGACAGCCTTCCGGCCATCCGGTAAGTCCACCAAAGTACATACTTGGTTTTCGTACATGGATCCAATCTCGGATTTCATGGCTTCTTGCCATTTATTGGAATCTGGGCTCATCATCGCTTCCTCATATGTCTCGGGGTCATCGATGTTGTCCACCAACATGACACTCATAACGGATCATACCAACTGGAGTGGTACGAGTTCTCGTTGACCTCAGAGGCTCAGAGCAACTTCAATCAAGTTTCATGATCATCATCATTAGCTTCCTCTCTAATTGGTGCAGGCACCACAGAACTTCTTCCGGTCGCGCTACTCGCAATTCGAGAGAAGGTTCGACAACCTCGTCGAGTTCTACTTTCCTTCCAGTCACTTCTTTCGAGAGAAATTCCTTCTCTAGAAAGGATCCATTCTTAACGAAGATTTTGCCTTCGGATCTATGATAGAAGGTATACCCAATAGTTTCCTTCGGGTATCCTATGAAGACGCATTTTCCGCTTTGGGTTCAAGCTTGTCCTGTAACTTCTTTACATAGGCTTCAGATCCCCAAACTTTAAGGAACGACAATTTAGGTTTCTTCCCAAACCATAATTCATACGGTGTCGTTTCAACGGATTTAGATTGCCCTATTTAAAGTGAATGCGGTTGTTTCTAATGCATAACCCGAATGATAGCGTAACTGTAAGTGACATCATAGAACGAACCATATCTAAAAGAGTTCGATGACGTTCGGAAACACCATTACTGTGGTGTTCCCGGCGTGTCAATCAGGAAAGTATTCCGCATTTCTTCAAATGCTCGCCAAACTCGTAACTTAGATATTCACCTCCACGATCAGAACGCAGAAATTTAATCTTCTTGTTACGTTGATTCTCTACCTCACTTTGAAACTCCTTAAACTTCTCGAAAGTTTCGGACTTATGTTTCATGAAATAGATATACCCATATCTACTCAAGTCATCCGTGAAGGTAAGAACATAACGATAACCACCGCACGATGCTACACTCATTGGTCCACACACATCGGTATGTATGATTTCCAATAAGTCCGTAGCTCGCTCCATCATACCAGAAAATGGAGTCTTAGTCATTTTTCCCATCAAACATGCTTCGCATCTCTCAAGTGATTCAAAATCAAGTGATTCAAGAAGTCCATCGGAATGGAGTTTCTTCATACGCTTCACTCCAATGTGACCAAGACGACGATTGCACATATAGGTCGAATTATCGCTTGATTTCAAACGTTTAGCCTCAATGTTGTTGATATGTGTATTTCCACTATCGAGATTCAATAAGAATAGACCATCTATCAAAGGTGCATGTGCATAAAACATATTACTCATATAAATCGAACAACCATTATTCTCTGACTTAAACAAGTAACCGTCTCGCAATAAACAAGATCCCGATATAATGTTCATGCTCAACGCAGGCACTAAATAACAATTATTTAAGTATAAAACTAATCCCGATGGTAGATGAAGGGGTAGCGTGCCGACCGCGATCACATCAACCTTTGATTCGTTTCCCACGCGCATCGTCACCTCATCCTTCGCTAGCTTCCGTTTATTCTGCAGCACCTGTTTCAAGTTACAAATATGAGCAACCGAACCAGTATCAAATACCCATGCACTACTACGAGTACTAGTGAGATACACATCAATAACATGTATATCAGATATACCTTTCTTCTTGATGTTGCCGTTCTTCAGATCCGCCAAGTACTTTGGGCAATTCCGCCCAAAGGACCTTCTCCCTTGCAAGAAAAGCACTCGATGTCGGGCTTGGGTCCATCCTTGGTCTTCTTCAAGCGTGGTAACTTTCTTACCACCCTTCTTGAAGTGTCCCTTTGCTTAGACTTGCCTTTCTTGAATTTGGTGGTCTTATTGACCAACAACACTTGGTGCTCTTTCTTGATCTCCACTTCGCAGACTTTAACATAGCAAACAGTTCGCAACTCTTTGTTCATGTTCGCATGTTGTAGTTCATCACAAAGTTCTGTAACTTGGTGGTAGTGACTAGAGGACACGGTAAATCCCCAAAGCATTAGGAATCACTATACCCAAGCTTTGAAGTTTGTTTGCGTGCCTGACATCTTAAGCACATGCTCACCGACGAGCCCTCTTCCATCTTGCGGTTAAAGAACTTTTCGAAGCCTCATAGCTTTCAATTGCCTCATGAGTCTCAAAAATCAATTTGAGATCCTCGACAATATCATATGGGTCCGACTCTTCAAACCTTTTCTCAAGCTCGATTCCAAACCATACAAGATAGCACACCGAACTATGGAGTACCGATTCTTCCGAGCGAGGTAAACATTCTTTACTTCATCGGAGCATCATTGCAGTGGGTCACCCAATGTGCATCCAAAGACATAGGTCAAATTACCACCGTGAGGACAATCCTCAAATTGCGGAACCAATCCATGAAGTTGCTTCCATTGTTTTCAACTTTTCTTTCTCTAGGAATGCATTAAAAGCGATGGTAGGCTGCCATTGATCTACAACATATTTGCAATAGTTTAGACTAAGTTTATGACAAATTGAGTTCAAATTAATTAATGAAATTAAACTAGGTGAACTCCCACTCAAAAAAACATCCCTCACATTGTTTTAGTGATCACACGAACCAAATCCACTACATCAACACCGATCATCACGAGAGTTGATATAGTTTCAATGGCGAACAATCGTCATGTTCATCATATCTACTATATGATTCATGCTTTACCTTTCGGTGATCCGTGTTCTGAGACCATGTCTGTACATGCTAGGCTCGTCAAGATCAAACCTTAGTTTCCGCATGAGCAAATCTGGCTTGCTCACGTTGTATACACTTGCAGAATCTAACACACCCGATCATCACGTGGTGCTTCGAAACAACAAGCTTTAGCAACGGTGCTAACTAAGGGTGAACACTTTATGATTTGAAATTGATGTGCATGAGGGATCATTTTATAATGCTACCGTCGTCTACTAAGGAATACAAGATGCATAAAGGATTAACATCACATGCAATTCAATAATATGTGATATGATATGGCCTTTCTTCTTTGTGCTTCCGATCTCCATCTTTAAGCACGAACATGATCTCCATCATCACCGGCATTGCATCAAGGTCAATGACGCTTATCCATGGTTGTCGTCCACCGGCTTCAACTATTACAAGTACTTTGAATAGACACGGGGTCTTAACATAAATTAAAGACAACCATATGGCTCCTGCCGGTTGCCAACTTACAATAAGGAACATTGCATACATCAAATATAATCACAATCATGGCCATATCACATCATCAGACACCCCGCAAAACAAAGTTAGACGCCTCTACTTTCTTTGCATATTTTACGTGGTTTGGGGCTTTCAATAAGTGTCGTTCTAACTTACGAACAAGAACCACAACATTGATACTAGCATTGTTGATCACCCGTTGTAAATTGGATCTTAACTATGTTAGGAGAAACAGCACCATAAAAGCCACTTATGCAATACAAGTTGCATGTCAAGCGTGGAGCAAGTCTCATGAACGATGTCATGTAAGGTTAGCCCGGGCCGCTTCAGCCCAACATACCGCAAGATGCAAAGTACACAAGAAGCAATCGACAATAAAAGCATCAACGCCCACAATGACCATTGTGTTCTACTCGTGCAACACATCTACATATAGACACGACTCTGATACCACTGTAGGGGTTCGTAGCATGGAAAACAAAAAATTTCTATCGCATACAAACAAACAAGCCAAGATCTATCTACTAGATTGCAGCAACGAGTTGATGGAATAACTTACCCTCGAAGATTCCAAAGTGTTTAACGAGAGCGGATTCTCGTGGGTGATGTAGTCGTACTCTTTCCGATCTCAAGATCGTGTAGACGATCCTTCCGGTATGCTCCGGCGCTTCTGCAATGTCACACGTTCGGTACTCGACGAAGACCTTCCTCTCCCTTGTTCCAAAGAAAATGGAGGTTGTAGCACTCTCCGCGATTCGCAAGACAACGGCGTGGTACCTAAGTAGAGGGAAATCCAGGCTTCGCTTAAGCGAGCGAGTATGGTGGAGTATGAGAGAGGGCTATTAGTGGTCTAGAGATTAGACACACCAATTAGAAGGCTCTAAACCGCAGGCTAAAGCAATTAGAAGCTCTAAACCAAAACGGCTCTAAACCGGAGATTAGAGGATAGGAACTTGTGTGTCTAGAGGAGGAGGCCTGCCCCTCCTTTTATAGGTGGGAGGGCGGCCAAGGGGAGGGGAGTCCCTCCCCAAGTCGGCCTTGGTTGGTGCGCCGGCTTGGAGGGACTCCTCCCCAAAGTCGGTTCCAACCACCTCTTGCTTGTTTCCCACGCTCGCTTCCCAGCTCGCTTTCCACAGTTTCTGTTTTAGCTGCTTGACTTTCAAACCGCAGTTTGACTTTTCAGTTTTGGAACAACAAAACACTTAGTACATGATGCAATCATTCAATGACACATTCATGTACCCTCCCCGGAGTGCTTGGACAATCCGGAACCTTCTAGAACATTCCCGATGAAAACACCGGAATCATTCCCGAACTCCGAAACGGGACTTTCCTTATATGAATCTTATTCTCCGGACCATTCCGGATCACCTCGTGATATCCCGGATCCCATCCGAGACTCTGAACAACATTCGGTCTCTTTCTCATAATACCATAACTACTCAAAACAACGTCAAATCCTTAAGTGTGTCTCCCTACGGTTCATGAATTATGCGGACATGATCGAGACACTTCTCCGAACAATAACCAATAGAGGAATCTAGAAATACATATGGCTCCCACATATTTCTACGATTACTTTGCGATCAAATGAACCACTTACATACGATACCAATTTCCCTTTGTCTCACGATAGTTTACTTATCCAAAGTTATGATCGTCGGTATCTCTGCATACCTAGTTCAACCTCGTTACCGATAAGTACTCTTTTCGTTCGTGATATGTGATCCCTTGTGACCCAGTCACATGCTTGCAAGCTAATTGGATGACATTCCACCGAGAGGGCCCAGAGTATATCTATCCGTCATATGGATGGACAAATCCCACTCTTGATCCATGTGTTTCAACCAATACTTTCCGAACACTCAATGCCACCTTTATAACCACCCGCCACGGTGTGGTGTTTGATGTCATCAAAGCATCCATCCGAAAGGTGATATGCATGATCTCATGGTCGAAGGAATTAGGTTACTATGTATCAGAAAGCATATAGCAATTGAACTATTGAAATGACTTGATCTTTATGCTACGCTTATCTATAGGAGTATGTCCACCATATCATTCTCCTAACGATATGATCTTGTTGTTGATAACATCTCAATGTTCATGATAGGGAAACCACAATCATTAATCAACCAACAAGCTATTGAAGTATAGAGGCTATACTAGGGACTTCAAATTAAGTTTACAAATCACACAAGTATTAATGTTTCCTTGTTAATACTATTATAGCATGAATGTAAACATTTATCATAAACACAAAGATATAATAATAACTACATTTATTATTGCCTCTAGGGCATATCTCCAACACCAGTCACATGCTTGCAATCTAATTGGATGGCATTCCACCGAGAGGGCCTAGAGTATATCTATCCGTCATATGGATGGACAAATCCCACTCTTGATCCATGTGCCTCAACCCATACTTTCCAAACACTCAATGCCACCTTTATAACCACCCAGTTACGGTGTGGTGTTTGATGTCATCAAAGCATCATTCCGGTGATGATGATTAACATGATCTCATGGTCGAAGGAATTAGGTTACTATGTATCAGAAAGCTTATAGCAAATGAACTATATTAAATGACTTGATCTTTATGCTACGCTTAACTATAGGAGTATGTCCATCACATCATTCTTCTAATGATATGACCCTATTGTTAATAACATATCTATGTTCATGATCAGGAAACCATGATCATATAATAACCAACAAGCTAGTTTAACAAGAGGATTTACTAGGGACTCTTTTATGTTTACAAATCACACAAGTATTAATGTTTCCGGTTAATACAATTATAGCATGGTATGTAAACATTTATCATAAGTATGAAGATATGATAATAACCACTTTATTATTGCCTCTTGGGCATATCTCCAACAGTCTCCCATTTGCACTAGAGTCAATAATATAGTTTCAAACCTTTGTGTATTCAACACCTATGGCTTTCTGGTGTCGTATGTACACGATTGCTAGTGCTCAACTCGATCTCATCGACACTTCAGTCCGTGTGTAATTGCATGTCTTTGCGTCTCTACGCATCACTCATTCTCTAATGAGATGGCTTCGTACAAATTTGGTCCTTTGGTGTGACCTTTTGTTCTTTGGGGTTAAAACATGTTGATAATATTGTCGTACAATATATCTTCATAGTATTATCCCTACTTTGAACTACACCTAGTTTGATAACAAACTACTTGACACAAATGCCCTCTTTTGCTGCTATAATAGCAGTTATATACTTAACCTTTTGTTGTAGTATCTGTCACAATGTCTTAACTTTGGAACTTATCCAAATTCATTATGGAACTTACTTTCCATTATATTGTGCCACCCTTAGTTTAGATTGAGATAAACTTAATTTGTACTTTGTGACAAAACTAGTATCGATGTAATTCATTTACAATGAACTAACCATCTATTTGTCACTTCTATAAAATAATATATATTCTTATTTCTTTTACAAGATCATAAGAATATCTTTACTATCATCCAATGATTATCTTATGAATCATTCTGGTATATGCTCATAACATTTAGAGCATAGGACATATCTGGATTTGTACATATCATAGTATGATTGATATAAATAATCTTTGTGATTTCATACACCAAGTATCAATCTATACTTGAATCTTTGTTTCACTTACCAAGTGTCAATACACTTGAATATATCATCAATATTGAACTCATTCAATCCTTTCTGTGTGACAAGAACCTTTCTTGTAGTTTCTATATTGAACTCATTCAATACATCATCTATGTACTTTCGGCACAACCATATTAGCGTCTATTGATGCCAAATATTTGGGTTTTGCCTAAGTCTTTCATCAGGATGAAATTCTTAATATGTGTTAATAAAAGATACATCATTTCCAATCAATAATATGTCTTCCACATAATGTATTAGAAACATGTCTTAGCGCTCCCACTTAATTTCTTGCAAATGCAAGCATCTTCATCGTCTCTGATGAAATTAAACTATTTTAACAGTTTCATCATAGTGAAGATTCCAACTCCGCGATGCTTACTTCAACCATTGAAGTTTGAATATGCTTTTAGCATCCTTTGAATTAACAAAACCCTTTGGACTGTGTCATGCACACGTCCTAGGTAACCATTCTATTAGAAGAACTTGTTTTGTTTATTCAACACATAACAAAATTATATGTCGTGGTTGCTATATTAATCTGTTTAGACTAAATAGCGCTTAATGAAAGATCAGATCTTGTCAAAGTCAATTCTTTGAACATTGTCGTGAACTCTTTCCCGATATGTCGATAATTTCATAGATGTGAAACATCCATGTCTATTTCTTTATAGATCCAAATATGACTATAAGGTCTTGTACCTTTCTAGAGGGTCTTTCAAGTTCAAAGCTTGATCTCTTGTATATGGAACTATCACGGATTTTATGGCTTCAAGCCATTTGACGGAATCAGGGCCCATCATCGCTTCTTTGCATGTAGTCGGATCATTATTGTCAAATAATGATTTAACTCTCAAATCTTGGTATTTGATTGTTTACCCGACCTACTTGTTTCAATAGGAACTTAGATCTCCGTGACCACAACCTTTGAGGCACGTGAGCCATGAGCATTATTCTTGCCTCCTAACACTTTTTTTGCAACTCTGCACATATAGCTAAGGTTCTTTTAACCTTATCAAAGTTCTATTGTCCTCCCACTTAAATTTTTACGAAAAATTCCTTCTCAAAGAAACTTGACGTTCTAAGCGACAAACACTTTTGTCTTTGGTGTTATGGAGGAATACTTAACTATTATTCAAAATAACATACAAAGATATGTTCATCTGATTTTGGTTGCAAACATCTTTCTTATGCATAGCATACCATTTTTTAAGAAAGGACAACTTGGGTTTTATCCCAAACCATAACTTTATATGGTGTCAATTCAACGGATTATGAAGGAGCTCTTTTTAGTGGAAAAACGATAGTCTCTGAAGCTTTTAATCTTTAAAATATAATGACAGTTTTATGAATTACACCTTTGATCTTGCCATGTCAAACAAGGTTTAATTACATATCTCAAACGCTCCATACTCTTATGGTGTTTCAGGAAATGCAAATCTACGGAACGATTCCTTAAATCTTAGGTATTATGGTAAACTCGTAACTCAAATATCTTTCTTTATAATATTATCATAAACTATTTATATTCTTGTTACAATGATTTTGCACTTCATCTTGAGAATCTTTGAACTTTTCAAATGTTTCATACTTCATCCTTATTGAGTAAATATTCATATATTCACTCAATTTTTCAGAGAAAGCATATGAAGTTGAAATCCATCGCTCTTGACTACACATAATGGACTTCATACAACAATATGTACAAGTTCCAATAAGCTAGTCATTCGTTCCCTTTTGGCCTATGAACGAAGTTTTAATTATCACTAGGAAAGTTTCACAAGCGTCATTTGATCAAAATTCAAAAGGACTCCAAAATTCCATCCACATGGAGTTTCTTCATGTTTTTTTTCCAATATAATTTAAACGGCGATGTCACTTCCTAAGTGATCTTTCAATCAATTTGTCTTTCGACATATTTAGCACTAGTTTTATGGATGTGTTTTCTCCAACGAGATTTGTGAATCATCCATCTTTTATGGATCATGGCGATTATTTGAACAACCCTTTTATTCTCATAATACCTAATAAAACAAATCTTGAAGGCAAGCTTTGATGTTTAACAAGCAGCACAATAACCCTTTATTTGTTCTCGATGAACATCATCACATATTCTTTTGCTAGTTACTTAGGCCATTGTAGTTCATGAATTGTGTTGTTTCGTATGACGATTCACACCAACAAATTCAGTATCAAATACTTAAGAACCACATTGTTTAATAAGCAAAGAATATATCCACAACATGTATATCATCTATATACTTAAGCTGAACAATTCTAGTCTTTTCTTTTCTGCCATATACTTACGAGATTCTCTTTCAGTATTTCCTTTTCTGTTTGAAAGAATCTATCAACATCAATAGTGGAGCCATATATATGACATACAGTCCAAAGCATGTATAGTAAAATACCAATGTCTTTGGACTTGCACTTTGAAGTAGACCACCATCATCAAATGTTTGGTGTTCTTTCAAATTCCTTTCTTTAGTAATCTCTTGGTGTAGTAAACATTTTACCTACATCAAATATTCACCCTTATCATGGGATTATCCATGATCAAGCTACTTTTAGCTTGTAAAGGTGAATCACGAGTATAATGTTGCTCTCCAAAACCTTTTGGAGGATTAGGACAACTAGTGTCTCCAACCTTTTGCAAATTCTCATCAAATATGAGAACATGACTTTTGCCATATTATACTCTATCATGTTGCAACCAAACTTCGTTTCAGATATCACAATATCTTCCACACATGATAGTTTCTGAAACAACTCTTTCAACTCCTAGATAACCTTGATATTAAGACAATCCTTTGAATATCAAGAATCATGGAGACAAACATGATACTTATACACTAACACTTGGAATTGTCACTCTTGATTTAATACCAATTATTAAACTTCATGGAGTAACCGGAACTTACTGAAAGTTTGCAATAGAACTTTTAAACTTTAGATTAACACTTCAAAACAATACGATACCAGTTCGTAAAGTAACTAACCAGAATTCTATAGTTCTATCATCTCAATTATAACTAAGTGCAAGGTGGTAAACGGATGCCAATGACTACAGTAATTATGCAAATTCACTTCGATTTAATTTATGATAAATATTGTTCAACTTTTAATCATATTGATGTTGAACTCCCACTCAAAACAACATCCCTCACATTGTTTTAGTGATCACACGAACCAAATCCACCACATCAAAACCGATCATCACGAGAGTCGATGTAGCTTCAATGGCGAACAATCAACATGTTCATCATATCTACTATATGACTCATGCTTTACCTTTCGGTGATCCGTGTTCCGAGACATGCAATTCATAATATGTGATATGATATGGCCTTTCTTCTTTGTGTTTCCGATCTCCATATTCAAGCACGAACATGATCTCCATCATTACCGGCATTGCATCAAGGTCAATGACGCTGCTCCATGGTTGTCATCCACCAGCTTCAACTATTACAACTACTTTGAATAGACACGCGAGTCTTAAGAGAATTTAAAGACAACCATATGGCTCCTGCCGGTTGCCAACTTACAATAAGGAACATTGCATACATCAAATATAATCACAATCATGGCCATATCACATCACAACACACCCCTGCAAAACAAAGTTAGACGCCTCTAATTTTCTTTGCATATTTTACGTGGTTTGGGGCTTTCAATAAGTGTCGCTATAACTTACGAACAGGAACCACAACATTGATACTAGTATTGTCAATCACCCGTTGTAAATTGAATCTTAACTATGTTGGGAGAAACATGCACCAGCAAAGCCACTTATGCAATACAAGTTGCATGTCAAGCGTGGAGCAAGTCTCATGAACGATGTCATGTAAGGTTAGCCCGGGCCGCTTCATCCCACCATCCCGCAAGATGAAAATTACACAAGAAGCAATCGACAACAAAAGCATCAATGCCCATAATGACCATTGTGTTCTACTCGTGCAACAAATCTACATATAGACACGGCTCTGATACCACTGTAGGGGTTCGTAGCATGGAAAACAAAAAATTTCTACCGCATGCACATAAACAAGCCAAGATCTATCTACTAGATTGTAGCAATGAGTCGATAAAGGAACTCACCCTCAAAGATTCCAAAGCGGTTAACGAGAGCAGATTCTCGTGGGTGATGTGGTCGTACACTTGCCGATCTCAAGATCGTGTAGACGATCCTTTCTGCGTTGGCGCTTCCAGATCGGTCACACGTTCGGTACTCGATGAAGACCTTCCTCTCCCTTGTTCCAGCAGGCAGCGGAGGTTGTAGCACTCTCCTCGCGATTCCGGCAGCACGACGGCGTGGTACCGGAAGTAGAGGGGAGATCTCGCAGGGCTTCGCCTTAAGCCGAAGCGAGTATGGTGGATTAGGGTTTCCCGGAAAACTAGGGTTTAGAGATCCGGGAGGAGGAGGAGGTGTCGGCGGCGGCTAAGGCGGCGGCGACGGACCGGCGGCGGCGAGCGGCGGCGCTGGCGGCTCGTGGAGAGGGCTTGGAACTTGTGTTGTTTGGGACAGCCCTCCCCCTCTATTTATGAGAGGGAGGGGCAGCCTTGGGAGGGGTGGGTTTGAATCCAAACCCAAACCCAAACCCAAGTTAGATTGAGAGAAGGACTTGTTTCTTCTCCCACTAGGAAACCATTGTTCCAGTTTGACTTTTCAAACTTCCCGTTTGACTTTCAATTTAGAGCTTTATTTCTCTCTTGCATATGCCAACATCAAGTGACCTTGGACATGATCCAATCATTCCACTTACCCATGACACATTCATGGACCATTCTCCTTTCGGACCGGTGAACCTTCTAGACCCTTCTAGAACCTCTCCGATGAAATCATCGGAAACTTTCCTGAACTCTGAAATAGGACTTTCCTTATATGAATCTTATTCTCCGGACCATTCCGGATCTCCTCGTGATATCCCGGATCCCATCTGAGACTCCGAACAACATTCGGTCTCTTACTCATCATTCCATAACTACTCAACAACATCGAATCCTTAAGTTTGTCTCCCTACGGTTCGTGAATTATGCGGACATGACCGAGACACTTCTCCGATCAATAACCAATAGAGGAATCTGGAAATTCATATGGCTCCCACATATTTCTACGATTACTTTTCGATCGAATGAACCACTTACATACGATACCAATTTCCCTTTGTCTCATGATAGTTTACTTATCCGAGGTTTTGATCGTCGGTATCTCTGCATACCTATTTCAACCTCGATACCGATAAGTACTCTTTTCTCGTTCCCGTGATATGTGATCCCTTGTGAGCCAGTCACATGCTTGCAAGCTAATTGGATGACATTCCACCGAGAGGGCCCAGAGTATATCTATCCGTCATATGGATGGACAAATCCCACTCTTGATCCATGTGCCTCAACCCATACTTTCCAAACACTCAATGCCACCTTTATAGCCACCCAGTTACGGTGTGGTGTTTGATGTCATCAAAGCATCCTTCCGGTGATGATGATTAACATGATCTCATGGTCGAAGGAATTAGGTTACTATGTATCAGAAAGCTTATAGCAAATGAACTATATTAAATGACTTGATCTTTATGCTATGCTTAACTATAGGAGTATGTCCATCACATCATTCTTCTAATGATATGACCCTGTTGTTAATAACATATGTATGTTCATGATCAGGAAACCATGATCATATAATAACCAACAAGCTAGTTTAACAAGAGGCTTTACTAGGGACTCTTTTATGTTTACAAATCACACAAGTATTAATGTTTCCGGTTAATACAATTATAGCATGGTATGTAAACATTTATCATAAGTATGAAGATATGATAATGACCACTTTATTATTGCCTCTTGGGCATATCTCCAACACACATAGGTTGGGTTACCACTAGGTGTGACATCCATGGGTCTCAACCACATCTCCCTCGATGCATTTTCTATCACATTTAGTGATAGTCCCTTTGTAAAGGGATCTAACAGGTTTTTGTTTGTCTGAATATACGTAACAATTATTACTCTAGAGTTTCTCAATTTCCTAACAGATTTCAAACGTCTCTTCACGTGTCTTGATGACTTCGCATTATCCTTTGAATTGTTCACTTTGACAATAACAGTTTGGTTATCACAATTCAAAAGGATTGCCGGCACAGGTTACTCAACCAAAGGCAAGTCCATCAAGAGCTCACGCAGCCATTCTGACTCAAAAGTGGATGTGTCTAAAGTAGTAAGCTCTGCTTCCATAGTTGACCTCATCAATATGGTCTGTCTACGGGATCTCCATGACACCGCACCACCTCCAAGGGTAAACACATACCCACTCGTGGCATAGAGTTCATCAACGTCAGAGATCCAGTTTGAATCACTATATCCTTCAAGCACAGCAGGGTGTCCTGAATAGTGAATCCCATAGCTTATTGTACCACATAGATAACGCATGACCCTTTCAAGTGCATGCCAATGATCAATACCCGGGTTAGACATGAATCTACTCAACTTGCTCACAGCAAAAGAGATATTAGGTCTTGTAGCGCTTGCTAAGTACACGAGAGAACCAACAACTTGTGAATATTTCAGCTAATCTGTTGGTTCCTTCTTATTCTTCCATAATGTCAAACTGGAATCATAAGGTGTTGGAGAAGTCTTGCCATCATTAAAACCAAATCAGCTCAAGACCTTCTCAACATAATGATATTGCGTTAAAGTAATCCCATTCTCGTTCTTAATAAGCTTGATGTTTAGTATCACATCAGCCTCTTCCAGATATTTCATATCAAAACTCTTTGACAGGAAAGACTTGACTTCGCTTATCACTTTCATGTTTGTACCAAAGACAAGAATTTCATCCACGTACAAACATAATATAACACTATCGCCCCCACCATGGCGATAGTAAACACACCTATCAGCCTCATTAATGACAAAGCCAGCAGAAAGTAGAGTTTTATCAAACTTCTCATGCCATTGCTTAGGTGCTTGTTTCAGGCCATATAAAGATTTTAATAACTTGCACACCTTTGCCTTTTCACCTTTTACCACAAACCCATCCGGCTGATCCATATAGATCTCCTCTTCCAACTCTCCATTAAGGAAAGATGTCTTCACATTCATTTGATGAACGACAAGACCATAAGAGGCAGCCAGGGATTAGTAGTACTCGAATGGTGGCCAGTCTAGCGACAGGTGAATATGTGTCAAAGTAATCTTCGCCTTATTTCTGTGTGTAGCCGTTAGCTACAAGCCGCGCCTTGTACTTCTCAATAGTACCATTAGGCCTTAGCTTCTTCTTAAACACCCACTTATAGCCCATAGATTTGCAACCATGGGGTCGTTCTGATAATTCCTAAGTTCCATTAGAAAGAATCGAGTCCATATCATTTTGGATAGCTTCTTTCCAGTCATCTGCATCAGGAGATGCATATGCCTCTCCAATGGATCTAGAAGTATCGTCCACAAGGTACACGATGGAATCATTACCAAAGGATTTTGCAATCCTCTGTCTCTTACTCCTCGTGAGAGCTTCATCATCATCCTTCTTAAGGACCTCCTCATGTGGTTGTTTAGAATTCTCAATAGATGCACTAGATTTAGGAAGTATTTCAGAATAAAATCTACCAATGCTATGCATATCTTTCACAGGAAAAATATTCGCAAAGAATGTTGCATCACGAGATTCCATTATAGTATCAACATGTATATGAGGTACCTCAGATTTAACCACTAGAAATCTATAGCCTACACTCCGTGGAGCATATCCTAGAAAGATACAATCCACTGTCTTGGGTCCGAGCTTGCATTTCTTGGGGATCGGTATGTTGACCTTCGCCAAACACCCCCAAGTGCGCAAATACGAAAGTGATGGTTTTATCCCAACCCACTCCTCGTAAGGGGTATTTTCTTTATTCTTGTTAGGAACCCTATTCAGGACATGACATGAAGTCAACAAAGCCTCCCCCACCATGCCTTTGATAAACCAGCAGTGGCTAACATGGAATTCACCAAGTCAGTCAGCGTGCGGTTTTTCCTCTCGGCAACCCCGTTTGATTGGGGCGAGTAGGGAGGCATCCTCTCATGAATAATTCCGTGTTCCTGACAGAATTCTTCAAATATTTTAGGAAAAATACTCACCGCCACGATCCGACCTAAGACACTTGATCTTTCTCACTAGTTGATTTTCAACTTCGGCCTTATAGATTTTAAAGTAGTCTAAAGCCTCATCTTTAGTTTGCAACAAGTAAACATAGCAGAATTCAGTAGCATCATCTATCAACATCATGAAATGTCTCTTTTCACCTTTTGTCAACACACCATTCATCTCGCATAGATCAGAATGTATGAGTTCTAGAGGTGCCAAGTTTCTCTCCTCGACAGCCTTGTGAGGCTTTCGAGATTGCTTTGATTGCACGCAACTATGGCACTTAGAACCTTTGGCAATAGTGAAATTTGGAATTAAACTCATACTGGACATCCGAGACATCAAACCAAAATTAATGTGACATAAACGAGAATGCCAAACACTGATATCATCATTAACATCACAACAAATATGATTCACAGATTTATTACAAAACTCTGAAAGTAAAAATCGGAACAAGCCTCCGAACTCATAACCTTTACCAATAAACTATCCATGTTTCGAAACAACGACTTTATTGAACTCTAACACAACCTTAAACCCATCTCTACATAGAAGGGAGCCACTGACGAGATTCTTGTTTATAGTAGGGACATGCTGCACGTTCCTGACCTGCACGATCTTTTCGGAAGTAAACTTTAGATCCATCATGCCAACACCACGAACAGAAGCATGTGATCCATTTCCCATTAGGACGGATGAATCCCGAGCGACCTGATAAGAAGTGAACATAGAGATGTCAGCACACACATGAACATTAGCACCCGTATCAATCCACCAACATGGTGATTGAAATACAGAAAGAACAGTAAATGAATTACCGTACCCATCAGTGTTGCTAGCGGTCACGACGTTGACAGTCTTCCCACTTTTCCCTCTGCGATCTGCACGATCTGGGCAGTCCTTGGAAAAGTGGCCGAGCTCTCCACACGAGTAACAATATAGCTCGGCCTTGTTCGGCTTCTTCTTCTTCTTGAAGGTTGTAGTCTTTTTAGGCTTGTTGAACGAGGTCTTATAGTTCCCTTTGTTCTTGCCGAAGGTCTTCTTCTACGCCATGTAGGCGCTAGACTGACCCTCGCCTCCTTTGTCAGCAGTGTCCTTAGCCCGAGCCTTCTCCTCAACATCAAGAGACGCTATCAGGGTTTCAACTGATATCACCTGTCTCTTGTGTTTGAGAGTTGTGGCAAAGTTCCTCCACGAAGAAGGTAACTTTGCAATAATGCACCCAGCGACAAACTTGTCGGGTAAGATACACTTAGGATTTCAAGCTCCTTGGCGAAGCACTGTATCTCATGAGTTTGCTCAACTACAGAACGGTTGTTAACCATCCTGTAATCATGAAAGTTCTTCATGATGTAAAACTCACTGCTAGCATCTGCTACACCGAACTTAGCGTTCAGTGCCTCCTAGAGCTCTTTTCCATCTTTGATGTGTATATACACATCAAATAGCTTGTTGTCAAGAACACTCAGAATGCATCCCACAAAGGCAAGATTGGTTTCCTTGAACTTGTTCTGAACCTCGTCAGATATAGTTCCTTCAGGTAAACCCTCGCTGGCCTCAAATACTTTCAGAGCTTGCAGCCACAAAGTGGTCTTCTACTGCCACCTCTTAAAATAAACACCGGTAAACTTTTCCGGCTTCATAGCATCGGCCAAGTATCCCATGTTTAATTCAGGAAATTGCCTATAATAAGATTTTTGGATTATTAGGCATAATTTCCATGATTAATTCAAGAATATAAATCATGACATCATCAGCTACAATCACGTGAACCTCTAACATACTAGATGTATTGATCAACATGAACAGTAGCAGATTATACGCACTAACAGTCATACTAAAACAACAGATCTGATAACGGTGTACGTACTGATCGGTTGTCGATGTAATCTCCGTTAGTGCAGTAGCCTATCGAAGAAGTCGGCGTTGAAGACGACGTGTACGAGATCCGGCTTGACGACCGGGAAGGCGCGCCATGATGACGAACTTGAGCAGTCGCGCGGAGCGCTTCCCAAAAACCTTATTCGCCCTCTCCCATATAGGATCACAAAGGCGAGTGGTTCCGGAGACCTGCTCTCCCGACCGCCGGTACATGCCGACAAGCGGGATGGAGTAGACTACGGTGACGGTGCAAGCAGAGAGGATGGCAAAACCCTAGATTGGTTTGGTGTTGTACGTTGTGGAAGCCGCACATGCGTTTATATAGAGAGGCTCGAAAATCCCGTACAAGACACGAAGTGGACCAAGCCCACGTCACGCACGTTCGGGTCGGTTACAGATAGCCCACGATCCGGGAGCGACCCGAATCCGCTAACTATTGACATGTTTGTCTAACCGCACATATTTTCCTCAGCAGCAAAATAAAGCTCAGCTCGGCGAGATTCCCGCAACCCGCAACCCGCAACTCGCATGTAGCTCTCTTATTGTTACTTACTTATAAAGTGGTGCAATACTCCACCTTATAAGGTGGTGCAACTCTCTTTCAACTTCAGCTTTTGCCACACACATGTAAGTTGCCACTAACTTAGGCCAAATCACGTATGAGCTTCCACATATATAGGCTTTGAGATCTAAAAAAAATCTGAAATCACACATAGGTGTAATGATTTAGCCCATTATTTCTAACACCTATAAATACGTGGCCAAGCTAGGCCTTTCAAGAAGTGCACTGATCTGCAATTTATTCAGAGAGACTGAGCTACTTTATTCAGAACAACCGGAGACGATCGAGTATTCTAAGATTCGTGGGACGAAATCTCTTGGCCTTTCTTGAGATACTTGTTGAACCAGCTGACCATGTTCTTGCGGGCTTCTTCTGCTGTTTTGACGGCGAACGGATTGTTGGCGTCATATCGGCAAGCAAAGCCGTGGGCCACACCTGGGAAGATCTTCACGAAGTGGTCAATCTGAAAAATGGCAGATTAATTTTGAGAGTTTGCTCTGTTGTAATATTGTTCCAGGAATCTCTGAAAATGTTGGTACAGTACAGATGGTAAACTAAGCAGGAATGTACCCCTTTGTTCTGATCTAAGGCCTGTTCAAACTGGTGCACTAGCGGCGGCGGAGAAGAGCCATCAAGCTCTGCTCCAAGAATCTCAATGGGATGTTTGACCGCTGAGCACGCCATAAACTTAAGTTAGAGAAAAGGATATGCAGTTCATGCTCTTGGTGGAAGATGACGAAATTTTAACGTTCACAAGAAAAATGTCTGCTGAAGAAACCCTGATTAAGTGAAAGGGGAAATAAGACACACACCCTTGATGTCATCGACAGTCACTAGTGAAGGATGCGAGACGACGACTACTTCGATTTCTGAAGACTTTGATAGCTCAATGGCCACCTTTCCTGTCAAGAAAAAGATGTATGGACTAATTTGTCTTTTTTTTACATGGTATGGACTAATTTGTTGAAGAATGTTCAAAGTTAAACAGCGTTCACGTATATGAGTTACTCACCACCCCAGCAATAACCTCCAGCGCCAACCGCGGACACTCCTTGTTTCTTCAGAGCGGCAATAAGCGCTTTGGTCTTTTCAGCTGCTTCGACCTGCGACGGCAACAAAGAAGATAGAACTACTACTACTGTTATGTTGCATATTCTGAGATCGAACATTCAGATGTTAAAAAATTACAACGTTTCTTATGGTTAACCGTGTTTTTCATAGAAATATGATTAAATAAAATTCATAACACACTGAATATTTTCATATAACGAACGAACCGGAGAGTGAGTTTTTATCCAGTCTTGAAATGGAATCTTGGCCTCGTCCTTGTAAGGGTCCCCATGCAAAAGATCAGGAACCACGACCAAGTATCCTTCGTCTGCAACCTGATCCGCTATTTTCCTTGTGAACACACGATGTACATATCTGTTAACCTCAGCTTTCACAACTAAAAATTATGAAACACAGCTGGCGGAATGAAGCAAGTTTGGACCATAAGGGTTCCTTCTCTGAAGGCAATCAAACCGTGGTAACTGGTAAGTGAAGGGTGTAATTACAGACCTCAGTTTAGGTGCTTGGAAACCTGCAGAAAACGAAGCAGTGGGGGTTACAATCACAGTCTGTTTGTTAGCCTGAAATTAAGAAGTCAGCTGACGACCGTAGTAGTCGGAGGCTAGGACGATGGCGCGCGGAGAGCCGCGGGATCCTGTGACGTAGGCCTCGAGGCCCCCGAGGTCGTGGACGAGCTCGCCCGCCTCGTCACCCGCGGCTGTCAGGTCGGGCGGGTTGTCCAGGCAGGACGACGGGTGCGAGACCGATGGCGACAGGAGCACCAGCCGCGACGCGGGGGCGGCCGAGGCGAGCGCAGCGGCCAGGAGGAGGAGGAGGAGGAAGGAGGAGGGGAGCAGGGGCGACCGCATCGTGGTGGCAGCGCCCATGGCGCGCGGATGAGCCAAGTGAGTGAGAGGCTTTTGCTTGGTCCAGCGGGTCAATCGGAATCGGATCGTAGCCGCAGGAACACTGGCAGAGTGTCGCGTCAGGCAACATGCATGCGACTACAGTACATATGAGACAAAACTAATCACCTCGAATAGGACGTAGTACCTTCCGTGGATTCGTTAGGTCTCCACCTATACAACTTTCTTTTTTTCAAACATGTGCTATAGTAATGAAAGATAGAATTGTCCAGTAAATTTGCGAAAAACCAGGCAAAAAGCGATACAAACACACCAAACTGAACAACTCATGGAGCAAGAAAAAAAAATCCACATCCGCATAGACAGCCGAGCAAACTCTCCTAACACGCAACAACCGCATCCTCCACACTTGAACAACGCGATGAAATCCTCCTCGAAACAGGCTTTCGCCCAGCTATATAAATATAGCAACCGTTTGAGACCGCTGCTGGGTTAGACAGCACAACGCCTAAAAAACAAAACAAAAAGAACAAAAAAGAAAAAAGAAGAGAAAACAAAGCCGATAACAGGGGCTTGACGAAAACAAGGATGACCCGCAACCGCTGCGCCCTCCGGAAGATTACCACCACACTCCTAGCGCTCTGAAGCGTCACGTACCAAGCAACACCTTTAAGAAGGAAAGCGACGACAACGACGCTGCTACCCGAACTGGTCCTAGGGTTTCCCCGATAAACTATGGGAGGTGGGGAAGAGATACACCCGATGCCCTTCAGGAAGGATGGCGACACCCGCAGGCGTCACCGCATCGGTGTCTAGACGACAAGGATTTCTCCTGACCTCTCAAAAAACCACACTCCCAGACACTTCGAATTGCTCCACCACGCAGGCTGCCCACCAGCACACGCCATCATAGTCTTTTAGTCACCCCGCCGTCTCACCGTGAGCCACAGTGTGAGACTAGTACAACCGAAAGGGAGGAACTTCGACAGGAGTCAGCGGTACAGTCACACGCGGGAGGGGACTACCTCCACCGCTGGAGGGCGATAGCCGACCGAATGCAGCAGCAAGGGCAAACTAGGCCCTCACTGGCCCGGCCTCGCCCAAGAGGGCTCGTGAAGCCCCGTCGCCACACTGCAGCAAGGGTGTCATCGTTGCTGCCAACCCGAGCGTCAGTTCCTATTTCTCCGTCCACTAGTGAATCCGCTGCCACCGCAGATCCCCGCCGCCTGATATGTCCAAAACGTATCTACTTTCTCGAACACTTTGCTATTGTTTCTTCTCTAAACTTGTGTGATTTGGATACAACTAACACGGACTGACGCTATTTTTAGCAGAATTACCTTGGTGTCTTGTTTTTGTCCAGAAAATGAACTATTAGGAAAAATCCCGGAAAATATGCCAAAAACTATTTCTCACCAGAAGATCCACGAGCGGAAGGGAGATAGAGGGAGGCCTAGGGGCAGAGACCCCAGCGGCCCACCGACCCAGCGCTGGGAGGTCCGCCACTCCAGTGCCTCGGCCTCCCTCCGCACCTATAAGTTGCCTTCTGGCCTAAAAACAGAGGGGGGTTCGATAGTTTTTCAGAAAGAGTTCCACTCTACCGCCGCCACCAAAAACCAAGTTTTGGATCCAGAAACTCCGTTCTGGCACCCTGCTGGGACAGGGAATTTGGAGAGGATCATCTCCATTGTCATCACCAACGCATCTCCATCAACCACCGATGTTTCGCTCATCCATGAGTGAGTAATCCCCCGCTGTAGGCTTGGGGATGGTAGGGATTGGATGAGTTCTATCATGTAATCAAATAAGATCTGTTAGGGGCATAGTGCCTAGTATCTCTATTAGTGCTATTTGACTTTGTTGCAACTTGTTGTGCTTAATGCTTGTCACTAAGGCCCGAGTGCCATGATCTCAGATCTGAACTTATTATTGAATCATTATGATAGTATTGTTTGTGATCTTATCTGCAAGTTGTGTACACATATCATTGTCCGGATCCAAAGGCCCCAAAGTGACAATAATTGGGAGAACCGGAGGGGATGGCTGTTGTGTGAGGATCACATGTGTTCACAGAGTGTTAATGCTTTTCTCCGGTGCTCTATTAAAAGGAGCACCTTAATTGCTAGTAGTTCCCTAGAGGCCCCGCTGCCACGGGCTGGCTGGACAGAAGATGTTGTGAAAGTTCTCATTACGAGAACGCATGACTATATATGTAGGGGTTCGTAGCATGGAAAACAAAAAATTTCTATCGCATGCAAACAAACAAGCCAAGATCTATCTACTAGATTGTAGCAACGAGTCGATAGAGGAACTCACCCTCGAAGATTCCAAAGCGGTTAACGAGAGCAGATTTTCGTGGGTGATGTAGTCGTACTCTCGCCGATCTCAAGATCGCGTAGACGATCCTTCTGGCGCTGCGTTCTAGTAGCGCTTCATGATCGTCACATCGGTCTTTCGATGAAGACCTTCCTCTCCCTTGTTCCAGCAGAGTGAAGGTTGTAGCACTCTCCTCATGATTCCGTAAGACGACAGTGGTATCGAGTAGAGGGTGACCTCATGAGGCTTCGCCTTAAGCCGGAGCGAGTATGGTGGACTATGAGAGAGGCCTTGGTGATCTAGGGTTTAGAGGGCACCAAGGGGCGGAGCTTGGCCGACGGCTAGGTCTTGGGAAGCCTCAATTCAGCGGCTAGGAGAAACCCTAGGGGCGGCGACGACTTGGAGGTGGCCGGCGACTAGGGTTAGGGTTTTGGGGTGTGTTGGGTGTGAGGGAGAGGGGCAGCCCTGCCCCTCCTTTTATAGGTGGGAGGGCGCGGCTTGGGAGGAGGGAGTCCTCCCCCAATTCGGCCTCCTTGTCCGGTGGGTGGAGGGAGAGGAACTCCTCCCCAAGTAGGTTTCCGACTCTCCCTCCACCAAGCAAACTTGCCGTTTGACTTTTTCAAATTGGCGTTTGACTTTCAAACTAGGATTTGATTTCTTCCTTTATTTTTCCCAGCCAAGTGACCTAGTACATGATGCAACCATTCCATATTGTTATGACACATTCATGTACCCTTCCCCTCCGGAGTGCCGGACCTTTCGGACCCTTCTAGAACATTCCTGGTGAAAACACCGGAATCATTCCCCAACTCCGAAATAGGACTTTCCTTATATGAATCTTATTCTCCGGACCATTCCGGATCTCCTCGTGATACCCCGGATCCCATCCGAGACTCCGAACAACATTCGGTATCTTACTCATCATTCCATAACTACTCAGCAACATCGAATCCTTAAGTGTGTCTCCCTACGGTTCGTGAATTATGCGGACATGACCGAGACACTTCTCCAATCAATAACCAATAGAGGAATCTGGAAATTCATATGGCTCCCACATATTTATACGAGTACTTTGCGATCGAATGAACCACTTACATACGATACCAATTTCCCTTTGTCTCACGATAGTTTACTTATCCGAGGTTTGATCGTTGGCATCTCTGCATACCTAGTTCAACCTCGTTACTGATAAGTACTCTTTTCTCGTTCCCATGGTATGTGATCCCTTGTGAGCCAGTCACATGCTTATAAGCCAATTGGATGACATTCCACCGAGAGGTCCCAGAGTATATCTATCCGTCATATGGATGGACAAATCCCACTCTTGATCCATGTGCCTCAACCCATACTTTCCGAACACTCAATGCCACCTTTATAGCCACCCAGTTACGGTGTGGTGTTTGATGTCATCAAAGCATCCTTCCGGTGATGGTGATTAGCATGATATCATGGTCGAAGGAATTAGGTTACTATGCATCAGAAAGCTTATAGCAATTGAACTATTAAAATGACTTGATCTTTATGCTACGCTTATCTATAGGAGTATGTCCATCATACCATTCTCCTAATGATATGACCTTGTTATTAACAACATATCAAATGTTCATGATCAAGAAACAATGATCATCCATTAATCAACAAGCTAGTATTATAAAGAGGCTTTACCAAGGACTCTAATTTAGTTTACAAATCACACAAGTATTAATGTTTCTGGTTAATACTATTATAGCATGAATGTAAACATTTATCATAAACACAAAGATATAATAATAACTACATTTATTATTGCCTCTAGGGCATATCTCCAATAGTCTCCCACTTGCACTAGAGTCAACTAATCTAGATTACATGGTAATATACCGAACATCCATGGCAGTTTGGTGTTGGTCATGTTTTGCCCTCGGGAGAGGTTTAGTCAACGGATCCGCCACATTTAGATCTGTGTGTACTTTGCAAATCTTTATGTCACCATCTTGTACATGTCTCGAATAGCGTGAAAACGTAGCTTGATGTGCTTCAGCTTCTTGTGTGACCTTGGTTCTTGCGCATTGGCTATGGCGCCCATGTTATCACAGTAGATAGACATTGGGTCCAGCGCACTTGGAACCACACCGAGCTCTGTAATGAACTCCTTCATCCATATCGCTTCTTGTGAAGCCTCCGAAGCAGCTATGTATTCCGATTCAGTTGAAGATCTCGCCACAACGCTTTGCGTTGCACTCCTACAGCTAACCGCTGCACCATTCAAAGTAAATACGTATCCATATTGAGATTTAGAATCATCCGGATCGGTGTTCCAACTAGCATCGTGTTGGAATTATGCCCTAGAGGCAATAATAAAGATGTTATTATTATAATTCTTGTTCATGATAAAGTTTATATTCCATGCTAGAATTGTATTAAGCGGAAACTTTAATACTTGTGTGGTTTGTGAACAACACCGTGTCCCTAGTACGCCTCTATGGACTAGCTCATTGATCAATGATGGTTAAGGTTTCCTAACCATAGACATGAGTTGTCAATTGATAATGAGATCATATCATTGGAGAATGATATGATGGGAGACCAAACTAAGCAAAGCAATTAGATCGTTTCATCGTGTTCATCTTTGCGAAGCTTTTCCTATGTCAAATATTGTATTCCTTAGACCATGAGATAATACAACTCCGTATCGGAAGAAAGCTTTGAGGTCATCAACGTCATCCTATGAGAGGATGATCATAAAGGTGTCTCTCGGTGATCGGAAAGTATCTCATTGGGTTGTATGTATCGAGATGGAATTTGTCCCTCCCAAGTCGGAGAGATATACTTGGGCCCACTCGGTGTCGATATCAACACCGCTTGCAAGCATGTGGTTAAGGAGTTAATCACAAAGTGATATCGGATTACGAACGAGTAAAGTACTTTGCCGTGAGCAGATTGAACTAGGTATGACGGCCGACGATCGAATCTCGCAAGTAAAATATCGCGAGAAGGAATATATATATGGGCTTGATTGAATCCTGGCATCGTGGTTCATCCGATATGATCATCGATGAATGTGTGGGAGTCAATATGGGTGCCCATACCCCGCTGTTTATTATTGATAGAAGATCATGTCTGCATATTCTCGAACCCGCAGGGTCACACACTTAACGTGTCTCGACGCTAGGATAGATTGGATAATTGGTTTATGAGTTTTTGTTCGGAGTCTCGGATGGGATCTGGGACATCACGAGAGGTTCCGGAGTGGTACGGAGAATAAGATTCATATAAGGCAGTGCAGTTTTTGGAGTTCGGAATTGTTCCGGGTTAATCGGTATTGTACCAGAAGCTTCTAGAACCTTCCGGAAGGGGACCAACGTGGCCCCACCTTCCGGGAGGGCATGGGCCTATGAGGGAGTGTCTGGCGCTTTGGGCCAGGGGCACAAAACCCATAGGGCCCAGCCCTGTGAGGGTTTAAAGCGGAGATAGGGTTTCTAGAAGGGAGAGTCCTCACCACTCCTCCCTCCCTTGGCCGACCCAAGGCTTGGAGGAGGGAAAGGGCTGGCCGCCTCTATATAGAGGGCTGGGCGCCCCTACACCTTGCCTCCAAACCCTAGTTGCCTGCCCTTCTCTCCCTCACGACTGTTTGTAGGTAAGCCTGCAGCAGAAATTCTCCACCATATACACCACCACGCGTGTTGTAGATCCAATCTATCCTCCACCATACTTGCTGGTTCGAGGAAGGAGGCGTCGAGGTGCTGCGTGTGCATCTCACGGAGGCACCGCCACTTGTGGTGCTAGATCGGATCGGATTGCGAGGGAGAAGCGAGTACGACTACATCACCCACGTTAAATGAGCGTTCATTGTCTTGAATCTTCAAGGGTATGAAGATCTAATCCAATCTCTCTCGTTGATTGCATCTCCTAGATTAGATCTTGGCTTTCCCTCTGTTCGCATCCGTAGAAAATTTTGATTTACTCTGCCGCGAAACCCTTCACATTGATGTAACCATTAACAACGAGCTGTTCATCACCTCCATAAGAAAGAACCATATCCTTAGTTCTTCTCAAGTACTTAAGGATATTTTTGACCGCTGTCCAATGATCCACTCCTGGATCACTTTGATATATGCTAGTCAAACTAACAACATATGCAATGTCGGGTCTAGTACATAGCATGGCATACATTAGAGATCCTATGGCTGAGGCATAGGGAGTCTTACTCATCCTTTCTCTATCTTCTGCCGTTACTGGACTTTGAGTTTTACTCAAGGTCGTATTGGGCAACATGGGCAAGAACACTTTCTTGCTATCTTCCACTCCAAACCTCTTTAGAACTTTGTCCAAATATGTACTTTGTGACAATGATATTAGGCGTCTCGATCTATCTCTATAAATCTTTATGCCTAATATGTAAGCTGCTTCGCCAAGATCTTTCATTGAAAAACTATTATTCAAATATTCTTTGACACTATTAAGAAGGTCTACATCATTCCCAATCAACAATATGTCATCTATATAGTATTAAGAATGCTACAGAGCTCCCACTCACTTTCTTGTAAATACAAGCTTATCCATAAGTTTGTATAAAACCAAAACTTTTGATTACCTTATCAAAACGTTGATTCCAAATTCGGGATGCTTGCTTCAATCCATATATGGACCGTTGAATTTTGCATACCTTTTTAGCATCTTTAGGATCGACAAAACCTTTGGGTTGTATCATATACAACTCTTCATCAATGTCTTCATTGAGGAACGCCGTTTTGACATCCATCTGCCATATGTCACATCCCAAATTTTAGATTTGGTTCTGCATATCATTCATATCATTGCATCATACTTTTTCATGCAAAACCGTCGATTGAAAAGAATCGGCGAAACGCTACTTTCAAAACCCTATGCTATTTTACTACGAGGCTCCTGCGGGAGACTTTAGTAGGACTAGCGCTGTCCACCCTTGTAGCATAGTGGTTTCGCTCAACCATTGTCCCTAGATTGTTCCCCTCGATTTTTCAAAACCGTAGGAGCAAGAATCGCTCGATTCGGAGCTCGTACGGAAAATTTATCGCCGTTTTATTAAAAGATAGAAAAACGGGCCGATTTTCGGGCCGATTTTTCAGAGTCCGTAACCAACTGCGCGCCGAATCCGCGTAGGACCCCATGAAGGGGTCCCACATAAGAGGCAGCCGCCGCTGCCTTGGCCTCCGTGCCCACCGACCCCGCCGCCTCGATCGCCCCGCCCCCTCCTCGATTTCGCGGACCGGCCGACAGCGCCTCGATCGCCGACACCGCCGCCGTCGCTTTCACGCCGCCGGCCAGTACCGCTTCGCTCCGCCTCTCGCTGCCGCGCCACCGCCTCCCGGCCCGCGGCCAGCCCGCCGCCATACCTGCCGCCGCTGCGCGCCATGCTGCCGCTTACTTCTTCTTCCGCCTTTTGTACCCACTGCGCCATGCCGCTTCGCGTTGCCGCCTCGCTTGTCGCCATGTGCCTTACCGTCCGCTTCATGGCGCATTGACCGTCTCGAATGCGCTGACCGTCTCCCTCTCGCGCAGGTAACCGTCGCCGCCGGAACCGATCGCCGCACCGTCTGGAACTCGTCGCCGTCCGTTTCGCCGTTCGTTCCCGGTGAGTCCGCAGCCGCCGTTAGATTTCAGATCAGCGGTTCGGATCAGCCGTTGACCGGTCAGTCCCAGGCGTTGATTAGTCAGACGCCCAGTCAGCGCCCAGTCAGCAGACTCGTTGACCAGTCAACAGACACAGTTGACTGGTTATTTTCGTTAATCGTTTTAGTTGACAGATTTTGGTAGAAACTTGTAAATTGCGTAGAAATTAAACCGCTGGGCCAAAAATTGCAAATAAAATATGTGTAGATTCAGTGAGCCGCGTAGAATCTTGCTATACCTTTGGTTCAGTCTTTTGCAGCAAGATTTAGTACAGTTTAATCAATTGAGTTAATGGCCTTTTTGGAGTAATTAATTCGTAGAAAAAGATCCGTAGCTCCAAAAATCGCGTATGATATGTCTCTGGATTCAGTGGAACGAGGGGAATCTCATCGTGAATTAAAAAATTAGGATTACAGTGAAAACTTCTGCAGAAACTGTCTACTAACTTTCTGCAGTGTTTTAATTACTTGGGGAGTTTTATAATTCCTTTTTGAGTAATTCCAATTGGTACTGTTTCTAATAAGCGATGCCTGTGTGGTAGAATTTTCCCAAGATTTTACAAACAGTGTACTACCGGTAGTGAATTATTTAAGTTCTAGCTCTTGTTTTGAGCATTACTTTTTGCTCAATAGTTTTTCTTGCGCTAAAACTATTTTCCATGCATGCAATCAGTACCCCCACTGAATACTATTATGTGGTGCAGCTGTAGCACCAATCCACTTGTCTTGCATACCTTCATGCATCATCTTTGTTGCATATGCTTGTGGATGTTTGTTTATGATTGCAATTGTATCGTGTAGATTGTGACGAGTGCAACACTTGCTCGTGTGTGGAATGTTCTTCCGACCGCTACAACCAAGGCAAGTAGATGCTATTTTGTTCATGATATTGTCCTACTATTTTCAATGCATTGTCGTGTATTTTGTAGATGCATGTGTAGGATGATACTATCGCTATGCTATGTCCTATTATGTGGTAGGGCCTTCCTTGTAGATGAACCACCGTTGGTAGATGTGTTTAGCCATGCTATGATGAACGAGGGCTGGGTTACATCACTGATACTTGTTTCTAAAAGTATTGGTTTTTGAAAACTAAAACAACTTAATCAATGAATCTCCTGGGTGTGATGGTATTGATAACTTTTGGTGGTTTCATTGCGGAAAGGCACCCAGGTATCGAGAGAAATTGATTGGCTTCTTTATTTGGTAGCTTACGTGTAAACCATGTGCCAATAATGAAATGGGCGGTTGGTTGGACTTAGTAGGTTGTGGTAACCCGAACCCGCGTATCCAGAGATGTAGAATTTTGGTAGGTTGGACCGGTGTGCGTCGGGATTGGGGTGCTACTTCCCGAACAGTCTCTTCTTGGACTGCTCCCTATCACCACTCAAAATGAGAGTGATGGTACGAGCTGGGCTGGCCAAGTCACATGGGTAAAGTGTACTAACCTCTGCAGGGTGTATAATCTAATCGATTAGCCGTGTCCCCGATTATGGACAACTGAGTTGCTTGATATTGACTCCATGACATGTTTCTCGCTCATTCTAATTTCATAATTGTTTTAATATTGTTGGGTTAACTTAATTGGGATCTTTTCAAAGAAAATCAAAAACTGTTTATGAAAGTAGGACAAATGTATTTGTAAATGCAAGCCAGACACAACTCCACTTGCCAAATATGCATGTAGATGTTAGTACTACTGTCTCCTTTACTAGCTCTACTTGCCATACATTCCATGTATTGACCCTTTGGGGCTGCTACGTTTCATGTTGCAGGTTATTCCGATTCTGAGTAATCGATATAGGCCACGGTACTCCACTCGGCACTTGTTCACTTGTGGGCAATTTGAAGAATGGAGGATTTACTTTATTTATGTTGCTACCTAAATAATTTGAGCTAGCTTTGGGCTAAGCTTTTATTGTAATAATGGTACTTTGGATCTTCGTTATTCATGATACACAGATATTTTGCTATGTTATTCATCTTATTCTATTGTGGGCCAATGAACCGATCCAGGGATTGGCATGTCACATAGAAGCCTCGGTCTTTTCAGAACCGCGGTGTTACAGGATGGTATCAGAGCCCGTGTCATTGTAGGATCGTGACCTAGGATTGGATTAGGAAGCCATAGAATTATTAAAGCCTATATTAACTCTGTCTTTCATCTTATGCCTTTCACCCTCGTAAATTCTTACCATATGCTATTCTCACACTTTCCTCTTTTACTTGATAGATGGGAGAAGTCAGGACTGAGTATGCCACCATGGAGTCACCAAGGCCCTTTGCAAGGCAGTTAGCACAGCTCCCGCAGTCATTGGGATTGCCACTGCCCATGTTCAAGGGAAGAAGGCTGTACACCTATGGATATGGAGAGGATGCATGGGAGATCACTACCTTCATATTCAGGGATTGCCACTGCCCATTTTTCTGGTAACTGGGAAAAATCTGAAAAAATTGGGCTGATGCGAAACTCTCTGTACTATATGTTCAAAAATCAGCTAAATTTTCTGACGAGTTTAAGTCAGGCGTAAAAATTCGTGAACGTCTTTGGACTGCTCGGCAGATTCATCGTTTTCTTGTTTAGTTAACCATTGCCAACTCTTGTAAAACTATTTCAGTAGTTATATACTGCTAGGATTAACCCCTGGGATGTTGCTGGATCACTTGTTTGTTGATGTGTTGCTTGCTTGTGATTGTCTGCTATTGTTTGTTGTTGATTGATCAGATGCATGGGTAGAATCCTATTGTCGTAGTTGATTCTTTCTAAACTTACATCTGAACCACAGATGCCTCCCGCCGTCAACCTTGAGTTGGAGCAGCTCATGGCAGCTCGAGCACAATGACCCAAGTGATGACTCGGTTCATGGAAAATCGAACAACAACAACAATGAAAACAATCAGCCTCGGAGATGCTCTCACCAGATTTCTAAGGTTAAGGCCAGCTAAGTTCTCTACTGCAACGGAACCAATGGTTGCCCTCGACTGGTTGCGTTCAGTCAACAAGGATCTAGTAACTGTTGGATGCACTGATGTTGAGAAGGTGAGGTTTGCCGCTCACCTACTGGAGGGACCAGCCGCTTCTTGGTGGGACACTTTTCAGATCACCCACCCGCTGGATACTGTGACTTGGGCAATGTTTGAGGAAGGTTTCAGGACCAACCACGTGTCTTCAGGAGTTCTGAGCCTGAATAGGAAGGAGTTCTGCAACTTGCACCAAACCAACCACACCGTGGCCGAGTACATTGAGGAGTTCAACAACCTGTCCCGTTATGCACCTGAGGATGTTGACACTGATGCAAAAAGGAGGGAAAGATTCCTGGATGGCCTTAGTGATGAGCTTTCAGTACAACTACTGGTGGTTTACTGCCCCACTTTCCAGGAGCTTATGGACAAGGCCAGGATCTTGGAAGGGAAGCACAAGCAGGTGGAAAACCGCAAGAGAAAGAGCAACAATCACCACTCTGGTTCACATCACAAGTCTCGCACTTCATATGATGGATACTCCAAGCATAGAGGGAGTGACCATAGGAGCCATGACCGCCACCACCATGGAGGCGATGGGCATCGTCATGACAACCATAGGAGCAACCACCACAACCACAGGGGAGGACACTCTCACCACTCTGGAGGACACGGTGGACATGACCGCAACCGTGATCGCAGCTTTGTGAAGAAGGATCTGAGTGAGGTGACATGCTTCAAGTGTAAGCAGAAGGGACACTATGCTGACAACTGTCCGGAGAGGAAAGGATTGAAGCCAACCAACAACGAGAAGGCCACAGTGAACCACATGAATGTGGAGGATATTCCAGATGAGCCTGACCTTGTGATTGGTAAGTTCCCAATCAACACTTACCTTGCACTTATACTTTTCGATACTGGTGCATCGCATTCATTCATATCAAGGGCATTTGTGGATAAGTATAAGTTACCTACTGAGTCTATGAAAAGGTCTATTAGAGTGAGTTCACCTGGAGGAGATATGATAGCTAGCGCGGGATGCCGCGACTTGTGAGGATTGGAACACACAACCGTTGCACATCTAGTAGTGTTGGAATCACAGGATTAGACGTTATTCGGTATGGATTGGATGTCTATGCATGGGGACACATAGATTGTGCACATGAATGTTTCACTCAAAACCCGGATGGTAAGAGGATTAGATTCAAGTCGGCTGCACGACCGAGAAGGTGTAAGTTGAATTCTCTTAAGGGGGTTAGCATGGATACTGTGCCAGTGATTAGGGATTACCCCGACGTGTTTCCGGAAGAGCTGCCAGGAATGCCACCTGACAGGGAAGTAGAGTTTCTCATCGACCTGATGCCGTGAACATGACCTATAACAAAGAAACCATATAAGATGGATGTGGATGAGCTGAAGGAATTGAAGAAGCAGTTGAAAGAATAGCTGGAAAAGGGATTCATTCATCCTAGTTCGTCGTCATGGGGTGCACCTGTTCTGTTTGTGGAGAAGAAAGATAGCAGCAAGAGATTAGTAGTGGACCATCGCTCGCTGAATGAAGTAACCATCAAGAACAAGTACCCCCTGCCGAACATAAATGATCTGTTTGATCAACTAGAAGGATCAAAGGTGTTCAGCAAGATTGATCTGCGATCTGGCTACTTCCAATTGAAGATCCGGGAGGAGGACGTACCAAAAACCGCCTTCACCACTAGGTATGGTTTATATGAGTATACGGTTATGTCTTTTGGACTAACGAATGCCCCGGCATATATCATGACCATGATGAACAAGGTATTTATGGAGTATTTGGACAAGTTTGTGGTGGTGTTTATTGATGACATACTGATATATTCCAAGGATGATGCTGAGCATGAGAAGCATCTGCGACTGATAATGGAGAAGCTGAGGGAACACAAGCTGTATGCCAAATTCAGCAAGTGTGAATTCGCTTAACATCTTGGATTTGTTGGACACGTAGTGTCGGAGAAGGAGTCATGTTGATCCAAGCAAAGTGACTGCAGAATCGAGTGGGAAGCACCCAATAATGCGGAGAGATTCGCGACTTTACGGGACTTCTTTGGATATTACAGAGGTTCATTGAAAACTTTTCCAAGATTGCTAAGCCGATGGTGAACTTCAAGAAGGAGAAGAAGTTTTAATGGTCAGCGTGTGTGAAGCCAGACTTCGAGGAAGCGTCGACTAGTGACCGCACTGCTACGTGTTTACGGACCTTGAAGGATTTCCAAGTGTACTGTGATGCTTCTCGACAGGGACTTGGTAGTGTGCTGATGCAAGATGGGAGAGTGGTGTCATATGCCTCACGACAACTCAAGCACCATGAGCGGAATTACCCAACACACGACTTGGAGTTAGCGTCAGTGGTTCATGCGCTCAAGGTATGGAGGCATTACTTAATGGGAAAACACTGTGATGTGTACACCGACCACAAGAGCCTAAAGTACATATTCACGCAGAAGGAACTAAACATGAGGCAAAGGAGATGGTTGGAGCTTATCAAGGACTATGATATGAATCTCCAATACCACCCAGGAAAGGCCAATGTAGTAGCAGATGCTCTGAGTCGGAAGGTTTATGCCAATGGACTGACAGTTGGGGAATTGCCTGAGGATTTGTGCAAGCAATTCAAGGACCTTAGACTGGAGGTAGTATCTGAAGGATACTTGGCAACAATGGAAGTCCAACCAACGCTACAGGACAGAATCAGGAAGGCTCAAGTGAGAGATAAAGAGATGGATTAAATAAGGGAAAAGATGAAGGAGGATCGAACGAAGGAATTCCGCGAGGATGAGCAAGGAACCTTGTGGTATGGAGATCGTTTGTGCGTTCCCAATGATCCAGAGTTAAGGAAGTTGATTCTGCAGGAAGCTCATGACTCGTCGTATTCCATACATCCGGGCAATACGAAGATGTATATGGACCTAAGGGACAGATTCTGGTGGAACAACATGAAGGGAGACATCGCAAAGCATATTGCCCTATGTGATGTATGTAGCTGAGTGAAGGCGGAACACCAGAAGCCAGCATGATTACTACAGCCATTGCCCGTGCCGGATTGGAAGTGGGATAGAGTGGGAATGGATTTTATCACAGGATTGCCCAGGACCAGGTCAGGGTACGATTCCATTTGGGTAGTGGTCGACCATTTGACTAAGGTAGCCCACTTTATACCGGTAAAGACGACCTATACGAGTGCAAAGTTGGCCAAGATTTATATGGACAGAATTGTGTGCCTACACGGAGTTCCCAAGAGTAACGTATCTGATAGAGGCACCCAATTTACCTCACACTTCTGGCGCCAGCTGCACGAGTCACTTGGTACGAGGTTGGAGTTTAGCACAGCGTTTCACCCGCAAACTGATGGACAGACCGAGAGAGTGAATCAGATTTTGGAAGACATGCTGAGAGCTTGCGCCTTGGCTCATGGCTCTAGTTGGGATGAGAATTTGCCGTATGCGGAGTTTTCCTACAACAACAGCTATCAAACCAGCATCAAGATGTCACCGTTTGATGTGCTATATGGGAAACGGTGCCGGACACCATTGCTATGGGATGGAGTAGGAGAACGCCAGTTGTTTGGACCCGATTTGATCAAGGATGCTGAGGAGAAGGTCGCCTTAATTAGAGACAGACTGAAGGTAGCACAATCAAGGCAGAAGAGCTACGCTGACGCCAAGCGCAAGGAAGTGGTGTATGAGATAGGCGATAGAGCAAACCTCAGAGTGTCGCCACTTCGTGGAATCAAGAGATTTGGAATTAAGGGTAAGCTGGCACCTCGATTTATTGGACCGTATCGGGTCTTAGCACGCAAGGGGGAAGTTGCTTATCAGTTGGAGTTGCCAGAGGCTCTGTCCGCTGTTCACAATGTGTTCCACGCATCCCAGCTGAAGAAGTGCCATCCGGAGATGGTGGATACACCATTGAGAGACACTATACCGCTAGAGGAGGTTCAGCTTGAGAATGATTTGACCTATGAGGAGAAACCGATCAAGATTCTGGAGACAGCGGAGAGGACTACCCGTACCAAGACGATCAGGTTCTGCAAGGTGCAGTGGAGCCACCACATGGAAGAGGAAGCCACTTGGGAGCATGAGGATGACATCCGAGAGGACTACCCACACCTATTTGCTAGCCGCGCCGAATCTCGAGGACGAGATTCATCTTAAGGGGGTTAGTCTTGTCACATCCCAAATTTTAGATTTGGTTCTGCATATCATTCATATCATTGCATCATACTTTTCCATGCAAAACTGTCGATTGAAAAGAATCGGCGAAACGCTACTTTCAAAACCCTATGCTATTTTACTACGAGGCTCCTGCGGGAGACTTTAGTAGGACTAGCGCTGTCCACCCTTGTAGCCTAGTGGTTTCGCTCAACCATTGACCCTAGATTGTTCCCCTCGATTTTTCAAAACCGTAGGAGCAAGAATCGCTCGATTCGGAGCTCGTACGGAAAAGTTATCGCCGTTTTATGAATAGATAGAAAAATGGGCCGATTTTCGGGCCGATTTTTCCGAGTCTGTAACCAACTGCGCGCCGAATCCGCGTAGGACCCCACGAAGGGGCCCCACATAAGAGGCAGCCGCCGCTGCCTTGGCCTCCGTGCCCACCAATCCCGCCGCCTCGATCGCCCCGTCCCCTCCTCGATTTCCGCGACCGCCGTCGGCCGCAAGGGCTCCGCGCCGCCGCCTCGATCGCCGACACCGCCGCTTCCCCGCCGCCGGCTAGGTACCCGCCGCGCCCGCCTCCTCGCCTGCCGCGCTACCGCCTCCCGCCCACGGCCGCGCGCCGCCGCCAGCGCACCCGCCACCAGCGCGCCATCTCGCTGCGCTGCGCGCTGCCGCCGCTATGCTACAGCTGCCTTCTACACGCCGCCAGACGCTGCCGCTGCGCCCGCGCCGCGCTGCTGCTTCGCCGCGTGCCACGCCGCCTCGCCTGTCGCCATTCAGCGCAAGTCCGCCTTCAGCGCATTGACCATCTCGAATCGCGCTGACCGTCTCCCTCTCGCACAGGTAACCGTCGCCACCGGAACCGATCGCCGCACCGTCTGGAACTCGTCGCCGTCCGTTTCGCCGTTCGTTCCCGGTGAGTCCGCAACCGCCGTTAGATTTCAGATCAGCGGTTCAGATCAGCCGTTGACCGGTCAGTCCCAGGCGTTGACTAGTCAGACGCCCAGTCAGCCAGAGCGTTGACGATCAACAGAACCAGATTATTTGGTTATTTTAATCGTTTTAGTTGACAGATTTCGGTAGAAACTTGTAAATTGCGTAGAAATTAAACCGCTGGGCCAAAAATTGCAAATAAAATATGTGTAGATTCAGTGAGCCGTGTAGAATCTTGCTGTACCTTTGGTTCAGTCTTTTGCAGCAAGATTTAGTACAGTTTAATCAATTGAGTTAATGGCCTTTTTGGAGTAATTAATTCGTAGAAAAATATCCGTAGCTCCAAAAATCGCGTATGATATGTCCCTGGATTCAGTGGAACGAGGGGAATCTCATCGTGAATTAAAAAGATAGGCTTACAGTGAAAACTTCTGCAGAAACTGTCTAGTGACTTTCTGCAGTGTTTTAATTACTCGGGGAGTTTTATAATTCCTTTTTGAGTAATTCCAGTTGGTACTGTTTCTAATCAGCGATGCCTGTGCGGTAGAATTTTCCCAAGATTTTACAAACAGTATACTACCGGTAGTAAATTATTTAAGTTCTAGCTCTAGTTTTAAGCATTACTTTTTGCTCAATAGTTTTCCTTGCGCTAAAACTATTTTCCATGCATGCAATCAGTACCCCCACTGAATACTATTATGTGGTGCAGCTGTAGCACCAATCCACTTGTCTTGCATACCTTCATGCATCATCTTTGTTGCATATGCTTGTGGATGTTTGTTTATGATTGCAATTGTATCGTGTAGATTGTGACGAGTGCAACGCTTGCTCGTGTGTGGATTGTTCTTCCGACCGCTATAACCAAGGCAAGTAGATGCTATTTTGTTCATGATATTGTCCTACTATTTTCAATGCATTGTCGTGTATTTTGTAGATGCATGTGTAGGATGATACTATCGCTATGCTATGTCCTATTATGTGGTAGGGCCTTCCTTGTAGATGAACCACCGTTGGTAGATGTGCTTAGCCATGCTATGATGAACGAGGGCTGGGTTACATCACTGAGACTTGTTTCTAAAAGTATTGGTTTGTGAAAACTAAAACAACTTAATCAATGAATCTCCTGGGTGTGATGGTATTGATAATTTTTGGTGGTTTCATTGCGGAAAGGCACCCAGTTATCGAGAGAAATTGATTGGCTTCTTTATTTGGTATCTTACGTGTACAACCATGTGCCAATAATGAAATAGGCGGTTGGTTGGACTTAGTAGGTTGTGGTAACCCGAACCCGCGTATCCAGAGATGTAGAATTTTGGTAGGTTGGACCGGTGCGCGTCGGGATTGGGGTGCTACTTTCCGAACAGTCTCTTCTTGGACTTCTCCCTATCACCACTCAAAATGAGAGTGATGGTACGAGCTGGGCTGGCCAAGTCACATGGGTAAAGTGTACTAACCTCTGCAGGGTGTATAATCTAATCGATTAGCCGTGTCCCCGGTTATGGACAACTAAGTTGCTTGATATTGACTCCATGACATGTTTCTCGCTCATTCTAATTTCATAATTGTTTTAATATTGTTGGGTTAACTTAATTAGGATCTTTTCAAAGAAAATCAAAAAACTGTTTATAAAAGTAGGACAAATGTATTTGCAAATGCAAGCCAGCCACAGCTCCACTTTCCAAATATGCATGTAGATGTTAGTACTACTGTCTCCTTTACTAGCTCTACTTGCCATAAATTCCATGTATTGACCCTTCGGAGCTGCTACGTTTCATGTTGCAGGTTATTCCGATTCTGAGTAATCGATATAGGCCACGGTACTCCACTCGGCACTTGTTCACTTGTGGGCAATTTGAAGAATGGAGGATTTACTTTATTTATGTTGCTACCTGAATAATTTGAGCTAGCTTTGGGCTAAGCTTTTATTGTAATAATGGTACTCTGGATCTTCGTTATTCATGATACACGGATATTTTGCTATGTTATTCATCATATTCTATTGTGGGCCAATGAACCGATCCAGGGATTGGCATGTCACATAGAAGCCTCGGTCTTTTTAGAACCGCGGTGTTACACCATATCTCATAATCGTAATATGCAGCGATTGCTAACATAATCCTCATAGACTTTAGCTTCGCTACTGGTGAGAAAGTCTCATCGTAGTCAAATCCTTGAATTTGTCGAAACCCTTTTGCGACAAGTCGAGCTTTATAGACAGTAACATTACCATCATCATCTGTTTTCTTCTTGAAAATCCATTTGTTCTCGATAGCCTTCCGGCCATCCGGTAAGTCCACCAAAGTCCATACTTGGTTTTCGTACATGGATCCAATCTCGAATTTCATGGCATCTTGCCATTTTTTGGAATATGGGATCATCATCACTTCCTCATATGTCGTAGGGTCATCGGTGTTGTCCACCAACATGAAACTCATAATGGGATCATACTAATCAGGAGTGGTACGAGTTCTCGTTGACCTGCGAGGTTCTGTAGCAATTTCAACCGAAGTTTCATGATCATCATCATTAGCTTCCTCTCTTATTGGTGTAGGCACCACAGGAACTACTTCCGGTGTTGCGCTACTCGCAAGTTCGAGAGAAGGTTCAACAACCTCGTCGAGTTCTACTTTCCTTCCAGTCACTTCTTTCGAGAGAAATTCCTTCTCTAGAAAGGATCCATTCTTAGCAACGAAGATTTTTCCTTCGGATCTATGATAGAAGGTATACCCAGTAGTTTCCTTCGGGTATCCTATGAAGACGCATTTTTCCGCTTTAGGTTCAAGTTTGTCCGGTTGTAACTTCTTTACATAAGCTTCACAACCCCAAACTTTAAGGAACGACAATTTAGGTTTCTTCCCAAACCATAATTCATATGGTGTCGTTTCAACGGATTTATATGGCGCCCTATTTAAAGTGAATGTGGCTGTTTCTAATGCATAACCCCAAAACGATAGTGGTAAATCTGTAAGTGACATCATAGAACGAACCATATCTAAGAGAGTTTGATTACGACGTTCGAACACACCATTACGCTGTGGTGTTCCCGGCGGTGTCAATGGTGAAAGTATTCCGCATTTCTTTAAATGCTCGCCAAACTTGTAACTTAGATATTCACCTCCACGATCAGAACGCAGAAATTTAATATTCTTGTTACGTTGATTCTCTACATCACTTTGAAATTCCTTAAACTTCTCAAAAGTTTCGGACTTATGTTTCATGAAATAGATATACCCATATCTACTCAAGTAATCCGTGAAGGGAAGAACATAACGATAACCACCGCGTGATGCTACACTCATTGGTCCACACACATCGGTATGTATGATTTCCAATAAGTCTGTAGCTCGCTCCATCATCCCAAAAAATGGAGTGTTAGTCATTTTACCCATCAGACATGCTTCACATATTTCAAGTGATTCAAAATCAAGTGATTCAAGAAGTCCATCGGAATGGAGTTTCTTCATACGCTTCACTCCAATATGACCAAGACGACAGTGCCACATATAGGTCGAGTTATCGCTCAATTTCAAACGTTTAGCTTCAATGTTATTAATATGTGTATTTCCACTATCGAGATTCAATAATAATATACCATCTATCAAAGGTGCATGTGCATAAAACATATTACTCATATTAATCGAACAACCATTATTCTCGGACTTAAACAAGTAACCGTCTCGCAACAAACATGATCCAGATATAATGTTCATGCTCAAGTAGGCACCAAATAACAATTATTTAAGTATAAAACTAATCCCGATGGTAGATGAAGAGGTAGCGTGCCGACCGCGATCACATCAACCTTTGATCCATTTCCAACGCGCATCGTCACCTCGTTCTTCGCTAGCTTCCGTTTATTCTGCAGTACCTGTTTCGAGTTACAAATATGAGCAGACGAACCAATATCAAATACCCAGGCACTACTACGAGTACTAGTGAGATACACATCAATAAAATGTATATCGTATATACCTTTCTTCTTGATGTTGCCGTTCTTCAAATCCACCAAGTACTTTGGGCAATTCCGCTTCAAGTGACCTTCTCCCTTGTAGTAAAAGCACTCAGTATCAGGCTTTGGCCCAGCTTTGGTCTTCTTCGTCGGTGCGGTAACTTTCTTACCACCCTTCTTGAAGTTTCCCTTTTGCTTAGACTTGCCTTTCTTGAATTTGGTGGTCTTATTGACCAACAACACTTGATGCTCTTTCTTAATCTCCACTTCTGCAGATTTCAACATGGAGAAGAGTTCTGGCAACGTCTTGTTCATGTTTTGAATATTGTAGTTCATCACAAAGTTCTTGTAACTTGGTGGCAGTGATTGGAGGACACAGTAAATCCCCAAAGCATTAGAAATCACTATACCCAAACTTTGGAGTTTGTTTGCGTGCCCAGACATCTTAAGCACATGCTCACTGACGGAGCTGCCCTCTTCCATCTTGCAGTTAAAGAACTTTTCAGAAGCCTCATAACTCTCAACTGCCGCGTGAGTCTCAAAAATAATTTTGAGTTCACGGACAATATCATATGGGTCTTGGTTCTCAAACCTTTTACAGCTCGATTCCAAACCATACAAGATAGCACCGAACTGTGGAGTACTGATTCTTCCGAGTGAGGTAAACATTCTTTACTTCATCGGTAGCGATGGCAGTGGTTCACCTAGCGGTGCATCCAAAGACATAGGTCAAATTACCAGCATTGAGGATAATCCTCAAATTGCGGAACCAATCCGCGAAGTTGCTTCCATTGTTTTTCAACTTTTCTTTCTCTAGGAACGCATTAAAATTGATGGTAGGGGCCGCCATTGATCTACAACATATTTGCAATAGTTTAGACTAAGTTTATGACAAATTTAGTTCTAATTAATAGTTAAATTAATCTAGGTGAACTCCCACTCAAAACAATATCCCTCACATTGTTTTAGTGATCACACGAACCAAATCCACCACATCAAAACCGATCATCACGAGAGTTGATGTAGCTTCAATGGCGAACAATCAAGATGTTCATCATATCTACTATATGACTCATGCTTTACCTTTCGGTGATCCTGTTGGAATTATGCCCTAGAGGCAATAATAAATATGTTATTATTATAATTCTTGTTCATGATAAAGTTTATATTCCATGCTAGAATTGTATTAAGCGGAAACTTTAATACTTGTGTGGTTTATGAACAACACCGTGTCCCTAGTATGCCTCTATGGACTAGATCATTGATTAATGATGGTTAAGGTTTACTAACCATAGACATGAGTTGTCGATTAATAATGAGATCATATCATTAGGAGAATGATATGATGGACAGACCCAAACTAAGCGGAGCAATTAGATCGTGTCATCGTGTTCATATTTGCGAAGCTTTTCTTATGTCAAATATTGTATTCCTTAGACCATGAGATAATACAAATCCATGGTATCGGAAGAAAGCTTTGAGGTCATCAAACGTCATCCTATGAGAGGGTGATCATAAAGGTGTCTCTCAGGTTATCGGAAAGTACCTGTTGGGTTGTATGTATCGAGATGGGATTTGTCCCTCCCAAGTCAGAGAGATATACTTCGGGCCCACTCGGTAATCGATATCAACACCGCTTGCAAGCATGTGGTTAAGGAATTAATCACAAAGTAATATCGGATTACGGAACGAGTAAAGTACTTGCTGTGAATGAGATTGAACTAGGTATGACGGTACCGACGATCAAATCTCGGGCAAGTAAAATATCGCGAGACGAAGGGAATATATATATGGGATTGATTGAATCCTGGCATCCTGGTTCATCCGATATGATCGATGAATGTGTGGGAGTCAATATGGGTTTCCAGACTCCGCTGCTGATTATTGATAGAAGATCATGTCTGCATATTCTCGAACCTGAAGGGTCACACACACTTAACGTGTCTCGACGCTAGGATAGATTGGATAATTGGTTTATGAGTTTTTGTTCGGAGTCTCGGATGGGATCTGGGATATCACGAGAGGTTCCGGAATGGTCCGGATAATAAGATTCATATAAGGCAATGCAATTTTTGGAGTTCGGAATTGTTTCGGGTTAATCGGTATTGTACCGGAAGCTTCTAGAACCTTCCGGAGGGGGACCAACGTGGCCCCACCTGCCGGGAGGGGGCATGGGCCTATGAGGGAGTGCCCTGGCCGCATTGGGCCAGGGGCACAAGGCCCCATAGGGCCCAGCCGGCCAACCTAGGGCTAAACCCTAGGGGAGCTTCTAGAAGGGGGCGGGGGGGAACTTGCCGCCCACTCCTCCCTCCTTGGCCGCCGGCCCTAGGGTTTGGGGGAGGGGCAAGGGCTGGCCGCCCACCCCTCTATATAAATAGGGCTGGGGGCGCACCCCCTCCCACACCTCCTCCTAAATCCCTAGCCGCCCTGCTGCCCTCCTCTCTCTCTTCCTCCCGACTGCGTGTAGGCAAAGCCCTGCTGCAGAAACTCTCCACCACTTGCACCGCGCCATCGCGCTGTAGATCCAATCCATCTCTCCACCATACTTGCTGGACCGAGGAAGGAGGAGACATCGAGGTGCCGCACGTGTGCATCTCTCAGAGGCATCGCCACTTGCGGTGTTAGATCGGATCGGATCGCGAGGAGGAGAAGCGAGTACGACTACATCACCCACATTCCGTCGAATGTTCCGCTGTGCGAATCTTCAAGGGTATGAAGATCTCATCTATTCCCCCTCATTGTTTGCATCTCCTAGATTAGATCTTGGCTTTCCTGTTCGCATCCGTAGAATTTTTTTGATTTACTATGCTGCGAAACCCATAAGTGGTATCAGAGCTAGATCTATGCGTAGATGTGTTTCACGAGTAGAACACAACATGGTTGTTGCAGGCATTGATGTTTTCTGTTGCAAGCCTCTTGTTTTTGTTCTTCTTATGATGCGGGATAGTGAGATCAAAGCGGTCCAGGCCAACTTTACGTGACGTCGTTCGTGAGACCGGCTCCGCACTTGACGTGTGGCTTGTTCCACACATGCGGCTGGTGGATGCCAGGTTATCTCACTATAGTTGTCATGGGATTTACACCGGAGTTTGGCAACCATAATATCATCGTTGTGGTTTTTCGTAGGTAAGAATCGTTCTTAGCTTTCTACTCCCATAAGCCACGTAAAACATGCAACAACAAAGTAGAGGCGTCTAACTTGTTTTTGCAGGGAGTGTTTTCTGTGATATGGTATGGCCCAAGATGTGATGTGTATGTTGTATGCAATGACCATGTTTTGTAATGTTTCACGACTTGCATGTCAATGAGTACACAACCGGCAGGATCCATATGGTTGTCTTTATAATTGTGTATGACCTGTGTGTCAACTTCTTATACGCCATATAATAGTTTCACTTTATCGCTAAGTAGTTAGCAATAGTTGTAGTTGCTATTCGTGGTGGAGGCAATCATGGTGGAGTGATGGAGATCATGCCGACACGCACAAGATGTAGATCATTGCGTGAAGATTGGCTATACCATGTCACATAAAGTTATATGCATGTGATGTTTATCCATTTATGTATCTTATCATGCTTAGATCGCGACGGTAGCATTATAAAATGATTCCTCACTTAAAGATCAAGATAAAACTGTGTTCTCCCCATGTATGCACCGTTGCGAAAGTTCGTCATCTCCAAGCATCATGTGATGATCGGGTGCTATAGACTCTACGTTCGCATACAACGGGTGCAAGCCAGTTTTGCACACGCGGAAATACTTGGGTTTGACTTGACGAGCCTAGGATGTACAGACATGGCCTCGGAACACATGAACCGAAAGGTTAAGCATGAGTCATATGAATGATATGATCGACACTTTGTTGTCCACCATTGAAACCACATCTCTTCTCGTGAAGATCGGATTAGGTGTGGTGAATTTGGATCATGTTCACTAAACAACTTGAGGGATGTTGAATTTAGTGGGATTTCATCTAGTAATTTGATTAAGTTGAACTAGTTATCATGAACATAGTCTAATTTGTACTTGCAAATATTGTAGATCAAATGGCTAAGTACAACTTGAACTTCAACATTTTTGTTGAGAAATAAAAGCTTAAGAACAATGGGTCTAACTTCACCAACTGGTTCCGCAATTTGAGAATCATTCTCTCTAGCGGACAAAAGGACTATGTCCTTGAGAATGCGCTAGGTGACGCCCCTGCTGTAGATGCGCCGGCTGATGAGAAAGCTGTTTATCAGTCACGCAAAGATGATTATGGTGTGATTAAGAGCACCATGTTGTTTGCTATGGAATCGGACCTTCAAAATCGTTTTGAAGATTATCCCGGGCCCTTTGAGATTCTTGAGGAGCTGAAAACTATGTTTCAGACTCAGGCCCGTTCTGAGAGATATGAGATCTCTGAGAAATTCTTTAACTGCAAGATGGAGGAAGGGAGTTCCGTTAGTGAGCACGCCATAAAGATGTCGGGCTACACTCAACGCCTTGAGCAACTGGACTGCAAGATTCCAGAGGAGCTCAAGATTGACAGGGTTCTGCAATCACTCCCTCCCAGCCACAAAAGTTTTGTAGTGACTCATAATCAGATTGGTTCCACTGATACGATCACCGAGCTCTTCGCTAAGCTAAAGGCTGCGGAGGTGGACATCAAAAAGGATAATCATATGTTGATGGTCTACAAGCCCCCCACCTTTAAGAAAGGTAAGGGCGCAAAGAAGCCCTTCAAGAAAGGCGGCGGTAAGCGCGTTGCTCCTGCTGAGAAGAAGCTCAAGTCTGGACCTAAGCCGGACACTGAGTGCTTCTATTGCAAGGACAAGTGTCACCGAAGCTTTATCTGTCCAAAGTACTTAGGGACAAGAAGGTGGCACCATTAAAGGTATATTTGATATACATGTTATTGATGTTTTCCTTACTAGCCCTCGTTGTAGTGCAGGTATTTAATCTGGTTCGATTGCTAATATTTGTAACTCAAACAGGAGCTATGGAATAGACGGACTTTGCGAGGATGAGGTGACGATGCTACCGGCAGCGGATAAAGGGTTGATGTGATGGCCGTCGGCACGCTCTCCTTAGTTTTACCTTTGGGATTAGTTTTAAACCTCAATAAATGTTATTATGTGCCTGCGTTGAGCATGAACATCATTTCTGGATCGTGTTTATTGCAAGACGGTTATTCAGTTAAATCTGAGAATAATGGTTGTTCTATTTATATGAATAACATCTTTTATGGTCATGCACCTGCCATGAATGGTTTATTTCTTCTGAATCTCGAAAGGGATGAAACTGTAACATCCCTAAAATCACATTTCAAACTTATGCATATCATCCATGCATCCATGATCATATGTTTTTCATTTCAAACAAAACACTTCAAAACAGGAGCATATGAGCTCATTATTTTATGTGAACAGCTTTTAGGCTAAAGCCACTGTCAATTTAAGAGTTAAATGTTTTAAACCAAGTCTTCCTTACTCTCTTGTGATTGTGTTTGATTGTAGAAGTTTGGTGAAATTTTACAAAACAAATTTGAAACAGAAACCATTTCCAAAACTTGTTCAATTGATGTGCTATAGCACTGCTTATCTTGTTTGAACAAAAGGACCAAGCTAATACAAAGTGACCACTTGATTTTACGACCTGAAGTGTGAATGTTGCACCTTACAAAATCCTGGAAAAAGTTTGAATTCAAAAGATTTCGAAATCATTTGAAAATCAATCCAGAAATTCAAAACAGAAATAGAAAAGGAATAAAGAAAAGGAAAAGGGCCGGCGCCAGACTTTGGGCCCAACAGCGAAACCAGCCCAGCTAGCCCACCCGGGTTTTCCCTCTCTCTCTCTCTCACGCGCAGATGCACCCAGCGATTCGCTGACGCAAGGACCCCACACCCCTTCTGTTCCTCTCGCAGACAACTGGGCCCTCTCCACGTCGACTCCTTCTTCCCCAAATCTCGCACGCAGGCGCCGTCGCCGCTGGCCGTTGATGCGTTGATTCCGCGGCGTAATTGCCATTGATTCACCAGGAGTTTCTTGTCGAGCCTCTGCCTACTTAAACCCCTTCCCACTCTGCTCCATTCCCCTCACTCAATTTTCTCTCCATGCCACCAGGCTGCTCGCAACTCGCCAAACACCGCCGCAGCTCCGACGATCTCCGGCAGCAAATTCCGGTGAGTCCCGACCGCCCCTGTGCCTCTGATTCAAACGAGTGTGTCCAGCAGGAACTCGTGCATCTTTTGATACCCTTTGCTTGCCTACTTGTGACCCAGGACGCCGTCCCCGTTCGTTCCCGCAAACGACCGAGTCGTCACTCAACTCCGGCGAACCTTCCTGGTTAGTTCTGACAGCGCCTTGTTCTCTCTTTGACACCCGCATGACCAGCATCACTCCGCGCATCTGACGCACTGCTTATTTTGCTTTGGCGTGGTCTGTATCTTCGCCAACGTCGACGAGCAGCCGCACCCGACGCGTTCGCAAACTCCGGCGAGGAATCCCTGACGACTCCGAGCGCCCCTTCGCCAACCAGGGACACGTTGAGCTTCACCTCATTACTGCAGTTCTGGTGAGCATCCTCTTCCCTCCCCGGGTGACCTGGAACGCCGCACACCGCCATCGACAGCCGCCTTCGCCTTAGCGCTCGACTTTGGTTAGAGCAACGGCAGCCGTTATATCTGTATCGTAGGGACTAGATTAGATCTGGAGCGAATCGTTTTCTTTAGATCTGGCGCGTTGGATCTAACTTGATCCGATGGCGCAGAAGCGTGATCCTGAGCGAAACGGTACCGGCCAATAGGATAGCGCCGCGTGGCAGTAGTTTAGATTTAAAACAGATTTTGAATCAGATTATAGTTCAAATTTGTTTTGTTTGTAACTTTCGATTCCCACGTTAGATTTTGGCAAATTTTATACCGTTGGAATCAGGAGATCAAACCCTATCAGAATATGCAATGTGTTTAATGTTTTGCATCTGTTAAAATGGTTTCTTTTGCAAAAACTTGTGTAGGGCTTATTTGAGCATATGAATTGTTTAGGAATTAATTTAGGGTTTAAATTATTGTTGTGTGGCAAGTTTTTGACTTGTTTAGGATTCAGTACTATGCACTTTCTTGGTTGAGTTTTAAAAATCATCACTTAGCATTTTGCATGCATGCATATATTTTGTTTGTTTGTATATGTTATGTGTGTAATTTGGTGCTACCATTCTTTGTTTAGACTTTGGTGCTAGTGATTGTGATTGTGAAGAGTTGTACTCTCCCAACTACCAAGGCAAGTGATACTTCATGAATAATTCTATCCCTATATTTTATACTAAGCTTAGAAATATTTTTCTAAGTCTTGCATGTTATATTTTTGCCTATATGCCACGTTGGGAAATCCTAAGTAGTTTTAGAATTGCTAGGAAATTTCTAAGTTAAGTTACTATCTATGCCATGCTTAGCCTAGCTAGTAGCAAACAAGGGTTGGTGAAATATACATGCTATGATGAAAATATTTCTAAGTCTTTGGACTTTGATTTACTTAATAAAACAACTAAGTCAATGAATCACCTGGGTGGAAAGGGACTTGATTGGTGGTTTTGGTTGAGTGGTTACACAAGGCCCATGGCTATGGTTTACCTTGTGTATCACACTTGTGGTAAGCCACCCAGGAACAAAGAGATTTTAGAGGCCAAGTGTTAAGAAGCTTCTAGTGCAGCCACTTGGCAATATGGGCTCTGCCTGGATCACATAAGTTGCTAGAACTTAGCCATTTGGACAGTTGGTGGTAGTGGGAATGATAGGTTGGAGCGCGTCCATTTGGTCTAAGGAAAGGCTTATGAAAGGTCCTGTCTTAGGAAACCAAGTCTGGTGGGGAAAGTGCACAACCTCTGCAGATGGAAAAGTCTAAGTACTTAGCCAAGTCCATGGCAATGGACAACTTGAGCATCAAGGCATGGAAGCTATCAAGAATCTCCTCATCCCAATTTCTAAGTAAAAATTTGTGGGTGAACAAGGGCGAAGGACCTCAATGTCTATTGGTGGTTCCTTGGGAAAAGTTTTGACAAAGAAAAACTTAGTGATTTCAACTAATAGGCAAAACCTATTTTGAGCAAAGCAAGCCAAGCTACACTTAGCCAAATTTGCATATAGTATCTAGTCCACTTAAAATATACTAAGGTATCACTTGCCAATACTATTCCAAAGTATTGACCCACCTAATGTAACTTGTGATGTTGTAGGTTACTCTGATGAGGATTAGGTGTCATGAGTCTACACTCAACATGTTTGCCTGTGGAACATGAAGATGAAGACTTATATTTATTTACTTATTCAAACTCTTGTAATAGGCCTGTGGCCTTTGAGTTGTAAAGACTATGTTTATCTCTGGAATGGATGTAATAAATGACCTTTGTATCGGTGTACTTCATCTTAAACTGTGGATGATAGCAATGATCCAGGGACTAGCATTGCAATCACAGGGATCCTTTTTCCTTTACAAAGGAGGGATCTTACAGAAACACACATCCATAACATTGAGGCAAAGAGATGCAAAGTAGATAGTGATAATACTACTTATTTGTGGCACTGTCGTCTAGGTCATATTGGTGTAAAGCGCATGAAGAAACTCCATTCTGATGGACTTTTGGAGTCTCTTGATTTTGAATCATTTGACACATGCGAACCATGCCTCATGGGCAAGATGATCAAAACCCCATTCTCCGGTATGATGGAGCGAGCAACGGACTTGTTGGAAATCATACATACCAATGTATGTGGACCGATGAGTGTTTCGACGCGCGGTGGATATCGCTATTTTCTCACTTTTATCGATGACTTAAGTAGATATGGGTATATCTATTTAATGAAACATAAATCTGAAACATTTCAAAAGTTCAAGGAATTTTAGAATGAAGTGGAGAACCATCGTAACAGAAAGATTAAGTTTCCATGATCCGATCGTGGAGGTGAATATTTGAGTTATGATTTTCTCACGCATCTTAAAGCAAGCGGAATCTTTTCGCAACTCATGCCACCCGGAACACCACAGAGCAATGGTGTGTGTTAACGCCGAAATCGAACCCTATTAGATATGGTCTGATCAATGATGTCTCTTACTGATTTGCCGTTATAATTTTGGGGTTATGCATTAGAAACCGTTGCATTCACTTTAAATAGGGCACCATCTAAATCCATCGAGACGACACCGTATGAACTGTGGTTTGGTGCTAAACCTATGTTGTCGTTTCTTAAAGTTTGGGGATGCGAAGCTTACGTCAATAAGTTGATGCCGGACAAGCTCGAACCCAAATTGGAGAAATGTGTCTTCATAGGATACCCTAAGGAAACTATTGGGTATACCTTCTATCACAGAACCGAAGGCAAAGTGTTTATCGCAAAGAACGGATCCTTTCTTGAGAAGGAGTTTCTCTTGAAAGAAGTGAGTGGGAGGAAAGTAGAGCTAGACGAGGTTGTTGAACCTTCTCTTGAGTTGGAGAGTAGCGCAGCACCTGAAATTGTTCCAGTGCCGCCTGCACCAACAATAGAGGAAGCTAATGACAAGGATCATGAAGCTTCATACGATTCTACTACTGAACGTCGCAGGTCGACAAGGTCGCGTGCCCCTCCTGAGTGGTATGGCAACCCTGTCTTAACTATCTTATTAGTAGATGACAGTGAACCTGCGAACTATGAGGAAGCGATGATGAGCCCAGACTCTGAGAAATGGCTAGAGGCCATGAAATCCAAATTGGGATCCATGAGCGAAAACCAAGTATGGACTTTGGTGGACCCTCCTAGCGACCGAAAGGCCGTTGAGTGCAAATGGATCTTCAAAAGGAAAACGGACGCGGATGGTAATGTTACCGCCTATAAAGCACGACTTGTCGCGAAAGGTTTTCGACAAGTTCAAGGTGTTGATTACGATGAGACTTTCTCTCCTGTAGCGATGTTTAAGTCCATTCGGATTTTATTAGCAATTGCTACGATTCATGATTATGAAATATGGCAGATGGATGTCAAGACTGCGTTCCTCAATGGCAACATTGATGAAGAGTTGTATATGATGCAACCCGAAGGTTTTGTCGATCCTAAGGATGCTGATAAAGTGTGCAAACTTCAGCGTTCCATTTATGGACTGAAGCAAGCATCTCGGAGTTGGAACCTTCATTTGGATCAAGTGATCAAGAGCTTTGGATTTGTTCCAAATTGCTACAAAGCTTGTATCTACAAGAAAGTGAGTGGGAGCTCAGTGACATTTCTGGTACTGTATGTGGATGACATATTGATTATTGGAAATGACATTGACATGCTTAACGATGTGAAGAGTTATTTGAACAAATGTTTTTCAATGAAAGACCTAGGTGAAGCTGCTTATATATTGGGCATCAAAATCTATAGAGATAGACAAAGACGCCTGATAGCTTTAAGCCAGAGTACATACCTAGACAAAGTTCTGAAAAGGTTCAGAATGGATAAGGCAAAGAAAGGTTCAGTGCCTATGTTGTCAGGTAAGATATTGAGCAAGACTCAGTGTCCAGCTACGGTAAATGAGAGAGAAGCTATGAGCAAAGTGCCTTATGCCTCGGCCATAGGTTCTATCATGTATGCCATGCTGTGTACTAGACCGGATGTGTCCAATGCTCTTAGTTTGACGAGCAGGTACCAAAGTGATCCAGGAGTGGAACACTGGACAGCCGTGAAGAACATCCTAAAGTACTTGAATAGGACTAAAGAAATGTTCTTAGTCTATGGAGGTGATGAACAACTCGTCGTAAAAGGTTACGTCGACGCTAGTTTCGACACCGACAAGGATGATTCTAAATCTCAAACAGGATACGTTTATATATTGAATGGAAGAGTTGTGAGCTGGAGAAGCTGCAAGCAAAGCGTGATCGCGGGATCTACAGTAGAAGCGGAATACATGGCTACTGCAGAAGCGTCAAGTGAAAGAGTTTGGATCAGGAACTTCATCACTGAGCTTGGTGTGGTTCCAAGTGCATTGGATCCACTGGAGATATTGTGTGACAACACTGGCGCCATAGCACTCGCTAAGGAACCAAGATATCATCCAAAGACCAAACATATCAACCGCAAGTTTTATATAATCCGAGATTATATAGCAGATGGAGATCTGAAGATTAGCAAAGTACATACAAATCTGAATGTCGCAGATCCATTGACTAAACCTCTTCCACGTGCAAAACATGATCAACACCTTAGTGCCATGGGTGTTAGATTGTTGCCAGATGTAAACTAGATTATTGACTCTAGTGCAAGTGGGAGACTGTTGGAATTATGCCCTAGAGGCAATAATAAATATGTTATTATTATAATTCTTGTTCATGATAAAGTTTATATTCCATGCTAGAATTGTATTAAGCGGAAACTTTAATACTTGTGTGGTTTATGAACAACACCGTGTCCCTAGTATGCCTCTATGGACTAGCTCATTGATTAATGATGGTTAAGGTTTACTAACCATAGACATGAGTTGTCGATTAGTAATGAGATCATATCATTGGGAGAATGATATGATGGGCAGACCCAAACTAAGCGGAGCAATTAGATCGTGTCATCGTGTTCATCTTTGCGAAGCTTTTCTTATGTCAAATATTGTATTCCTTAGACCATGAGATAATACAACTCCCTGGTATCGGAAGAAAGCTTTGAGGTCATCAAACGTCATCCTATGAGAGGGTGATCATAAAGGTGTCTCTCGGGTGATCGAAAAGTACCTGTTGGGTTGTATGTATCGAGATGGGATTTGTCCCTCCCAAGTCGGAGAGATATACTTCGGGCCCACTCGGTAATCTATATCAACACCGCTTACAAGCATGTGGTTAAGGAGTTAATCACAAAGTAATATCGGATTATGGAACGAGTAAAGTAGTTGCTGTGAACGAGATTGAACTAGGTATGACGGTACCGACGATCAAATCTCGGGCAAGTAAAATATCGCGAGACGAAGGGAATATATATATGGGATTGATTGAATCCTGGCATCGTGGTTCATCTGATATGATCATCGATGAATGTGTGGGAGTCAATATGGGTTTCAGACTCAGTTGATTATTGATAGAAGATCATGTCTGCATATTCTCGAACCCGAAGGGTCACACACTTAACGTGTCTCGACGCTAGGATAGATTGGATAATTGGTTTATGAGTTTTTGTTCGGAGTCTCGGATGGGATCCGGGACATCACGAGAGGTTCCGGAATGGTCCGGATAATAAGATTCATATAAGGCAATTGTAACACCCTCAGAATCGGACCTATGCAAGTTTGGGCAAAATTCGCCAAACCCGCATAGAAACGATTCAAAGGTGCCCACCAGGCACTTTCGTGCGGGTGGAAAACGAAGTAATAACATTACACAACAGTCCTCGATGGGACCCACAGAACAGATATATCTAACAGCGACTCAAAGAGCCAGGAATACCGATATAATATACAAAGATCCAAATCACCTTGAAACGATATAGCGTCCAGCTACGGACAAGATGCAAATGGGGCTAAGAGCCCTGAAGAATAACCAATGGCGTCCATAACCCTGCCCAGGCCAAGCCGGAAGGGTAACCCTGCTAACGACGTCGACCTCAAAACCTGCTTAAACAAAAGGGGTGCCGACAAAGGGCAAAGGAAAAAGAAGGAGCGTCAGTACTGAGGCCAGTACACGGCGAGGCTAGAATTCGGCGGTCCTCGCCTACATAGGTATGGTGGACTGAGCGGCAGCGGCAGCATGCACTAAACAACCTATAGAGACTCGATTCAACTGGCGGATATCAGAGAGGGGTAAGAAAGACCTAACCGGATCCAACCTGAAGCTAACATCAAACAAACCCATCCTGGTGTTTCCCCCTCGAGACCAATCGAGGAAGTCAACCGAGGAACTCACACATTTGGCAGTTTTACTTATTTAGTTATATTGCGGCACTTTACTAGTCAGGTTTAGATAATCGTCCTGATAAAGTAAACAGTGGGCACTTTTAATTAACCATTCCGTTATAGTTGCAACAATTACTAATCAAATACAGATAGCATGATATAATCCCAAAACCCAGCAGTTGTTGGTACTTTTATTCAGCCAATTCGTTGTAGTTGCAATACTTACTAGTCAGATACATTTGTCGCAAGCGACAACCAAACAAGCAATGGTGGGCAGTATTAATTAGCCATTCCGTTATAGTGAAGCTGATTACTAGTCATTATAAGTCAAATTAATAGCAGTAAACTTTAGTTATGCTTGTCTATGATCAAGAAACTGTGCTCCAAGTCGTCCATAACCGCGGACACGGCTCTCAGAAAGTTTTACCGGCCGGGTGCACCAATAGCAACACACGCCGATCAACCTCGGAAAAACCAAAACAAAACCCAACGAGGCTTTCACGATGAACAATCACAGGATTCGAAATATTTGAGGCCACCTAAGTAGAATCCATAGCGGAGTAGACAAGCTCGAGACGGCCTCAAGGTCTTTGGGTGGGCCAGTGAACGATTGGGAACCCCAAACGGGCTTGTCGACACCGCGGAATCGTGTCCCGATCCTAAACGATGCAGTGTGCTATCTGTCGCACAATCGTAAATAAAGCAGTAAAGCATGGCATAAGTACAGGATCGTAAATAAAACCTCAAACTAGTTTGTGGCCCCAAGAAATAAGACTGAATCAAGCTCTGGCTCAGGGGGGTCCCATATACCTCCCGGATGTGGATAGCGCGCAAAAACAAGGAACAGGAATCAAGTACTCGGGGTCTTACGGGACACAAGTGGGCGTTCGGAAACCAAATATTATCTATCACCCACCGATGCCTCTGCTTATTCAATTTTAGTTGTTAAACAGAAAGTAAAGTGGACAATAAGTAAAACTAGGATCATCTCCAACATCAACATGCGGCAATACATCAGCAACTGTGGCGTATGACGACACACATCTGCACTTGAGCAAGCAACTACGACGCGCAAGTCCATCTATCTACCAAACAACAGGTAATAGGATGTGTCCAAGGCAATATAGGGCTGTAGGGAATATCGCGGGCACGGAAACTAAAGCATCGCAACACAGATAGCAATAGATCAACAGGAGGGAAGTAAAGACTATAAAAGTAAGATAGGTAGAAAGGGGGAGATGCTCGCCTGAAAACATTGTCGAAAAGTTCATCCGAAGATCGGGGCGAAGCTCACATCAACTCAACGGCCTTATCCGCGAAGAACCAAATCACTAGAAGAAACACCGGATGCAATATTTAATACACGGCAGAAAATCGGCATGATGCAAGTATGATGCATGGCATGGCAAAGGTGCGATGCGATTAGGTCATGTTAAGCGGAACCGGGGTCCCGACAATTTAATTAGGCGGTTCAGTTGTTTAGAAACCCCGCAATTTTAAATGTTGTTTATCATGGTAGAAGATAGCACCGGGTTCGCTACACAAGTTTAAATGAGGCCAATATAAGGCTAGATTTGCCCGCATATGGGCCCCATGTTTAATTATTAGGTGAATCGGCATAAGGCCCCCAAACCACAGATATGCATGCGAGATGAATGACAATTCAATATGCAACAAGTTGTTATTATGTTAGAAAATAGGGTTTTCGGGAAGGGGTTCACACTTTAGGGTTCTCGACGATCTTGGTCCGGGGGTTCGGGGTTCGACAGGGTCCAGGGTTCAGGGTTCGACAGCCTTGGCGGGATCGTTCTCGTACTCCGGGGGCGTTCTCGGTTTACTAGGGTAGATCTTGTTGCATCGGGGTCTCGATGTCGGGGTGCAGTGCTTGGCGTACGGGGTTAGGGTCTTCGGATCGGGGTAGATCTTATCGGTCTTGGCGCATCCGGGGTTTCCGGGCATGTTGTCGGTCATGGCGTTCGGGGTGAAGATCTTGGCGTTCTCGGCGATCTCGGCATCCTCGGTTCCGATTGTAGATCTCGGCGTCCTCGAAGGGGTACTTGTCGTATCCACGAAGGAGATCATGTCGCTTGGCATCCGTGTAGGAGAACTCAGGGTCGAGGGCGAACTTGTCCGGTACCGGGGTTCGGGTCCGGGAAGGAGCACTCGTCGCGTCGGGGTCTCGGCCATCGGACCCATGAAGTCGTTCTTGTTGGGGCCTCATGTCGCCCTTGGGTTATCGTGTTCAATTGCCGGCCTTGACCGCGGATGATCTTGACTTGACGATTCGATGCCGTTGCAGCGCTTGGCGTCAGCGGGATAGGCCTCCGGTCTCCGAGGATCAAGGTCTGCGGATTCCGTGAGGAAGTCATAGCGTCCGCGGGGAGATCTTGAGGCGCCCGCTTCACCGGGCCCGTCATGAGTTCTCGGCGTCGGTAGATCTTTGCGGTCTTCGGGTTTCTTGTCAACGAGAGGCCCTATCCTCGACAGGCCACCAATGCCGAAGTTCCAGATGCTGTTGGTAGCAACTGAAGATCAACGCGGTAACCCCACGGGACAGGAGAGAAGCGCTTGCTGGCCCTGTCTCGACGCGGCAGGACGTGAGCGGGCCCCCGGACAGAGAAGGACGGCGCTGGGAGGAGCTCGGGACGGTGGCGCGACACGACGCCGGGCTCCACCAGGCGGAAGAGAGGAAGGGCGACGGACGACCGCCGGCCGGCAGCGGCACCGCGCACGAGCCTGGGGAGGGAGGAGGCACCGCCGTTCGGGAAGACGGTCCGCGGCAGGAAGGGATCCCGCGGGGAGGCGGCGGTCGGCGGTCTCTGCGACGGAGAAGAGGCGCGGCTCGGCGACAGCGAGGTGAGGCGCGGCGCCCGCAGAGGAGGAGGGTAGCCGACTCGAGGCGGGCGGAGGCGGGGCGAGGGCGGTCGGGCAGCGGCGCGATGCTGCGACGGGCCGGGGAAGGCACGGAGGATGGGGAGGCGCAGAGGCGGGGTCGCGAGCACGCGGGCTCGAGGCGGGATGGCGAGGCGGAAGGGCGAGGCGGGCGCGCGAGAGGGAGCACGCGTGGCGGAGCGAGGCCACCGGCGGCGGCAGCGCGGTCTGAGAGATGAGGAGCCTGGCCAGTGAGCGAGGCGGTCTTGGCCCTGGGCGGCAGGCGAGTGGAGGCAGGAGGCGGGCGGAGGGCGTGCGAGGAGGAGGGTGGGGCAGCTTGCAGAGAGGAAGAGAGCCAGAGGGAGAGGGAGGTCGCGGGGAAGGAGGGAGAGGGAGCGGCCAGGAAGAGGAACAGGGACGGGGAGGTGGGTTGGATGTGGGGCCAGGGGACAGGTGGGTCCCAGGCGACAGGGGAGGTAGTTGGCTGGGTGCGGCTGTAGTGTGTGCGGGTTGTGTGCTTGCGTGTGCTGTGTGGTGGAGGGAGTTAGCTGGGAGTGGGTGGCTGAGAGGGTGTGAGGGAGGGGTTGGACACGTGGCAGGTGGGGATTGGGTGAGGGTTAGGGAGTGTTTGAGGTGGCACAAGCTGATTGGCCCGGGTGATGTGGCTAGGGTGGGTTGGGTAGACTAGTGGGTGAGTTTAGGATTAGATGGGGCAGGTGGGATGGACCGATTGTTTTTCTGGGGTGGTCGTTCGGGCTAAAACGGCCCGTTCGACTGCCCCGCAAAAAAAATAATTTAATATTTTTATTTGATCGAAACATGGACGTTGCAAACCAAAGCAAGACAAAATAAACTAATCCGGACAAGCCCGGGTTTTGCATTTGAATTAAGATGGGGCGTTGGGGAAAACAAAACGGCCTTGCAGACATAGCTTTGGCAAACAATGCATGATGATGACGATGCAATGCACAAATTCAACGCGATTTTCTAGTAGTGGTTTTGCGGGATGCTACAGCAATGCAGTTTTTGGAGTTCGGAATTGTTTTGGGTTAATCGGTATTGTACCGGAAGCTTCTAGAACCTTCCGGAGGGGGACCAATGTGGCCCTACCTGCCGGGAGGGGGAATGGGCCTATGAGGGAGTGCCCTGGCCGCATTGGGCCAGGGGCACAAGGCCCCATAGGGCCCAACCGGCCAACCTAGGGCTAAACCCTAGGGGAGCTTCTAGAAGGAGGGGGGGGAACTTGCCCCCCACTCCTCCCTCCTTCGCCACCGGACCTAGGGTTTGGGGGAGGGGCAAGGGCTGGCCGCCCACCCCTCTATATAAAGAGGGCTGGGGGCGCACCCCCTCCCACACCTCCTCCTAAAGCCCTAGCCGCCCTGCTGCCCTCCTCTCTCTCTTCCTCCCGACTGCGTGTAGGCGAAGCCCTGCTGTAGAAACTCTCCACCACTTGCACCGCGCCGTCGCGTTGTATATCCAATCCGTCTCTCCACCATACTTGCTGGACCGAGGAAGGAGGATACGTTGAGGTGCCGCACGTGTGCATCTCTCGGAGGCATCGCCACTTGCGGTGTTAGATCGGATCGGATCGCGAGGAGGAGAAGCGAGTACGACTACATCACCCACGTTCCGTCGAACGTTTCGCTGTGCGAATCTTCAAGGGTATGAAGATCTCATCCATTCCCCCTCGTTGTTTGCATCTCCTAGATTAGATCTTGGCTTTCCCGTTCGCATCCGTAGAATTTTTTTGATTTACTATGCTGCGAAACCCATCAGACCCGTGTTCCGAGACCATGTCTGTACATGCTAGGCTCGTCAAGATCAAACCTTAGCTTCCGCATGAGCAAATCTGGATTGCTCACATTGTATACACCGGCAGAATCTAACACACCCGATCATCACGTGGTGCTTCGAAACAACGAGCTTTAGCAACGGTGCTTACTAAGGATGAACACTTTGGAACTTGAAATTTGTGTGCATGAGCGATCATCTTATAATGCTACCATCGTTAACTAAGCAATACAAGATGCATAAAGGATTAACATCACATGCAATTCATAATATGCGATATGATATGGCCTTTCTTCTTGTGCTTACGATCTCCATCTTCAAGCACGAACATGATCTGCATCATCACCGGTATAGCGTCAAGGTCAATGGCGCCGTTTCATGGTTGTCATCCACCAGCTTCAACTATTACAACTACTTTGAATATACACGTGGGTCTTAACAGAATTTAAAGACAACCATATGGCTCCTGCCGGTTGCCAACTTACAATAAGGGACATTGCATACATCAAATATAATCACAATCATGGCCATATCACATCACAGCATACCCCTGCAAAACAAAGTTAGACGCCTCTAATTTTCTTTGCATATTTTACGTGGTTTGGGGCTTTCAACAAGTGTCGATCTAACTTACGAACAAGAACCACAACGTTGATGTTTGAACTATCAAGTGCCCGTTGTAAATTGGATCTATACTATAATGGGAGAGACAGACACCCGCAAAGCCACTTATGCAATACAAGTTGCATATTGAGCGTGGAGCAAGTCTCATGAACGATGTCATGTAAGGTTAGCCCGGGCCGCTTCATCCCATCATACCGCAAGATGCAAAGTACACAAAAATCAATTGATAATAAAAAGCACCACCACCCACAATGACCATTGTGTTCTACTCGTGCAACAGATCTACATATAGACACGGCTCTGATACCACTGTAGGGGTTCGTAGCATGGAAAACAAAAAATTTCTATCGCATGCAAACAAACAAGCCAAGATCTATCTACTAGATTGTAGCAATGAGTCGACAGAGGAACTCACCCTCGAAGATTCCAAAGCGGTTAACGAGAGCAGATTCTCGTGGGTGATGTAGTCGTACTCTTGCCGATCTCAAGATCGCGTAGACGATCCTTCCTGCGTTACGGCGGCGCTTCATGATCGGTCACACGTTACTCGGCGAAGACCTTCCTCTCCCTTGTTCCAAAGAAAAGCAGAGGTTGTAGCACTCTCCTCGCGATTCCGGCAGCACGTCGGCGTGGTACCGGAAGTAGAGGGGAGATCTCGCAGGGCTTCGCCTTAAGCCAGAGCGAGTATGGTGGACTCTGAAGAGAGGCCTTGGTGATCTAGGGTTTAGAGGCACCAAGGGGAGGGTGTGGCCGGCGGCTAGGGCTTGGGGAATCCCCAAGTCGGCGGCTTGGAGAAACCCTAGGGTGGCGGCGACTTGGAGGAGGCCGGCGTCTAGGTCTAGGGTTTTGGGGTGTGTTTGGTGTAGGGAAGAGGGGCAGCCCTGCCCCTCCTTATATAGGTGGGAGGGCGTGGCTTGGGAGGAGGGAGTCCTCCCCCAAGTCGGCCTCCTTGGCCAGCGGGTGGAGGGAGAGGAACTCCTCCCCAAGTAGGTTTCCTACTCTCCCTCCACCAAGCAAACTTGCCGTTTGACTTTTTCAAATTGGCGTTTGACTTTCAAACTAGGATTTGATTTCTTCCTTTATTTTGCCCAGCCAAGTGACCTAGTACATGATGCAACCATTCCATATTGTTATGACACATTCATGTACCCTTCCCCTCCGGAGTGCCGGACCTTCCGGACCCTTCTAGAACATTCCTGGTGAAAACACCGGAATCATTCCCCAACTCCGAAACAGGACTTTCCTTATATGAATCTTATTCTCCGGACCATTCCGGATCTCCTCGTGATATCCCGGATCCCATCCAAGACTCCTAACAACATTCGTTCTCTTACTCATCATTCCATAACTACTCAACAACATCGAATCCTTAAGTGTGTCTCCATACGGTTCGTGAATTATGTGGACATGACCGAGACACTTCTCCGATCAATAACCAATAGAGGAATCTGGAAATTCATATGGCTCCCACATATTTCTACGATTACTTTGCGATCGAATGAACCACTTACATACGATACCAATTTCCCTTTGTCTCACGATAGTTTACTTATCCGAGGTTTTGATCGTCGGTATCTCTGCATACCTAGTTCAACCTCGTTACTGATAAGTACTCTTTTCTCGTTCCCGTGGTATGTGATCCCTTGTGAGCCAGTCACATGCTTGCAAGCCAATTGGATGACATTCCACCGAGAGGGCCCAGAGTATATCTATCCGTCATATGGATGGACAAATCCCACTCTTGATCCATGTGCCTCAACCCATACTTTCCGAACACTCAATGCCACCTTTATAGCCACCCAGTTATGGTGTGGTGTTTGATGTCATCAAAGCATCCTTCCGGTGATGGTGATTAGCATGATCTCATGGTCGAAGGAATTAGGTTACTATGCATCAGAAAGCTTATAGCAATTGAACTATTAAATTGACTTGATCTTTATGCTACGCTTATCTATAGGAGTATGTCCATCGTACCATTCTCCTAATGATATGACCTTGTTATTAACAACATCTCAAATGTTCATGATCAAGAAACAATGATCATCCATTAATCAACAAGCTAGTATTATAAAGAGGCTTTACCAAGGACTCTAATTTAGTTTACAAATCACACAAGTATTAATGTTTCTGGTTAATACTATGATAGCATGACTGTAAACATTTATCATAAACACAAAGATATAATAATAACTACATTTATTATTTCCTCTAGGGCATATCTCCAACAATATATAGAGCACATGCCTAGGATTATTTAGTACTTGGATGCTTGCTATTATTTATCTGCAATGCCCTAGTTCTTTGAAGTTACATGTTTAGACTCGTTCATGCAACACCCGTCCATCCATCCCTATGCCTACCTTTTCAATCCTCTCATATTACGATTGCTACTGCTTTTACTTTGTCATATCGCTCGTTGCTTTGTTGTTACTACAAACTGTTGCTACTGATAAAATTTTGTGAGCAAGAACTATTTCCAGGTGCAGCTGAACTGACAACTCAGTTTTTTTAGGGTATTAACAGTAGGAAAGGTTCCTACTGCCTCATTTTCATTAATAAAAGGTCAGAGTCTAAAGAGTTACATATTTATAGAATACAAGGGGATAAAAGATCTCCCAAAAGAAAGGTTAAAAAAACCTAAGACCTCACAGTATTTACAAACTATGGATAATTCTCTTGATGAGTGGGTGTAAATCCTCCTTTGTCCTATGAATCAGTAGTGATAGATCAACAGCCAATCTTGACTTCCAGGCCTGAATCGAGGGTTGTATGTTATTAAACCAGAGGTTGTTTCTCTCCTTACAGATGTTCCAGGATCCAAGTAGAGTAATTTCCATAAATAGATTTTTATTCCAGCTTTGTTTTCCTTGTTCAATGATCTGAAGTGTAGAGTTAGCCATAGACCAGGAGATATTAATTGAATCCCAGCAAGCTTGACTGTAAGGGCAAAGAAAGAGCAAGTGTTCAATTGTTTCTTCAGTAGTATGACTACACATTAAACAGTCATATCCAGTCCCAAGTGCATAATGCCTTCTTCTAAGCATGTTTCTTGTATCCAGCCTGTCAGATAGAACAAGCCATCCAAAGAACTTCAGTTTTGCAGTGCACTTTGATTTCCACAGCCATTTGAAAGATATATGTGGGTTCAGGTTTCTAAAATTATACTGATAATATTTGCTGGATGTGAAATCTTTGGCCCCCCAAACATAACTCCAAGTGTCTTGTAAGTGCTCACTGAGTTGCATCTCTCTGCAATTATTTTGAATTGTTCTTAGTTCAGCTAAAGCTTCAGGCGACAGAGGAAGATAGAAGAGATGTGTCAACTTTCTGTTGCTAGAAACTCTTGGGTAGAGATATCTTCATTCCTCACATAAGAGTAGATAACTGGGTGACTCTCTCCTAAAATTGTGTCAGGCCACTGATCCTTCCAAAACAGTGTATTGGCCCCATTACCAATTATACTTTTGGCTACCCCTCTAAATAAATGGGAGATTCTAGAGACATCTCTCCACCAGAAAGAGCACAAGGCCCAGTAGCATGTGGAATATTATTATTGTAATAAGCATTCCAAACCAGGGAGACCCAGGGGGTGTCATCCTTATTGTAAAACTTATGAAGGAACTTAAGCAGCAGACCTTCATTTTGAATTTCAAGGTTGAGAATGTGAATACCTCCTTTATTCTTTGGCCAGCAAATCATGTCCCAAGCAGCAAGAGAGTTGCATTTTTCACCTTCTTCAGTTTTTTATTCCACAAACAATGTCTCTAAATTTTCTCTATGTGCCCCACAATATTATCTGGTAATTTGATTGCACACATTGTGAAGGTTGCAACTGAAGCTAGTAAGGAGTTAATCACAGTCACTCTCCCACTATAAGACATCATCATGAATGATGCAGACACCTTTCTCTCAACTCTGTCAATCAATGGCATAAGATCATACACTGTGGGCTTAGTGGTGCCAAGAGGGAGCCCCAAATAAGTGAAAGACATTTTGGCAATTGAACAACCCAAAATATCTGTAATTTCCTTAGTGATGCTGTCTGCTAGATTTATTGGTATTAGGTGAGACTTGTGAAAATTGATCTATAAGCCAGTAGAAACAGCATAATTGTGAAGAATCCCTTTCATTACTTGAACTTGTTCTTTATCTGCTTGCATTATGATCAAAGTGTCATCTGCATATTGGACAAGTAGAAAATCCTGACCAAAATCAGGGGATAGTGGTGTTGGAATTATGCCCTAGAGGCAATAATAAAGATGTTATTATTATAATTCTTGTTCATGAAAAAGTTTATATTCCATGTAGAATTGTATTAAGCGGAAACTTTGATACTTGTGTGGTTTATGAACAACGCCGTGTCCCTAGTACGCCTCTATGTACTAGCTCATTGATTAATGATGGTTAAGGTTTCCTAACCATAGACATGAGTTTTCGATTAATAATGAGATCATATCATTGGGAGAATGATATGATGGACATACCCAAATCAAGCAGAGCAATTAGATCGTGTCATCGTGTTCATCTTTGCGAAGATTTTTCTTATGTCAAATATTGTATTCCTTAGACCATGAGATAATGCAACTCCCTGGTATCGGAAGAAAGCTTTGAGGTCATCAAACGTTATCCTATGAGAGGGTGATCATAAAGTGTAGGGTTTCGCAGCATGGAAAACAAAAAATTTCTATCGCATACAAACAAACAAGCCAAGATCTATCTACTAGATTGTAGCAACGAGTCGATGGAATAACTTACCCTCGAAGATTCCAAAGTGTTTAACGAGAGCGGATTCTCGTGGGTGATGTAGTCGTACTCTTCCCAGGCCTGCGTTCGGAAGCGCTCATGATCGGTCACACGTTCGGTACTCGACGAAGACCTTCCTCTCCCTTGTTCCAGCAGGCAGCGGAGGTTGTAGCACTCTCCTCGTGATTCCGGCAGCACAACAACGTGGTACCGGAAGTAGAGGGGAGATCTCGCAGGGCTTCGCCTTAAGCCGGAGCGAGTATGGTGGAGTATGAGAGAGCTCCTCGGCGATCTAGGGTTTAGACACACCAAGGAGGAAGTGCTAGAGCCGGCGACTAGGGTTCCGGGGACCCCAAAGTCGACGGCTAGGGCAAAACCCTAAGGGGGAGGCGGCGGCTATGGTGGGCTGCAGCTTCTAGGGTTTGAGGTGAGGGACTTGTGTGTTCTAGGAGGGAGCGCTGCCCCTCCTTATATAGGTGGAGAGGCCAGCCGGCCAAGGGGAGGGAGGGGAGTCCCTCCCCAACTCGGCTTGGAGGGGGAGCCGCCGGTTGGAGGAGGGATTCCCTCCCCAACTCGGTTTCCCACTTCCTCCTCTTTTCCTCTTTCCAATTTTAGCCGTTTGACTTTTCAAACTAGCTATTTGACTTTTCAAACTAGGATTTGAATTAATCCTTTATTTGGAACAGCGATGACACTTAGTACATGATGCAATCATTCCAACTTGCAATGACACATTCATGTACCCCTTCCTCCGAGTCTTGGGACATTCCGGAACCTTCTAGAACATTCCCGATGAAAACACCGGAAACATTCCCCAACTCCGAAACGGGACTTTCCTTATATGAATCTTATTATCCGGACCATTCCGGATCACCTCGTGATATCCCGGATCCCATCCGAGACTCCGAACAACATTTGGTCTCTTTCTCATAATACCATAACTACTCAAACAACGTCGAATCCTTAAGTGTGTCTCCCTACGGTTCGTGAATTATGCGGACATGATCGAGACACTTCTCCGAACAATAACCAATAGAGGAATTTGGAAATTCATATGGCTCCCACATATTTCTACGATTACTTTGCGATTGAATGAACCACTTACATACGATACCAATTTCCCTTTGTCTCACGATAGTTTACTTATCCGAGGTTATGATCGTCGGTATCTCTGCATACCTAGTTCAACCTCGTTACTGATAAGTACTCTTTTCTCGTTCCCGTGATATGTGATCCCTTGTGAGCCAGTCACATGCTTGCAAGCTAATTGGATGACATTCCACCGAGAGGGCCCAGAGTATATCTATCCGTCATATGGATGGATAAATCCCACTCTTGATCCATGTGTTTCAACCAATGCTTTCTGAACACTCAATGCCACCTTTATAGCCACCCAGTTACGGTGTGGTGTTTGATGTCATCAAAGAATCCATCCGGTAAAGGTGATATGCATGATCTCATGGTCGAAGGAATTAGGTTACTATGTATCAGAAAGCATATAGAAATTGAACTATTGAAATGACTTGATCTTTATGCTACGCTTATCTATAGGAGTATGTCCACCATATCATTCTCCTAACGATATGATCTTGTTGTTGATAACATCTCAATGTTCATGATAGGGAAACCACAATCATTTATCAACCAACAAGCTAGTGATGTATAGAGGCTACACTAGGGACTTCAATTTAAGTTTACAAATCACACAAGTATCAATGTTTCCTTGTTAATACTATTATAGCATGAATGTAAACATTTATCATAAACACAAAGATATAATAATAACCACTTTTATTATTGCCTCTAGGGCATATCTCCAACATAAAGGTGTCTCTCAGGTGATCGGAAAGTACTTGTTGGGTTGTATGTATCGAGATGGGATTTGTCCCTCCCAAGTCGGAGAGATATACTTCGGGCCCACTCGGCAATCGATATCAACACCGCTTGCAAGAACGTGGTTAAGGAGTTAATCACAAAGTGATGTCGGATTACAGAACGAGTACAGTACTTACTGTGAACGAGATTGAACTAGGTATGCCGATACCGACGATCGAATCTCGGGCAAGTAAAATATCGCGTGACAAAGGGAATATATATATGAGATTAATTGAATCCTGGCATCGTGGTTCATCCGATATGATCATCGATGAATGTGTGGGAGTCAATATGGGTTTCCACACCCCGCTGTTGATTATTGATAGAAGATCGTGTCTGCATATTCTCGAACCCGTAGGGTCACACACTTAACGTGTCTTGACGCTAGGATAGAATGGATAATTGGTTTATGAGTTTTTGTTCGGAGTCTCGGATGAGATCCAGGACATCACGAGAGTTTCCGAAATGGTCCGAAGAATAAGATTCATATAAGGGAAAGCAGTTTTTGGATTTCGGAATTGTTTTGGATTGTTCGGTATTGTATCGAAAGCTTCTAGAACCTTCCAGAGTGGGACCAACGTGGCCCCACTTGTCGGAAGGGGGCGTGGGCCTACGAGGGAGTGCTCTGGCCGCATTGGGCCAGGGGCACAAGGCCCCATAGGCCCAGCCGGCCAAGCCCTAGGGGAAACCCTAGGGAGAGCTTCTAGAGGGGGGGGGGAACTTGCCCCCACTCCTCCCATGTGGCCGCCGACCCTAGGCTTGGAGGAGGGCCAAGGGGGCAGCCGGCCAGCCCTCTATATAAAGAGGGCAGGGGCGCACCCTCCCCCCACACCTCCTCAACCCTAGCCGCCTACCTGCTTCCCTCCTCCCTCTCTCTCCCGACTGCGCGTAGGCGAAGCCCTGCCGCAGAAACTCTCCACCTTTGCACCACGCCGTCGTGTTGTAGATACAATCTATCTCTCCACCCCACTTGATGGACCGAGTAAGGAGGAGATGTCGAGGTGCCGTACGTGTGCATGTCTCGGAGGCATCACCACTTGCGGTGTTGGATCAGATCGGATCGTGAGGAGGAGAAGCTAGTACGACTACATCAACCACGTTCCGTTGAACGTTCCGCTGTGCGAATCTTCAAGGGTATGAAGATCTCATCTATCCCCCCTTGTTGTTTGCATCTCCTAGATTAGATCTTGGCTTTCCCGTTTGCATCAGTAGAAAATTTTGATTTACTATGCTGCAAAACCCTTCAGTGGTATCAGAGCTAGATCTATGCGTAGATGTGTTTCACGAGTAGAACGCAACATGCTTGTTGCGGGCGTTTATGTTTTATGTTGCAAGCCTCTTGTTTGTGTACTTATTATGACGCGGGATAGTGAGATCGAAGCGGTCCAGGCCAACTTTACGCGACCTCGTTCGCGAGACCGGCTCCGCACTTGATGTGTGGCTTGTTCCACACATGCGGCTGGTGGATGCCAGTTTCTCTCACTATAGTTGTCATGGGATTTACACCAGATGTTGGTGTTGGAATTATGCCCTAGAGGCAATAATAAAGATGTTATTATTATAATTCTTGTTCATGATAAAGTTTATGTTCCATGCTAGAATTGTATTAAGCGGAAACTTTAATACTTGGGTGGTTTGTAAACAACACCGTGTCCCTAGTACGCCTCTATGGACTAGCTCATTGATCAATGATGGTTAAGGTTTCCTAACCATAGACATGAGTTGTCAATTGATAATGAGATCATATCATTGGGAGAATGATATGATGGATGAGACAAACTAAGCGAAGCAATTAGATCGTTTCATCGTGTTCATCTTTGAAGCTTTTCCTATGTCAAATATTGTATTCCTTAGACCATGAGATAATGCAACTCCACAGTACCGAAGAAAGCTTTGAGGTCATCAAACGTCATCCTATGAGAGGGTGATCATAAAGGTGTCTCTCGGTGATCGGAAAGTATCTGTTGGGTTGTATGTATCGAGATGGAATTTGTACCTCCCAAGTCGGAGAGATATACTTGGGCCCACTCGGTGTCGATATCAACACCGCTTGCAAGAATGTGGTTAAGGAGTTAATCACAAAGTGATATCGGATTACGGAGCAGTAAGTACTTCTGTGAGCAGGATTGAACTAGGTATGGCGGTGCAACGATCGAATCTCGGGAAAGTAAAATATCGCGAGACGAAGGGAATATATATATGGGATTGATTGAATCCTGGCATCGTGGTTCATCCGATATAATCATCGATGAATGTGTGGGAGTCAATATGGGTGCCCAGACCCCGCTGTTCATTATTGATAGAAGATCATGTCTGCATATTCTCGAACTCGCAGGTCACACACTTAACGTATCTCGACGCTAGGATAGATTGGATAATTGGTTTATGAATTTTTTTGTTCGGAGTCTCGGATGGGATCCGGGATATCACGAGAGGTTCCGGAATGGTCCGGAGAATAAGATTCATATAAGGCAGTGCAGTTTTTGGAGTTCGGAATTGTTCCGGGATAATCGGTATTGTACCGGAAGCTTCTAGAACCTTCCGGAAGGGGACCAACGTGGCCCCACCTTCCAGGAGGGGGCATGGGCCTATGAGGGAGTGTCCTGGACGCATTGGGCCAGAGGCACAAGGCCCCATAGGGCCCAGCCGATCCTGGATAAGTTTAAACTCGTTTAAACTAGAGATAGGATTTCTAGATAAGGGAGAGTTTAAATCGTTTAAACTAGAGATAGGATTTCTAGATAAGGGAAAGTTTAAATTGTTTAAACTAGAGATAGGCTTGGAGGAGGGGCAAGGTCTGGCGCCCCCTCTATATATAGAGGGTGGTGCCCCTCCCCACTACTACACCTTCCTCCAAGCCCTAGCGCCTTGCTACCTTCCTCTCTCCCTCGACTGTTTGTAGGCGAAGCCTGCAGTGAAATTCTCCACCATATACACCACGCCGTCGTGTTGTAGATCCAATCTATCTCTCCACCATACTCTGGTCCGAGGAAGGAGGAGGCGTCGAGGTGCTGCGTGTGCATCTCACGGAGGCACCGCCACTTGTGGTGCTAGATCGGATCGGATCGCGAGGAGGAGAAGCTTGCGACTACATCACCCACGTTCCGAATGAGCGTTCCATTGTCTTGAATCTTCAAGGGTATGAAGATCTAATCCAATCTCTCTCGTTGATTGCATCTCCTAGATTAGATCTTGGCTTTCCCTCTGTTCGCATCCGTAGAAAATTTTGATTTACTATGCCGCGAAACCCTTCAGTGGTATCAGAGCTAGATCTATGCGTAGATGTGATTCACGAGTAGAACGCAACATGGTTGTTGCGGGCATTGATGTTTTCTGTTGCAAGCCTCTTGTTTGTGTTCTTCTTATGACGCGGGATAGTGAGATTGAAGCGGTCCAGGCCAACCTTACGCGACGTCGTTCGCGAGACCGGCTCCGCACTTGACGTGTGGCTTGTACCACACATGCGGCTGGTGGATGTCAGTTTATCTCACTATAGTTGTCATGGGATTAACACCGGAGTTTGGAAACCATAATATCACCGTTGTGGCTTTCCGTAGGTAAGAATCGTTCTTAGCAGCTACTCCCATAAGCCACGTAAAACATGCAACAACAAAGTAGAGGCGTCTAACTTGTTTTTGCAGGGAGTGTTTTCTGTGATGTGGTATGGCCCAAGATGTGATGTGTATATTGTATGCGATGATCATGTTTTGTAATGTTTCACGACTTGCATGTCGATGAGTACACAACCGGCAGGAGCCATATGGTTGTCTTTATAATTGTGTATGACCTGCGAGTCAACTTCTTATACGCCATGTAATAGGTTTACTTTATCGCTAAGTAGTTAGAAATAGTTGTAGTTGCTATTCGTGGTGGAGGCAATCATGGTGGAGTGATGGAGATCATGCCGGAACGCACAAGATGGAGATCATTGCGCGAAGATTGGCTATACCATGTCACATAAAGTTATATGCATGTGATGTTTATCCCTTTATGTATCTTATTATGCTTAGATCACGACGGTATCATTATAAGATGATTCCTCACTTAAATATCAAGATAAAACTGTGTTCTCCCCAAGTATGCACCGTTGCGAAAGTTCGTCGTGTCCAAGCATCACGTGATGATCGGGTGCTATAGACTCTACGCTCACATACAACGGGTGCAAGCCGATTACTGCAGAAATACTTGGGTCTAGCTTGACGATCCTAGCATGTACAGACATGGCCTCGGAACACAAGAACCGAAAGGTTAAGCATGAGTCATATGAGTGATATGATCGACACTTTGTTGTCCACCATTGAAACCACATCTCTTCTCGTGATGATCGGATTAGGTGTGGTGAATTTGGATCGTGTTCACTAAACAACTTGAGGGATGTTGAATTTAGTGGGAGTTCATCTAGTAATTTGATTAAGTTGAACTATTTATCATGAACATAGTCTAAATTGTACTTGCAAATACTGTAGATCCAATGGCCAAGTCCAACTTCAACTTCAACGTTTTTGCTGAGAAGGAAAATCTTAGAAATAATGGGTCTAACTTCACCAATTGGTTCCGCAATCTAAGAATCATTCTGTCTGGCGGACAAAAGGACTATGTCCTTGAGAAAGCGTTAGGTAACCCCCCTGCCATAGATGCGCCGGCTGATGAAAAAGCTGTTTATCAGTCGCGCAAGGATGATTATGATTTGATTAAGATCGTCATGTTGTATGCTAAGGAATCGGATCTTCAAAATCGTTTTGAGGAGTTCGCCGGGACCTTTGAGATTCTCGAGGAGCTGAAAAACATGTTTCAGACTCAAGCCCGTTCTGAGAGATATGAGATCTCTAAGAAATTCTTTAACTACAAGATGGAGGAAGGGAGTTCCGTTAGTGAGCACGCCATTAAGATGTCGGGCTACACTCAGCATATGAGCAACTGGACTGCATGATTCGGAGGATCTCAAGATTGACACTCCTAGCTACAAAAGTTTTGTAGTTGATCACAATCAGATTGGTTCCACTGATATGATCCGAGCTCTTTGCTAAGATGAAAGTCTGGAGGTGAACATCAAAAGAATAATCATGTGTTGATGGTCAACAAGCCCCCAACTTTAAGAAAGGTAAGGGTGCAAGGAAGCCCTTCAAGAAAGGCGCGACAAGCGCGTTGCCCTGCGAGAAGAAGCTCAAGTCTGGTCCTAAGCCGGACCTTTGAGTGCTTCTATTGCAAGGACAAGGGTCCTTTGGGCATAACTGTCCAAGTACTTAGCGGAAAGAAGGCTGGCACCATCAAAGGTATATTTGATATACATGTTATTGATGTTTTCCTTACTAGCCCTCGTTGTAGTGCACAGGTATTTGATACCGGTTCGTTGCTAATATTTGCAACTCGAAGCAGAGCTACGGAATGAGCGGCGGCTTGCGAGGGATGAGGTGACGATGCGCGTTGGCAACGAATCAAGAGTTGATGTGATGGCCGTCGGCACGCTCTCCTTAGTTTTACCTTCGGGATTAGTTTTAAACCTTAATAAATGTTATTATGTGTCTGCGTTGAGCATGAACATTATTTCCGGATCATGTTTATTGCAAGACGGTTATTCATTTAAATCGGAGAATAATGGTTGTTCTATTTATATGAGCAACATCTTTTATGGTCATGCACCTCTTGTGAATGGTTTATTTCTTCTAAATCTCGAAAGGGATGAAACACACATCCATAACATTGAGGCTAAGAGATGCAAAGTAGATAGTGATAATACTACTTATTTGTGGCACTGTCGTCTAGGTCATATTGGTGTAAAGCGCATGAAGAAACTCCATTCTGATGGACTTTTGGAGTCTCTTGATTTTGAATCATTTGACACATGCGAACCATGCCTCATGGGAAAGATGATCAAAACCCGTTCTCGAGATGATGGAGCGAGCAACGGACTTGTTGGAAATCATACATACCGATGTATGCGGACCGATGAGTGTTTGAGCCGGTGGATATCGCTATTTCCTCACTTTTACCGATGACTTAAGTAGATATGGGTATATCTATTTAATGAAACATAAATCTGAAACATTTGAAAAGTTCAAGGAATTTCGAATGAAGTGGAGAACCATAAATGTGAAAGATTAAGTTTCTACGATCCGATCGTGGGGGCGAATATTTGAGTTATGATTTTCTCACGCATCTTAAAGCAAGCGGAATTGTTTCAACTCACGCCACCGGAACACCACGGTCAATGGTGTGTCGAGCAGGAATCGAACCCTATTAGATATGGTCCGATCAATGATGTCTCTTCTTGATTTGCCGTTATCATTTTGGGGTTATGCATTAGAAACCGCTGCATTCACTTTAAATAGGGCTCCATCTAAATCCGTTGAGTCGACACCGTATGAACTGTGGTTTGGTGCTAAACCTAAGTTGTCGTTTCTTAAAGTTTGGGGATGCGAAGCTTCGTCAAGAAGTTGATGCGGACAAGCTCGAACCCAAAGCGAGAAATGCGTCTTCATAGGATACCCTAAGGAAACTATTGGGTATACCTTCTATCACAGAACCGAAGGCAAAGTGTTTGTCATGAAGCGGTTCCTTTCTTGAGAAGGAGTTTCTCTCGAAAGAAGTGAGTGGGAGGAAAGTAGAGCTAGGCGAGGTTATTGAACCTTCTCTTGAATTGGAGAGTAGCGCACACTGAAATTGTTCCAGGTGCACCGCACCAACAATAGAGGAAGCTAAAGACAAGGATCATGAAGCTTGGACGATCTTGCTCTTGAGCGTCAGGTCGACAAGGTCGCGTGCCCCTCTGAGTGGTACGACAACCTGTCTTGTTGTCTTGTTGGTAGAAGACGGTGAACCTACGAACTATGAGGAAGCGATGATGAGCCCGGACTACGAGAAATGGTGGAAGCCATGAAATCCAATTGGGATCCATGAGCGAAAACCAAGTATGGACTTTGGTGGATCCTCCTAGACCGAAAGGCCGTTGAGTGCAAATGGATATTCAAGAAGAAAAGCGCAGATGGTAATGTTACCGTCTATAAAAGCACTTATGTCGCAAAAGGTTTTCGACAAGTTCAAGGTGTTGACTACGATGAGACTTTCTCTCCCGTAGCGATGTTTAAGTCCATTCGGATTTTATTAGCAATTGCTGCGTTTCATGATTATGAAATATGGCAGATGGATGTCAAGACTACTTTCCTCAATGGGAACATTGGTGAAGAGTTGTATATGATGCAACCCGAAGGTTTTGTCGATCCTAAGGATGCTAGTAAAGTATGCAAACTTCAGCGTTCCATTTATGGAATGAAGCAAGCATCTCGGAGTTGGAACCTTCGTTTTGATCAAGTGATCAAGAGCTTTGGATTTGTTCCAAATTGCTACGAAGCTTGTATCTACAAGAAATTGAGTGGGAGCTCGGTAACGTTTCTGGTACTATATGTGGATGACATATTGATTATCGGAAATGACATTAACATGCTTAACGATGTGAAGAGTTATTTGAACAAGTGTTTTTCAATGAAAGACCTAGGTGAAGCTGCTTATATATTGGGCATCAAAATCTATAGAGATAGACAAAAGGCGCTGATAGCTTTAAGCCAGAGTACATACCTAGACAAAGTTCTGAAAAGGTTCAGAATGGATAAGGCAAAGAAAGGTTCAGTGCCTATGTTGTCAGGTAAGATATTGAGCAAGGCTCAGTGTCCAGCTACGGTAAATGGTAGGGAAGCTATGAGCAAAGTGCCTTATGCCTCGGCCATAGGTTCCATCATGTATGCCATCTTGTGTACTAGACGGATGTGTCCAATGCTCTTAGTTTGTGACGAGATACCAAAGTGATCCGAGTGGAACCTTTGGACAGCCGTGAAGAACATCCTAAAGTACCTAAATAGAACTAAAGAAATGTTCTTAGTCTATGGGGTGATGAGCGACTTGTCGTAAAGGTTACGTCGATGCTAGTTTTGACAAACAAGGATGATTCCAAATCTCGAGACGGATCGTTTATATTTTGAATGGAAGAGTCATGAGTCAGAAGCTGCAAGCAAAGTGTGATCGCGGGATCTACAGTAGAAGCGGAATACATGTCTGCTGCAGAAGCGTCAAGTGAAGGAGTTTGGATCAGGAACTTCATCACTGAGCTTGGTGTGGTTCCAAGTGCCTTGGACCCACTGGAGATATTGTGTGATAACACTGGCGCCATAGCACTGGCTAAGGAACCAAGATATCATCCAAAGACCAAGCATATCAACCACAAGTTTCATATAATTTGAGATTATATAACAGATGGAGATCTGAAGATTAGCAAAGTACATACGGATCTGAATGTCGCAGATCCATTGACTAAACCTCTTCCACGTGTAAAACATGATCAACACCTCAGTGCCATGGGTGTGAGATTGTTGCCAAATGTAAACTAGATTATTGACTCTAGTGCAAGTGGGAGACTGTTGGAATTATGCCCTAGAGGCAATAATAAAGATGTTATTATTATAATTCTTGTTCACGATAAAGTTTATGTTCCATGCTAGAATTGTATTAAGCGGAAACTTTAATACTTGTGTGGTTTGTAAACAACACCGTGTCCCTAGTACGCCTCTATGGACTAGCTCATTGATTAATGATGGTTAAGGTTTCCTAACCATAGACATGAGTTGTCGATTAATAATGAGATCATATCATTGGGAGAATGATATGATGGACATACCCAAATCAAGCAGAGCAATTAGATCGTGTCATCGTGTTCATCTTTGCGAAGCTTTTTATTATGTCAAATATTGTATTCCTTAGACCATGCGATAATGCAACTCCCTGGTATCAGAAGAAAGCTTTGAGGTCATCAAACGTCATCCTATGAGAGGGTGATCATAAAGGTGTCTCTCAGGTGATTAGAAAGTACTTGTTGGGTTCTATGTATCGAGATGGGATTTTTCCCTCCCAAGTCGGAGAGATATACTTCGGGCCCACTCGGTAATCGATATCAACACCACTTGCAAGCACGTGGTTAAGGATTTAATCACAAAGTGATATCGGATTACGGAACGAGTAAAGTACTTGCTGTGAACGAGATTGAACTAGGTATGCCGATACCGACGATCGAATCTCGGGCGAGTAAAATATCGCGTGACGAAGGGAATATATATATGGGATTAATTGAATCCTGGCATCGTGGTTCATCCGATATGATCATCGATGAATGTGTGGGAGTCAATATGGGTTTCCAAACCCCGCTGTTGATTATTGATAGAAGATCATGTCTGCATATTCTCGAACCCGTAGGGTCACACACTTAACGTGTGTTGACGCTAGGATAGAATGGATAATTGGTTTATGAGTTTTTGTTCGGAGTCTCGGATGAGATCCAGGACGTCATGTGAGGTTCCGGAATGGTCCGGAGAATAAGATTCATATAAGGGAAAGCAGTTTTTGGATTTCGGAATTGTTTCGGATTGTTCGGTATTGTACCGGAAGCTTTTAGAACCTTCCGGAGTGGGACCAACGTGGCCCCACTTGTCGGGAGGGGGCGTGGGCCTACGAGGGAGTGCCCTGGCTGCATTGGGCCAGGGGCACAAGGCCCCATAGGGCCAGCCGACCAAGACCTAGGGGAAACCCTAGGGAGAGCTTCTAGAAGGGGGGGGGGAACTTGCCCCCACTCCTCCCATGTGGCCGCCGGCCCTAGGCTTGGAGGAGGGGCAAGGGGGCAGCCGGCCAGCCCTCTATATAAAGAGGGCAGGGGCACACCCTCCCCCTACACCTCCTCAACCCTAGCCGCCTACCTGCTGCCCTCCTCCCTCTCTCTCTCTCCCGACTGCGCGTAGTCGAAGCCCTGCCGCAGAAACTCTCCACCTTTGCACCACGCCATCGTGTTGTAGATCCAATCTATCTCTCCACCCCACTTGCTGGATCGAGTAAGGAGGAGATGTCGAGGTGCTGTACGTGTGCATCTCTCGGAGGCATCGCCACTTGCGGTGTTGGATCGGATCGGATCGCGAGGAGAAGAAGCTAGTACGACTACATAAACCACGTTCCGTTGAACGTTCCGCTGTGCGAATCTTAAAGGGTATGAAGATCTCATCTATCCCCCCTCGTTGTTTGCATCTCCTAGATTAGATCTTGGCTTTCCCGTTCGCATCCGTAGAATTTTTTTGATTTACTATGCTGCGAAACCCTTCAAATGGATCTTTGAGGATGTTTTCTCTGAATGCATTATTGATTGTAGTAAATCAGCAGCTAGAACAAAAATGAGGGGAGACAAAGGATCTCCTTGCCTAACACCTCTTTTGCAGTGAAATTGCCTCCAAGGTACTTCATTAAGCAGAACAACAAACTTTCCAGTGCCAAAATAATTTCAATCCATTTTAGTCACTTATCATCAAAACCCATTTGTTTCATAATTTTCATCATAGCCAGATGATCAATGGTATCAAAGGCTTTGGCAAAATCTAGCTTAAGTAGAATAATTTCTTTCTTAGAGGCTTCACATTGATATAGAAATTCAAAGGCCCAGGCAAGGCAATCCTGAATGTTTCTGCCTTTTAAGAAACCATATTGATTTTTATGAATAATTTTCAGTATTACCTTCTAGAGCCTGTTAGCCAAAATTTTGGTGATCAACTTCAGTACACAATTTAGCAGGGTGATTGGCTTGAAATCATTAACAGTTTCAGGTGAACCCATCTTTGGAATGAGTGTTATGTGCCCCATATTTATACTTTCTAGATTCAGGTCTCCTTCATAAAATTGAAAGCATAAGGAGTAAATATCTTCCTTGATGATGTGCCAACAACTTTTTAGGAAGAGGCCATTAAAACCATATGGACCTAGGGCTTTATCATTTGGCATTTACTTAACCACTTTGTCAATTTCCTCTCTGGTGAATGGTATGGATAAAGCTTCAAGGCCCTCAGTTGGAATAATGAGATGTTGTAAGTCAAAAAGCATCTCAGGCTGAGTAGAAGTACCTAATCTTTCCTTGTAGACTTGAAAAATAGCTTTATCTTTGTCATCATGCTCAGTGACTAAAGAACCATCAGATAGTTTGAGGGAGGCAATATTGTTCCTTCTATATCTTTCAGTAGCAAAATTATGAAAGAATTTTGTGTTCTCATCTCCAAACTTTGTCCATCTAACTGTGCACCTTTTCTTCCAATATGCATTTTGGTACTATAACAACCTTGCTAAATGAGCTTTTATAATTTTCCTAAAATTTGCTTCTTGATAGAACAAAGGCCTTCATCTTCCAGATTATCAAGTTCAGAGAGAACCCTGTTGGTATTTTGAATACAAGTGGACAACTTTGAAATTGATTTGCTCCAAAATTTCAAATCATATCTCAACTTTTTAAGATTTGCATTTAGATTTGCAGCACTATTGGATTTGTGAGTTGGTTTACCCCAACTCTTTGTTACAGCTTCCAGAAAACCAGGATGTGCTACCCAAAAGTTTTCAAATCTAAAAACCATACTGCTAGGGATCTTAGTCTGTATAGAGACAACACAAGGAGTGTGATCAGAGGTTGGTTTGCCTTGTGTTGAAACAACTGTGTTGGGAAAGCTAGTTGTCCAGTGCATGGAAGTAAAAAACCAATCAAGTTTCTCCAAAAGAGGATCTTGTTGCATGTTGCTCCATGTGTATTTTCTTCCTTTAATTGGCAATTCAGTGAGATGTTGCTCTCTAATGAAATCATTGAAAATTAGCATGTCATTAACATTCCCCCCAAGCTTATTCCTTTTTGCAGGGGACCTAATGAAATTAAAGTCTCCCATTAAGATCCAATCTTCATCATCAGGAATATTCATGTCAAACATCCATTCAATAAATTTCTCCCTCGGTTCACCATTACAGGGGCCATAGATGTTAATTAAAGTCCAAGAATTGTCAGAATAGGTAGAAGTGAAATGAACATAGAGAGCAAATTGTTCACAATGCATAACCATTCCATAAAAATTGAACTATTACATATAATAATGAGGCCTCCATAAGCCCCCACAGAAGGCACAAAAACAAACTCATCAAATATTGCTGGACATCAAGCTTTAATAAACTTCAGATCAAAAGCTTCCTTTTTTGTCTCTTGCAAGCAAATAACTGAACATCCACTTACATTAATAGCATTCATTAAGGCTAATTGTTTCTCTCTCTTGCATTAAGTCCCCTGATGTTCCAACACAAAATAACCCATTGTTTAAACAGTGACATTATTACAACTCAAAAGTATAGAAACCAAAGTAGAAATAGACAGGCACACCACCAAACAGGCACTAGGCACTGTCAACATTCTCCTTATCCTTCAAGCCTTCCATGAGCTTCATAGGAGTGAGTTCATCCTGAGGAACACCACAAAGAGAAATTCCAATAGACTGGAGAAGTGGGATTGGGGTTGCAAGAAGAGTCCTGTCAGTAATCAGGTCATCATGGACAAAAATTATCTGAGTCATATTAGCCTCCTCTGTGACTTCCACAGCTTTCACTTCTAGAACCTTCCTTGGTTTCACTTTTGATTTAGTGTGCTTGGAATCACAAATGATTTTAGGCTTAAAGCCCCTGTATATAGTAGTCCTTGAGCTCCTTCTGACTTGGTTGGTGTAAATAGGTGTCCCAAAGGGAAAATCTTCTGAATCATCAAGCACTGGAATCTTTCTTTTGGTGCCAACTTGTGAGAAGGGTTGCATACCAGAGATCACCATAGTTTGATCAGAATTCATCATCTTCCTCTTCCTTGATTGGAGAAACAACTCCCATTCATCAACCATTTCAAACTGCATAAACTTTGGCATAGGAACAGAGATAGACAGGAGCTTGGCATTATCCAGAGCAAAGTTGGGGAAACAATATTCCTTGAAGGAAGAATGAGCAAAGTTCCTTGCCATCCAGATTTCAGAATTAATATTCATTATATTGTCATTAATCAGAGCATAATTAATGGACAAGGTGGTGTCAACTTGCATCAAGTCTGATCCAGAAGAATTTCCATCAGATACATCAAATAAGCTATCATGCCAAGCTTGCATAGGACTATCCTGAACATTGGTGTTTGGGTCTGGCACACCATCCTGAAAAGAAACCCCTTGTGCAACTAAGATTTGCTGAAAATTGATGAGAGGAGGGTTTGGAACTACTACAACATATTCTTCTAGTGGTGCAACAATATTTTCATCTTGTGCAACATTATTATCAAAAAGTGCAGCAGTCACTTGAGCAGGGACAAACTGTCCTTGCTGGTGATACATGGCAGCATTGTTTTGACCTCCAATGTGCCCACCTTGAGCATTTCCACCTCTAGGCATCTGGTTCTGTTGATTCTAGTTGTCAAGTTGCTGTTGGTAGAGCTGTTTAGCTGTTAGGCCCTCACCATTCATGGGATGGGGGTTACCATCTTCTGGTTCTAGATCTTCAGGAGGAGGCATGATTTCAGGCAAATGGGCATTCCAGTCAGCACATCTGAGTAAAATAACAGGTACAGTCCAGGAGTGTTTGGCCCCACCAAGCTAATGAATAACCAAACTTTTGGGCACAAACTTAGGATGAACAATCCAAACCTTAACCAACATAGATTTATCATCTCCTCTAGGATTATGCCACATAGACAGCAAACCAAAATCCTGAACAATACTATGAATGTACTGGCTAGTCTGATAATCCAGGGGGAAAGGTAAGAACTGTATCCATGTTTCCCTACCAAAAGCAGTAAGACGCATGTTTCTGGCTTCATTGTGTTTCACAAAGGTGACAGTGGTAATATCATCAATCTCAAAGGATGTCCCAACTATAGCATCCGCAATCAAGGTTTCAGTCATAGTAAAAATGCCAAGGCCTAAAGGGTGATCATCGAAAGGACTGACAAACATCTGTGACTCATTCAGAATATTCATCACCTGAACCCTATAGTCCTCTTTGAGCTGAATCGGAATAAATCTGTTGGTCTCGGCAATTACCTTGCGATCGTGCTGCAGAGGAGCTTCGGCTGGCACCACCATGTGCGATCTCACCAAGCGATCCACTGGCCCTGGATCTATTGTCAAGCCATTGGGGAGAAAAGCTAGTGGATTAACTAGGAAGTTCGCCATTGTTGTGGTGGAGATAGATGCGTTGTCAGCCGGCGGAGAAGGAGATGAAGCAGCGGGAGAAGGGGGGGGGGGGTGAAACTCCAGGTGAAAAAACTGTCTGCTTCTTAACTACCCATATATTCCAACCAGGAATATCGGTCCGTTTGTTTGTGGTTGTTTTGTTTTTTTGCCAAACCCTTCGTATCTTCTTTGGACAGCTCCTGGCCCAGTGGCACAATAAATGGCAATTCCGACAACGCCATCCCAAAATGCAATTACTCGCCAGGTGACCAGATATTAAGCATTTAACACACCAGGGGTTGCACAAACTAGAACACTTCGAGCATTTACGTCCCAGAGAAGGATTATGTCACATCCCAAGATTTTCCAAATCTTATAATGTGAAAATAAAGGAATAAAATAAAACTTTGTTTGAATTTCAGAGCTAGAAGAAACTTTTGAATTCAATTGGAACTTCAAACCCATTTTAATTAAAATAAAACCTAAAAGGGATTCATAAAGTTAAACATTTATTAAAGGAAATTAAAATGTTTTTGAATTACTGTTTTGGAATCTTTTAAATAAAGGATTTGGTTTTCAAAAGAAAAGGTGGATTCATAAATAAGGATTATTTTATATAGCCAAATTAAACTCTGACCAATATTTTGAAATAAATGTTTTGTTTTGAATAAAAATAGCAAAAGATGATTTAAATAAATTGATAAGGAATTATTATCCAAACTCTATTTAAATAAAAGGTTTTACCAATTTGATTGAAACATCAAATCTTATTATTTAAAATAAGTATTCCAAATATTTGATATTCACAAATAAAACCTACTAAAATGTTTTGGCTTTATTTTAGATTTCAAAATAAATAACTCAATAAAACAAATCCTAGTTAATTTAATAATGAAAGTCTATTATATTTAATTACTAATGGACCCTAAAAATAAAATGTTAATTTATTTTAAACAAGTTTTCAAATACTCTTTACTTTCAAATAACCTACTGATTTGGTTTTGAAAGAGTTTGGAATTCAAATGAAGATTGTATAAAATAAATAAATCAAACAATATTAAATAAATAAAGGACACTTTTATTTAATTAATGAAGGGATCTTAAATTATTATTTTATTTTTGAGATTTGGTTTATGTTGATAAACAGAACCAAAAACTCATTAAAATTGTTTGAGTTGTTTGAATTATTTGAATGCTCGAATAGTTGGATGAATTTCAAATCAGTAAATAGAAATAGAAAAGGAAAATGTTTCTATAAAAAAAAAAGAAACAACAGCAGCCCAACAAGGCCCAGCCCAACAGACCAACAGCCCATTTGCCTCTCCCCCGAACCGTTTTTCCTCACCGCCGAAACAACCCGTTAAGTCACTGACCGGTGGACCTTTCCCCTTGTTTCTTTTGCACTGACGACTGGACCCCCTTTCCACTGTTCTTCCTCCCCACCCGCAGACCACGCCTTCCCCCTCGCTGCCGTTGCTGCCATTCAAAGCCGCGATCAATTCGCAGTGATGCCGCGCCTTAAACCTCACCGTGAATGCACGCTATTAAGCGCCAACGCCTCCTCCTCCTTCCCCCTCTGTCGCCACTCCCTCACTGCCCCTAGGCTGTCGCCAATCTCTTCTGCACCGCTGCCGTCTCCGACGAGCTTAGCTCTCAATTCCGGCCACACACTGCCTCCCCTTGCTTCGTCGACCAAGCAGGCACGCTCCCCATCCCCTGGCGCTTCTGTCCGTGCCCTCCGTTCAACCGCGGGCGCCTCGAAGCGTCGGCTTTGACAAGTTCCGACGACGCCGCCGTCTGCAACCTCTCCGACGACGTTTACCAGGTGAACCAGACCGCCCCTTCACCTCTCGATCACGCACATAGCATTGTCTTGATCCTGCGCATCTGACCGCGCCTTCGTTTTGCCTTAGGGCGATCTCGATGGCGTCCTCGACCTCGAGAGCCGCCCGTCGCGGAACCAACCCGGCGAGCAATTACCGCGATGCGGCGCCTTGTCAAGCCAACACGTCGAGCATCACCACAACCCTGCGATTCTGGTGAGCACTTTCCTCCCTCTTTGCTTCCTGTAGCCCGTGGCGCCACCGCTGGCCGCGCGCCGCCGTCGGCGCCGCTCACTTTTGGTCAAGCGAACTAGTACCGTAGGATCTAGATCGGGCGAGCGAGATTAGATCACTTAAACTCGAAAAGGTACGCAGCCAGCGCCATGAGATGCCACCTGATCTAACGGCTTGCAGCCGCGATCCACCCCGAACCGGTACCGTCCAACAGTGTGCCGCGTGTCCCCTGGTTTGTTTAAAAACAGATTTGAATCAGATTTATTTGCAAACTTCAAACCCTTGTAACTTTCAAACCACACGTCCAAAAATTACAAATTTTATATCAATGGATTCAGTGGAGCAAGCCCTAGACAACTGTGGAATTATTTTAGCAAATAGTATCTATTAGTTTGCTTGATTTTGCAGATTCTTTTGTGAGATTGTTTAGAGTATAAAAATGGTTTAAAATTGAATTTAGGGTTAAAACCTTTGCAAAATGGATTTATGTGACCTTACTGACCCTAGGAACCAACCCTTGGTGTTGAAAATGATTTTGGTAAAGGTTAGGATAGATTAATCGACTTGGCCAATTTCTAGCCAATTTAAAATTGTTAAGTTTATTATGAAAATGTTTATGGAAAGAAAACTTTGGGAAAATAGATTGGACCAAACCTACTGACCCAAAAACACCAAGTTTTGCAATAGCAACTCATTGGGTGAAAAACATAAATATTTGCTTTGACAGAAATAAATTTTCACCACATGAAATGATGATTAGATTTAAAAATGGTTTATGGACCAAAACCCTTTTGCAAATGACTTTGCCATTTTGGTAAATGACCAATTTGGACCTTACAAAGTTATAAGCCTAGTGGAGACCTCCCTTGTGAATAAGACCATCTTAAGCATGTTCACATGCATGACTTAGAATCCATTGCTTTGTGTGTGTGAAATGTTGTTTGAAAATTGGGTTGGAATGCTACTTGATACTATGCTTGTTTGATTGATTGTAGTGAAATTAGCAAAGTGTGAGACTAGCAAGACCAAGGAGTAAACCCTCATTCCCTACCAAAAAGGCAAGTTACACTATCATACAAAGGTCCTATTATTTTCATTATACTTAGTGGATTATGAAAAACATGCATGAAAACAATTTTGTACTTATGCTATGCTAAATCCTAATAAGATTCCCTGTACACTCCTCAGTGAAAATATTGTAAGTTGTACATGCTTAGCCATGCTTCATTTTGAAAAGAGATACATGTTGAGATTTTACAAAGGTTGAGAAAAGGACTTATGTTTTACTTAATAAAACAAGGACTCAATGAACCACCTAGGTGGTGGATACTTTAAGTTTTGGAGAAGGTGGCAACAAAAGGAATCATGTCTATGGGAATCACTTTGTGTTGTGCTCCAAAAGAAAACCACCTAGGAAACTTAGAGATTGAACATGTTTATCCAATTGTGGCTTTCGTGTGCAACCACATGCTATTATGGCTCTGGCTTAGTCAACTACATTAGGAAGACCCATACATTGTCTTTAGTTACCGGACATGGGGATCTGGAATGCTTCATGGGGGCTGAAGACAAGCTAGCAATGATGTATGGGAGGACCTTTTGGAAAGACTTATCACACTCTCGGTCTGCCGGTACTCCATCTTGGTGAGCACTAATCCGATGAGCCACTGGTGGCAACAAGATAGGATTGTGTCATGTGGGTAAAGTGTACTCCTTCTGCAGAAGTTAATAAAATCTAAGTACTTAGCCGTGTCCCCGGTTATGGACAATACTGAGCAACTAAAGTTTGAACTATGGGAGATCTCGACATTCCAACTTCTAAAGTAAAATAAAACTTGATGCCCTTGTGTTTCTACCAAGGAATTCAAAGAAATTTTATTAAGCTTGATGCACTTGGGGTTACCAAGGTGCTCAAGGGATTTTGTTTAAACACTTGATGTACTTGGAGTGACCAAGGAACTCATCAGATTTGATAAGACTTGTTACACTTGGGGTTACCAAGTGGCTCAAGAGATTTTGACAAGGACTTGAACACTTGAGTTTCTACCAAGGAGTTCAAGGGATTCTTGGAAAAGAGATTTGACAAAGGACTTAAAACCATTTTTGAAAAGATAGGATAAAATATTGTTTTATGCAAATAAGCCTTAAACTCTACTTAGCCAAATATGCATATAATGATAGGATCCACTCTGATTATACATAGAAGTGAAGCTTGCCAATACAATTCAAAATGTATTGACCCTTGTGGCTGTAACTTGTAATGTTGCAGGTTGATTGTTTTTTTAAATGAAGATTGTTTGATTGACTAGGACTACAAAGTCTACAACCAACATCTGTGTAACACCCTCAGAATCGGACCTATGCAAGTTTGGGCAAAATTCACCAAACCCGCATAGAAACGATTCAAAGGTGCCTACCAGGCACTTTCGTGCGGGTGGAAAACGAAGTAATAACATTACACAATAGTCCTCGATGGGACCCACAGAACAGATATATACAGCAGCGACTCAAAGAGTCAAGAATACAAATATAATATACAAGATCCAATCACCTTGAAAACGGTAGAGCGTCCGACTACGGACAAGAAGCAAATGGGGCTAAGAGCCCTGAAGAATAACCAATGGCGTCCATAACCCTGCCCAGGCCAAGCCGGAAGGGTAACCCTGCTAACGGCGTCGATCTCAAAACCTGCTTAAACAAAAGGGGTGCCGACAAAGGGCAAAGGAAAAAGAAGGGCGTCGATCTTGAGGCGATGCAGCGAGGCTAGAATTCGGCGGTCCTCGCCTACATAGGTATGGTGGGTGGCGGCGGCAGCATGCACTAAACAACCTATAGAGACTCGATACAATGGCGGTGTCGAGAGGGTAAGAATGGCCTAACGGATCCAACCAAGCTAACACCAAACAAACCCATCTGGTGTTTCCCCTCGAGACCAAAGCAGGAAGTCAACCGAGGACTCACACGGTTGGCGATTTTACTTATTTGGTCATCGTTGCAGCAATTACTAGTCGGTATAGATAATTGTCCTGATAAAGTAAGCAGTGGGCCCTTTTAGTTAATCATTCCGTTGTAGTTGCAGCAATTACTAATCAGATACAGATAGCATGATGTAATTCCCGAAACCCAGCAGTTGTTGGTACTTTTATTCAGCCATTTCGTTGTAGTTGCAACACTTACTAGTCAGATACAATTGTCGCAAGCGACAACCAAACAAGCAATTGTGGGCAGTATTAATTAGCCATTCCATTATAGTGAAGCTGATTACTAGTCATTATAAGTCAAATTTATAGCAGTAAACTTTAGTTATGCTTGTCTATGATCGAGATACTGTGCTCCAAGTCGTCCATATCCGCGGACACGGCTTTCAGAAAGTTTTACCCGGCCGGGGTGCACCAATAGCAACACACGCTCGATCAACCTCGGAAAAACCAAATCAAAACCCAACGAGGCTTTCACGGTGAACAATCACGAGATTCAGAAATATTTCAGGGGCCACCCTTAAGTAGAACCATAGCTAGCTGACTCGAGACGGCCTCAAGGTTTGGGTGGACGGTGATGCAATGGGAACCCGAAGTGTGGCTGGGCTTGTCGATACCGCGTAAACGTGTCCCGATCCTAAACAGTACAGTGTGCACCTCGCACAATCGTAAATAAAGCGGTAAACATGGCATAAGTACAGGATAGTAAAAACACCTCAAACTAGTTTGTGGCCCCAAGAAATAAGACTGAATCAAGCTCTGGCTCAGGGGGGTCCCATATACCTCCCGGATGTGGATAGCGCGATAAATCAAGGAACAGGTATCAAGTACTCGGGGTCTTACGGGACACAAGTGGGCGTTCGGAAACCAAATATTTTCTATCACCCACCGATGCCTCTGCTTATTCAATTTTAGTTGTTAAACAGAAATTAAAGTGACGATAAGTAAACTAGAATCATCTCCAACATCAACATTCGGCAATACATCAGCAACTGTGGCATATGACGACACACATCAGCACTTGGGCAAGCAACTACGACACGCAAGTCCAACTATCTACCAAACAACAGGTAATAGGGTGTGTCCAAGGCAATATGAGGCTGCAGGAAAATATCACGGGTACGGAAACTAAAGCATCGCAACACAGATAGCAATAGATCAACAGGAGGGACTAAATACTATAAAAGTAAGATAGGTAGAAAGGGGGAGATGCTCGCCTGAAAACATTGTCGAAGGTTCAACCGAAGATCGGGCGACGCTCACATCAACTCAACGGCCTTATCCGCGAAGAACCAAAACACTAGAAGAAACACCGGATGCAATATTTAATACAACGGCAGAAGATCGGCATGATGCATGGCATGGCAAGTGCGATGCAATTAGGTCATATTAAGCGGAACCGGGGTCCCGACATTTAATTAGATGGTTCCTGTTATTTAGAACCCCCGCAATTTATATGTTGTTTAACAATGCAACAGATGGAACCGGTTCGCTACACATGTTTAAATGAGGCCAATATAAGGCTAGATTTGCCCGCATATGGGCCCCATATTTAATTATTAGGTGAATCGGCATAAGGCCCCCAAACCACAGATATGCATGCGAGATGACAACTAAATATGCAACAAGTTATTATGTTATAAAATAGGGTTCTCGGATAAGGGTTCACACATTGAGGGGTCTCGACGGACTTGGGGTTCCGGGGTTCGGGGTCGGGGTCCAGGGTTCGACGGGTTCGGCGAGGTTCGACGGAAGCGTTCTCGGACTCCGGGGTCGTTCTCGGTAGCGGGGCAGATCTTGTCGCATCGGGGTCCCGAGGTCCGGGGGCAGAACTTGGGTCGGTGTCGGGGTGCATCAGCTTCTCCCGGGTCGGTGCCGGTCTTGTCGGCGCGAGGATCATGTCGGGTCCCACGGGGTCGATCTTGCCGTTGCGGCCAGAAGTACTTGTCGTCCTCGGATCCGAGAGGGTTCGGGGTCTTGACGGGGTTCGTGCGCGCCGGGATCGGTCTTAGGGTTCGGGATGGATCTTGCGGTTTCCATGAGGACGTTCTTGGCGTGCCCTAGCGAAGAACTTGCGTGCGAGGTCGTCGGCATCGGGGTCTTGGTGCCTTGAACCGGGGACTTGGCGTTCACGGTCTTCGGAAGGTCGCGTTGGAAAAACCTAGACAACAACATAGATACGGGGTTCGCTTACAGGCATTTGCCACATATTAAACATCTGCCTGATAACACAAGAAACCAGCTGCTCCTTGAAGGACAGGACCTGGAGGATTGCTGCGGCGCGTGCTGGCCAGGAGCTTCCCAAGCGAAGAGCACAAGGCGGCGTGGACGCGCACAACCAGGGCGGAGGCGTCGAAGATGGTCACCGCCGGCGTTGGTTTGGCTCGGGGAGAGGGGTCGTGGCGAGGCTTGGCGGGCCAAGGCGCGGGCGGCGCTGGGGTCGAGACACGCAGCGCGTCGCAGCCGGGCGGTCCGGGAGGTGGCGCGCCGGCTCGGGAGGCGGCGGCTCGGGCGGCGTCTTGAGCTCGTGGAGTAGGAGGCCGGGCGGGCAGTCGCCGCTGAGGCGAGGCGGCGGGCCGTAACGCTGATTCTTGGCGGACAGGAGGCGAGCTCGCGGGGAGGCGAGTCGTCGAGCGGTGGCGGACAGCGATGGTAGGGCCTGCTGAGGCAGAACGCTCGGGGAGGTGGACGCCAAAGGGACCGGGGCATCGGGAGGCGGTCGCAGTGAGCTCTGCGTGGCGGTGGTGAGCTTGGGAGGCGGGAGGCGTCCGGGAGGGAGGCGCGGAGGCGAGCGAGTCTGTGGAGGGCCTGGGCGGGGCAGTGGCGGAGCTTGGGTCGGCCGCGGACGGGCTTCAGCGGCAACAGGCGGGACGGTCAGGCGGCGGAGGTGGAGGCGATCTTGGGGTGAGGAGCAGAGGAAGGAACAGAGGAGGGAGAAGGGAGGTGCGGGCGTGAGGGAGGAGGAGGGCGCCGGGCACGCGGCAGGGACGCGGTAGAGGTGGGCCAGGCGTGGGGGCTGGGTTGAGTGGGTTGTTGCGCGTGTGGGGACAGCTGGGGGGTTGGTGGAAGCTGAGAGGGAGAGTGGAGGGGTGAGGGGTGACGTGGCGACGGGCGGTTGGTGGGGATTTAGGATAGGCTGACGTGGCGAGCACTGGTTGGAGGGAGTGAGGTGGCCAGGGGGGTGTGGGTAGGATAGTGGGTATCTTTAGGAATTAGAGGGGCAGACTAGTTGGACCGTTTTAGCTTTTTCCTGGGGCGGTCGATCGGTCAATCGGCCCGTTCGACTGCCCCTATTAAAATAATTTAAATTTTTATTTATTCTAATTGGGCCGTTTGCAACCCGATAGCAACAAACAATTTAACTCCGGAGACCCGAGTTTTTGCGTTTGAATAAAGATGGGGCGTTTGGAAATTCAAAACGGCTTTGCGAAAATAGTTTAATGCAAACCATGCATGATGATGACGATGCAATGCACAAATTCAACGCGATTTTCTAATAGTGGTTTTGCGGGATGCCACAATCTGCCTGTGGCACTTTGAAGATGAAGGACCCATGACTATAGTTATTCCGCTGCAATGTAATGTAATAGCCAAATGAGCTATGTTTGATGTAATAAACTTATGTTATTCCTGGTTATAAATCTATATTATGACCTTTGTATCTTGATATTACATCTTAACTGTGGAGGCTAGCTAATGATCCAGGGACTAGAATTGTAAAACACAGGAGGAATCTACCTTATTAGGTTGGGACCTCTACAGATGGTATCAGAGCATTGCGTTGCCTGTAGGATTTGTAACCCTAGGATTGGACAAAAACCCTTAGAAAAATAGGAGTTATGATTTGATCCAAAACTTATTTACAAAAACTTGTAAATTCTTTCCTCAACCATTTTGGCTTCAACTCTACACCACTTCTACTTCAACTTGATAGAAAAAACTACCCTATGGCCAAGGACTACACCATGTGCAAAGGATGACTTCAACTTCTTCAACTCTAATGACTTCAACATCTTCAGCATCTTCACCAAGGACTTCCAACTTGGAAACTGCTAAGGACCACAAGTGAAACAAGGAAATCTTACTCAAAAGTTAGAGACTGAGGGAATGCAAAATAAGAAGGAGCCATCAACAACTTTGAAGTTTTATGACCAAGGAGTTTTTCTCAAGGAAACCATGATCTCATACAAGAAGAATCATAAAGGAAGATCACAAGTGAACCATATAGATGGACCACCCTATTTAGATAAGTCAAAAACACACCAACCTATGTGGTGTAGCAAAAATATTTTGTTAACTAAGTATGTGCTTGAACCTTGTTTGAGTGAAAGGTTTGGTTTGTGATTGCATGCACATTGTTTGTGTGAATTATGATGTGTGTGATTAGAATTAAGTCCTTAGAAATATCTTACCTATTCTAATCTTCCTTCAACCCAAACAGATGACTACTCCAAAGGACTCCAACATCAAGGTTGATGACACCAACACCAAAAAAGCGACAACATGAAAAGCTCTCTAATACAACACACATCAGTTGAACCAACTGACACTTAGTTCTAGCCCCAACAATAGTGATAAAGATCCAAAGATGCAAAAAGTTTTTGGAGACAATCCCCCAAGATGCTTAAGGGGGTGACTAATCAAATGATTAGCATGGAATAAAGCTATCCTAAAAGGTTTATAACAAGGATGGAATAAACAAGAATGTTATTCTAGATGGAGCCCCTTGCATTATTTGTGGAGACAAGGATCATACTTCCAAGGAGCATGAAGGACAATGCCCCAATTGTGAAGAGGAACATCCTATTGGACAATGTCCCACCTCTCAAGCTACTTGTTACCTTTGTGAAGGAAGTGATCATACTCCTGACCAATGTCCCATCTATGCCATGGTGGAACAAAGGAAACAAGAAGGATCCAAGTCTACCAAAGGAAAAGGACCACTCATACCTCCAAACAAGACAACCCAATTCAAAGGACTAAAGAAACCTAAGAAACAAAAGCAAGACATGAGCCTTGCACAATGTCGTAAATGTAAGGAAATGGGACACTACTCCAGTGGATGCCCAGAGAACAAGAAGAATAAAGAGATTGACCAAGTGTGGTGCAACAACTGCAAAGAGTTGGGCCACTATGTAGCAACTTGTCCACAAGAGCCACGTAAAGAACTCAAGGACATTCATTGTTTCAATTGCAAGAATCCAGGACACTATGCAAGCAACTGTCCAGAAAAGATGAAGAACAAGTTGAACAAGCCTATGGAGAAGCTCAACCTTAGCCCATGAGTCAAGTATGGAAACCAAGGAAACCATGCAAGTGTTTGCTATGAGAAATTTTCTCCAGGATCCCAAGAAGGACAATATGTAATTTTTGTTTGAAGATTTTTAAGGGTGGTAGTACCCTAGTTGTTTTGAACTTGCTTGTAACCCTAGCCTTTCCAAATCTCGGGACGAGATTTATTTTAAGGGTGGTAGCCTGTCACATCCCAAGATTTTCCAAATCTTATAATGTGAAAATAAAGGAATAAAATAAAACTTTGTTTCAATTTCAGAGCTAGAAGAAACTTTTGAATTCAATTGGAACTTCAAACCCATTTGAATTAAAATAAAACCTAAAAGGGATTCATAAAGTTAAACATTTATTAAAGGAAATTAAAATGTTTTTGAATTACTGTTTTGGAATCTTTTAAATAAAGGATTCGGTTTTCAAAAGAAAAGGTGGATTCATCAATAAGGATTATTTTATATAGCCAAATTAAACTCTGACCAATATTTTGAAATAAATGTTTTGTTTTGAATATAAATAGCAAAAGATGATTTAAATAAATTGATAAGGAATTATTATCCAAACTCTATTTAAATAAAAGGTTTTACCAATTTGATTGAAACATCAAATATTATTATTTAAAATAATTATTCCAAATATTTGATATTCACAAATAAAACCTACTAAAATGTTTTGGCTTTATTTTAGATTTCAAAATAAATAACTCAATAAAACAAATCCTAGTTAATTTAATAATGAAAGTCTATTATATTTAATTACTAATGGACCCTAAAAATAAAATATTAATTTATTTTAAACAAGTTTTCAAATACTCTTTACTTTCAAATAACCTACTGATTTGGTTTTGAAAGAGTTTGGAATTCAAATGAAGATTGTATAAAATAAATAAATCAAACAATATTAAATAAATAAAGGACACTTTTATTTAATTAATGAAGGGATCTTAAATTATTATTTTACTTTTGAGATTTGGTTTATGTTGATAAACAGAACCAAAAACTCATTAAAATTGTTTGAGTTGTTTGAATTATTTGAATGCTCGAATAGTTGGATGAATTTCAAATCAGTAAATAGAAATAGAAAAGGAAAATGTTTCTATAAAAAAAAACAACAGCAGCCCAACAAGGCCCAGCCCAACAGACCAACAACCCATCTGCCTCTCCCCCGAACCGTTTTTCCTCACCGCTGAAACAACCCGTTAAGTCACTGACCGGTGGACCTTTCCCCTTGTTTCTTTTCCACTGACGACTGGACCCCCTTTCCACTGTTCTTCCTCCCCACCCGCAGACCACGCCTTCCCCCTCGCTGCCGTTGCTGCCATTCAAAGCCGCGATCAATTCGCAGTGATGCCGCGCCTTAAACCTCGCCGTGAATGCACGCTATTAAGAGCCAACGCCTCCTCCTCCTTTCCCCTCTGTCGCCACTCCCTCACTGCCCCTAGGCTGTCGCCAATCTCTTCTGCACCGCCGCCGTCTCCGACGAGCTTAGCTCTCAATTCCGGCCACACACTGCCTCCCCTTGCTTCATCGACCAAGCACGCACGCTCCCCATCCCCTGGCGCTTCTGTCCGTTCCCTCCGTTCAACCGCGGGCGCCCCGAAGCGTCGGCTTTGACAAGTTCCGACGACGCCGCCGTCTGCAACCTCTCCGACGACGTTTACCAGGTGAACCAGACCGCCCCTTCACCTCTTGATCACACACATAGCATTGTCTTGATCCTGCGCATCTGACCACGCCTTCGTTTTGCCTTAGGGCGATCTCCAGTGACGTCCTCGACCTCGACCAGAGCCGCCCGTCGCCAGAACCAACTTCGACGAGCAATTACCGCAGTACCCGAGCGCCCCTTGTCAAGCCAACAGCACGTCGAGCATCACCACAACCCTGCGATTCTGGTGAGCACTTTCCCTCCCCTCTTTGCTTCCTGTAGCCGTAGCGCCACCGCCAGGCCGTACGCCGCCGCTAGCCGCCGTCGGCGCCGCTCACTTTTGGTCAAGCGAACCAGTACCGTAGGATCTAGATCGGGCGAGCGAGATTAGATCACTTAAACTCGAAAAGGTACGCAGCCAGCGCCATGAGATGCCACCTGATCTAACGGCTTGCAGCCGCGATCCACCCCGAACCGGTACCGTCCAACCAGAGTGTGCCGCGTGTCCCCTGGTTTGTTTAAAAACAGATTTGAATCAGATTTATTTGCAAACTTCAAACCCTTGTAACTTTCAAACCACACGTCCAAAAATTACAAATTTTATATCAATGGATTCAGTGGAGCAAGCCCTAGACAACTGTGGAATTATTTTAGCAAATAGTATCTGTTAGTTTGCTTGATTTTGCAGATTCTTTTGTGAGATTGTTTAGAGTATAAAAATGGTTTAAAATTGAATTTAGGGTTAAAACCTTTGCAAAATGGATTTATGTGACCTTACTGACCCTAGGAACCAACCCTTGGTGTTGAAAATGATTTTGGTAAAGGTTAGGATAGATTAATCGACTTGGCCAATTTCTAGCTAATTTAAAATTGTTAAGTTTATTATGAAAATGTTTATGGAAAGAAAACTTTGGGAAAATAGATTGGACCAAACCTACTGACCCAAAAACACCAAGTTTTGCAATAGCAACTCATTGGTTGAAAAACATAAATATTTGCTTTGACAGAAATAAATTTTCACCACATGAAATGATGATTAGATTTAAAAATGGTTTATGGACCAAAACCCTTTTGCAAATGACTTTGCCATTTTGGTAAATGACCAATTTGGACCTTACAAAGTTATAAGCCTAGTGGAGACCTCCCTTGTGAATAAGACCATCTTAAGCATGTTCACATGCATGACTTAGAATCCATTGCTTTGTGTGTGTGAAATGTTGTTTGAAAATTGGGTTGGAATGCTACTTGATACTATGCTTGTTTGATTGATTGTAGTGAAATTAGCAAAGTGTGAGACTAGCAAGACCAAGGAGTAAACCCTCATTCCCTACCAAAAAGGCAAGTTACACTATCATACAAAGGTCCTATTATTTTCATTATACTTAGTGGATTATGAAAAACATGCATGAAAACAATTTTGTACTTATGCTATGCTAAATCCTAATAAGATTCCCTGTACACTCCTCAGTGAAAATATTGTAAGTTGTACATGCTTAGCCATGCTTCATTTTGAAAAGAGATACATGTTGAGATTTTACAAAGGTTGAGAAAAGGACTTATGTTTTACTTAATAAAACAAGGACTCAATGAACCACCTAGGTGGTGGATACTTTAAGTTTTGGAGAAGGTGGCAACAAAGGAATCATGTCTATGGGAATCACTTTGTGTTGTGCTCCAAAAGAAAACCACCTAGGAAACTTAGAGATTGAACATGTTTCTCCAATTGTGGCTTTAGGTGCAACCACATGCTATTATGGCTCGCTTAGTCAACTACATTAGGAAGACCCATACATTGTCTTTAGTTACCGGACATGGGGATCTGGAATGCTTCATGGGGCTGAAGACAAGCTAGCAATGATGTATGGGAGGACCTTTTGGAAAGACTTCGTCACACTCTCGGTCTGCAGGTACTCCATCTTGGTGAGCACTAATCCAGAGGGCCACTGGTGGCAACAAGATAGGATTGTGTCATGTGGGTAAAGTGTACTCCTTGCAGAAGTTAATAAAATCTAAGTACTTAGCCGTGTCCCCGGTTATGGACAATACTGAGCAACTAAAGTTTGAACTATGGGAGATCTCGACATTCCAACTTCTAAAGTAAAATAAAACTTGATGCCCTTGTGTTTCTACCAAGGAATTCAAAGAAATTTTATTAAGCTTGATGCACTTGGGGTTACCAAGGTGCTCAAGGGATTTTGTTTAAACACTTGATGTACTTGGAGTGACCAAGGAACTCATCAGATTTGATAAGACTTGTTACACTTGGGGTTACCAAGTGGCTCAAGAGATTTTGACAAGGACTTGAACACTTGAGTTTCTACCAAGGAGTTCAAGGGATTCTTGGAAAAGAGATTTGACAAAGGACTTAAAACCATTTTTGAAAAGATAGGATAAAATATTGTTTTATGCAAATAAGCCTTAAACTCTACTTAGCCAAATATGCATATAATGATAGGATCCACTCTGATTATACATAGAAGTGAAGCTTGCCAATACAATTCAAAATGTATTGACCCTTGTGGCTGTAACTTGTAATGTTGCAGGTTGATTGTTTTTTTAAATGAAGATTGTTTGATTGACTAGGACTACAAAGTCTACAACCAACATCTGCCTGTGGCACTTTGAAGATGAAGGACCCATGACTATAGTTATTCCGCTGCAATGTAATGTAATAGCCAAATGAGCTATGTTTGATGTAATAAACTTATGTTATTCCTGGTTATAAATCTATATTATGACCTTTGTATCTTGATATTACATCTTAACTGTGGAGGCTAGCTAATGATCCAGGGACTAGCATTGTAAAACACAGGAGGAATCTACCTTATTAGGTTGGGACCTCTACAAATTACATACGCAAATTGTTGGGCAGGAATCCACAAGATGATCACGATCTCCACATCTGGAGCAACGTCCCAGGATTTCAAAAACCAGAGCTTTGCAAGGGACAAATTTTAAATCCAATGCATGGATGATATCTTGTTCAGAGTAAAGAGCCTGTCTCATATCTTCGAAATTTTCTAACATGACAGGTGGTAGTTGCATGCAGGAGTGACGTAAAAACTTTGAACTAGTAAAAACTTCCTTGTGATCACGTTCATGATCCACCAAAATAGGATCAGAGAAACTTCCAAAGAATAGAGGCCTAGCCTGATCAGATCCAAGTGAAAATGTCACGGGAGGGCCTTGTTGATGAAAACCAAAGTTAGCCAATTCATGTGATGATTCCGAATGATAACCTTGTGCAACACTTTTCTTAAGGAACTCCAGATTTGGTTTAAACCGGACGGGGCTAGTGTGAGAGATCCTCACATTATCATCATAAGGCAGTCCAGAAAATGGATGATCATGTATGAATCTAGAGATCTGAGGATGAGAACCCCGACACAAACTGGAGCAGCACACAAAGTCTGGCCAAACCCTATCTTTCAGACCATAGATGAAATGCCCCACTTTTTTTGAAGCCACCGAAAACCAAAATCTTTGATCACTTAATTGAAAAACATTGAATCTTGTAGCAATTCCACCAATACAACATTGAAGGGCAAGACCCACAGATTCAGCATTTAGAGGAAAAGAGGCCGAGGAGAAAGAAGCCACCAAGAAGAACTCATTGGCAGTCGAGGAAGGGAGGAAGTGGACCATAGATCCAAAACGTCGACGCACCTGATTAGCCAAAGCCTGGCTAGGAGAGAAATCCCAGTGGAGTAGGGCTTCCATTATAGGGGAGACGGAGAAAAACCCTAGATCACCAATGAATCGCCATTGGTGGGTGGGTGGGAGGGTGAGTCGCCATCTCTGCTTCACTGACAACTCAGTTGTTAAGGCTTGCAAGTATTCTTTGGCTCCCCTTGTGTCGAATCAATAAATTGGGTAATACTACCTGCGAAGACTGTTGCGATCCCCTACACTTGTGGGTCATCAAGACTATTTTCTGGCGCCGTTGCCGGGGAGCATAGCTTTATTTGTAAGTTCACTTGGATCTATTATTGTTCACTGCTACTCCTTTCATCATGGGAAAGTCTCGTGATGGAAAGTTCCCTATTTTACCATACACTACAAGAAGAGGTACAGTCCTAAACACCTCTGCTGCTCTTGATTCACCGTCTATTATAAGTAAGCTTGTCACATCACCACCACATACTCATGCTACACATACTTCTACTACTGCTGAGTCTGAAACTACTTTTTATGCTCATGATGTTACTTCTACTGTGCTTGATGCGAGTGGTTCATTAGGTCCTTTTCTAGATGCTACTATGGCTAGTCTAGGAAATACCGACACTCCTAGTGAATGCACTGTTACAACCATTAGCTCACCCGAGTCTAGTGAGAGTTATGATATTAATGATGGTTACATTGAGCTCACTGATGAATTTGTTGAAGAGTGCCGAAACACACATGGTACTAGTGCTATGAAGAGTCTCCTTGCTAGACGTACTATTATGCCTAAGTTGTCCTATGATCCTAAGTTTGCCACTTCTCCCATAGATATTAAAGATAAATATTATGATTTCTCTCTTGATTTATCTTATTTAGACATTGTTGATAAAGAACCTTTTTGTGGTACTAAAAATGAGAGTGTTGTGGCTCATATGAATGAGCTTTCTACTATGAGTGCTTTGTTCTCCTATGATTTTAAGAAGTGCAAGTACTTTGTTGCTAAGATCTTCCCTTTTTCACTAAAAGGAGAAGCTAGGGATTGGTTTAATAGATTAGCTCCTGGTTCCATTGATAGCCCTGATTGCTTGATTGCTTCTTTCTTCCATAAATATTTTCCTCCCAGTGCTAGACATGCTGCTTTGCAGAGACTTTTTGATTTTAAACAGGGAGAAGAAGATAAATTGCCTGAGTCATGGAAAAGATTATGTTCCTTGATTCATGCACATCCTGGATGTCCATTACCTAAGAATGAGCTTCTTGATATTTATTATAATGGACTAACTGATGACTCTTGGACCTACTTAGATAGCTTTGCTGATTGTGTTTTCAGGAAAAGGAATCCTACATATGCTGAAGAATTAATGACCAAGATAAGCAAGAATTATGATGATTGGACTTCAACTAAGCTAAATACACCTGAGCCTATTACTTCTGAACCAGTTGTTCCTGAACCAGTTCCAACACCAACAACAAAGAAGAGGAGAGTTATTGCATTAAATGATGAAGTGATGAATGAAGCTAAGAAGTGTATAAAGGAGAAAGGTATTAGAGCTGAAGATGTGAAGAATCTACCTCCTATAGAAGAATTATGTAAGCCAATTCCCCACTCGTCTAATATTGAGGTACACTCTCTCCAATTTAATGAAGGTGATATTCCTTATGCTAAGACTCCTGATCAATGCTTAGAGGAACTTGACACATTTATTATTAAACAAGGTAATTTTAATAAACAAGTTCAGAATCATTTATTGGAAAACTCTAGAGCTATCCATGAGTTGAAAGATATTGTGGAAAGAACTTCTAATGATATTAAAATGCTTTGTAAACACTTTCAAATGGTTCAAACCCAACTTGATCAACTTGCTAAGGTACAAAAGGATATGCTAGTTAATGCTTCAGGAAATAAACATGCTTATGGAATTAGAACTAGGAGTGGTGCAGCTACTCAAGATCCTTTATATCCTGAAGGACACCCTAAAAGAATAGAGAAGGATTCCCAACAAGGTGAATATAGTGGTAGTCCTCGTAAGAGGAATAAAAAGAAACATAAAATAGTTGAGGAACCACTTGAACCCGCTATAGATCCTAATAGTATATCTGTCTCTGAAGCTAAAACTGAGAGTGGTAATGATAATAATGAGTCTCCTGATAAGGAGGAAGGTGAGGAAGAAACTGAGAAACACACTAAGAACACTAGGTACACAAAGGAAGATTTTATTGCTAATAAACATGGTAAAGAGAGAGAACCTTGGGTTCAGAAACCTATGCCTTTTCCAGGTAAGAAACACAAGTCAAAGGAGGAATAACACTACAACAAGTTTTGTGAGTGGATGAAGCCTTTATTCTTGCAAATTCCTTTGACTGATGCTATTAAGCTGCCTCCTTATTCAAAGTATATGAATGAGATTGTCTCTAATAAAAGGAAGATTCCTAATGAGGAGATTTCTACTCTACTTGCTAATTATTCCTTCAATGGTAAGGTTCCAAAGAAACTTGGTGATCCAGGTATACCAACTATTCCTTGCTCCATTAAGAATAATTATGTTAGAACTGATTTATGTGATTTGGAAGCTGGAGTTAGTGTTATGCCTTTTTCTCTCTATAAGAGACTCCAGCTAGAAAAGTTGAAACCAACTGATATTTATTTGCAAATGGCTGATAAGTCAACTACTGTCCCTGTTGGTATATGTGAGGATGTTCCTGTTTAAGTTACTCATAATTGCATGATCTTAACTTATTTTGTTGTGCTTGAAATGCCTGAAGATGATAATATGTCTATTATTCTTGGGAGACCTTTTATTAATACTGTAGATGCTATCATCAATTGCAATCAAGGAAAAGTAACATTCAACATTAATGACAAAGAGCACACTGTCTATTTCCCCAAGAAGGTTGTTAAGAGCTATTGCCTAAATTCTATTGAAAATATTGAGGGAATCAAGGTTGGAGAAATATATTGTTCCATTCCACAAGAAAATTTTGAAACTATTATGATTGGGACCATTACTATCAAGTATGAGGTAACATAATCACCTTTTGGAATGCAAAGTTTTGTTTCATATAAGATTGTTTTGGTAACAAGACTTGATCAACCTTGTTAACAAAATGATTTTTATGAACAAAATAATGTTTCCACTGTGGTTATACTTGCTTTCCTTTTCCTTTCTCCTTCCTAGTCTTTGCTTTAGCTTTAGTTTTGCTAGTTTTTTGCTTGTTTGGTTTTCTTAGAGCTGTTGTAGTTTGGCTTTTGGTTTGCTTTTGCTTCTTCTGAAAAAAAAACTGTTTCTGCGAGAAAATCAATTTTCATACCCTGAAAATTGGCCAAAAATAAAGTTTTCCGAAAAATCCCAGAAAATTCAAAATATTTTTTTCCTCAAAAAAGGGGCAGAGTGGCACCTGAGATGACCCAGGGGGCCACCCCTAGGCCCCACACCCATGGTAGGCTTGGCCTACCTAGTGGTGGCGCCTAGGGGGGGAGGGTCTGGACCACCTAGGCCCCTCCAGGCTGCCTCCTCAAAGCCACCTTCTTTCTCTCTCTCGAAAAACACCGAAAAACTTGCTCAAGCTCGAGTTCTTGCTGTTCTTGCTCGCGATTTTCGATCTCCTTGTTCAGCCCATCTCAAATATTGATTTTTGAAGGGTTTGCTCCTTGGTATGTGCCTCCTCCACTTGTCCAATTAGATTTGTGATTGGTAGATTATATTTTGAGTATTTTGCTACTGTAGGTGCTAGGTTGTTTGAGCTTGCATGCTTGTTCTATGCTTAGAAACTTTGTTTTGATGCATGTGTAGTTCTCTAGCAAGTTCCTATAGTAGTTGCTCATCATTTATCAACTTAGAAATCACTTGGTTTGATGGTTGTCTAAATTTTTTAGCAAGGAAGATGAGTGCTTATCCACTGAACCAATATGACTTGATGGTGCATGAGACAATGAAGGTTCATCGTGAGGAAGCAATTTTTCCTTCCATATATCCATGCCATGAATTTATGAGAGCTGCGAGGATCCTCCAAGATTTCAAAACTTTGATTACAAATGCAGGGTTGGGGCACTTTATTGAAGGTGACCCAATCCAATATGTTAATCTAACCATGTATTTTGTGCAGGACTTTCGGTTCACTTGATCTACTTCTAATCCCATGGTCCATTATAAAATATATAATATACCTGTCGACCTGCCTTTTGTTGATTTCTGTGCAGCAATTAGAGTACCTCAGTGGGGATCTTGTGAGATGATCAAGGAGAGGCCCAAGTCACTTGTTGATTTGTATGCTGAGATTTGCCAAGGTTTCGACTTCTCAAAGGAAAGTGGTAAAATTTGGAACATTCAGCTTCCAGCTATTAGATACTTTGCCTATTTCATTACCAAGTGTGTTCTTGCTAGAAAGACTTCTAGAAAGTTGTCTTCTTTTGATCTAGCTTTTATTGCAGCTGCTCTAAGTAGGAATTGTTCTTATAGTTTGGGTGCTTTGATAGCTCACCGTCTCACCACCAACCATGAGAAGGGTGGAATTTGTGGAGGTCTCATTGCTTCTAGGTTGCTTACTTTCCATGGTTTAGAGCCTCATTATTCAGATTTTCAGTTCCCCATAGAGAGGCTTGATATTGAATCTATGATTCAGCATGGTTTTGTTTCTTTGGGAGCTAATGTGAGAAGTTTGCCATATGAACTACCTTTTGCCCAGCAAGGTCGGAGAAAGGTGTAAGGGTCCCAACCTTTAAATAAGGTAGAGTCCCCTGTGTTTACAATGCTAGTCCCTGGATCAATAGCTAGCATCCACAGTTAAGATGTAATATCAGGAAAAAAAGGTCATAATATAACTTTATAACCAGGAGTAACATAATTTTATTACATCTTACATAGCTCATTTGGCTATTACATTACATTGCAGCGGAATAACTATAACCATGGGGTCCTTCATCTTCAAAGTGCCACAGGCAGACATGTTGGTTGTAGACTTTGTAATCCTAATCAATCAATCTTCACTAAAATCAATCAAACCTGCAACATTACAAGTTATAGCCACAAGGGTCAATACATTTGAATTGTATTGGCAAGTTTCACTACTATGTTGAATATAAGTGGATCCTATCATTTCATGCATTTTTGGCTAAGTAGGGTTTTAAGGCTCATTTGCAGAAAGCAATACTTTATCCTATCTTTTCAAAATGGTTTTGTTCCTTTGTCAAATATTTTCTGAACTCCTTGGAATCCACCAAGTGTCTTTGTCAAAATCTCTTGAGATCCTTGGTACCCCCAAGTACTTCAAGTTTTTATCAAATCTCTTGAGCTCCTTGGTAACCCCAAGTGCTGCAACACTACTAGGAAAACAGCTATAGGTAATCAGCACATCCGTGGCTCACATGGTTGAAGTGCCCCACGGCTAAAATAGGCGTGGCTCACCTGTGGGCAGTGCCCTACTAGTAACTAGAATAACCGTGGCGCACATGACTATAGTGCGCCACAGATATCGTGGGCAGGCCTGTTGGCCACGTCAAACATCTCATGGCACTACGGTCATGTGCGCCACGGTTGTTAGGGTCATCTGTGGCGCCGCGTGTGCACAGTGCGCTACGCCTAGCGCATGCCCCTCTGCTGCAAGCGGCCACAAACTCATGGCGCACTCGACCTAGTGCGCCACAGAGTAAAACATCTGTGGCGCCCGTGGCATAGTGCGCCACAGATGTTTGTACTCCCGTGGCGCACTAGGGCCCGTGCGCCACGGATGTCGATTCTTTAGGACAACACTTTATGTGCACATGTGTGCCCACACACCCACCACCCCACACTTCACTTTCCCTTCTTCTTCCTCCTTAGATCTAGTCGGGATCTTCTCCTTCCCACCTCAATTTCTCCACACATTCACCATTTTAGCATGTAAAACTTGCTTTGGATGTTACATAAGTAATAGAGGAGGTCTCCGGTCTCTCATCTATCCGTCTCCGTCGACGCACCTCTCCTTTCCATCTTTCGCGATCGATCGGTCTCTCATCTCGTAAGTTGTCCATGTAAGGATGTGTTCATGTGTATATGGATGATGTGCTTATATGTATGTATATGATCGATGCTCATGATGTGTGTATGTGTGGAGGATCGATGGTCATATGTGTGTGTATATGGAGTATCGATGATGCTCATGCATGTGTGTATGGAGAGGATAATGATATGTTCATGTGTGTATGGATCGGTCTCTCTCTCTCTCTCTTGTGTTTGTATGTGAACAAGTTGCCATTTGTTTTGCCAAAATGTTGATTCATTTCCATTTTGGCAAGACTTTTCATTCATAAAGGTCCTAATTTTAGGATAGGTCATGCGAAATTTTCTATCGACCATTGCATGCATGCATTCATTATGTGGTTCTAATAGACTTCAAAATTGTACCGTGTACATCGTGCGAGCAAAAATGGTCCGCATAATGAGCGAAGGCATTGTGGCTAGATTTTTGAAATGTCACGGCCGACATGATCTGAAATAAAAAGCGGATATAAGATGTCCGTGCGGAAGATGCAAACTCAAGCGGGTGATCGACCAGTTCCGGGAATCTGCGCACCTGCTCCGCCATGGTTTCATGGATGGATACACTCGTTGGATAAGCGATGGCGTAGATGATGGAGACGGTGAAGAAGGTGGCCAACATGACGATGATCATCATCACGGCGAGAACGGGCGAGATGATTGTGGCATCCCGCAAAACCACTACTAGAAAATCGCGTTGAATTTGTGCATTGCATCGTCATCATCATGCATTGTTTGCCAAAACTATGTTGCAAAACCCGTGTTGTTTCTAAACGCCCCTCTTTATTCGAACCTCAAAACCGGGACCCCGGAATATTTTGTTTTGCCGCTATCGGTTTGCAGACGGAGTTATCAAAACAAATAAAAATTATAATTATTTTTGGTGGGGCAGTCGAACGGTCCGAACCGACCGAACGACCGCCCCAGAAAACTAAAATCGGTCCAACCTCACCTGCCCCTCTAATTCCTAAACCTACCCTTTTTCCTACCCAAACCCCTGGCCACATCACTCCCACCAATCCAGACCCGCCACCTCACCCTCTCCCTCTCCCCCCTCCAATCCTAAACTGCCACATCACCTAACCCCCTCCCTCCACTCAACCTGCTCCACTAAACCCACCCCACCAAACCGGCCAGCACACACCCGCGCGCAGCCTGGCAACCCCGACCCCACGTCCCTGCCACGCGGGCCCCACCGCGGCTGCCTCCCCCACGCGCCCTGGGTCCCACCCCCACCTCCTGCCCGTGCCCGTCCCCAGCCCCGCGCTTCCCCTGTTCATCTTCCTCCCCCAGCTCTCTTCTCTCCCTCCTCTTCCCTTCTCGCCCATGAGCTCTCTCCTACCCTCATGCCCGCCCCGCCTTGCTAACTCCTCGCATCCCCAGCTCGCCCCGCCTTGACCGCCTCATGCCGCGCACCCTCGCCTCCACCGCCTCTCCTCTTCCCGTTCCCCTCCGGAGCCGGCTCCCTCTCCTCATGCCTTGCCATCCGTCGCCCACCGCCAAGCATCTCGCCTCGCCCACGCGACCCTGGAACCCCCTCTCCTCCCGGCCTCCTCGGCCTCCCAAGCCTCCCGCCCGAGCTTCCCAGCCTTCCCAGCGTCGGCCGCGCTCGCGACCTCCTTCCACCCGCCATGGCGCCACCGTCACACCCGCCATCCTCCGTTTCCCCGACCTTGCGTCCCGTCGGCCGCCAGGCTTCACTGGCGCCTCCGCAAGCTCCGCCGCCTCACTGCGAGCTCAGTCGCTTGACGCCCGCCAGGAGCCGCGCGTCCTGCCGCCTGGGCGACCTCCACGACCCCGCCCTTCTCCTCCTCCGGCGAGCCGCCGCTGCCAGCGGGCCCCGAGCGCCTCCATCCGCCGAGCCTGGACCCCAAGACCGGCACGCGCCCCTGCTCGTGTTGACCTTGCCGTGAAGGATGCTCAAGAGGGCCAAGCTGACTTGTGTGAAGCATAGCACTCAAGTTTGACCCATCGGTTCCAAATCCGACAAGATCGTCGCCTTGGAAAATCCCTGAGACCGGCCCGTAACAAGTTCCACGACCCCGTCACCAAGATCTTCTTCATCGTTCCGGATTCGAAGACCGGACTCGAGCGCCAAGGTCGCCTTCCCGGACCCCTGAAGATCGATCCGTAGCGCCAGGACCCGAACCCGAAGATCGCCAAGAACGCCCGGAACGACAAGCACTCCGCTCAGACACCAAGTTCTTCACCCCGAATCCGACCCCGGCGCCCGGAGCCGAGAACCCCGACAAGGACCACACTAGGGATACGCCGAGTTCGCCGACGCGGAGACGCCGAGTACTTCATCCCGGACACCGAGAACCCCGTTGCGACAAGTGCTTCGTCCCGAACGCCATGACCGACAACGTGACCGAAGACCCCGGATGCGCAAGACCCTAACCCCCGGAGGCCGAGAATGATCCCGTCGAACCCTGAACCTCGAGATCTGACCCCCGTCGAGCCCCGACCCCGAACCCCGGAACCAAGATCGTCGATCCCCCTCTAATGTGTGACCCCTTCTCCTCGAACCCTATTTTATAACATATCAATTGTTGCACATCAAATTGTCATTCTCGCATGCATCTTATCATGTGGTTTGGGGGCCTTATGCCGATTCACCTAATAATTAAATATGGGGCCCATATGCGGGCAAATCTAGTCTCATATTGGCCTCATTTAAACATGTGTAGCGAACCGTTGCCATCTATTGTCTTGCTATATAACATTTACATTGCGGGCTAGATAAATAACATGAACCACCTAACTTAATGTCGGGACCCCGGTTCCGCTTAATATGACCTAATTGCATCGCACCTTGACATGCCATGCACCATACATGCATCATGCCGATCTTCTGCCGTTGTATTAAATAACGCATCCGGTGTTTCTTCTAGTGTTTTGCTTCTTCGCGGATAAGGCCGTTGAGTTGATGTGAGCTTCGCCCGATCTTCGGGGAAAACCCTTCGACAAAGTTTTCAGGCGAGCATCTCCCTCTTTCTACCTATCTTACTTTTATAGTATTTACTTCCCCCCTGTTGATCTATTGCTATCTGTGTTGCGATGCTTTAGTTTCCGTACCCGTGATATCTCCCTGCAGCCGTATATTTGCCTTGGCCACACCCTATTACCTGTTGTTTGGTAGATAGTTGGACTTGCGCGTCGTAGTTGCTGGCTCAAGTGCTGATGTGTGTCGCCATATGCCACAGTTGCTGATGTATTGCCGCATGTTGATGATGGAGATGATTCTAGTTTTACTTATCGTCACTTTAATTTCTGTTTAACAACTAAAAATTGAATAAGCAGAGGCATCGGTGGGTGATAGATAATATTTGGTTTCCGAACGCCCACTTGTGTCCCGTAAGACCCCGAGTACTTGATACCTGTTCCTTGATTTTGCGCGCTATCCACATCCGGGAGGTATATGGGACCCCCGGGGGGGGGAGCTTGATTCATTCTTATTTCTTGGGGCCACAAACTAGTTTGAGGTTTTATTTACGATCCTGTACTTATGCCATGTTTTACTGCTTTATTTACGATTGTGCAGTCGCACCTTGCATCGCTTAGGAAGCGGAGTGTTTACGCGGTGTCGACAAGCCCCGTTTGGGGTTCCCAGTCGCTCACAGCCATTGACGCAGACCTTGAGGCCGTCTCGGAGCTTGCCTACTCCGTTGCGGATTCTACTTAAGGGGTGGCCCCCTAAAATATTTCTGAATCCTGTGATTGTTCAGTCGTGAAAGCCTCGTTGGGTTTTGATTTGGTTTTTCCGAGGTTGATCGAGCGTGTGTTGCTATTGGTGCACCCCGGCCGGGTAAAACTTTCTGAAAGCCGTGTCCGCGGATATGGACGACTTGGAGCACAGTATCTCGATCATAGACAAGCATAACTAAAGTTTATTGTTATAAATTTGACTTATAATGACTAGTAATCAGCTTCACTATAACGGAATGGCTAATTAATACTGCCCACAACTGCTTGTTTGGAGTGTCGCTTGCGACCATTGTACCTGACTAGTAAGTATTGCAACTACAACGAAATGGCTGAATAAAAGAACCAACAACTGCTGGGTTTTGGGTGATCTCATGCTAATTGTATCTGACTAGTAAGTGTTGCCACTAAAACGGAATGGTTAACTAAAAGTGCCCACTGCTTATTTTATCAGGATGAATATCTATACCTGACTAGTAATTACTACAACGATAACTGAATAAATAAAACTGCCAACTGTGTGAGTTCCTCGGTTGACTTCCTCGTTTGGTCTCGAGGGGGAAACACCAGGACGGGTTTGTTTTGGTGATAGCTTCAGGTTGGATCCGGTTAGGTCATTCTTATCCCTCTCTGAAATCCGCCAGTTGTATCGAGTCTCTATAGGTTGTTTAGTGCATGCTGCCGCTGCCGCTTCAGTCCACCATACCTATGTAGGCGAGGACCGCCGAATTCTAGCCTCGCTGTCTTGGCCTCGATCTTGGCGCTCCTTCTTTTCCTTTGCCCTTTGTCGGCACCCCTTTTGTTTAAGCAGGTTTGAGATCGGCGTCGTTAGCGGGGTTACCCTTCCGGCTTGGCAGGGTTATGGACGCCATTGGTTATTCTTCGTGGCTCTTAGCCCCATTTGCATCTTGTCCGTGGACGCTCTATCGTTTTCAAGGTGATTTGGATCTTGTATCTTATATTCGTATTCTTGACTCTTTGAGTCATATATATATCTGCTCGTGGGTCCCATCGAGGACTGTTGTGTAATGTTATTACTGTTTTCCACCCGCACGAAAGTGCTGGTGCACCTTTGAATCGTTTCTATGCGGGTTTGGTGAATTTTGCCCAAACTTGCATAGGTCCGATTCTGAGGGTGTTACAGAGTGGTATCAGAGCTCAGCAGTTGCGATACCCCACAAGTCCAGCCTGTAGGATAACCTAGCTAACGGCCGCAGTAGAGTGTCAAAACTATTTTTGAAAATCGGTTGGATAGTTCTGATTAGGTCTGATTTTACTCCTTACCCCTCTGCTGTTCTCCTCTTACCCCTACGTGTTTTGACTCCGCTCTCGTCTCTTTCTTCGAGTCCAGGAATTCTCGTGGTTGGGTTTCCGTCGTACCTTTAGGGTTTCGCTTCCTTCTTCGATAACGGTGTTGCTACATCTGGTCTTCATGCTATCCGAGGAATCCTTCGTCTGAGGTGCCGTCCTTGCTCTTTGTTTGTGCCTTCCGGTGTTTTCCGACGCGACGACATCCCCTACGCCAGATCCGATGCAGAGTCTGCATCACTCCTTTGTTTCCGAACCTCGCTTGTCGAGATCTTCAGTCTAACTCCGAGAGTTGGTTGCATAATCCGCCTATTCGTGTGCAGAGTAATGGTTTGGGTGCGCGATGGACTGATCACCATCCGACTACTCTTATCATTTGCTCTTGTACATCGAATCGGTGGGTCCAGCAGTCTTACTCCGTCCACGGAAGTTAGGGGTGGCTTTAATTGTTGATACCTCTACCTTCGACCTTTTTTGTTCCCGGAGTGTTCTCCCGACGATTACGGACAACGACCTCTTGTTAGTGGTGTCGCGAGGATCTACACGAAGCGCGAAGGATCAGATCGCCGACCTTCCTTCCGGTACCATGAGGCGGATCTCGAGGGCGAGATCCCTTGTTAGTGGTGTCGAATTGTGGCATCCCGCAAAACCACTACTAGAAAATCGCGTTGAATTTGTGCATTGCATCGTCATCATCATGCATTGTTTGCCAAAACTATGTTGCAAAACCCGTGTTGTTTCTAAACGCCCCTCTTTATTCGAACCTCAAAACCGGGACCCCGGAATATTTTGTTTTGCCGCTATCGGTTTGCAGACGGAGTTATCAAAACAAATAAAAATTATAATTATTTTTGGTGGGGCAGTCGAACGGTCCGAACCGACCGAACGACCGCCCCAGAAAACTAAAATCGGTCCAACCTCACCTGCCCCTCTAATTCCTAAACCTACCCTTTTTCCTACCCAAACCCCTGGCCACATCACTCCCACCAATCCAGACCCGCCACCTCACCCTCTCCCTCTCCCCCCTCCAATCCTAAACTGCCACATCACCTAACCCCCTCCCTCCACTCAACCTGCTCCACTAAACCCACCCCACCAAACCGGCCAGCACACACCCGACCACGTCCCCACGCTGGCCCCATGCTGCCTCCCCCACGCATACAGGTCCCACCCCCTCCCTGCCGTGCAGTCCCCAGCCCGCGCTTCCCTTCATCTTCCTCCCTCAGCTCTCTTCTCTCCCTCCTCTTCCCTTCTCTTCATGAAACTCTCTCGCCTACCCTCGCCCGGCCCAGCGTGCCCTAGCTCCCCTCGCATCCCCAGCTCGCGCCCCTGCCGCCTCCGCCGCGCATCCTCGCCTCCGCCTCTCCTCTTCCGTTCCCCTCGGAGCCTCCCTCTCTCCTCCTTGTGCAGCGTCAGCCCGCCACCGCCAAGCATCTCGCCTCGCCCGCGACCTCGCCCCCTGGAACCCCTCTCCTCCCACGGCCTCCTCCGGCCTCCCAGCCTCCCATCCCGGGCTTCCCAGCCTTCCCAGCGTCTGTGGCGCTCGCGACCTCCGCCCCACCCGCCATGGCGCCACCGTCTGCACCCGCCATCCTCCGTTTCCCCTTGCCTTGCGTCCCGTCGGCCGCCGGGCTTCACGGCGCCTCATAGCTCCGCCGCCTCACTGCGAGCCTCTGGTCGCCCGGCGCCGCCAGCAGCGTCCTGCCGCTGGGCGACCTCCACGACCCGCCCTTCTCCTCCTCCGTGAGCCGCCGCCGGTGAGCCCGGCGCCTCCATCCGCCGAGCCTGGACCCCAAGACCGGCACGCGCCCCTGCTCGTGTTGACCTTGCCGTGAAGGATGCTCAAGAGGGCCAAGCTGACTTGTGTGAAGCATAGCACTCAAGTTTGACCCATCGGTTCCAAATCCGACAAGATCGTCGCCTTGGAAAAGCCCTGAGACCGGCCCGTAACAAGTTCCACGACCCCGTCACCAAGATCTTCTTCATCGTTCCGGATCCGAAGACCGGACTCGAGCGCCAAGGTCGCCTTCCCGGACCCCTGAAGATCGATCCGTAGCGCCAGGACCGAAGATCGCCAAGAACGCCGAACGACAAACACTCCCGGACACCAAGTTCTTCACCCGAAGCCGACCGGAGCCGGAGAACCCGACAAGGACCACACTAGGGATACGCCGAGTTCGCCGGCCAGACGCCGAGTACTTCATCCGGACACCGAGAACCCGTTGCGACAAGTGCTTCGTCCGAGCGCCATGACCGACAACGTGACCAAGACCCGGATCGCAAGACCCTAACCCCGGGCCGAGAATGATCCCGTCGAACCCTGAACCTCGAGATCTGACCCCCGTCGAGCCCCGACCCCGAACCCCGGAACCAAGATCGTCGATCCCCCTCTAATGTGTGACCCCTTCTCCTCGAACCCTATTTTATAACATATCAATTGTTGCACATCAAATTGTCATTCTCGCATGCATCTTATCATGTGGTTTGGGGGCCTTATGCCGATTCACCTAATAATTAAATATGGGGCCCATATGCGGGCAAATCTAGTCTCATATTGGCCTCATTTAAACATGTGTAGCGAACCGTTGCCATCTATTGTCTTGCTATATAACATTTACATTGCGGGCTAGATAAATAACATGAACCACCTAACTTAATGTCGGGACCCCGGTTCCGCTTAATATGACCTAATTGCATCGCACCTTGACATGCCATGCACCATACATGCATCATGCCGATCTTCTGCCGTTGTATTAAATAACGCATCCGGTGTTTCTTCTAGTGTTTTGCTTCTTCGCGGATAAGGCCGTCGAGTTGATGTGAGCTTACGATCTTGGGAAAACCCTTCGACAAAGTTTTCAATGAGCATCTCCTCTTTCTACCTATCTTACTTTTATAGTATTTACTTCCCCCTGTTGATCTATTGCTATACGTGTTGCGATGCTTTAGTTTCCGTGCCGTGATATCTCCTGCGGTATGATATTTGCCTTGGCCACACCCTATTACCTGTTGTTTGGTAGATAGTTGGACTTGCGCGTCGTAGTTCTTGGCTCAAGTCTTGATGTGTGTCGCCATATGCCACGATTCTTGATGTATTGCCGCATGTTGATGATGGAGATGATTCTAGTTTTACTTATCGTCACTTTAATTTCTGTTTAACAACTAAAATTGAATAAGCGAGGCATCGGTGGGTGATAGATAATATTTGGTTTCGACGCCCACTTGTGTCCCGTAAGACCCAGTACTTGATACTGTTCCTTGATTTTGCGCTATCCACATCCGGGAGGTATATGGGACCCCCCGAGCGAGCTTGATTCATTCTTATTTCTTGGGGCCACAAACTAGTTTGAGGTTTTATTTACGATCTGTACTTATGCCATGTTTCTTTGCTTTATTTACGATTGTGCGCACCTTGTCTTTGTTAGGAAGCGGAGTGTTTACGGTGTCGACAAGCCCGTTTGGGGTTCGATCGCTCACAGCCATTGGCGCGACCTTGAGGCCGTCTCGAGCTTGCCTACTCCGTTGGATTCTACTTAAGGGTGGCCCCAAATATTTCTGAATCTGTGATTGTTCATCGTGAAAGCCTCGTTGGGTTTTGATTTGGTTTTCGAGGTTGATCGGCGTGTGTTGCTATTGGTGCACCCGGCGGGTAAAACTTTCGAAAGCCGTGTCGCGGATATGGACGACTTGGAGCCTGATATCTCGATCATAGACAAGCATAACTAAAGTTTATTGTTATAAATTTGACTTATAATGACTAGTAATCAGCTTCACTATAACGGAATGGCTAATTAATACTGCCCACAACTGCTTGTTTGGAGTGTCGCTTGCGACCATTGTACCTGACTAGTAAGTATTGCAACTACAACGAAATGGCTGAATAAAAGAACCAACAACTGCTGGGTTTTGGGTGATCTCATGCTAATTGTATCTGACTAGTAAGTGTTGCCACTAAAACGGAATGGTTAACTAAAAGTGCCCACTGCTTATTTTATCAGGATGAATATCTATACCTGACTAGTAATTACTACAACGATAACTGAATAAATAAAACTGCCAACTGTGTGAGTTCCTCGGTTGACTTCCTCGTTTGGTCCCGAGGGGGAAACACCGGGGGGGTTTGTTTTGGTGATAGCTTCAGTTGGATCCGGTTAGGTCATTCTTATCCCTCTCGAAATCCGCCATTGTATCGAGTCTCTATAGGTTGTTTAGTGCATCTTTTGCTGCCGCTTGATCCACCATACCTATGTGGCGAGGACCGCAATTCTAGCCTCGCCGTGTCTTGGCCTCGATCTTGGCTCCTTCTTTTCCTTTGCCCTTTGTCGGCACCCCTTTTGTTTAAGCAGGTTTGAGATCGGCGTCGTTAGCGGTTACCCTTCCGGCTTGGCTGGGGGTTATGGACGCCATTGGTTATTCTTGGGGCTCTTAGCCCCATTTGCATCTTGTCCGTAGCTGGACTCTATCGTTTTCAAGGTGATTTGGATCTTGTATCTTATATCGTATTCTTGACTCTTTGAGTCATTATATATATCTGCATTACGTGGGTCCCATCGAGGACTGTTGTGTAATGTTATTACTTCGTTTTCCACCCGCACGAAAGTGCCTGGTGGGCACCTTTGAATCGTTTCTATGCGGGTTTGGTGAATTTTGCCCAAACTTGCATAGGTCTGATTCTGAGGGTGTTACAATGATGAAGAGTCTCCTGGAGATGGTGAAGGTGCGGAAGCAAACCGAGATGATGATGATCTAGATGCCGGAGGAGCAGAAGACAATGGAACAACGTCAGGCTGGGTGCGGGACCCTTATGTGCAAGAGCTGCTTCTCAAGCAGACGAGTAACGCCAGGGCTGCCGCTAGAGAGAAAGCCAAGCTTGCGCAACTTGAGAAAGACGCGGTTACTCCATTGTATGAAGGATGCAGGCCCGATGATACCCGGTTGAATGTAACGCTCAAGGCTATGGAGATGAAGGAAAAGCACAAATTGAGCGACGCAAGCTTCGACGATATGATGGCATTCTGGCACGATCGTCTCCCGGAGGGGAACACATGTCCAACTAGTATCGAGGATGCCAAGAAAATCGTCTGTCCTCTCGATCTACCGCACGTAAGATATCACGTATGCATCAACGGTTGCATCATTTATGTTGGAGATATGCCCTAGAGGCAATAATAAATGTAGTTATTATTATATCTTTGTGTTTATGATAAATGTTTACATTCATGCTATAATAGTATTAACAAGGAAACATTAATACTTGTGTGATTTGTAAACTTAATTTGAAGTCCCTAGTATAGCCTCTATACTTCACTAGCTTGTTGGTTGATTAAATGATTGTGGTTTTCCTATCATGAACATTGAGATGTTATCAACAACAAGATCATATCGTTAGGAGAATGATATGGTGGACATACTCCTATTGATAAGCGTAGCATAAAGATCAAGTCATTTCAATAGTTCAATTGCTATATGCTTTCTGATACATAGTAACCTAATTACTTCGACCATGAGATCATGCATATCACCTTTACCGGATGGATGCTTTGATGACATAAAACACCACACTGTAACTGGGTGGCTATAAAGGTGGCATTGAGTGTTTGGAAAGTATTGGTTGAAACACATGGATCAAGAGTGGGATTTGTCCATCCATATGACGGATAGATATACTCTGGTCCCTCTCGGTGGAATGTCATCCAATTAGCTTGCAAGCATGTGACTGGGTCACAAGGGATCACATATCACGGAGCGAGAAAGAGTACTTATCGATGCGAGGTTGAACTAGGTATGCAGAGATCCGAGCGATCATAACCTCGGATAAGTAAACTATCGTGAGACAAAGGGAAATTGGTATCGTATGTAAGTGGTTCATTCGATCAAAGTAATCGTAGAAATATGTAGAGCCATATGAATTTCCAGATTCCTCTATTGGTTATTGTTGAGAAGTGTCTCGATCATGTCCGCATAATTCACGAACCGTGGGAGACACATAAGGATTCGACGTTGTTTGAGTAGTTATGGTATTATAAGAAAGAGACCGAATGTTGTTGGTCTCGGATGGGATCTGGGATATCACGAGGTGATCCGGAATGGTCGGAGAATAAGATTCATATAAGGAAAGTTCCGTTTGAGTTCGGGAATGATTAGGTGTTTTCATCGGGAATGTTCTAGAAGGTTCGGATTGTCCGGCACTCTAGGGGAGGGTACATGAATGTGTCATTGAATGATTGCATCATGTACTAAGTGTTCTTGCTGTTCCAAAACATGAAAGTCAAATTGCGGTTTGAAAGTCAAGCGGCTAAAAGCGAAGCTGTGGAAAACAGAAAACTGTGGGAAACAGGAAACTGTGGGAAACAAGCAAGAGGAGTTTGAAAGCAACTTGGAGGAGGAGTTCCTCTCCTCCAAGCCGGCGCCCAGCCCTAGGCCGAGTTGGGGAGGGACTCCCCTCCCTCCCTGGCGCGCCTAGCCCCTCCACCCATAAAAGGAGGGGCAGGGCTCCTCCTTGAGACACACAAGTTTCTACCTCTAATCTCAGGTTTAGAGACGTTTGGTTTAGAGCTTCTAATTGCTTTAGCCTGCGGTTTATAGCCTTCTAATTGGTGTGTCTAATATCTAGACCACTAATAGCCCTCTCTCATAATCCACCATACTCGCTCCGGCTTAAGGCGAAGCCTGGGATTTCCCTCTACTTAGGTACCACGCCGTTGTCTTTGCGGAATCGCGAGAGAGTGCTACAACCTCATTTTCTTTGGAACAAGGGAGAGGAAGGTCTTCGTCAATCTGCGAGCGTGTGACCGGCTGGAGCGCTGCAGGAGCAGCGCGGAAGGATCGTCCACACGATCTTGAGATCGGAAAGAGTACGACTACATCACCCACGAGAATCCGCTCTCGTTAAACACTTTGGAATCTTTGAGGGTAAGTTATTCCATCGACTCGTTGCTACAATCTAGTAGATAGATCTTGGCTTGTTTGTTTGTATGCGATAGAAATTTTTTGTTTTCCATGCTACGAACCCCTACAGTGGTATCAGAGCCGTGTCTATATGTAGATTTGTTGCACGAGTAGAACACAATGGTCATTGTGGGCGTTGATGCTTTTATTGTCGATTGCTTTTTGTGTACTTTGCATCTTGCGGTATGTTGGGATGAAGCGTCCCGGGCTAACCTTACATGACATCGTTCATGAGACTTGCTCCACGCTTAACATGCAACTTGTATTGCATAAGTGGCTTTGCGGGTGCCTGTTTCTCCTAGCATAGTTAAGATCCAATATACAACGGGTGATCAACAATGCTAGTATCAATGTTGTGGTTCTTGTTAAAAGTTAGAGCGACACTTATTGAAAGCCCCAAACCACGTAAAATATGCAAAGAAAGTAGAGGCGTCTAACTTTGTTTTGCGGGGTGTCGATGATGTGATATGGCCATGATTGTGATTATATTTGATGTATGCAATGTTCCTTATTGTAAGTTGGCAACGGCAGAGCCATATGGTTGTCTTTAATTTATGTTAAGACCCGTGTCTATTCAAAGTAGTTGTAATAGTTGAAGCCGGTGGGCGACAACCATGGTGAAGCGTCATTGACCTTGATGCAATGCGGTGATGATGGAGATCATGTTCGTGCTTGAAGATGGAGATCGGAAGCACAAAGAAGAAAACCATATCATATCACATATTATGAATTGCATGTGATGTTAATCCTTTATGCATCTTGTATTGCTTAGTAGTAGGCAGCGGTAGCATTATAAGATGATCCCTCATGCACATGAATTTCAAATCATAAAGTGTTCACCCTTAGTTAGCACCGTTGCTAAAGCTTGTTGTTTGAAGCACCACGTGATGATCGGGTGTGTTAGATTACGCAAGTGTATACAACGTGAGCAAGCAGTTGCTCATGCGAAACTAAGGTTTGATCTTGAGGAGCCTAGCATGTCTGGACATGGTCTCGGAACACGGATTACGAAAGGTAAAGCATGAATCGTATAGTAGATATGATGAACATGACGATTGTTCGCCATTGAAACTATATCAACTCTCGTGATGATCGGTGTTGATGTAGTGGATTTGGTTCGTGTGATCACTAAAACAATGTGAGGGATGTTGTTTTGAGTGGTAGTTCACCTAGTTTAATTTCATTAATTAATTTGAACTCAATTTGTCATAAACTTAGTCTAAACTATTGCAAATATGTTGTAGATCAATGGCAGCCCCTACCATCAATTTTAATGCGTTCCTAGAAAGAAAAGTTGAAAAACAATGGAAGCAACTTCGTGGATTGGTTCCAATTTGAGGATTGTCCTCACAGGTGGTAATTTGACCTATGTCTTTGGATGCACATTGGGTGACCCACTGCGGTGATGCTTGATGAAGTAAAGAATGTTTACCTCGCTCGGAAGAATCGGTACTCCATAGTTCGATGTGCTATCTTGTATGGTTTAGAATCGAGCTTGAGAAAAGGTTTGAAGAGTCGGACCCATATGATATTGTCGAGGATCTCAAATTGATTTTGAGACTTATGCGGCAATTGAAAGTTATGAGGCTTCGAAAAGTTCTTTAAGCGCAAGATGGAAGAGGGCAGCTCCGTCGGTGAGCATGTGCTTAAGATGTGCAGGCATAAACAAACTTCAAAGCTTGGGTATAGTGATTCCTAATGCTTTGGGGATTTACGCGTCCTCGATCACGCCACCAAGTTCTGAGAACTTTGTGATGAACTATAACATGCGAACATGAACAAGAGTTGCGAACTGTTTGCTATGTTAAAGTCTGCGAAGTGGAGATCAAGAAAGAGCACCAAGTGTTGATGGTCAATAAGACCACCAAACTCAAGAAAGGCAAGTCTAAGCAAAGGACACTTCAAGAAGGGTGGTAAGAAAGTTACCACGCAAAGAAGACCAAGGCTGGACCCAAGCACAAACCGAGTGCTTTTTGCAAGGGAGAAGGTCCTTTGGGCGGAATTGCCCAAAGTACTTGGCGGATCTGAAGAGCGGCAACATCAAGAAGAAAGGTATATCGATATACATGTTATTGATGTGTATCTCACTAGTACTAAGTAGTAGTGCACAGGTATTTGATCTTGGTTGTTGCTCATATTTGTAACTCGAAGCAGTCTTTGCGAAATAAGCGGAAGCTAGCGAAGAGCGAGGTGACTATGCGGCGTGGAAGCGGATCAAAGGTTGATGTGATCGCGGTCGCACGCTACCCCTTCATCTACCATCGGGATTAGTTTTATACTTAAATGATTGTTATTTAGTGCTGCGTTGAGCATGAACATTATATCGGGATCTTGTTTATTGCGAGGCGGTTACTTGTTTAAGTCGAGAGAATAATGGTTGTTCGATTTATATGAGTAATATGTTTTATGCACATGCACCTTTGATAGATGGTCTATTCTTATTGAATCTCGATAGTGGAAATACACATATCAACAACATTGAGGCTAAGCGTTTGAAATCAGCGATAATTTGACCTATATGTGGCACTGTCGTATTGGTCACATTGGAGTGAAACGTATGAAGAAACTCCATTCTGATGGACTTCTTGAATCACTTGATTTCGAATCACTTGAAAGATGTGAAGCATGTCTGATGGGTAAAAATGACTAAGACTCCATTTTACGGTATGATGGAGCGAGCTACGGACTGGAAATCATACATACTGATGTGTGTGGTCCAATGAGTGTAGCATCGCGCGGTGGTTATCGTTATGTTCTTACCTTCACAGATGACTTGAGTAGATATGGGTATATCTATTTCATGAAACATAAGTCCGAAACTTTCGAGAAGTTTAAGGAGTTTCAAAGTGAGGTAGAGAATCAGCGTAACAAGAAGGTTAAATTTCTACGTTCTGATCGTGGAGGTGAATATCTAAGTTACGAGTTTGGCGAGCATTTAAAGAAGTGCGGAATACTTTCACAATTGACACCGCCGGGAACACCAGAGCGTAATGGTGTGTCCGAACGTCGTAATCGAACTCTCTTAGATATGGTTCGTTCTATGATGTCACTTACAGATTTACCGCTATCATTTTGGGGTTATGCATTAGAAACAGCCGCATTCACTTTAAATAGGGCACCGTCTAAATCCGTTGAAACGACACCGTTTGAATTATGGTTTGGTAAGAAACCTAAATTGTCGTTCCTTAAAGTTTGGGGATGCGAAGCCTATGTAAAGAAGTTCTGACGACAAGCTTGAACCCAAAGCGGAAAAATCGTCTTCATAGGATACCCGAAGGAAACTATTGGGTATACCTTCTATCATAGATCCGAAGGCAAAATCTTCGTTGCAGAATGGATCCTTTCTAGAGAAGAATTTCTCTCGAAAGAAGTGACTGGAAGGAAAGTAGAACTCGACGAGGTTGTCGAACCTTCTCTCGAAATTGCGATTAGCGCGACCGGAAGAAGTTCACGTGGTGCTGCACCAATTAGAGAGGAAGCTAATGATGATGATCATGAAACTTGGTTGAAGTTGCTCTGAGCCTCGGAGGTCAACGAGAACTCGTACCACTCCATATTGGTATGATTCCGTTATGAGTGTCATGTTGGTGGACAACACCGATGACCCGAGACATATGAGGAAGCGATGATGAGCCAGATTCAATAAATGGCAAGAATCCATGAAATCCGAGATTGGATCCATGTATGAAAACCAAGTATGGACTTTGGTGGACTTACCGGATGGCGGAAGGCATCGAGAACAAATGGATTTTCAAGAAGAAAACAGATGCTGATGGTAATGTTACTGTCTATAAAGCTCGACTTGTCGCAAAAGGGTTTCGACAAATTCAAGGAGTTGACTACGATGAGACTTTCTCACCAGTAGCGAAGCTAAAGTCTGTAAGGATTATGTTAGCAATCGCTGCATATTACGATTATGAGATATGGAAGATGGATGTCAAAGCAGCATTCCTCAATGGAGATATTGATGAAGAGTTGTATATGATGCAACCCAAAGGTTTTGTCGATCCTAAAGATGCTAACAAGGTATGCAAACTTCAAAGGTCCATCTATGGATTGAAGCAAGCATCCCGAAGTTGGAATCGACGTTTTGATAAGGTAATCAAAAGTTTTGGTTTTATACAAACTTATGGAGAAGCTTGTATTTACAAGAAAGTGAGTGGGAGCTCTGTAGCATTCTTAATACTATATGTGGATGACATATTGTTGATTGGGAATGATGTAGACCTTCTTAATAGTGTCAAGGAATATTTGAATAATAGTTTTTCAATGAAGGATCTTGGCGAAGAAGCTTACATATTAGGCATAAAGATTTATAGAGATAGATCAAAACGCCAAATATCATTGTCACAGAGTACATATTTGGACAAAGTTCTAAAGAGGTTTGGAATGGAAGAAAGCAAGAAAGGGTTCTTGCCCATGTTGCTCAATCGACCTTGAGTAAAACTCAAAGTCCGACATCGGCGGAAGATAGAGAAAGGATGAGTAAGACTCCCTATGCCTCGACCATAGGATCTCTAATGTATGCCATGCTATGTACTAGACCCGACATTGCATATGTTGTTAGTTTAACTAGCAGATATCAAAGTGATCCGAGTGGATCATTGGACGTGATCAAAAACATCCTTAAGTACTTGAGAAGAACTAAGGATATGGTTCTTTCTTATGGAGGTGATGAACAGCTCGTTGTTAATGGTTACACCGATGCTAGTTGGAACACCGATCCGGATGATTCTAAATCACAATCCGGATCGTATTTATTTTGAATGGTGCAGCGATTAGCTGGAGGAGTGCAAAGCAAAGCGTTGTGGCGAGATCTTCAACTGAATCGGAATACATGGTGCTTGAGGCTTCACAAGAAGCGATATGGATGAAAGAGTTCATTACAGAGCTGGGTGTGGTTCCTAGTGCGCTGGACCCAATGTCTATCTACTGTGATAACATGGGCGCCATAGCCAATGCGCAAGAACCAAGGTCACACAAGAAGCTGAAGCATATCAAGCTGCGTTTTTACGCTATTCGAGAACATATCCAGGATGGGGATATAAAGATTTGCAAAGTACACACATATCTGAATGTGGCGGATCCGTTGACTAAACGTCTCACGAGGGCAAAACATGACCAACACCAAACTGCCGTGGGTGTTCGGTATATTACCATGTAATCTAGATTAGATGACTCTAGTGCAAGTGGGAGACTGTTGGAGATATGCCCTAGAGGCAATAATAAATGTAGTTATTATTATATCTTTGTGTTTATGATAAATGTTTACATTCATGCTATAATAGTATTAACAAGGAAACATTAATACTTGTGTGATTTGTAAACTTAATTTGAAGTCCCTAGTATAGCCTCTATACTTCACTAGCTTGTTGGTTGATTAAATGATTGTGGTTTTCCTATCATGAACATTGAGATGTTATCAACAACAATATCATATCGTTAGGAGAATGATATGGTGGACATACTCCTATTGATAAGCGTAGCATAAAGATCAAGTCATTTCAATAGTTCAATTGCTATATGCTTTCTGATACATAGTAACCTAATTACTTCGACCATGAGATCATGCATATCACCTTTACCGGATGGATGCTTTGATGACATCAAACACCACACCGTAACTAGGTGGCTATAAAGGTGGCATTGAGTGTTTGGAAAGTATTGGTTGAAACACATGGATCAAGAGTGGGATTTGTCCATCCATATGACGGATAGATATACTCTGGGCCCTCTCGGTGGAATGTCATCCAATTATCTTGCAAGCATGTGACTGGGTCACAAGGGATCACATATCACGGAGCGAAAAGAGTACTTATCGGTAACGAGGTTGAACTAGGTATGCGAGATACCGAGCGATCATAACCTCGGATAAGTAAACTATCGTGAGACAAAGGGAAATTGGTATCGTATGTAAGTGGTTCATTCGATCAAAAGTAATCGTAGAAATATGTGGGAGCCATATGAATTTCAGATTCCTCTATTGGTTATTGTTCGGAGAAGTGTCTCGATCATGTCGCATAATTCACGAACCGTGGGAGACACACTTAAGGATTCGACGTTGTTTGAGTAGTTATGGTATTATAAGAAAGAGACCGAATGTTGTTGAGTCTCGGATGGGATCTGGGATATCACGAGGTGATCCGGAATGGTCCGGAGAATAAGATTCATATAAGGAAAGTTCCGTTTGAGTTCGGGAATGATTAGGTGTTTTCATCGAATGTTCTAGAAGGTTCGGATTGTCCGGCACTCTAGGGGGAGGTACATGAATGTGTCATTGAATGATTGCATCATGTACTAAGTGTTCTTGCTGTTCCAAAACATGAAAGTCAAATTGCCGGTTTGAAAGTCAAGCGGCTAAAAGCAGAACTGTGGAAAAGCGAAACTGGGAAGCAGGCTGGGGAAACAAGCAAGAGGAGTTTGAAAGCAACTTGGAGGAGGAGTTCCTCTCCTCCAAGCCGGCCAGCCCTAGGCCGAGTTGGGGAGGACTCCTCCTCCCTGGCGCCTAGCCCTCCACCCATAAAAGGAGGCAGGCTCCTCCTTGAGACACACAAGTTTCTACCTCTAATCTCAGGTTTAGAGACGTTTGGTTTAGAGCTTCTAATTGCTTTAGCCTGCGGTTTATAGCCTTCTAATTGGTGTGTCTAATATCTAGACCACTAATAGCCCTCTCTCATAATCCACCATACTCGCTCCGGCTTAAGGCGAAGCCCTGCGGGATTTCCCCTCTACTTCCGGTACCACGCCGTTGTGCTGCCGGAATCGCGAGGAGAGTGCTACAACCTCATTTTCTTTGGAACAAGGGAGAGGAAGGTCTTAATCTCGAACGTGTGACCGATGCGGAAGCGCTAAGGAGCAGCGGCCGGAAGGATCGTCCACGATCTTGAGATCGGAAAAATCGACTACATCACCCACGAGAATCCGCTCTCGTTAAACACTTTGGAATCTTCGAGGGTAAGTTATTCCATCGACTCGTTGCTACAATCTAGTAGATAGATCTTGGCTTGTTTGTTTGTATGCGATAGAAAATTTTTGTTTTCCATGCTACGAACCCCTACAATTTATCGGGGCGAGGACGCGGAGAAAACCACATGTCCGGTGTGCGGCGTGAGTCGATACAAGAAAGGGAAGAAAGCACCTCGAAAAGTGGTATGGTACTTTCCTATCACTCCTCGTCTGTAGCGCTATTTCGCGGACCCTAAGGAAGCGAAGCTCATGCGATGGCATGCGGAAAGGAAGAAGCCAGGAGATGATGATGACCCCGAAAAGGATGAGCTGCTGACGCACCCTTGGATGCTAGCGATGGAAAGCATTGGACCTCGAATTCCCGAATTCGGTGGAGATTCGAGGAACATCGGGCTTGGTGCGAGCCGATGAACTCAATCCGTTCAGTAGCCAGAGCAGCACGCACAGCACTTGGCCCGTGTTTGTATGGATGTACAACCTCCCTCCATGGTTGTGCATGAAGAAGAAGTACATACAAATGATATGCTAATTCAAGGGCCGAAACAACCTGGTACCGACATCAATCTGTATCTCGGGCTATTGAAGGAGGAGCTAGCCACATTATGGGAATCTGGAGCCAATACTTACGACACTGTCGCACAAGATTATTTCACTATGAGAGCCGCGTTGGTCACTACGGTGCAAGACTATCCAGGTTGCGAGTATATCTCGGGGCAGGTTATCCAAGGATTCTGCGCATGCATTAGGTGCATGGATAACACAAGCTATCTCCAACTAGAGAAAGATCGGGGTCATCGAAAACCGTGTTCATGGCGCACCGAGGTGGCTCGGCAGAATGATCCATGGAGAAAAGCGTGCAGACCTGTTCGATGGCAAATCGAGACCGAGGAATCCCGAGCGTAGGAGCGAAGAAGTGGAAGAGTTCTTGAAAAGCGGAAAGATTGTCCTAAGCACGGAAAGAAGCGAAAGAGGCAGCAACAAGACAAGCCGATGAAGGTATGGAAAACAAGGTCTTTTAAGGAGTTGCCATCTTGGAAGTTTCTCCGACGCCTCATAGCCTCGACATCATGCATATCACGAAAAACGTGTGAGAGTGCAGTCGCCACCATAATCAACATGCCGTTAGGGCGAAAGATGGTCCGAAAGCAAGGCACGACTGATATGCTTGGGTATCCGGAAGGAGCTTCACGGAGGACGCACTACTCGATGATCGGAAGATGACGATGATCATGAGTCGGAGGCGACACAAGGTCGTCGGAAGGGTAAAAGTTCAAGAAGACGAATATTACGCCCTCCTTCTTGCTTCACTCTAAGCGGATGAGATCAAACAGTTTTCAAGTGCCTTCTAGGAGTCAAATTTCCTTACGGACGCGGGCAAGATAAGCGAGATACCTAGGCGAGGCGAGAGGTTCGATGGCATGAAGTCTCACGGTATGTCGTGCTAATGACGCAGTACTTCCGGTCGCACTAAGAGGATAATGGACGAAACGCGTGAAAGCGTTATTTGGCCTATGCAAGTTTTTGACGTCATCTCTAGGAAGTCGATTGGCTTGAATCAGCTCGAAGGCTACGGAGGAGATCGTGGTGATACTATGTGAGCTTGAGGTCTACTTCCCATCCGCATTCTTGACATTATGGTGCATCTGCTGGTCCATGTCGTGGAGGACATCGTACAACTTGGGCGATGTTCCTCCGCGGCATGATGGCGTTCGAAAGGATGAACGGACACATCAAAGGATACGTTCGCAGGTCCCGTCGGATGGAAGCATAGCCAAGGGCTTTACGGCGAAGAGTGCATCTCTTTCGCACGAATTATCTAGACATCGAGAACCATCGGTCTTCCGTCAGCGACACCTTGGCAAGCTCGACGGATCTGGTCACCGAGAGGTCGTCGCATCGCATGCGGAACTTGATTTTCGACGCAGACTTTGATCGAGCAAACCTCGTCGCGCTTCAGCATTTAGAACTGGTCGATCCTTGGGTGCGAAGCACAAAAGGTTAATCGAGAAGAATGCGATGGCCGGGGCATACAGAGGGCGAGGAGAAATAATCAAAGAGCACAACTCAGATTTCACGCGTTGGTTTAGGCAGACGCTCCTTGATAATCCCAGCTCGCATTCTTCCGACACGGAAAAGATCATATTCACCTTGTCGCGAGGACCGATGCAAAACCTGGTGACCTATCGGCGTATGATATCAACGGCTACACATTCTACGGAGGAAAAGGACAACAAGTGTGATTATCGAACTCGAGCGTAACGTCGAATTCTACACCGATGACAACGTGAAGGAAAGATTCTACGGAAGAATCGAGGAGATCGGGAGCTCGACTCTGTGGAGAAAAGGTGCCGATGTTTCGTTTGGATGGGCAAAGAGCGTCGAAGAGAAGACCGGTATTTCACAACCATGGTTATACCGAAGCAGCCAAGTCCAAGGCGCGGTGCAAAGCGTGGCCGCGAAAAATGAACGTGGTCTTGGCTACCAAAGTGGACCAATGTTTTTCATTACCGACCGACAAAGCCTAGCCGTGTTGTCGTGAGGAGAGGAAAAGAAACATCATCGGAATGGATGGAGTCGCCAACGAGCAAGACTTGACCAATCTGGCGATCAAAGATTGAAGATGACGGCGACTACGATGCGACAACATACATCACAAGAAGAAAAGGACAACCCTACCAAAAAAGGTAGCCCGTTCGTAAGAAGAAACATTAAAGTCTTGGGGCTAAATTATTCAACCGCGACAAAGAAGGGAAAAAGATTGTAAAATGCTAGCTCAAAAATATTGTAAAAGCAGCGTGGTCGAAAAAGATTGTAATATTCATGGACAAATTATTATGAAATTTAGTTATACTTTGAATCATATTTGTAACACTTTTATGACATATATTATCACTTTTGGGCATTTTGGAATATTTAAAAGTATTTTAAAAACAAAACAAAACTTGTATGGCATATATCACCACTTTTGGCATTTTTGGAACATTTAAAAGTATTTTAAAATAAAAATAAAAGTGGGGCACCAGATTCAACCTGGGTGCTCATAGTTTAGAATAGAGTAGTGGGCGTAACCGGTGGGATAGACAAGAGTTCTTGCTAGAAGGCGTTGGACTCTTGTTATAGAGTGGTTAGATCCCAGATAGGCGTGGCGCACTAGCCCGAGTGCGCTCTGGACATCCGTAGCGCACTCTAGCATAGTGCGCACGCCTATCGGGTTTATCCACGTCATCGATCTCTCTCACACTCGCTCATCCCCATCTCCCTCACACTCGCTCATCCCCATCCCAGCCCGATCGATCCCCTCCGCCACCGCCTCCAGCCGATCCGTGGAGGCGCCTGGCTTCTTGCCGATCCGTGGAGGAGGAGGCCGCGCCACTCGTGGAGGAGGAAGCCCGCGCCGCTCGAGGAGGAGGCCCGCGTCTGCCGATCCGTGGAGGTCACCGCTGCTCGAGGAGGAGGAGGCCGCCGCCGATCGATCCCCTCCGCCGCCGCCTCGCCCGCGCGCTCGTCATCGTCCTCGTCTTAGAGGTGAGCCTTCTCCCCTCTCTCCCTCTCTCCCTCTCTCCCCTCTCCACTTCTCTCCCTATCTCCACGGGTTAGGGTTCAGAGTATATTACTGATAGCACAAATTCTAATAAGTGGATCAAGCAAGATCCCTCTCCACTTCTCTCCCTATCTTCCAACAGAATTCTAGTGGATCAAGCACATAGTACTGTATTCTGCAGCAAATAGCCAAATTACCTTCTGTTTTCTTTGCAGTAGCACTCTGCTAGAAATCTCTCCCTCATCTCTGTGTTGTTCATGGTCTCCAGCAGTAGCAAGATCCTTCTGTTTACAGTAGCAAGATCCTTCTGTTTACTATGAAGAAACTTCCCAGGCTTTCATCTAAAAAATGAACTAGGACAGTTAGGGTGAAGTAGAAGATGCATGTTTGAAACTATTTACTACTGCCACAGGATTTACATCAAGTATATTTTGTATAATTGGTTCATTGTGTTAGCTAGTCAAGTAGTAGATGGTAGTTGGTAATCATACCGACATGGTTAGTTGCAAATAGGCATGAAAACAGTAGACGTAATTACACAAGGTTTGTGTGTAGAGGATTATTAAGTGTGCTAGTCCAAGAAGGGATCTTAGGGGGCTTTGGTTCTATTTACGCTACCTAGGCGTCTGGTGTGGATTCCCACACCTTGAGTAGCAACTATAAGAGGACAATGCAAAGTGAAGTCAATGCGTGAGTTAGAGGCTGCATAGTTCAATCCACTTTCAAAGTTTGAGCCATCTAGTTGAGTTTAGCACTTCACACCAATGCACAAATCCAATTTTGAGTTCGAGCCATTCAATGGTGTGGTAACGATTGATTGATATTATGGAAGTGAAATATCCTGATCCTTGATGTATCGGCATATATCATGGGTTTAGGCATGTCTATGGCCTGCTTTTCTTTATTGAATTGAAGACTGTGGAACTTGATGACAAAGGGTAGGTTCTTGTGCTTTGTTATACATCTGGGGATCTTCGTATATTTTGATTAATATTGGGCTTATATTTTTAGCTATGGTCTTGGGCAACCGCCGTGACTAGGCAAAGCTGTGTAGACTTACTTCACCTCAGTTGTACATTCATATGCACCACAGAGATGTCAAGGCTATGCTCATATGTGTTGTTTCCCTCAATAATTCCAATGAAGCTTCTTAAAGCCTTCCTGCATCATGAAGGAATTAAGATAAACAACCAAAGAACAAAAAACACTTCTGAAGTCTGAACAGTAGATGCATATTATCATAGGTTTGAGATTTTGGTTGATTGTGTTGATGCACAAAAGTTATTGTAGCACAGATTGTGGGCATCCATTGTGGTTAGAACAATGACATTGATTAATTGGAATCATACAATAAGTGGCATGCTTATGTAAGATCATTCTCATTTTTACCTTTACTTATTCACAAGATTTATTTTAATTGGGTTGTCATTGTTGCTTAAAGAGATAGCTTCTGTCATATGGCTATGCTTAAATTGATAACAAAAGTTTATATGGTTGTGCTTTGTCTTTGGGACCTGGATGGATGTGGTTGTGAAATGGTTTGGAAGGAAAAATAGAGTAGTGTTGGTTTTGCTACTATCTGTGCTAGGACAATAGCACCTTGAAATTGTGCTTGTGCTTGTATATGAAGCACTTTATTATGTGTGTATGCAGGTTCTTGTATGAAATGAGTCCCGATTTTTGCCGGAATGTTGATTAACTTCCGTTTTGGCGAAATCGGGCACTCTAGTTTAAGAAAATTAGCAAAGGTCATGCGGATTTTTCCGCATTTAACCAATTATTTGTTTTTATTAGTGCAAAGATGTGTGACAACGAGGCTAGATGTTCTAAGCGCATCGGCGAAGGAGAACTCAGACCTCCGAATAAACAATTGACATTCGGGAGGCCCAGCGTCTAGAAGACGATGAAGAATACCATCCTTCGGAGAGCGAGGATGATGAGATGGAAGACGCGGAGGAAGAAGCCGAAGGAACGGCGGACGATGAAACCACTGATGGCGGCGAGGGCATAGGGAGTGGTAGCAACCCTCCTAAGAAGAAGAAGAAATTACCGAAGGACCGGCGCCCGAACACGGTCGGCACGGTCAGGGAGGAAATTACCGAAGTGAGCCCATCAGGGGTTCCTTTGGAGCCCGCCCTTGTCGTCAAAGGGTACGGTGGGCAAGTGGCGGCGATCACCCGGACAACCATCTCGATCAACACCGAGAATCTCCGGCATAAACATAATGGCCACTTGCGCACACTCCTCTTCGAGAAGCTGCACGCCAGATACAAGTTCCCCGCTAAGTATCAGAACACAAATTATCATGGGAACGAAGTAAACAAATCCGCCCTCACAAAGATGAGCACCGCCCTGGCCAGCTGGAGAACCCGGATAAAGAAGAATATCTATAAAGAAGGCAAAAGTCTCGAGGAGATCCAGAAGATTGACCCGCAGATCACCGAAGATCAGTTCCGGGAGTTCAAGGAGAGGTGTGAATCCGAAAGAGCCCTGGCCAATAGTAATCGGGGAAAGGTCTTTGCAGCGATGAATATAGGTCATCACCATCTCGGATCTGGTGGATCTGAGAACTGGAGGCCAAATGGAATAAGGAGGACGAAGAGTATAGATCCAAGGGGATAGAAAACCCCTTTGCTAAATTCGAACCCGGGCAGGTTCGAAACTTCATCACGGCCCGTTACCATGTGGACCCAAAAACCAAACAACTCAACGCGGATCCTGCGGTGAAGGAATTCGAGGAAATTGTGGTAAGTATAATCTAATTACCGCGGATCAACACGATTGCAATCTAATCGATGATCTAAATGATTCACTGTTACTTCTTTTGCGGAGGAGGAAATTGTTGCTAGTCATGGATCCTGTGGTTCCTCATCCCACGGGTCGACGGCCACCGGTGAGATAACCCTTTTAAGGCGATGAACGGGCCAAGAAAATAGAGCGATTCTGAAGAAGCCGTCGTCGGCTGGCCGTCTGGCCGACCTCGGGGTAAGAATTGGGTGGATCATTTTGGTCCACCGCCGAGGACGCATGTGGCGCCCGTCGGGAAGGAGCGAGGAGGAAAAGCAGAGGTTCAAGAACTTAAGGCACAAGTGGCGCGGATCCGCAGATCGTCCAAGACAACTGGCAATCACCCTTACGTCCTTCCTGCCTACCTTGGTGGAGTCAATAGCGAACTGGAGTGCGGGTGGTCGAGTAGGACCGTGCCGATTCAAGCATGGTCGTGACCACTCGAACAACGCGGCCAGACGAATCAGGCGAACTACGTGTTCGTGACTCCGCCCTTCACCGCTGGCGCCGCAAGTGTTGGTGACTCCCACCGCCATCACGCGGCACGAGTACATGTTGGTGCCCCCACCATCGTCAGCGGCACGGAGCTCAAGCACCCGTCGGTAGGGAGAATACACGGCGGCCAGCACCGCGCCATCAAGCAGCCCTTCCGTCTCTTGCGCCCGTCACCGTGTCACGGTGCGTCGACGATAGCCGATCTCGACGCCATCACGGTAAACAAATTGCTTTAATTACCGCCTTTCATGCCATCTATAGATTACTTTTGGGGCAGCTCGCTCTGACGACGCCTTACATGTTTTCTACAGACGGATGTTCCTTGCACTCTCTTATGCTACGTGAACAACGAGTGAGGATGTTGCCAAAGGTACTATCGTTCAACCCTTGCGGCGCGTTCCACTCAAAACCGATGCGGATAGCGTGCAGGGTTAAAATTAGTCGGTGCTAAGGGCTGACGACTGGAACCTCCCATTCAACCCCGAGGCGGATGAAGAAGGGTCGTACGTCCTCGGTTGCTTCGGCTTGTTCTTGCTATGGCCAAAGAGCATGATCCGTTTGGGGCGGGGCCATCACGCCACGCATAACAACACCGCTGTCGTGCGGCGACAAGCGGTGGCAAACCTACCGCCCTCGCCGTCACCTCCACGCGGTGGGTCGGATGATCATGTTGATGATATGCACATGGCGCAGGATCCGGCCGAGGACGACGAAGACTGGAATGATCACTTCTTCAGCACTCAGTTTGGCAACGAAGAAGACCTAGTTGGTGGCCCCACAGAGAAAGCCACTATCACCAAGCGTCTTTTTGGTTCTCAGGAGACGCCTCCAGCTTGCGCCTTTACAGAGCCAGCTGATACAACCAACCGGCACTTTATTCTAAGCCCTGACACACTACATAGGGCGGCCGGTGCTCAGATTGCAGTGCCTGCCCGCTCTCCAAAAGGAAAAAAGGGCAGGAAAAGAAAATCTAGCAGCTCGAGCCAGCCGGTGGCGTCAACAACTGCGAATCCGATCAGGTTTCGGGACGGGCCACCAAGACCCGAGGGTATTATGTGGAGGATTCATGTGGCGGGTGAGCCCATGCTACCTAAGAATTTGCGGAAGCTTCGCCGATTCGGAAGCAGAGTGTGCATGACGGCGTCTTGACGATAGAGACGCCTTCTATCGGAGAAAGATCCCTACCCGGTATTCGTGGTTAAGGTGCCACCAGGCTTGGGCTTCGTCGACACTACCCCATGGATCTGTTCTTCCTGCGGTTCGAGGACATATTCAATATGTTCCACCTATACCGCTGCACTATACCATGGTCCGTCTTTTCTCTCGGCCGCCACAGATCATTAGAGAGAACACACGGCATCGCTATAGTGGAACCCTACTACATGCGTGGTGCTGCTGGGTTCCCCATGAACGACGTATCGTGGCCTCGTACCTAAAAAGAATCCTCGTGGCGAACAAGACAAAGGAATACATTCTCGTTCCTTACTTTCCCGAGTAAGTCGTTATTCACCGCCACCGTCGATTGGCTTTATTAGATCATCATCATTCTTTTTCAACACATTCCATTTGAATTTTTTTGAGAGATGAACCTTTGCGCTCATCTCCTTATCGCCAAGCATTCCCACGCCACGTATTTCGACTCGGGAGTCTAGAAAAGAAGAAAAACTATGACAAGATCAAGGAAGTTACGGATGATGCTCTCACGGCTTTGCCTCGACGGAAGGCACCAGCTTACGTGCGTAAGAAGGTCAAGTTCGGCGAGCACGTCTTCAACCACGTACGAGTTCCCTGCGTGAAGCACCGGAAAACAGTAAGAAGGAAGACTACTACGCACTCCATCACATGAGGGCGTTCCTACTTGACCAGCAGAATTCTACGCTGCTAGATCATCTCAAACAGTGGGCCGAAGCAAAGGCCAAGATCAATGATTCGGATATTAGACAAGAGATGTATCGCATCCAGCAGCAGTTTGGGGCAATCATCTTTCGTGATATCATGACTTCGGGGGGGGATCTTCTACGGAGGAAATATCCCGAATAACCGTGACATAGAAGATCGCCTAGAGATGTTGGGTGACTATAGGAAGTTCATGACGAGACAGGGCGTCCTCCCGTTCCCTAAGCCGAGCCAGAAGGCTTGATGTTGGCCTAGTTGTAGTTGCAAACTATAGATGACCTTTGTGTGTGTGTGTGGACGACAAGTGTACTTATCTTATTAGGTTTATGAATCACCGCTTACTTATTTTTCTTCTTATTATTATATATCAATAAATGCTTGGTTTTTTTGCTTACTCTTTGGTTTTTTTGCTTACTCTTTGGTTCTCGGACGACAAGTGTGAGTTATTTTTGTCTTTTTCGAGAATATGCCGATGATTGAAATGTCGTGGCACAATATATATGTGAATGTGCTATGATGGGATTGTTAGCCTTGTGATATGCACAAGTCCGGTGTGCATCCTACTTGGCTAACAGATCCGTCATAGCATATTCCCGTGTCCAACGACCTAGCTAGTTATATATGAGGCATTCTTTTCGAGTTATTTTGTCTTTTTTAGAATATGCCGATGATTGAAATGTCATGGCACAATATATATGTGAATGTGCTATGGGGATTATTAGCCTTGTGATATGCACAAGTCCGGGAATTGTGCATCCTACTTGGCTAACAGTCCCGTCATAGCATATTCTGTCCAACGACCTAGCTAGTTATATATGAGGCATTCTTTTCGAGTTATTTTTGTCTTTTTGAGAATATGCCAATGATTGAAATGTCGTGGCACAATATATATGTGAATGTGCTATGACGGGATTGTTAGCCTTGTGATATGCACAAGTCCGGGGTGTGCATCCTTCTTGGCTAACAGTCCGTCATAAGCATATTCCCGTGTCCAACAACCTAGTTATATATGAGGCATGCTTTTGAGTTATTTTGTCTTTTTCGAGAATATGCCGATGATTGAAATGTCGTGGCACAATATATATGTGAATGTGCTATGACGGGATTGTTAGCCTTGTGATATGCACAAGTCCGAATTGTGCATCCTACTTGGCTAACAGTCCGTCATAAGCATATTCCTGTGTCCAACAACCTAGTTATATATGAGGCATGCTTTTGAGTTTGCTCTTTTGATTTAAGAGTACTTTCTATAAGTGTATCTTCATATGCGACTTTAATTATACATGTTTTTCAATCACCGATTAGTTATTATTGTCAACTTGTAGATGACGTGGTACGTCGTGTACAAGGCGGAGTTCCCGAGTCTCGATGATTGGGAAGACTGCGGAGACAGTGCACCGTTTCAGCGGTAATAGCTACAAAGGGTACAACACTATGGCGGAGGCGGAAGCTAGATACACGCCTATCTAGCGGTAGTTAGGACAAGGAACCGGATGAAGACCTACAACTTCGGTGATCATGGGCGGTGATGCTTATCTTCTTTGGTTATTTATCCCGTTTGTGTCTAGCTAGCTAGTTTAGATGTCTAAGCGAGCTTCCGTGCTCTAACTTGTTCGATCGACACATGTATTCGCATGTCACCAACTACTACTTTGTAACATGATCAAAACAATGTAACTTAGACTATGTATTCATGTATGAGACTTATCTATATGTATTTGTTTCAATCTTGTTTTTCATATTGAGTATTTATATATATAATTGTATATCTTGTATCTGTGTGTATATCTGCTGTAATATTGTATATAATCTGTATTGCATATAATATGGCTTGGAAATTAAAAAAAACAAAAATACATCATGGCGCACATGGTCTACCTTCTGGCGCACTACACCTAAAGCGCACCATGGATGTTTAGTGGCGCACTGGGTAGTGCGCCACGGAAGATCAAGGGTAGCGCACCATGCCAAACTTCACGTGGCGCACTAGGGTGCGCTCGCCTATCTCTACCTGGCAAGTGGCGCACTAGGCAGTGCGCCACGACTGAGAGATAGCCGTAGCGCAAGGCCCGTGGCGCACTGCAGGTGCGCCACAGATGATGGTTTCAGGTGCGCCACTAAAGGCCGTTTTCCAAGTAGTGCAAGTTTTTATCAAAGTCTCTTGAGCTCCTTGGTACCCCCAAGTGCATCAAGCCTTTTGTTGTCAATTAAAAGTTTTTCTTTTCGAAATTGGAATGTCGAGATTTCCCATAGCTTCAAGCTTTAGTTGCTTAGTATTGTCCATAATCGGGTACACGGCTAAGTACTTAGATTTTTATTATCTTCTGCAGAAGCTGTTCACTTTACCCACATATCACACTCTCATCTTGTTGCCACCAGTAGCCACTGGATTGGTACTCACCAAGATGGAGTACTGGCAGATTGAGAATGTGACGAAGTCTTTCCAGAGGGTCCTCCCATACACCATTGCTAGCTTGTCTTCAGTACCCATGTAGGATTCCAGGTCCTCATTTTCAGTAACCTGAAGACAATGCATGGGTCTTCCCAATGTAGTTGACTAAGCCATAGCCATAAATAGCATGTGGTTGCACACGAAAGCCACAATTGGAGAAACATGTTCAATCTCTAAGTTTCCTGGGTGGTTTTCCTTTGGAGCACAACACAAAGAGATTGCCATAGACATGGTTCCTTTTGTTGCCACCTTCTCCAAAACTCAAAGTATCCTTGTCCACCCAGGTGGTTCATTGAGTCCTTGTTTTATTATATAAAACATAAGTCTTTTCTCAATCTCATAAAATCTCAACATTTATCTCTTTTCAAAATATAGCATGGACAATCATGTAACAACTACATTGTTTTCACTAAGGAATGTATAGGGCATCCTATTAGGATTTAGCATAGCATAAGTATAGAAATTCTTTACATGCATGTTTTCAAAATCCACTAAGTATAATGAAAATAGTAGGATTTTAGATGATAGTGTCACTTTCCTTTCTTTTGGTAGGGAATGTTGGTTCACTCCTTGATCTTGCTAGTCTCACACTTTTCTAACTTCACTACAATCAATCAAGAAAACACAATATCAACTAGCATTCCAAACCAATAATCAATCAAACATTCACACACATAAAACAATGGGATCTAAGTCATGCATGTAAGCATGCAAGAGATATTTTTATTTGCAAAGATGGTTTCCTCTAGGCTCTAAATTTTGTAAGGCTCAAGGTGGTCACTTCCTAAAGTGTCATAGTCATTTGCAAAAGGGTTTGTCCATAAACCATTTTTAAATCCATTCATCATTTTATGTGGTGGAAAAATATTTTAAACAAAGCATCAACATTATGTTGTTCACCAAATAAGTTGTTGTTTCTCAAAACTTGGTGTTTAGGGTCAGTAGGTTTGATTCAAATAATTTTCCCAAAGTTTTTACTCCAAAAACATTTTCATAACAAAACCAATATTTTTATTTGGCTAGAAATGGGCTAAATCAATTAATCCATCCTAAATTTCACCAAATTCATTTTTTTAAATCCATGGGTTGGTTCCTAGGGTCAGTAAGTTCACCACAAACTAATTTGCCAAGATTTCAACCTCAAAAATCTTTTTGAACAATTTTTCTAATCTAAACAAGCATACAAATGTTTCTGAAAAAACAAACAATCTACCAGAGGCTTTTTACTAAAAAAATGCATGGTTGGCTAGGGCTTGTTCCACTGGTTCCAATGATATCAAGTTTGTAATTTTTGGACGTGTGGATCAAAAGTTACAAGGGTTTCAAATTTGCATCTAAATCTGTTTTGCAAATTCTGTTTTAAACAAAGTTTGGCCACGCGTCGCGATGTCATTGGCTGGTATCGCTTCGGTCGGATCATGCTCTGCAGTGCGTTGGATCTAAACAGATCGCACGGCTCTGGTCGCGTACCCCTTCAGCGTTTAAGTGATCTATCTCGTTCGTCCGATCTAGATCCTACGGTCCGCAGCAACTCAACCAAGAACTGGCGGCGCTGCGCGGCGGCAGACGGTGGCGATGGTCAGGTGATGGGCTAGCGGCGGTTCTAGGAAGCAAAGAACGAAGTGGGGATGCTCACCGTGATCGCAAGGACGTGGCGATGCTCGAGGTGTGGTCGGTTGGTCGAGGGGTGCACCGGCGTGGAAGTAATCGCTCGCCGGAGTGGGGAACGGCGTCGGGCGGCTCTGGTCGTGGTCGGAGGCGACGCTGCAGATCGCCCTAAGGCAAGACAAGAGCATGGTCAGATGAAGAAGGATGTGGCAAGTGTGGGAGCGTGAACGAGACGGCGTGGGGCAGTCTGTGCTTACCAGGGGACTTCGCCGGAGTAAGGCGCAGACGCGGCGTTGCTCAGTTGAAGATAGAGCCGTTACAGGCGCCAGTGAATGGGAGGAATGGGAAGAAGCGTGCAGGGGGGGAATGTTCCCGTGTGCTTGGAAAGGCAAGGGGTGGCGAGGCTCGGCCGGAATTGGCTGGGGACGGTGGTCGGAGCAGTGAGAGTGCGAGCTCGATTTGCAGCAGCCTAGGGGCAGAGAGAGGGAGGCGCGTGAGGGAAAATGGAGAAGGGGAATGGGCGCTTAAGTGAGCGAGGTTACCGTGTGAAATCAACGCTGCAATTAAGTGAATTTACTCGGGGATTTATTGGCAGAGAACGACAGCGAGGTCTAGGGAAGAACAGGTCGTGGGTGGAGAAGATGACCACGTGGCTGTGGGGTCCACTGGCAGCGAGAGAGAAGGAAAGAAAACGAGGTCCACCATTCAGTTGCTCTTAGGGTGTGTGTCCAGGTGCGAAACGTTTTCTTCGGGAGAGGGAAGCTGGGCTGGTGCTGGGCTTAGTGGGCTTGCCGACTGGGCTGCTGTCCACTTCTATTTTTTTCTTTCCTGATTGTTTTTTCCTTTTTCTGATTCTATTTTCTGTTTTGAAATTCAAACAACAAATCAACATTCAAATCAATTCAAACATTCACCAAACATTGTAATTGAATTTTGTTATGTTTAACAACATAATCCAATTCCCAAAATAAATAATATTTTTATTTTAGGGTCCATTATTAATTAAATAAATAGACCTTGTTTAATAAATCAAAATAGAATTTGTTTTATTTAAAATCTCCATTTGAAAACTAATTATTTCCAAAACCAAATCAGTAGGTTTTATTTGAGAATATAAGATATTTGGAAAACTTGTTTAAAACCAATAAATAAGTTTTTGATGTTTTACTTAAAATAGTAAAACCTTTTATTTTTAATAAACTTGGATATTAAATCCTTATTATTTTATTTGAGTAAACCTTTACTATTTTTATCAAATAGAAATGTTTTATTTCAAAGGCTTGGCCAAAGTTTTAATTTTGGCTATTAAAATAATCCTTATTTGAATTTCTTCCTTTTCATTTTAAAATCAAATCTTTTATTAAAAGATTCAAAATAGTAATTCCAAATATTTTATTTTTCCTTTATTAAATGTTTATCTTTTTAAATCCCTTTAGGATTTTATTTGTTCAAAATAAGTTTGAAGGTTCCCATTTGAATTCAAAAAGTTTCTTCTCACCCTGAAAATCAACAAAGTTTTATTTTATTCAATATTTTTCACATAACAAGATTTGGAAAATCTTGGGATGTGACAGGCTACCACCCTTAAAATAAATCTCGTCCCGAGATTTGGGAAGGCTAGGGTTACAAGTAGGCTCAAAACAACTAGGGTACTACCACCCTTAAAAATTTCAAACAAAATTACATATTGGCCTTCTTGGGATACTGGGGAAACTTCTCTGGGAAAACATCTGCTCAGGGTCCTTTGTTTCCACACTTGACTCATGGGCCAAGGTTGAGATCCTTCATAGGTTTGTTTAACTTGTTCTTCATCTTTTCTGGACAATTGCTTGCATAATGTCCTGGGTTTTTGCAATGGAAACATTTGATATCTTTGAGTTCTTTACGTGTCTCTTGTGGACAAGTTGCTACATAATGGCCTAGCTCTTTGCAGTTGTTGCACATCACTTGGCCAATCTCCTTATTCTTCTGGTTCTCTGGGCATTCATTGGAATAGTGTCCCATTTCTTTACATTTATGACATTGCACATGGCTTTTGTCCTTCTTTTTCTTTTTGGGTTTCTCCAAAGCTAGGAGTGCATCCAGTTCATGTTGTTCATATGTTATCTGGTAGGTAGGAATGTCTACATGTTTCCTGGGCCTTCTATTGCTCTTTGGAAAATTTTTCTTTGGTCCTTTGAATTGGGTTGTTTTGCATGGAGGTATAAGTGGACCTTTTCCTTTGTCATCAACCTTCTTGGTAGACTTGGATCCTTCTGGATGGTTTGCAATCATTTGTTGCACTCCACCTTGTTTCCTTTGTTCAACAATGGAATATATGGGGCACTGGATAGGAACATATTTCCTTCACATAGGTAGCAAGTAGCTTGAGAGGTGGGACATTGACCAACAAGATGTTTCTCTTCACAGTTGGGGCATTGATCTCCATGCTCCTTGGAAGTATGATCCTTGTCTCCACAAATAATGCAAGCTGGGGCTCCATCTAGAATAACATTTCTGTCATCCTTGTTGTCACAAACTCTTTTGGAATAGTTGTTTTCCATGTTGATCATTTGATCAGTCACCTTAAGCATCAATTGGGCTTGAGTTTCCAAAAATCCTTGAAGTGTTGGATCTTCCCCACTGGAGTTGGCTATGAATTGAGCTGTCATTTGGTTCAACTGGTGTTGGGTTGCTATGAGCTCTTTCATGATGTCCTCTTGGTTGGTGTTGGTGTCATCAACCTTGATGTTGGAGTCTCCTGGAGTAGTCATCTGTTTTGGGTTGAATGGAGATTAGAATAGACAAAAATATTCTAAGGAAATAGTTCTAATTACACACATTACATTTCACACAAGCAAGGTACAATCAATCACAAACAACTTTTCACTCAAACAAAAAAGTTCAAGCACATACTTAGACAACAAAACATTTTTGTTACACCACATAAGTTGGTGGGTTTGACTTAACTAAAATATGGTGGTCCATCTATATGGTTCACTTGTGATCTTTCCATCCTTCTTTGGTTGTTTCATTTGCATGAGATCATGGTTTCCTTAGGAAAAATTCTTGGTCACAAAATTTCAAGTGATGTGGGCTCCTTCTAACTTTTGCATCCCCTTAGTATCTAAATTTTGAGCAAGATTTACTTGTCTCACTTGTAATCCTTAGTGGTAACCAAGTTGGAAGTCCTTGCTGAATATGATGAAGATGTTGAAGTCATTGAAGATGTTGAAGTCATTAGAGTTGAAGAAGTCCTTTGCACATGGTGTAGTCTTTGGCCATGGGTAGGTTTTTCCATCAAGTTGAAAATAGATGAGATGTAGAATCAAAATCAAAGTGGTTGAGGAAAGAGTTTACAAGTTTGTTTTGTAAATAAGTTTTTGGAACAAATACAACTCCTATTTTTCTAAGGGTTTTTGTCCAATCCTAGGGTTACAAATCCTACATGCAACACAATGCTCTGATACCGTCTGTAAGGGTCCCAACCTTTAAATAAGGTAGAGTCCCCTGTGTTTACAATGCTAGTCCCTAGATCAATAGCTAGCATCCACAGTTAAGATGTAATATCAGGAAACAAAGGTCATAATATAACTTTATAACCAGGAGTAACATAATTTTATTACATCTTACATAGCTCATTTGGCTATTACATTACATTGCAGCGGAATAACTATAAGCATGGGGTCCTTCATCTTCAAAGTGCCACAGGCAGACATGTTGGTTGTAGACTTTGTAATCCTAATCAATCAATCTTCACTAAAATCAATCAAACCTACAACATTACAAGTTACAGCCACAAGGGTCAATACATTTGAATTGTATTGGCAAGTTTCACTACTATGTTGAATATAAGTGGATCCTATCATTTCATGCATTTTTGGCTAAGTAGGGTTTTAAGGCTCATTTGCAGAAAGCAATACTTTATCCTATCTTTTCAAAATGGTTTTGTTCCTTTGTCAAATATTTTCTGAACTCCTTGGAATCCACCAAGTGTCTTTGTCAAAATCTCTTGAGATCCTTGGTACCCCCAAGTACTTCAAGTTTTTATCAAATCTCTTGAGCTCCTTGGTAACCCCAAGTGCTGCAAGTTTTTATCAAAGTCTCTTGAGCTCCTTGGTACCCCCAAGTGCATCAAGCCTTTTGTTGTCAATTAAAAGTTTTTCTTTTAGAAATTGGAATGTCGAGATTTCCCATAGCTTCAAGCTTTAGTTGCTCAGTATTGTCCATAACCGGGGACACGGCTAAGTACTTAGATTTTTATTATCTTCTGCAGAAGCTGTTCACTTTACCCACATATCACACTCTCATCTTGTTGCCACCAGTAGCCACTGGATTGGTACTCACCAAGATGGAGATCTTGTGAATTGAGAATGTGACGAAGTCTTTCGGAGGGTCCTCCCATACACCATTGCTAGCTTGTCTTCAGTACCCATGTAGGATTCCAGGTCCTCATTTTCAGTAACCTGAAGACAATGCATGGGTCTTCCCAATGTAGTTGACTAAGCCAGAGCCATAAATAGCATGTGGTTGCACACGAAAGCCACAATTGGAGAAACATGTTCAATCTCTAAGTTTCCTGGGTGGTTTTCCTTTGGAGCACAACACAAAGAGATTGCCATAGACATGGTTCCTTTTGTTGCCACCTTCTCCAAAACTCAAAGTATCCTTGTCCACCCAGGTGGTTCATTGAGTCCTTGTTTTATTATATAAAACATAAGTCTTTTCTCAATCTCATAATATCTCAACATGTATCTCTTTTCAAAATATAGCATGGCTAAGCATGTAACAACTACATTGTTTTCACTAAGGAATGTATAGGGTATCCTATTAGGATTTAGCATAGCATAAGTATAGAAATTCTTTTCATGCATGTTTTCAAAATCCACTAAGTATAATGAAAATAGTAGGACTTTAGATGATAGTGTCACTTGCCTTTATTTTGGTAGGGAATGTTGGTTCACTCCTTGATCTTGCTAGTCTCACACTTTTCTAACTTCACTACAATCAATCAACAAAACACAATATCAACTAGCATTCCAAACCAATAATCAATCAAACAATTCACACACATAAAACAATGGGATCTAAGTCATGCATGTAAGCATGCAAGAGATAGTTTTATTTGCAAAGATGGTTTCCTATAGGCTCTAAATTTTTTAAGGCTCAAGGTGGTCACTTCCTAAAGTGGCATAGTCATTTGCAAAAGGGTTTCGTCCATAAACCATTTTTAAATCCATTCATCATTTTATGTGGTGGAAAAATATTTTTAACAAAGCATCAACTTTATGTTGTTCACCAAATAAGTTGTTGTTTCTCAAAACTTGGTGTTTAGGATCAGTAGGTTTGATTCAAATCATTTTCCCAAAGTTTTTACTCCAAAAACATTTTCATAACAAAACCAATATTTTTATTTGGCTAGAAATGGGCTAAATCAATTAATCCATCCTAAGTTTCACCAAATTCATTTTTTTAAATCCATGGGTTGGTTCCTAGGGTCAGTAAGTTCACCACAAACTAATTTGCCAAGATTTCAACCTCAAAAACCTTTTTGAACCAATTTTCTAATCTAAACAAGCATACAAATGTTTCTGAAAAAAACAAACAATTTACCAGAGGCTTTTTACTAAAAAAATGCATGGTTGGCTAGGGCTTGTTCCACTGGTTCCAATGATATCAAGTTTGTAATTTTTGGACGTGTGGATCAAAAGTTACAAGGGTTTCAAATTTGCATCTAAATCTGTTTTGCAAATTCTGTTTTAAACAAAGTCTGGCCACGCGTCGCGATGTCATTGGCTGGTATCGCTTCGGTCGGATCATGCTCTGCGGTGCGTTGGATCTAAACAGATCACACGGCTCTGGTCGTGTACCCCTTCAGCGTTTAAGTGATCTATCTCGTTCGTCCGATCTAGATCCTACGGTCCGCAGCAAGTCAACCAAGAACTGGCGGCGCTGCGGGGCGGCAGACGGCGGCGATGGTTAGGTGATGGGCTAGCGGCGGTTCTAGGAAGCAAAGAACGAAGTGGGGATGCTCACCGTGATCGCAAGGACGTGGTGATGCTTGAGGTGTGGTCGGTTGGTCGAGGGGTGCACCGGCGTGGAAGTAATCGCTCGCCGGAGTGGGGAACGGCGTCGGGCGGCTCTGGTCGTGGTCGGAGGCGACGCTGCAGATCGCCCTAAGGCAAGACAAGAGCATGGTCAGATGCAGAAGGATGTGGCGAGTGTGGGAGCGTGAACGAGACGGCGTGGGGTGGTCTGTGCTTACCAGGGGACTTCACCGAGATGCAGCGCGACAGCGGTGCTTTCGATTGAAGACGAGCCGGCGTTACAGGCGCCCGCGAGTGAATGGGAGGTACAGGAAGAAGCGCCTGGGACTGGGGAATGTTCCCGTGTGCTTGGAAAGGCAAGGGGTGGCGAGGCTTGGGCGGAATTGGCTGGGGAAGGTGGTCGGAGCAGTGAGAGTGCGAGCTCGATTTGCAGCCTAGGCGAGAGAGGAGGCGTGAGGGAAAATGGAGAAGGGTGGGCGCTTAAGTGAGCGAGGTTACCGTCGAAATCAAAGCTGCAATTAAGTGAATTTACTCGGGATTGATTGGCGAGAAGAGCAGTGCAGGGAAGAACAGTCGTGGGTGGAGAAGATGACCACGTGGCTGTGGGGTCCACTGGCAGCGAGAGAGAAGGAAAGAAAACGAGGTCCACCATTCAGTTGCTCTTAGGGTGTGTGTCCAGGTGCGAAACATTTTCTTGGAGAGGAAGGCTGGGTGTCTTTGGGCTTAGTGGGCTTGCTTAGGCGGGCTCATCCACTTCTATTTTTTTCTTTCCTGATTGTTTTTTCCTTTTTATGATTCTATTTTCTGTTTTGAAATTCAAACAACAAATCAACATTAAAATCAATTCAAACATTCACCAAACATTGTAATTGATTTTGGTTCTGTTTAACAACATAATCCAATTCCCAAAATAAATAATATTTTTATTTTAGGGTCCATTATTAATTAAATAAATAGACCTTGTTTAATAAATCAAAATAGAATTTGTTTTATTTAAAATCTCCATTTGAAAACTAATTATTTCCAAAACCAAATCAGTAGGTTTTATTTGAGAATATAAGATATTTGGAAAACTTGTTTAAAACCAATAAATAAGTTTTTGATGTTTTACTTAAAATAGTAAAAACTTTTATTTTTAATAAACTTGGATATTAAATCCTTATTATTTTATTTGAGTAAACCTTTACTATTTTTATCAAATAGAAATGTTTTATTTCAAAGGCTTGGCCAAAGTTTTAATTTTGTCTATTAAAATAATCCTTATTTGAATTTCTTCCTTTTCATTTTAAAATCAAATCTTTTATTAAAAGATTAAAAATAGTAATTCCAAATATTTTTATTTTTCCTTTATTAAATGTTTATCTTTTTAAATCCCTTTAGGATTTTATTTGTTCAAAATAAGTTTGAAGGTTCCCATTTGAATTCAAAAAGTTTCTTCTCACCCTGAAAATCAACAAAGTTTTATTTTATTCAATATTTTTCACATAACAAGATTTGGAAAATCTTGGGATGTGACAAAAGGGTAGGAGTGAGAAAATAGTTTATTTGCCTGTACCTGCTTTGTTTAACTTTGATAACAGGCAAGGATGGTCACTTACAGAGGAGGAGGTTGACACTTATGTGGGGGAACTCTCCCAAGAAGAGGAGAATGTTGAAGAGGATGCCGAAGACAATTCGGTTCAACACTCCAACTTGGGAGAGTCTTCATACCAGCAACCCTCATTTGATTGGGGCGCGTCTTCTTCTTCATCACAGGTGCCTGACTATGATCATTGCTATGATGACCCACCAGCATGGGGTTACTATCCGCGCTATTGAGCCCCACTTAGGCCAAAAGCCTAAGCTTGGGGGTAGGTATACCGACTTCACACTCATATATATATCATGTTCGGTCGGTTCTTTGTATATCCATTGTTTTTGCTTTCTTTTTGGTTTTTTTGCTTCTTTATAAAACCCAAAAATACCAAAAATATTTTCGTTGTTTCTCTTGGTTCGTTTCTTTTTTTCTTTGCTTTGGTTTGCCTTAAAAGAAAAATCCAAAAAGATTTTGCTTTGTTTGGTTTGATTTGCTTTTGTTTGGTTTTTCTTTGTTTGCTTGTTTCTAAAAAATTGAAAACACCAAAAATATTTGTTGTTCTTCTTTGGTTTTGTGAGTATTTTGCAGGGGTTCAGCCATCCTCAGTGGATTTTGGTTTCATGTTAATTATTCAAGTCACACAAGTGAAGGGCAATAATGAAGATTAAGACAACTCGAGGTGTGGTAAGAGGCTGGTAACAAACTCTATTTGTTTCATTTTTGTACATATACTCATCATTGTGAGCATGCTTAGCTTGTTTGTGTAAGGTGTATGTTATTATGGATGCTTAGTAGTTCTTGTTTGTCTATGATTAGCTCCAGCTTGCTAATAGTCTGTAGCATGTCATATGAATGTTTGCTTGCATTGTTTTATTCATACTTTGGTATGACATTGTGGTATGCTCCTCTGACTGTTCATGTGAATCGACTTGGCACATGCTCACGCATGCATATGACTAATCAATAGTCAGTAAGCCTCGATGATTTATTTTGCCTCAGAGTTCATATATCACTATCATGCCATAATTAGTCCCTGTTTTGTTGCAAGCATGATTATGACAGTTATTGCTCTCTCGTTTGTCGCTCCCTCTCTATTGCTAGCCTTCACTTGCACTGAGTATGTGCTCTACCTGTGCTTCCAACTCACCAAAACCAATATTGCTAGCTGTGGCCACCATACCTATCTATTAGCATCATTTGCTATTTCAGTGCATATTCCATATGCCGTGTTTTATTCCAAAATAAAATGTTTGTCTGTTTTGAGAAAGTTAGTTAGTAAAGCTCTCACGAACTTGATGGCACACTTTATTCCTTGCGCTTAATAATCTTGAACCATTGTGACTAGTCCATGAAATTTATATGCTTGCTTATTATATACTGGGAGTCAACAGAACCGTGCTGTCACGGGGAACGCTTTCAACACTTTTTGGATATCTCATCCAGTCGATTCCTTGCTCTTTTGTTTATGGATGTCAACGATGTGAAATAAAAGGGGAAGTTGTTAGTTCATGGAGTTTATACATTGTGTTAGAGAAATTCCTGGGCCGCTAGCCTAAACCATGCCTAATCATGGTGGAAACTTGCAACATCACTGTAATGAGCATCTATGAAGCGTCCTCAGTAAAAAGCTATGCATATGGTAAATAAAAAGATTGCTGAGATGCTCATTGTCTGCTTGCCTTGTCATTTTGGTTATGGGAAAGCTCCTGTACCATGTGCAAGGGATACCCCGTTGGCGGTTCTCGATGATATGCATGTATTTACAATGACAAGAAATTTCAGGTGACCAAAGTTGAGTAGCATGCAGAGCGACCCTCGTACTCAAGGGACTTGGGATTTTCAGCCTATGGTTTGTCAAGCATATGATTCATAGTGGACCTCACTTTCACCTTAACCACATGAAGATGCATATGATAGGGGCAATGAGAGCTCAAAGCTAATGAGTACCTTCCTTTCAGCATTGGGAAGCCTTTCAAACCCTCACAAAACCGTTTTCACAACCTTGTTGAGTCACCACTTATTCTATGAGCACCTTCTTGAGAGCATATTTTTCATTCTTGTGTTTGTTCCAACACTTGGTTAATTATGTCATGACTTTGATGCTTATATCTTTGATATCTTTATCTCTAGTCTTCATGTGAACTTCAGAGGTGCCTCACCATTCTTATTGTGCTCTTCAAACAAAGGCAAGCGAGATACCACTCTATCATACCTTATTATGAGCATTGCAATGTTGCTTATGTTTATATTACATTCTACTTATTATTATTGAGTTGGTTTCTCTTCATAGCTTGCAATGACTATTGAGTAGACCTAGTTGCATACTCCTTATAATGAATTGTCTATGCATCTACTCCTGTGCTGACAATATTTACATCATATGAAGCAAAGTGTTCGTGAAAGTTCTTTTATCGCACTCAGTTTTCAACTGAATTGCTTGACGACAAGCAATAAGCTAAGCTTGGGGGGATTTGATACGTCCAAAATGTATCTACTTTCTCGAACATTTTGCTATTGTTTCTTCTCTAAACTTGTGTGATTTGGATACAACTAACACAGACTGACGCTGTTTTCAGCAGAATTACCTTGGTGTCTTGTTTTTGTGCAGAAAATGAACTATCAGGAAAAATCCCGGAAAATATGCCAAAAGCTATTTCTCACCAGAAGATCCACGGAGCCAAAAGGGGAGATAGAGGGGAGGCCTGGGGGGCCCAGACCCACCCTAGGCGCGGGCCCACTGACCCCGCTGCTGGGGGGTGGTTTGGCCACCCCAGGCAGCTCCTCGGCCTCCCTCCGCGCCTATAAGTTGCCTTCTAACCTAAAAACAGAGGGGGTTTTGATAGTTTTCCAGAAAGAGTTCCGCTCCACCGCCGCCACCAGAAACCAAGTTTCGGATCCAGAAACTCCGTTCTGGCACCCTGCCGGGACGGGGAATTTGGAGAGGATCATCGCCATCGTCATCACCAACGCATCTCCATCAACCACCGATCATCCATGAGTGAGTAATCCCCCGCTGTAGGCTTGGGGATGGTAGGGATTGGATGAGTTCTATCATGTAACCGAATAAGATCTGTTAGGGGCATAGTTCCTAGTATCTCTATTAGTGCTATTTGACTTTTTTGCAACTTGGTGTGCTTAATGCTTGTCACTAGGGCCCGAGTGCCATGATCTCAGATCTGAACTTATTATTGAATCATTATGATAGTATTTTTTGTGATCTTATCTGCAACTTTTGTACACATATCATTGTCCGGATCCAAATGCCCCAAAGTGACAATAATTGGGAAAACCAGAGGGGATGGTTGTGGTGTGAGGATCACATGTGTTCACGGAGTGTTAATGCTTTTCTCTGGTGCTCTATTAAAAGGAGCACCTTAATTTCCAGTAGTTCCCTAGAGGCCCCGCTTCCACGGGCTGGCTAGACAGAAGATGTTGTGCAAGTTCTCATTGCGAGCACGTATGACTATATATGGAGCACATGCCTAGATTGTTTAGTACTTGGATGCTTGTTATTATTTATCTCCAATGCCCTAGTTCTTTGAAGTTACATGTTTAGACTCGTGCATGCAACGCACATCCATCCATCCCTATGCCTACTGCACTCGAATCCCTCATTCTTTGTTACTATTGCTCTTGTTTTCTTTGTTCTTATTCTCTTTGTTGCTACTACAAAGCTGCTCTTGATAAACTTCTGTGAGCAAGAACTATTTCCAGGTGCAGCTGAACTGACAACTCAGTTGTTAAGGCTTGCAAGTATTCTTTGGCTCCCCTTGTGTCGAATCAATAAATTGGGTAATACTACCCGCGAAGACTGTTACGATCCCCTACACTTGTGGGTCTTCACCGCCAAGCAGCAGCGTCGTCGCCACCGAGTTCACCCAGACTTGTCAGACCATCACCGGTCTGAGGCACACCCCCAGGGTTAGCAGGGCCAGACACCACCTTGACGAGCAACGACTCTGGCCAGGATAACCAAAAACATGCAGCACAAAGGAGTAGACGGCCGACGCCCCTAGTAAAAACGGCCCCTCCGTGTCGTCGGAGGATGAAGGGGAATGGCCTAGGGCGGACAAGTGAGACAGACATGACAACCTCCGTACCGTCTATAGGACAAACCTAGCATGGGGTGGTAGCCGAAGGTAGGCCTGCCTGGCCTACCCCTTGCCTCTGGCCATCTAGTAGTTGAAGGAGAGGACCAAGGCCACCTCCTAGACTACCATCCCAGCCCCGAGGTGCCACCACCCGTGATGGCTGAAGCCCACCAAGCCTAGATCTTGCCCTCCTGGACAGATCGGACCCATATCTGGTCCATAGAGCTTCTGTCAGGCCTTGGTGCCGTTGAGCCCAGATCGAGCCGATATGGGCCTATATCTGGGCCAAACAGCCCTGCCATGGAAACCATCGCTGGCAACTGCCACAGGCACCCACTTTCGCCGTCCCCACCGTTGACGGCGTTGAGCCGCCGTCACGCTGTACTACCGCCATGCTCAGCAGAGGCCACCACCGACCAGGACCCGTCGCCGGTACTACCCATGGCCCGCGCCGCCCAGACGCGCACCACCTACCTGACGTCCGTCGCGCCACCGCCAGACCGAGGCTAAGCACTGCCGCCATGGCTCCCACTGGAAGAGCCAAGCTCCAGCCCGGAGCGCGGCCCCACGAGCATGCCCCCTTGCGAGAGGACAAGAAGATCTTGCAGCCGCCGGTGCTGGCCGGGCTTCGACCAGGCGCACCCACTGGCGGCGGCGAGGGGAAGGGGGCAGAAGAGAGGGCCCTGTCGGCATGGAGATTAGGGGTCCTCCCTGTCGCTTCGCGGGGGGTGACGCAGGAGGGAGAGCGTGTCGTACGTTGCGATGAAACCCTCGATGGCAAGATCTCAAATAAAGGAAATGTGCAACACCAAAGCCACATAACGACCCAAACTTAGAGGACAAGTCCAGAAAAGGAAAAATATCCGTCAAGCGGCCGCATGTGCCATTCTTGTTTGTTGCACCACTTTTTTCCAAAGCCGTCGTTGGTGGCCTTCGCAGAGACCGCCTCAAGATTAGTTTCGACAAGCTTTCCCTAGAGGCGGGAAGTGGGCAGGTTCATCAACACGCCAACCACCAAGTCACTTGTTGTATTGAGACAGGTTTCGTGAGTGAAGGTGTGTTGTTCGAATCGGTTATCGGGAGCTTCCCAGTGATACTCCCTCTCTCTACCTTCTCGTTTGCTGGCTCGCAACCGCTGTCGTTATGTTACCATCCCAACATACATTCTTACGGACTAACGATGTCTTATTAGAGCACCTTTACTCGTTGGGCGTTTCTAGATCCGGAGCTATTTAGCGCCGGACGAATGTAGTTTTCGGTTTGGGAATACCTAGTTTTCCACTCGTGTGGGGCTTCATTGACGGACTGGACGAAAAAAACTCTCCCACCCCGCGACGCTCCCTCGAGCTTCACGGGAAACCCCCTATGCCGCCGCCCCCTTCCCTCTCTCTCCTCTCTCCCCGTCGCCGAAGGGCGTAGCCGGGCAAAGCCTGCGCCACGCTGGCGGCGGCGAGGCTCTCCCTCCTTCCCCGACTGGGCTCTGGGTTGCGCGGGAAACCCTCCATGGGGGCGACGCAGACTTGGTGATGGTTCCCGGAGGCGGGGGCGAGCTAGTCCACGACAACGGTGACGGCGCGAGGTGGTGGTGGTGTGGCTCTGCGCTGGCGCGGCTTCGTGCCTGGATGGTGGTGGTGGACGGCTGGCAGCAGCGGGAGGCGTCCCCTTGCCTGTGCGCTGGTTCGGCGGGCAGCTCGGGCTCGGTAGCGCGGCGTCTTCATGGTGGTTATGGTGGCCGCCGGCGGGGCAGCGTGGCTGCACAGTGGCCTCTAGCCGTTGGGCTTGGCTGGCCTAGATCTAGGCCCCTCGGACCTGATCTGGATCTAAAGCGGGCCTAACACGGCGGCTGCGCTCTCTGGAGGTGGTACGATGGGGCGGGGCAATCAGGAGGGTAGCAGAGGCGGTGGCCTTCTTGCAGCAGCGTGGCAGCGGGGGATTTACAAGCCCAATTTGGGCCTGGCCGGGCCAGAGGGCCGGGTGTGCCCCTGCGGCCGTGTCCGGTCAGCAATGGCCTACGACTGTGGAGGATGGTCTCCTCCGGGTGGCTGTGCTGATGCCGTCCTCCTTTTCCGACCATCTCTACCCCATCCATCTCGCAGGACACACGAAGAGTCTCAATAGTCGGGCGTGAGACCGCGGATGCCGGGGCATCGCCCCGGAAGGTGGACTGCACATGCGTCTTGACGGCAGGGCGGCATTGTGGTGGTGATGGCCCATCTCTTTGGACCATGCAGGTGGCAAGGAGTGGGTATCGGAGGCTCCTGGAGGTGGAAGCACCGAGATCATGTTTTGGAAGCTCGGCTCGAAGAGTGGTGGTGGTTCGAGGGACCGAATGTGGCGAGAGTTTTTCGGGCAAAATCCTAGCGCTTCGGCACCGACAATGGTGATTCCTGCGGGTGTCGTGACCCTCTTGGGGGCGTTGTTGTGGCTACTCTCTCCCCATTAGGGCTCCGGGTGAAAACCCTAGACCATGTGGTCTCGGCGGCGGCAGCGCTTGGTACGTCGTTACCTTCTTGGAGGCGTTGTCGTGTAGCTCTGGTCTCCTTAACCTCGTCGTCTTCGGTGGCAAGCTAGATGCTTCTTAGGCTTCGTAGTTTATCTTTGATCTGCTTGTAAGAGGAACTTCTCATCACTTTGTATCGGTTTGGCCGTACGGATTTATTTATAAAGCAGGGAGAAAGCCTATTTCGAGGAGTTTTCCACTCATGTTTCCAGGCCGAGTTCTCAGATGACCCAAACTCGACGTATTTCCGCCCAAATACGGCTCAAATTCGACCAGTTTTCGATATAGTTTGGCATAATATGAATACAGAGCAATGTTCGGCATAGTTCTGCATGGATTTAAATATAGTTAGGCATGAAGTTAAACATAGTCCGACATAGACTAAAAATAAAACATATTGCGGCGGTGCCGGCGAGTCAACAATACCCCATTCTTTTTTGAGAGAGCGGATGATCGCTTGCTGCTTATGCAACTCATCTATAGCTTGGGTGAGGCGGACACACAAGTAAGCGTCGTTGGGATTGGCCCGCACCACTTCCTGAAGCTCGTCATTCGCGTTTGTGAGCGCGTCACATTGACGGTACTCCGGTAGAAAGACGTAGTCCATCACCTCCCATGTGAAAGGCTCGCCGGTGGTCCTGTTGCGGTCAAAGTGAGTGCGCGGCGGCCGATGGTTGCAGAACATAATGTATATATACGGCCGCCCCAGAATCGGAGGCGGCAGCATGTTCGGTAACTCCGGCGGTGTTGACATAACAGGCATCTGGGATTGTGATGTATGGCATAACAGGCATCTAGGATTAAAAATCTGGGTGTTGACAGTCAAATGGTGGCCGGAGACGACAGGGAGGAAGAGGATCTGACGGGCTAGGGTTTGGCCATGGCGCTGCCGCGAGAGAGGGAGAGGAAGAGGATAAGCGGGGGATGCTAGGGTTCGTCGGCAACGGCCAGGGGTCTTGTAGGCGCTCGGGGGCGGCGCAGCAATGCGGCGACGATCGGCAATGACGCGTTGGACACCTTGCTTTCGTCGTCTGCGAAGACGACGAACAATGCGTCAAAACGGTATGGGCCGGCTGCGCTTGGGCCAGGCTGGGCCGGATGCTGGCTGCTGCGCGCTGTGCTGGTGGCAGAGAGAGAGGGGAGAAGAGGTGGGCGCGGCCCAGTAGAGCTAGGTTAGTTATTTTTTTCTAGAAAAACTATTTTCTTTTTCTGTTTTCTAATTTCTGTTTGTATTTTCAAATTCCAAACTGTTTTAAATAATTCAAAAATACCAGATACTTCTATGAAATACTCAGGGGCCCTTGTAAAACTTTTTGGGCTCCATTTGTTTTCATAATTTTCAAAATATAAAAACCATTTGAATGGTTTTGAGAGGGAAAATTTTAGGGTTTTGTTTGTGTTTGTTTTGATTAAGTCAAAGTGCAAGTATTATGCATGCATGCAATGCTCAAACATGTCTTTATTAATATTACACAAAAGGTGGTATGTTACAGCTCTACCCCACTTACAAGAATCTCGACCCGAGATTCCTAGATTTTAGAATTGAAGACGATCTTTCGCGTTCCCAGGTTGCTTCTAACTCAGAGTGATGAGACCGTTGAACTTTCAGGAACTTGATGGTTTGGCGACGAGTCTTGTGCTCGGTTTCATCAATAATACGAACATGGTATTCTCGGTAGGTTAGATCATCTTGGAGATCCAAAGTTTCATGGTCCACACCACGAATGGGATCTTTGAAGCAACGCTTGAGTTGAGACACATGAAAGACATCATGAACCTCTGGAAAAGATGAAGGTAGATCCAATTGGTAGGCAAGTTCACCCCGTTTGGAGAGAATGCGAAAGGGACCAACGTAGCGGGGAGCCAATTTGCCTTTGATACCGAATCGATGGACACCCTTTAGAGGAGTGACCCGGAAATAAACTTGATCACCAACTTCATAATGAACATCAAGATGATGACAATCGTAGTTGGTCTTCTGACGATATTGAGTGGCCTTCAGACTCTCTCGAATTATGCGAACTTGATCTTCTGCTTCTTGGATCATGTCCGGACCAAAGAATTGTCTTTCGTCGGTTTCTGTCCAGTTCAGCGGTGTTTGACATGTTCTGCCATACAAGAATTGGAAAGGTGCATGCCCAAACTGGATTGAAACTGTTGTTGTAAGAGAACTCTGCAAAAGGAAGACATTTCTCCTAGTTCTTTCCAAAGGATATTACACACGCTCTGAGCATGTCTTCAAGAATTTGATTCACTCTTTCGGTCTGACCATCGGTTTTAGGATGATAAGCTGTGCTGAAGGAGACTTGAGTTCCCATTGCTTGTTGGATACTAGTCCAGAATTTGGAAGTGAACAAACTTCCACTCTCAGATACGATCTTCTTGGGAACACCATGGAGAACGACTATCCGAGATACATATAGCTTCGCCAACTGGCTTGCGATAATGCTTTCCCAAACAGCAAGGAAGTGAGCAACTTTGGATAATCGATCAATAACTACCCATATGGCATCATTTCCTTCTTGTGTCCTTGGGAGTCCAGTGATGAAATCCATACTAATTTCATCCCATTTCCACTCAGGAATTTTCAATGGCTGCAGAAGTCCAGCAGGCCTTTGGTGTTCAGCCTTCACACGACGGCAAACGTCGCACTCTGCCACAAAGCGAGCGATTTCTGGTTTCATTCCACTCCACCAGAATCTTTGCCGGAGATCTCGGTACATCTTGGTACCACCAGGATGGATAGACAGAGGGATTCATGAGCTTCTAGTAGGATTAGATCTTTGATTTTCCGACTATTTAGAACCGGTTACTGAAGTATAGGGTACCTTGATCATTGACGGAGAACCATTTAGCTTCACCGCTTGCAACACGTTCTTTGATCTTGGTAAATTCATCATCTTTCTTTTGAGTTTCTTGATTTGGTCCTCGAGAGAAGATTTTATTTCAAGGTTAGCAAGGAATCCACAAGGAACTACTTCAAGGTTAAGAAGCTTGATTTCCTCGTAGAGAGTAGGTTGGGCTTGTGAAATCATCAGATTATTGCAATAAGACTTCCGACTTAGCACATCAGCAACGACATTGGCTTTGCCGGGTTGATAGTTGAGACCCAAATAATAATCTTTGATGATTTCCAACCATCGTTTTGCCTAAGATTCAGATCTGGCTGGGTAAAGAGATACTTCAAACTTTGATGATCTGAGTAAAGTTTGCAACGGTTACCGATGAGGTAATGTCGCCATTACATAAGAGCATGCACAACAGCAGCGAGTTCGAGATCATGGGTTGGATAATTGTTCTCATGTGGCTTCAACTGCTGAGAAGCATAGGCCACTACATGACCATCTTGCATCAACACACAACCGAGCCCTTGGAGAGAAGCGTCACAATAGATGACGAAGTCCTTGCTTGTGTACGGAAGGAGAAACACAGGAGAGGTGGTTAGCTTAGTTTTAAAAGCTTGGAAGCTTTCTTCTGCCTTTTCTGACCATTCAAACTTATTATCTTTCTTAATAAGAGCAGTCATAGGCTTAGCTATCTTGGAGAAGTTCACGATGAATCGGCGGTAATATCCAGCCATTCCAAGAAAACTTCGGACTTCCTTGAAAGAAGTAGGTGACTTCCATTCCAGGATGGTCTGAACCTTATCCGGTATGACAGCAACACCACTTGCAGACACAACATAACCAAGGAAGACGAGCTCTTGTAACCAGAACTCACATTTGGAAAACTTGGCATAGAGACGATGTTCACGAAGTTTAGTCAACACCAAACGTAGATGTTCGACATGCTCTTCTTCGGTCTTGGAATAGATTAGAATGTCATCGGTGTATACCACGACGAACTTGTCAAGATATTCCATGAAAACGGAGTTCATGAGCTTCATAAATGTGGCAGGGCGTTGGTTAACCCAAAAGACATCAGTGTATACTCGTAAAGACCATAATGAGTTGTGAATGCTGTCTTTGGGATATCCTCCTTCCTGGTCTTAATTTGACAATAACCTGATCTTAAATCCATTTTGGAGAAGATAGTGGCACCACTTAATTGATCAAAGAGGTCATTTATCCTGGGAAGTGGGTACTTATTCTTGATTGTCACCGTGTTGAGTGGATGGTAATCAACCACCAATCTTGGAATATTTGTATCCCGCTTCTTGACAAAGATGGTAGGGAAACCCCAAGAGGATGTGCTAGGTTGGATGTATCCTAGACCCTCTAACTCCTCCAATTGCTTCTTCAACTCAACCAACTCATGAGGAGGCATGCGGTAAGGTCTTTTGGAGATAGTAGCAGTTCCAGGAACTATCTCTATGACAAACTCCACACTTCGATCAGGTGGCATGCCAGGCAACTCTTCAGGGAAGACATCCGGGAAATCACAGACTAGATGGACATATTGGACCTCGAGAGTAGGTACGACACCCGTGGAATACAACTCCGAGAAAGGTTTAAGGCCTGCTGAGGGAGACTTTGAACCATCAGTCCAATACTTGACAGATATGCTAGCAGGAGAGGTGCGGTGACCCAGCATACCACTGCATGGTGTAGTACACTATAGTCATTGATATAACACCAATGGAACATCGTTCCATCCGCATTATATCCCTCAGAGTGTGTGGCATCCCGCAAAAACCACTACTAGAAAATCGCGTTGAATTTGTGCATTGCATCGTCATCATCATATGTTGTTTGTCTAAAACTGGTTTCGCAAACCGATTTTGTTTTCTAAAACGCCCCGTCTTTAAATAAAACCAAAAAACCGGGACTCCGGAATATTTTGTTTGACCAACGATGATTTGCAAACGGTGCATTTAAAACTAAATATAATATTAAATTAATTTTTAGCGGGGCAGTCGAACGGGCCGATTCGACCCGAACGACCGCCCCAGGTTTTAAATCGGTCCACCTGACCCACCCTATTAAACCTAGACCTACCCAACCTATTTCTACCCACCCTCTGGCCACCTCACCCCAGCCAATGGCAGCTTGCCACGTCATCTCTCCCCTCCACCTTAGCCAACCAGATCCTCCCACCTAGACTAAACCACATCACCCCCCACTCCTCTCTCTCCCCACACACACACGCACACCCTGCACCCGCGCGCACCCGCCCTGGCCACCGCACGCACCCCCTGCCTCCCCTGTCGCCCTGGGACCCACCTGTCCCCACCGAGCCCCACCTGCTGCCACTGTTCTTCTTCCCCCATCAACCGCGCCTGCTCCTCCCTCCTCCCCAACTCTCCCTGGCCCCGCCGCGCCTCACCGCCTCTGCTCCACCCTCCAGCAGCCTCACCGCGCCTCCGCCGCCATGACCAGCGCCGCGTGCTCCTCCTTCGCCAAGCCCGCAACCTCCTCCTCCGCTCTGCCGCGCCATGCGCCGCCAGCTCGCCAGCCTCGCCGCCTCCTCCGCTCGCCCGGCCGTCTCCTTCATGGCGCCCGCCCAAGCTCTTCCTCCTCCTGCTCTCCCGGCTCCTCTGCGCCTCGCTGCTCCCCGCCGCTTCGCTCGCGCCACCATCTCGCCACGCGAGCACCGCGCCTCCTCAATCGACCTCCGCCATGACGCCCGCCCGACCATCTCTGGCGTCGCCTCCGCAAGCTGCGTCGTCCCTCTGCGCCCGGCGCTCACGCCGCCAAACCCGCCCCCGAGCCCGCCAGCCTCGCCGCCTCCGCCGCGAGCAAGGCCGACGAGCCTCCCTCTGGAGCTCGCCTCTGAGCCGTGTCGCCGGCCACCTCTACCGAGCTCTGCACCGGCCTCCGCGAGCCCAACGTCCTCCGGCCACCGTACCTGCAACCCGGCTTTTCCTGTCCCGTCGCAATTCGTCTCCGGCGCCACGTCTTCAGGTGACCCTGCGCCCATGTGCTGCGGCTAGGAGGCCTCCAGGACTGTGGTGCATGCTTGATGTTAGATGCGGGTGCTGCCTCGAACCACGACGCGGACCCGATCCCGACACCGGCAAACCAAGATGGCACCGCAAGACCGTCACGGGACAACATGACCCTCTCCTCGGGCCTCAAGATCTACTTCTCGGGAATCCGGAGACCGATCCCCAGACCGAACCCTGGCACGCCAAGTTCGCCAAGACCCCGGACCCCCAAGATCTTCGCCGTGAGACGCCAAGACCTTCGGCACTACCCGACGACCGCAGATGCGACAGGATCGTTCCCAGGACGCCAAGTTCTCCATCCCGGATGCCAGAACCGACCCGATACGCGGACCCGACAAGTTCTTCTCGACGACAAGATCATCGACAGAGAACCCGAAGAACACATGTGCGACAAGTACTCCCTCGAGAACGTCAAGTATTTCACCCCGGACACCGAGTCCGCCGATAACCCCGATGCGACAAGTGCTTCGTCCCGAACGCCATGACCGACAACATGACCCGAAGAACCCGGATGCGCCAAGACCTACCCCTGAGTCCGAGAACGACCTCGCCGAACCCTGAACCCTGAGACCGACCCCGAACCCCGGAACCCCAAGACCGTCGAGAACCCTAATGTGTGAACCCCTTTTTCCGAGAACCCTATTTTATAAATGGTCAACTATATGAATTGATGCATATTTAATTGCCATCTCGCATACATTCATGTGGTTTGGGGGCCTTATGCCGATTCACCTAATAATTAAATATGGGGCCCATATGCGGGCAAATCTAGCCTTATATTGGCCTCATTTAAAATTTGTGTAGCGAACCGGTATCTTATCTTGCCTTGTTATAACAACATTTAATTGCGGGGTAGCTAAACAACATGCACCACCTATTTAATTGTCGGGACCCCGGTTCCGCTTAATATGACCTGATTGCATCGCACCTTGCCATGCCATACATCATACATGCATCATGTCGATCTTCTGCCGTTGTATTAAATAGTGCATCCGGTGTTTATTCTAGTGTTTTGGTTCTTCGCGGATAAGGCCGATGAGTTGATGTGAGCTTCGACCCGATCTTCGGTTGAACCCTTCGGCAATGTTTTCAGGCGAGCATCTCCCCCCTTTCTACCTATCTTACTTTTATAGTATTTATTCCCTCATGTTGATCTATTGCTATCTGTGTTGCGATGCTCTAGTTTTCGTACCCGGAATATCCCTTGCAGCCATATATTGCCTTGGACACATCCTATTACCTGTTGTTTGGTAGATAGTTGGACTTGCGCGTCGTAGTCGCTTGTCGTCAAGTGCCACAGTTGTTGATGTATTGCCGCATGTTGTTGTTGGAGATGATCATAGTTTTATTTATCGTTCACTTTAATTCCTGTTTAACAACTAAAATTGAAATAAGCAGAGGCATCGGTGGGTGATAGATAATATTTGGTTTCCGAACGCCCACTTGTGTCCCATAAGACCCCGAGTACTTAATACCTGTTCCTTGATTTATCGCGCTATCCACATCCGAGAGGTATATGGGACCCCCCTGAGCCAGAGCTTGATTCAGTCTTATTTCTTGGGGCCACAAACTAGTTTGAGGTTTTATTTACGATCCTGTACTTATGCCATGCTACTTTCTGTATTTAAATTGTTTGAGGAGCACACTGTACTGTTTAGGTAAGCGGAGTGATTACGCGGTATCGACAAGCCCAGCCACACTTTCGGGTTCCCATTCGCTTACAACCATTGTCGCTAACCTTGAGTCCGTTTCGAAGCTTGCTTACTTCGTTGCGGGATCTACTCAATGGGGTGGCCCCCTGAAATATTTCTGAATCCTGTGATTGTTCAGTCGTGAAAGCCTCGTTGGGTTTTGTTTTGGTTTTTCCGAGGTTGATCGAGCGTGTGTTGCTATTGGTGCACCCCGGCCGGGTAAAACTTTCTGAAAGCCGTGTCCGCGGATATGGACGACTTGGAGCACAGTATCTCGATCATAGACAAGCATAACTAAAGTTTATTGCTCTAAATTTGACTTTATAATGACTGGTAATCAGCTTCACTATAATGGAATGGCTAATTAATACTGCCCACAACTGCTTGTTTGGAGAGTCGCTTGCGACCATTGTATCTGACTAGTAAGTATTGCAACTACAACGGAATGGCTGAATAAAAGTACCAACAACTGCTGGGTTTAAGGGTTATCTCATGCTATTCATATCTGATTAGTAAGTGTTACAACTATAACGGAATGGTTAATTAAAAGTGCCTACTGCTTACTTTATCAGAATGAATATCTAAACCTGACTAGTAATTACTGCAACGATAACTGAATAAGTAAAACTGCCAACGGCGTGAGTTCCTCGGTTGACTTCCTCATTTGGTCTCGAGGGGGAAACACCAGGATAGGTTTGGTGGGTGTTAGCTTCAGGTTGGATCCGGATAGGTCATTCTCACCCCTCTCTGATAACCGCCAGTTGTATCGAGTCTCTATAGGTTGTTTAGTGCATGCTGCCGCTGCCGCTCAGTCCACCATACCTATGTAGGCGAGGACCGCCGAATTCTAGCCTCGCCGTGTACTGGCCTCGATCGACGCCTCTTTTTCCTTTGCCCTTTGTCGGCACCCCTTTTGTTTAAGCAGGTTTTGAGATCGACGTCGTTAGCAGGGTTACCCTTCCGGCTTGGCCTGGGCAGGGTTATGGACGCCATTGGTTATTCTTCAGGGCTCTTAGCCCCATTTGCATCTTGTCCGTAGTCAGACGCTCTATCATTTTCAAGGTGATTTGGATCTTTGTGTATTATATCTGTATTCTTGACTCATTGAGTCGCTGTTGTATATATCTGTTCTGTGGGTCCCATCGAGGACTGTTGTGTAATGTTATTACTTCGTTTTCCACCCGCACGAAAGTGCCTGGTGGGCACCTTTGAATCGTTTCTATGCGGGTTTGGCGAATTTTGCTCAAACTTGCATAGGTCCGATTCTGAGGGTGTTACAGAGTGGTATCAGAGCTCAGCAGTTGCGATACCCCACAAGTCCAGCCTGTAGGATGACCTAGCTAACGGCCGAAGTAGAGTGTCAAAAACTATTTTTCAAAAATCGGTTGGATAGTTCTGATTAGGTCTGATTTTACTTCTTACCCCTCTGCTATTCTCCTCTTACCTCTATGCATTTTGAATCTGCTCTCATCTCTTTCTTCGAGTCCAGGATTTCTCGTGGTTGGGTTTCCGTCGTACCTTCAGGGTTTCGCTTTCTCCCTTTTGTAACGGAGGTGCTACGATCGTCAATCTGCAACTTGTCTGTTGAACCCTTCCTCCAATCTTTTGTTCTTGAGCTCCTTATCCATATGTGTTCCTTGCTGGATATCAGTGTCGTTGAAAAACATATGAGAAGGACGAGCATTGGTGAAGTTGGAGTTAACCTTGAGCATGTGTTGTTCATGCCAATGGAACCATCGCGGGACCTAATCAGTGTGTCTTTCACACGATTTCTGCTGGCAGCATCCCTTTGTTCCGGATACCACCTATGGAGATCTTCAGTCTAATTCCGAGAGTTGGTTGCATAATCCGCCTATTTGTGTGCAGAGTAATGGTTCGAGTGCGGGATGGAGTAGCTACCATACCACTACTCTTATCATTCGCTCTTGTACATCGAATCAGTGGATCCAGCAGTTTTACTCCGTCCACGGAAGTTAGGGGTGGCTTTATTTGTTCATACCTCTACCTTCGCCCTTTTGTTCCCGGAGTGTTCTCCCGACGATCACGGACAACGAACCTTGTTAGTGGTGTCGCGAGGATCTACATGAAGCGAGGAGATGCCGTTCGCCGACCTTCCTTCCGGTACCATGAGGCGGATCTCGAGGGCGAGATCCCTTGTTAGTGGTGTCGAATTGTGGCATCCCGCAAAAACCACTACTAGAAAATCGCGTTGAATTTGTGCATTGCATCGTCATCATCATATGTTGTTTGTCTAAAACTGGTTTCGCAAACCGATTTTGTTTTCTAAACGCCTGCCTTTAAATCAAACCCAAAAACCGGGACTCCGGAATATTTTGTTTGACCAACGATGATTTGCAAACGGTGCATTTAAAACTAAATAAAATATTAAATTAATTTTTAGCGGGGCAGTCGAACGGGCCGAATCAACCCGAACGACCGCCCCAGGTTTTAAATCGGTCCACCTGACCCACCCTATTAAACCTAGACCTACCCAACCTATTTCTACCCACCCTCTGGCCACCTCACCCCAGCCAATGGCAGCTTGCCACGTCATCTCTCCCCTCCCCCTTAGCCAACCAGATCCTGCCACCTAGACTAAACCACATCACCCCCCCACTCCTCTCTCTCCCCACACACACACGCACCCTGCACCACAAGGCCTGCCACATCAGACGCACCCCTGCCTCCCCGCCTGGGACCCACCTGCCCCACCGAGCCCCACCTGCCCTTGTTCTTCTTCCCCATCAACCGCGCTTGCTCCTCCTCCTCAACTCTCCTGGCCCCGACGCCTGGCCCCTCACCGCCTGCTCCTCCTCCATGGCCTCACGTCGCCGCCCGCCTCGCCATGACCAGCAGGTGCTCCTCCTGCCAAGCCCGCAACCTCCTCTCAAGCTGCCGCCATGCTGCCGCCTCGAGCCTCCTCCCGGCTCCTCATGGCTGTCTCCGGCCACATGAGGCGCCCCGCCCCCAAGCCCACGGTAGACTTCCCCCGTATAAAACGGCTATACCCATGATCTGCAACTTACAAATGCCTAGAACAGTGTCAAATGCATGCGAAAGGGAGCCGATCCAGCTGACTTCTCCGTCCCATTCCAAATCTCATGGTTAACGCGTAATATACGGCGCAAGAATCACTGGGAACATTGGTTGTTAAGTCCTAGATAATATGTTCCTTTACCACCGGAACTTTTATAGTAGATTATTACCTCACGGTAAATAACCTATAATCATATTATTATGAAAATAGTGTTTTCTGATCTTTTTCAAATGCCGGTGATGATAACACTGGGTTTGCAAAATACTTTACAAAAAATAATCAAAGGACATGAGCAAGTGTGAACTTGCCTTTTGTGATTGCAAGATTATGCACTCACGGTCTTCGAGATAATAGAAGATCCAATATCTGAAATCGATCATTGGTTGAAGGACTAATGTTTAAAGAAGCAGGATGCCATTATGCATAAGTAATGCTATGCAATTTTATAATTCCCAAAGTGAAACCCTTAGTATTTTGAATAAGTTGATCTTAGGTATCTTCTTTAAGATTGGGTTTATCTTTAAGTTTATTTCATAAGCAATGACATTAATCAGGAGCTTAAGTGTTAACAATTCAAAATATACAAATACTAATAGAATAATGTGATTATGATTAATTGTTATCTGGTGATTGGGATAAAAGTCCTTGAGTTGAGTTCTTAAGAGCTAAAGGAACTAATATAGACTTGTTTGTGTGAAGTGGCAAAAAAGAATAACATTTGAAGAAACTAGTATTTAGTTAAGGTTAATTAGTCTAAAGGTTTATTAGGTTTTACATTAGGGTTTGTGATGGTTAGGAATGGTGTTAAGTTATTATATTTTAATTGATGATACAAGTGACTAAAGTTAACTTTAAAACATGAATAAACTTCAAATGAGATGTTTATGATGGTTTAGACCAAAGTTAACTATAAAAATAAAATAGAATTGTAAGATATGATGAGTTTTAAAATAGTATCTAGTTTTAGGGTTTTGGCAAATACGATTAAGGATGATCCCTTTTAATTTAAATGAAATATAAATTTAATAATATGCAATTTATTAATGGGAGCATAATTAGATGATCATACAAATTTTGTTAGGGTTTGGAATCATTTTAAGAGTGGTTGAGGGATGGATATTATTCACCCTCTTACACATGAGTGTTATGTAATATTTATTTAAAAGGAGTTTAATTTGAATTTAAGATTTAAAAACATTTAAAGGTTAATAATTATATTTAAGTTTTATTTTGATTATAGATTTAGACTTAGTAATTAAACTTTAAAGGTTTTGGTGTTTTATAAGAAAATGTGATTATTTCCTAGTTAAGAAATAATTTTAAGAATTAACAAAGTGGTTATTTCATTTGATTAAAATAGTAATGATTTTTATTTATCTCAAAATATTTTTGAATAATGTACATGGTATTTTTCTAGTGGAATATGCTTATTAAAGATCTTAAAAATGGATTTTATTTATTTTTAAGTCTTACCTTTATTTTTATAAACTTCCTCAAAGAATTTAGTGTCTTTAAATATTTGCTTTATATTTTATTTGTAGAACTCTAAGTTAATATTTTTATAAAATAGTAGAGTTATTTTTATACACAAAAATGATATTTATTTATATTTAGAAGTTTTTCTTATTTTATGAAATTTTACTCAGGATTTAATGATGTTAATATTTATGTGCTCTATATTTATTTTAAATAAATAAATTTATATTTTTATTTGATAGATCTTATTTTTATGATAATTTTAACATATTAATTGTATTTTTATGATTTTTCTATAATTTTTTATAGCTGAAAATATTTAAAGGTTATTTTGGTAATTCATTTATTTTATTTTATTTCTTGTTTCATTTGACTTGGGCTGTTTTGGGTTGGTACATGGGCTGGCCTGGCCCATCTAAGTTGGCCTGGGTCATCTAGACCACAACCTACCCCATTCTTTCTCTCCTCTCACCCGCACACACGCACACAGACACGACCCTATCCCTCTCACGTTCCTCTCCATGCGTGATGTGCCGCCAGCTCCGCCGCTGGTCGCCCCGGCCGCCTCCGGCACCGACGCAAGCTGGTTCTGCCTCGCCACCTCTTCCTACTTCTTTTCACCCATCGATTTGGCTTGCGTGCCCCTGTTGTGCACTCGTCGGGAACCCTAGCTCTGCCATGGTGTGGTGGTTGTCGTTTCTGGCGCCACCGCTCACTGAAGTTGGTATTCTAGGCCGGTGTAGGATGCTGTGGCCCTCAGGGCTGCTCCCTGTGCCGCCTTGGTGGTGAGATTGATGCTGGGCTAGGTGGTGGTGTATGGTGAAGCTTTCCCCGTGGTGTTCTGTGTTGCCATTGCCGTCGATACTCCTTCTGATTCCTCTCCGGCGAGATAGAACTCGCCCCAGGTAGGTTCTCCTTCTATGCTTCCCTCCAAGCTTTATCTACCTTGCCATGTCAAGTGTGTTTTTTGTGATTCCCCACTGTCTAGATTTCATCTCTGAACCTAGGATTCATATCTGGTGAATAACTATGTCTGGTGGAGATATCTTAGCTCTGGTTTGATGCTCAATTGACATGCTTGGTTTACTTGTGATGGTCTCAAGGCCCTGTTTTAATTCTTTACCCTATGATTAAATGATGAGGTACTATTACTATGGTAAGGGTAGGTTTATGCTACTCTTAATCTGGGTAGATGATCTGAGAAACCCTTCTGGATGATTACAGTAGACATGAAAATTCAAACCATTGCTTTGGATTTTATCTGTTTAGGATACTTGCTGGTCTGAACATTTGCTAGTTCATGTTGACAGTCAAGAACTATTGATACAGACTAGTAGTTGAGTTGGTTAGGAAAATGATCTGGATATCATATTGGCTTAAAATTTTTGCTGGATGGTGAATGACATATGGCAATTAGCTCTGAATGTGTTAATATATACACTCCTTTGTCAGGGATAATGTCAGTACACTAAATGATTCCTGGCTTATTATCTAGGAAAATGATTTGAATTCTTCTAAACTTATATGAGAGGGTAGCTGTTGAATTCTAGATGATCTTATAAAATGAAGATTGTGATATTTGTTGTAGTATGAGCTGCCTTGAATCAAACTGTGAAGATGAGCAGTGTGTAACTGAATCTTTGATTCAGTTATCTTTGTATTAAAATATAAAATGATTCTTAGATATTTTTGAATATCTAAGAAAATGATTTATTATCAAACTTGATGAAGGGCTGATGTTCTAGTTTTAAAGACTAGATTGAGAGTTTGGTGGGAGTGAGCTTGGGATTATGCCTGAGGTGCAATTCCAATTCTTTTGGATTTGTGCCCAGCAATCCCTCATGCTTTCTGGTTTGTGCAAAGATGATTTGTATGCTTTTATGGCCTTGGTATGATTAGTAGAAATGTGCTATAGCCCCTGCCTAGGATGCAAAGGCTGAGGCCGAACTCTAAATAAGAACTGAGATTATGATGTATCTTTTTATTTCTCTATGAGGAACATACATAGCATCTCTATGTAAATCTAAGAGAACACCCTCCTCCAAGCCCCCTAGATTATCATATAGTTGAAGGGTATAGGGTGGATTTGATGGGTATTAGTCTCTTTATTTTCCCAAGATGCCGATGCAAAAGAGAATACATATGCTGAAAATATTGTAAAGTTCTACCTGCTACAAGTTATGATTGTTGATCTTGTTCTGCTACTAATGTATGTTTCCATGCATCCTGTCCTAGAAATCCTTCTCCTCCTTATTCCTTGCTGGATCTATTTTGAATCCTATCATGATACTTGATATGCTGGCTAGTTCTTCTTTCGACTACTAGTGCTTCTTGCCTCCTCCTACCTTGCAACCATGTTGTCTTTGTTGTGAATCCCTCTACTTCTAGATCCTGTATGGCTCCAAGGAGCAACCAGAGTTGGTTGAGGGTGAGGTATAACACTCTGATGGTAACTTTGTGTGGATGTGCTGTGGAGTGTGGCCAGGTACTTGTTAGATACGGCTGTTCCTTCTTATCTGGTTTCCTGGTCTGCTGTGGTGTTGACAACAGCTACTTGCATGTTGATGTGCAAGCTGCTTGCAATGGGACCTGCTGGTGTGGATGAGATCAAGTGAAAACTTGATATTTTAGAATCTTTATCTTATTACTTTAACTGTCATGGTGAAACTTGCCCCTCTCCAGCCTATGATGTTGTACTGAGACAAAATATACTGATATGAACAGATGCTACTTTTTTGGTGAAACTTGCCCCTTTCTAAAGTTTAGCTCAATGATGAACTTTTAACAGTGCAACTCACTGTTTACTTCTGAGAGCAAACTAACCAACTAACCATTCTTTTATTTGTTTTTGTTTTGTTTTCTTTTTTGTTTTCAGGAAATGAAGAGAAATAAGAAAAATGTCAACTGTTGAAGGACATCAGAGAACAGTAGATTAGGAATTCCTCTTTTATATAAATATATGTAATTTCTTTTCTGATTGAATAATGTTGAGATATTGTAATTTATATTCTGTTTTATATATTGTAAAAGACATTGTATTATTGTATTCAATTCAATAAAGTTTACTTATTTCAGTTTTTTATATTTATTTTACAATTCTTTCGTAATGACAATGTCATATATATATTGTTGTAATATAGAATATTGTGATTTATTTCAATTATGAAATTATTTTTCCTACTTATTTATTTCCTGATTGTAAAGACAATGTCTTATATAAAGAATTCTTTTATTGATCTATTGTAAAATATTACTATATTCATATATATTTATATTAATAAAGAATCTTTGTTATATTATTTATGTAATCATTTTATTTCAAGTTATTAAATATTTCCAATTCTTATTTGTGAATTTTATAAATTTATTTGAATTTCATATTTGAAATTCAAATACATGTTTGAAAAATTTTTCCCGGAAACAAAGAATTCTACAAAGGTCATGTCGAAATCTATCGCACTTGCTCCGAAGTTTCCTTCAGTACAAGAGAGATCCCGATCCCTCCATAGCTCTTTTAATTTTGCGCGAAAATTCCCCGGATTTTCTTATGCATGAAAGCAATGCACAAACCTGTGTCCTCTCTATTTTTAGGTGTTAATCCTGGGATGTTACAGACTCTCCCCCTTAAAATAAACTTCGTCCTCGCAGTTCGCACCCTCTTACGTTTCCGAAGATAAAATTGACTTCTTCAGATCCTGGTGACTCTTTTAAATCCAGGATGAAGATAATTGTTGTATCTTCATTCAAACTTTTCCTTGGACCTCTTTTGATTTGAAATGAGCCAACTTCTAATCCCATTTGATGTATAAACTTCTTTTGAATCTAGCACTTTTGCCCTGGTCAGATTCTCTTGAGTGTTTTCAGTTTAGGACATCTATTTAAGAAGTGTCTAAGTTTTTAGAAAGTCTCCTTAATGTAAGATTCTGGTTTATACTTTGACTAAATATAGCTTGACTCTAATATTAATCTATTTATGGTATACTTAGTCCTTATGGCTTACTTTTTAAGAATGTTTTGGCTTTCCCAAAACCTTACTCCGAATCTCAACTTCTGATGCTTCATTATTCACTCTCCCCCTTGAGATTTTCTGATGGTCTTTTGAGGAACAGATGTTATACCCACATACTTGTGAAATAGTGGTGCAAAATCTCTAATTCCTTAAACGCATGTATAAGGTAACTTGTATTATTAATACTGTTTTGACTTACCACTTGCTTTGTTGTGATTGTTGCTGTTATTGACTTCATTTATGGTTTCATACTTCTGATTTCCTGAGGATGTATCTGCTTCACCCACACCCTCCTTTGATGGTGATTTGGTGGAATTTGTGTCTCTTCCCTATGATGTTCCATAATCCTCCTGATGTTCCAGACAACATGATTTCTTGTGTCCTAGAACTCCACACTTGCTACATTTCCCCTGAAATGCTCCTATATTACTTTCTCCATTTGGATTGGGCGGAATATTTTGAGTAGATGACAATCCCGGTATTGGTTCTATTACTCCTGTTGTCCATCCATGAGTTAACTGCGGTTTTAGGCAGTTCCTTTCCATGTGTCCTGGTTCTCCATATTGATAACATACTATCTTAGGTTTTGGACACTCCTTCAAAATGTGGCCCTGAATTCCACAGTTGTCACGGGTTTACCAGAACATTCATGGAGTTCCTTTCCCGCAGCGTTTGCAGCCCCTTCACAGAATAGGGAGTAACAAGTTACAGTTCTTACACTCTACAGAGGTGCGCTACTTTACCCATGAGAGATCTTAGCTTTGTTGCACATCCGAGTTATAGGCTCGTTCACACTTCCTTGGTATGAGGCCCAGACTAAGATCCAAGCCAATCACTGTCCTTCTCCGCGACCCCGCATACACCACAATTGTTGGATGACCAAACTCAAGGTAGACTTTTCCCCATATAAAATGGCTATACCTTAATTGGATACACACAACAACCATTAACACTAGATATCTGTCTTTTGTAAGCCCAGATCCACGGTAGACTTCCCCCGTATAAAACGGCTATACCCACGATTTGCAACTCACAAATGCCTAGAACAGTGTCCAATGCATGCGAAAGGGAGCTGATCCAGCTGACTTCTCCGTCCCATTCCAAATCTCATGGTTAACGCGTAATATACGGCGCAAGAATCACTGGGAACATTGGTTGTTAAGTCCTAGATAATATGTTCCTTTACCACCGGAACTTTTATAGTAGCTTATTACCTCATGGTAAATAACCTATAATCATATTATTATGAAAATAGTGTTTTCTGATCTTTTTCAAATGTAGGTGATGATAACACTGGGTTTGCAAAATACTTTACAAAAAATAATCAAGGACATGAGCAAGTGTGAACTTGCCTTTTGTGATTGCAAGATTATGCACTCACGGTCTTCGAGATAATAGAAGATCCAATATATGAAATTAGCATCATTGGTCCGGTAAGGACTAATGTTTAAAGAAGCAGGATGCCGTTATGCATAAGTAATGCTATGCAATTTTATAATTCCCAAAGTGAAACCCTTAGTATTTTGAATAAGTTGATCTTAGGTATCTTCTTTAAGATTGGGTTTATCTTTAAGTTTATTTCATAAGCAATGACATTAATCAGGAGCTTAAGTGTTAACAATTCAAAATATACAAATACTAATAGAATAATGCGATTATGATTAATTGTTATCTAGTGATTGGGATAAAAAGTCCTTGAGTTGAGTTCTTAAGAGCTGAAGGAACTAATATAGACTTGTTTGTGTGAAGTGGCAAAAATAATAACATTTGAAGAAACCAGTATTTAGTTAAGGTTAATTAGTCTAAAGGTTTATTAGGTTTTACATTAGGGTTTGTGATGGTTAGGAATGGTGTTAAGTTATTATATTTTAATTGATGATACAAGTGACTAAAGTTAGATTTAAAACATGAATAAACTTCAAATGAGATGTTTATGATGGTTTAGACCAAAGTTAACTATAAAGATAAAAGTGAATTGTAAGATATGATGAGTTTTAAAATAGTATCTAGTTTTAGGGTTTTGGAAAATATGATTAAGGATGATCCCTTTTAATTTAAATGAAAGATAAATTTAATAATATGCAATTTATTAATGGGAGCATAATTAGATGATCTTACAAATTTTGTTAGGGTTTGGAATCATTTTAAGAGTGGTTGAGGGATGGATATTATTCACCCTCTTACACATGAGTGTTATGTAATATTTATTTAAAAGGAGTTTAATTTGAATTTAAGATTTAAAAAAATTTAAAGGTTAATAATTATATTTAAGTTTTATTTTGATTATAGATTTCGACTTAGTAATTAAACTTTAAAGGTTTTGGTGTTTTATTAGAAAATGTGATTATTTCCTACTTAAGAAATAATTTTAAGAATTAACAAAGTGGTTATTTCATTTGATTAAAATAGTAATAATTTTTATTTATCTTAAAATACTTTTGAATAATATACATGGTATTTTTCTAGTGGAATATACTTATTAAAGATCTTAAAAATGAATTTTATTTATTTTTAAGTCTTACCTTTATTTTTATAAAATTCCTCAAAGAATTTAGTGTCTTTAAATATTTGCTTTATATTTTATTTGTAAAACTCTAAGTTAATATTTTTTATAAAATATTAGAGTTACTTTTATACACAAAAATTATTTTTAATTATTTTATAGAAGTTGTTCTTATTTTATGAAATTTTACTCAGGATTTAATGATGTTAATATTTATGTGCTCTATAATTATTTTAAATAAATAAATTTATATTTTTATTAGATAGATCTTATTTTTATGATAATTTTAACATATTAATTGTATTTTTATGATTTTTCTATAATTTTTTATAGCTGAAAATGTTTAAAGGTTATTTTGGTAATTTATTTATTTTACTTTTATTTTATTTCTTTTTTCATTTGACTTGGGCTATTTTGGGTTGGTACATGGGCTGGCCTGGCCCATATAGGTTGGCCTGGGTCATCTAGACCACAGCCCACCCCATTCTTTCTCTCCTCTCACCCGCACACACGCACACAGACACAACCCTATCCCTCTCACGTTCCTCTCCGTGCGCGATGCACCGCCATGCCATTGGTCGCCACATCGGCCACCTCCAAAGACCGACGGTCGGTGCCTCGCCACCTCTTCCTTCTTCTTCCCCCCCATCGATTTGGCTTGCGTGCCCCCTGTTGCGCACTCGTCGGGAACCCTAGCTCTGCCATGGTGTGGTGGTTGTCGCTTCTAGCGCTGCCGCTCACTGAAGTTGGTATTCTAGGCCGGTGTAGGATGCTATGGCCCTCAGGGCTGCTCCGTATGCCACCTTGGTGGTGAGATTGATGCTGGGCTAGGTGGTGGTGTATGGTGAAGCCTTCCCCGTGGTGTTCTGTGTTGCCGTTGCCGTCGATACTCCTTCTAGATTCCCCATTGTCTAGATTTCATCTCTGAACCTAGGGTTCACATCTGGTGAATAACTGTGTCTGGTGGAGATATCTTAGCTCTGGTTTGATGCTCAATTGACATGCTTGGTTTACTTGTGATGGTCTCAAGGCCCTGTTTTAATTCTTTACCCTATGATTAAATGATGAGGTACTATGGTAAGGGTGGGTTTACGCTACTCTTAATCTGGGTAGATGATCTGAGAAATCCTTTTGGATGATTACAGTAGACATGAAAATTCAAACCATTGGTTTGGATTTTATCTGTTTGGGATACTTGCTGGTCTGAACATTTACTAGTTCATGTTGACAGTCAAGAACTATTGATACTGACTGCTAGTTGAGTTGGTTAGGAAAATGATCTGGAAATCATATTGTCTTGAAATTATTGCTGGATGGTGAATGACATATGGCAATGAGCTCTGAATGTGTTAAAATATACACTCCTTTGTCAGGGATAATAGCAGTACACTAAATGATTCCTGTCTTATTAGCTAGGAAAATGATTTGAATTCTTCCAAACTTATATGAGAGGGTAGCTGTTGAATTCTAGATTATCTTATAAAATGAAGATTGTGATATTTTTTGTAGTATGAGCTGCCTTGAATCAAACTGTGAAGATGAGCAGTGTGTAGTTGAATCTTTGATTCAGTTTTCTTTGTTTTAAAATATAAAATGATTCTTAGATATTTTTGAATATCTAATAAAATGATTTATTATCAAAATTGATGAAGGGCCGATGTTCTAGTTTTAAAGACTAGATTGAGAGTTTGGTGGGAGTGAGTTTGGGATTGTGCCTGAGGTGCAATTCCAATTCTTTTGGATTTGTGCCCAGCAATCCCTCATGCTTGCTGGTTTGTGCAAAGATGATTTGTATGCTTTTATGGCCTTGGTATGATTAGTAGAAGTGTGCTATAGCCCCTGCCTAGGATGCAAAGGCTGAGGCCAAACTCTAAATAAGAACAGTGAAAACTTGATATTTATGGAATCTTTATCTTATTACTTTCACTGTCATGGTGAAACTTGCCCCTCTCCAGCCTATGATGTTGTACTGAGGCAAAATATACTGATATGAACAGATGCTACTTTTTTGGTGAAACTTGCCCCTTTCTAAAGTTTAGCTTAATGATGAACTTTTAACAGTGCAACTCACTATTCACTTCTGAGAGCAAACTTACCAACTAACCATTCTTTTATTTGTTTTTGTTTTGTTTTCTTTTTTGTTTTGTTTTCAGGAAATGAAGAGAAATAAGAAAAATGTCAACTGTTGAAGGACATCAGAGAACAGTAGTAGGAATTCCTCTTTTATATAAACTAGCAAAATGACCGCGCATTGCGACGGAAGAAGTTAGTCATTGTTGCTCGGTGACATCCACTCTTCGATCAATTGATTGTTCCAATTTGCAAGCAGAATATCACCTTTCTCCAAACCTGCTCTTCCTCTTTTTTAGTGTGCTTTCCTTTAATCTCCTCGTGAAGTGCGCGCCACTGCCGGCTCTCTAGCTAAGACCGGGAGAAATTTTTTTGAAAGTAATTTTATTGAATACTACTTTCTAGGCCATGGAGAATTTCACTACTTGAATAGCGGATAGGGAGCGGATTTCTTGTCTAAATTGACCTACTCCCTCCATCTAGAAATAACTGACTTAGATTTGTCTAGAGTCGAATGTATATATACATTAAAATACGTCTAGATACATTTGAATCTAGAAAAACCCAAATCAGTTATTTCTGGCTAGAAAGAATATATACTTTCTCATACAACAGAAGATAGAAATTTCTTATGTGGGAATTCACGGAAGTACCTTAGATACATGTTGCCGACGACAGTCTAGATGACGGTGGCTAGGGCTATGTCAGTGCTTCGGGGAATTGCCGAATTGCACGCATAGGCTCTCCCAACAGTTACAGAACCAGAAAGATGCATGTATGCACTAGTGGAAACGAGGGCTTTTGTTGATCCCGAAAATGGGCTTTAACACCGGTTCTTCTACGAACCGGTGTTAAAGGGGGGGGGGCGTACCAGCGTGGCCTCTGCGGCATTAAAGGAGCCCCCCCTTTAACACCGGTTCGTGCCACGAACCGGTGTTAAAGGTCCCTGCACCAGTGGCCTGCGCACCCCCCCTTTAACACCGGTTCGTGGCTATATAAGACACCACCCCAGCCCACACACACCCCACTCTTCCATTCTTTCACATTTTGGAGCCTAGCAAGAGGGTGTGAAGAGTGCTAGTTTGTGTTTTTTTCATATGCACTAGAGGTGTTCGGTGAAATGCCCGAGAGCTCAAAATAAGCTTTCTTGTTGCTCTTTCCGTCTCGGTACGAGGTCAAGAACTATAGTTTCATGTGTCATTGATGTACTATATATATAAATGGTCATCTCCCTATTATTTTTTGATATATACTACATATTAATGCAGATGAATCGGCAATGGATGTCTGGTGACCGCCGACTTCCGAAAGTACATTACGGTCCTCCAAAATTTCATCGTTGTGGCTAATGCAAACCTGGTCACAATGGTTTTATGTGTTGTCCGTGTGTTCACCGTCGAACAAGAAAGACTACTCAAATACCAGAACCATTCACGCCCACCGCTTCGATCCGGTTTCATGCCCATATAATTGTTGGACCAAGCATGGAGAAAAAGGGTTGTGATGGAAGACAACGAAGAAGAAGAGGATGATGAAAACTATCATAATATGTATCCTGAATATGATGATAATGCAACAGGTAGATAATGAAGATCAAGAGGAGCAGATGGGCCCGCCGATGACGATCTTGGTCGGGCCATTCTTGATGCAAAGGAAGAATGTGAAACTGAAAAGGAGAAGGAGAAGCTGGAGCAGATGTTAAAGGATCACAAAACATTGTTGTATCCAACTTGCGAAGATGGCCACAAAAAGCTAGGTGCCACACTGTATTTGCTGCAATGGAAGGCAGAGAATGGTGTGACTGACAGCGCATTTTCAAAGTTGTTGGTAAAAATGAAGAATCTTCTTCCAAGAAATAATGAGTTGCCTGACAGTACATACCAAACAAAGAAGGTTGTCTGCCCTCTAGGATTAGACGTGCAGAAGATACATGCCTGCATTAATGACTGCATCCTCTACCACGGTGAGAAGTACGAGAATTTGGATGCATGCCCGGTATGCACTGCACTGCGGTATAAGATCAAACGAGACGATCCTGTCGATGTTGAGGGCGAGGCCCCTAGGAAGAAGGTTCCCGCCAAGGTTATGTGGTATGCTCCTATAATACCACGGTTAAAACGTCTCTTCAGAAATAAAGAGCATGCCAAGTTGTTGCGATGGCACATGGAAGACCGTAAGAAAGACGCGATGTTGAGACACCCCGATGGGTCACAGTGGAGAAAAGTCGGCGAGAGTACCCGGACTTCACGTGGCGCAAGGAACTTAAGGTTTGGTCTAAGTACGTACGGCATGAATCCTTTTGGTGAGCGAGTTGCGATCACAAAGACTGGCCTGTGACCCTATGTATCTATAACCTTCCTCCTTGGTTGTGTATGAAGAGGAAGTTCATTATGATGCCAGCTCATCCAAGGCCCGAGGCAACCCGCAACGACATTGATGTGTACCTAAGGCCATTAGTTGAAGAACTTTACAAATGTGGGCCAAACCAGGTGTACGTATGTGGGATGAGCACAAAGGGGAGCCATTTGACCTACGAGCATTGCTTTTCGTAACCATCAATGATTGGCCTGCTCTTAGTAACATTTCAGGGCAAACAAACAAGGGATACAATGCATGCACACACTGTTTAGATGATACTGAAAGTGTATATTTGGATAAATGTAAGAAGGTTGTGTACCTAGGGTATCGCCGATTTCTTCCGAACCTGCATCCAGTAAGAAAGAAAGGCAAGCATTTCAAACGTCTGGCAGAACCCCGGAGGAAGCCTGTCCTCCATACCGGTGAGGAGGTATTTGGTATGGTCAAGGACCTAGAAGTAATCTTTGGAAAAGGTCCTGGCAGTCTATCTGTTCCGAATGACGATGTCGGACACGCGCCCATGTGGAAGAAGCAATCTATATTTTGGGACCTACCCTATTGGAAAGTCTTAGAGGTCCGCTCTTCAATCGACGTGATGCACGTGACGAAGAATGTTTGCGTGAACCTGCTAGGCTTTCTAGGAGTGTATGGGAAGACAAAAGATACACCGGAAGCACGACAGGACCAGCAACGTCTGAAGGCCCCTGAAGAGCCTATGCATCCTGAGAACGAGAAGGGTAAACGATGCCACTTAACTCCTGCCAGCTACGCTCTTACCAAAGTAGAAGGAAATCTTTTTGAATGTCTCGGCGATATCAAGGTCCCGTCGCTTCGTCGAATATAAAGGGAATAATAAATATGGCGTAGAAAAATTCCAAAACCTGAAGTCTCATGATCGCCACGTGATTATGACACAATTGCTTCCGATTGCATTAAGGGGCTTCTACCGAAAATGTTCGAGTACCCATTGTGAAGCTATGTGCATTCCTAAATGCAATATCTCGTAAGGTAATCGATCCGAAGCCTATCGTGGTTACAAAGATGTGGCCCAATGTCTTGTCGACTTTGAGTTGGTGTTCCCACCATCCTTCTTCAATATTATGACGCATCTCCTGGTTCACCTAGTAGAAGAGATTGCCATTCTCGGTCTGTATTTCTACACAATATGTTCCCTTTGAGAGGTACATGGGAGTCTTAAAGAAATATGTTCATAACCGTGCTAGGCCGAAGGAAGCATCTCCAAGGGCTATGTAATGAGGAGGTCATTGAGTTCGTGTTGATTTTATTCCCGACCTTAAGGCGATTGGTGTTCCGTAATCACGACATGAGGGAGATCGTGGAAAAGGCACCCTAGGATGTAAAGCAATGATATGTAGGGACGGGCATTCTCTCAATCAAGCACACTACACGGTTTTACAAAGATCTATCTTGGTTGCCCGTATATCAATGAACACAAGAATTTAATACGCCTCAAACACCGGGGTAGTCGATGAATGGATTATAAGTGAACACATGGCGAGTTTTGGAGGTGGCTGCAAAGACTTCTCACGAATAACACCACTGTTGGGGATCACGTACTTGTTGGCGGTGACACCGTCTTCGTTGTATGTACTTTCCAAGGGTACGATAAATGGGAATACATTTTACACGATAGGCCAAGATAAAAGAGCACCAACCAAAAGCAGGTGTCCGCTTCGATGCAGCAGAAGACAATGGGAAAAATACCACGTATTATGGGTTCATAGAGGAGATATGGGAACTTGACTATGGACCTAATTTTAAGGTCCCCTTGTTTCGATGCAAATGGGTCAAGCTAACAGGAGGAGGGGTTGAGGTAGACAAGAAGTACGGAATGACAACAGTGGATCTCAACAATCTTATGAAGAACTTAGACGAACCATTCGTCCTAGCCAATGATGTGGCTCAGGTTTTCTATGTGAAGGACATGTCCTCCAGACCAAAAAAAAAGAAAAAATATGCAAACGAATACATCATATGATGAGCCAAAGCGTCACATAGTTCTTTCAGGGAAAAGAAACATCGTGGGAATCGAGGACAAGACAGACATGTCAGAAGATTATAATAAGTTTGATGAAATTCCGCCTTCAAAGGAAAACTGACCCAAGCATTCCGTTAAGTAAAGAAGATGCTCCATGGTTACGTCCAAGCGATCATAAGGAAGGGCATATGCCAAGAAGTTCATGCTCATATTATGTAACTCTAGTTCATGTTTTAATATTAATACATGTCTTGAGTGTTAGTCATGTTTTGTGGATGGACCGACTATGAGAAGAAGTTGTCCCGATTCGTACTTACCATTAAGATCTGATCTCCAAACGCGCGGTCACATATTAGAGTGCCTCTATGACCAGTTTCTTGAGAATCTGCCGAGGACTAGGCTCGTCGGCATCTCCCCGAATCGGCCGTAGTGGTGTCCCGATCTCAAAACCATCTTGTAGCTTTGTAACTTCTCTAACTAGATCAATACACCAGGAGCTAACTAATTTCACATATTAGGAGTGCCACTATGACCAGATTTCGGAGATGCCGAGGATGGGCTCGTCGGCATCTCCTCGAACTGGCCGTAGTGGTGTCCTGCCTCAAAGGCCGGAGGACTGGACTCACAAGGATGCCTATTTATAGTACAAGGCTCGACATAGTGTTGACACTTACAAAATAATGTCGACACTCACCCTATTATTAGTCGGTTGGTGTCTCCAACCGACTAAATTCATCTTTAGTCCCGTTGGTGACACCATCCTAAGCAAGGTACACGCCGCACAACATAATGTCGACATGCACTCACCCCTATTATTAGTGTCGACTTGTTTTGTCCCGGTTGGTGTCTCCAACCGGGACTAAAGGTTCATCTTTAGTCCCGGTTGGTGTCTCCAACCGGGACTAAAGGTTCATCCCGCCATTTTTTCCCGCCATTTTTCTGAGTTGAAATGAAAAAGATATGAATTTTCTAAATTCATATCATATTTTTTGAATTAAAAAAGCCCCTTTAATGCATGAAATAAGTGTTTTAATTATTTTAAAAAATTCATGTAAAGTAAATATAAAATGATTTACATGAATGGATAAATATTATTTTTCTGAAAATTATGATATATTATTCATATTTTTCTGAGTTGAAATGAAAAAGATATGAATTTTCTAAATTCATATCATATTTTTTGAATTAAAAAAGCCCCTTTAATGCATGAAATAAGTGTTTTAATTATTTTAAAAAAATTCATGTAAAGTAAATATAAAATTATTTACATGAATGGATAGATATTATTTTTCTGAAAATTATGATATATTATTCATATTTTTCTGAGTTGAAATGAAAAAGATATGAATTTTCTAAATTCATATCATATTTTGAATTAAAAGCCCTTTAATGCATGAATAAATGCCCTTTAACACCGGTTCCGCAGAACCGTGTTAAAGGGCATTTATTCGTTTCCTCACAAGACCCTTTAACACCGGTTCGTGGCAGGAACCGGTGTTAAAGGGCGGGATAAATACGCTGTGAATGATTTCTTTAACACCGGTTCCTGCCACGAACCGGTGTTAAAGGGGGGGTATTAAATGCGCCCCTTCGCTCCTTTCTTCCCACACTGCCAGATCGAACCACCCGCCGCGAGAGCGAGAGCGGCGCCAGCGCCCGGCCGTCGGAGCTAGCCGCCCTCGCGCCAAGAAGACCACACGGCAGCAGCTGCCATGCTGCGCCGCCTCGCCGCAGTCGGAGCCGCGTCGCCAGACGTCGGAGGCGCCGCCAGACATCGAGCTGCCCGCCGCCTCTCCTCAGACGCCGGAGCCGCCGGCCAGACGTCGGAGCCGCCGCCCTCGCCCTCGCCGTCGGAGCCCGTGTGAGGCCCTCCTCTCTACATCTAGCTCGTCTCGTTCGTCAAGTTCGGTGTCATGCCCGTGTTAAATTTTAGTGCTACTGTCGTTACCCATAGTGTGCTCGGCTCAGTGGTCGTGTGTCATTTTGAATTGATTTCAAATAGAGGGAGAGAGTAGGGTTTAGAGTTTTTCATTATGTTCTTTAATGCACAATTTAAACATGATGCACAAACAAACCCTAAATAATGTTTATCTAAAACTGAGGTGTTATAGACGACAACTGTGTAGTACTACCTACGAGCACTAGTGGAAACGAGGGCTTTTGTTGATCCCGAAAAGGGGCTTTAACACCGGTTCTTCTACGAACCGGTGTTAAAGGGGGGGCCGTACCAGCGTGGCTGCTCTGCCACGTCGCCGGCGCCTTTGCAGGCTGCTCTGCCACGTCGCCGTTGTCGCTCTGCCTCGGAACGATATAAAATAGCTTATAGCAAAGATATTATAATAGGCCACGCCTAAACCCTAACTGACCACCTCGCTCTCTTCCCCGTGCAGGAGCGTCTCGCCGCCGCCGCTTCGGAGCTCATAGGCCACGCCTAATCGCCGACGCCGCCGACGAGCCCGCCGCTAGCACCGCCGCCAGAGCTCATAGGCCACGTCTAAACGCCGACGCCGCCCGACGAGCCCGCCGCTAGCACTCTAGATAATATTATTGTTTTAGAAACTATGGATCCACTTAGTAGAAACCTTGAAGAAGAAGAAATAATGGAGAACATTATTGATGAGGACACCTCACAATATCTGAACTTGGAGGGACATGACGACGACAACTCAAGTACTAGTCATGGAGAAGATGAAGACTCCGGTGAACGCAATTTAATGGTTACAAAGTCCGGCGAGGTATATGCATTGATTAAGCCTCAGCTGACTTAAACCAACAATCTTCTTCTACATGTATTAATTAACGCTTCTTTCTTCTTTTAGCCCTCTGGATCGACCAGCCAACAACCATCTTCTTCTACGAAAAAGAGCAAGCGAGGCGCGAGCCAGCGGTTGAAAGATCGTGCAAAGTTCACGATCGAAGCAGTCCGTGTTGATGGCAGGCCGATGGAGCCCAAGAAGGCCGCAGACAAATTTATACGTCAGGCTGGAGTTCTTGTTAGGGACCAAATCCCAATCATAATTGAATATTGGAATAATCCAAAGAAGGGCGACGGTACCTTTGTCGATGACAGATCCAAAGAAACGCTTTGGAATTCGTTGTTGGTAAATTGCACCCTTCCGCCAGAGGAGGATGAAAACAACCCGGTTATAAAGAAAAAGGTCAAAGAGTGGACTCTAAAGAAGATGGCTGAGGCTTTCCGCAACTGGAAGACAAAATTGAACAAATTTGTCAAAGCTCGCGAGACTCCAGATTTTGAAGACGCATATTATGCGAAGATAAGACCTCACTGGCCCGAATTTGAGACATATAAAAAAAGTGCTATAGCTAAAAAGAGGTCAGAAACCAATACGCTTAATGCCCTGAAGAAGGAATATCACCAGAGGACGGGGTCAGGTGGCTACATATCTCAGAGGCCTAAGTGGGAGGAAGCTGAGAGGGCCCTGCGCGAGAGAGGGATCACACCCCAGACAGATGGGTGGGACCTACGTGCAAAGACTTGGTTCTACGGAATCGGGGCAAGGTTGGACCCAGAAACAAGATTGTGTATCTTCCCAACCATCCTTTCCAAACCCGTCACTGAACTCATCACGGCATACGAGGAAACATCCGCCAGGACCTTCCATCCCGATAGAGAGAATGACCAGCTCACACGCGCCATCGGTAAAAAAGAACACCCTGGACATGCACGAGGCACAGGGGGTATGACATGGAAGGATGGGTTTGCCGACTGGAGCGACTCTTACAGATGGTGCGGCAGAAAAGAAAAAGAGCGTACAGAGCGGATGACACAGATAGAACATGCACTTGCGGCGCTGCAGGCGCAAGTGAATGCACAACAGAGCCATCAAGCTATCGGCCCATCTCAGCGGCACGAAGAGCCTGCATTGGAAGCTGCCCGCGGCCCAGACTCTGCGCGGAAAAGCAGTGTGGCTTCCACGGAGAACGCGGCAGCCCTTGAAATGACGGTCCTCGATACCCGTGGATGAGATCACGGAGAGAACACGCTGAGCTGCATGTGAGATTAATGGGCTTATCCATTAAGGTGGCTATTGGCTATGCCTTACCTCCTGTAGCTGGTGGAACTTACCACTGCCGACCGATTCCAGATGGCTATGCTATTGTCGGGGTGGGTGAGGTTGTGAAGAAATATGAGGAAGCACAACTTGACCATGCTACGGGTGAAGGGGAAACTCAACTCAAATTTGCGTGAAAACAACCATTCTTTGGAAGAAGGAACACATTGTGATTCCAAATTGAGGTCACTGCACCCCGCTGCCTCCGTGACGTCAGCCCGAGCCGCTTCATCTCCTCGCTGCAGCCATCTCCGGCGCGGCAGCCATCTCCGGCCCGTCAGCCATCTCCTGCGCGGCAGCCATCTCCGGCCCGTCAGCCATCTCCTGCGCGGCAGCCATCTCCGGCCCGTCAGCCATCTCCGGTGCTTCATCCATCTCCTCAGCGTAAGCGGAAGAGCACTGCCACGAGGAGCATCAGTAGCACTGCCAGAAAGAAATCCATAGGAAACCGTACGCCAAAGAGTTCAAAAAACTACGTCTCGCAGCCTTCCGCCAAGCCATTGCCAGTTTTACCGTGGAATTGCAGCGACGAGGAGACCAATAGGATCTCGGAAGAACAGGTCAAGAAATTCTTTGCACCTAGACGGGCCGAGCCAAAGGAGAAAATAGATCCGGCGGTGGTGGAGAAGTTTTACAAAAATCTTTTGAAACCTGAAACCCCACTTGTGCCGGACTACGAGCGCCAGATTTTGAAGGCGGATGCAAGGCGCCGAGGAGACTGAAAGTAGCATCGTGAGGCACCCTGAAAACAGTTCCCATGCTCGGAGAGTAAAACCAATCATGCGCCCCGCTCCAAATGTTTGACAAACGGGACGCTCCTCCCGTAGATGATTACGAGGCAGAGCTACAAAGAAAGGCCAATGAGATGGGGATGACTTACATTGCATACTTGAACGTCATGGGAGACAACTTGCCCAAATGCGATGTCAACCCCATACAGCCATGGAAGTATGGGAAGAATCTAGTCAAGAAAGAGGAGCTCAAGAATCTACCAACAAAGATGCGAAAATTGCACAAGTGGTACCTTCATTTCTGCAAGACGAGAAAAGAAGAATGGATCACGGCGCATATAAGAGATCAGATTTTCTTGTGCGGAGACGACGCGATCGACTTCAACATTCAAGACTTGCATTTTCTATTCAATCAGAAGGAACTCGACAAATCTGCCATCAGCCTTTATTGTGTGTAAGTACTATTTCTGTAATTTTTATCTCATCTCATTCACTTCATTAATTGCATGTATATATATATGCTCACCATATATGTATATACTATTATGCAGGAAAAAGGTTATGGAATGCATGAAAGGAGGCCCTTTTGACATTGGGTTCGTTGACCCAAATAGAGTTCATGAAGAAGTGGTAAGAGACAAACCCGGGCAAACAGAAGATTTCTTGCTAAGGTCTTTACTGAGACAACAAACCAAAAGGGAAATACTATTGCCTTACAACTTCTCGTGAGTACTGTTACCCTCTCTTGTACACATTCTGTTTCGGCTTACTCGATGTTAAGTGTAACTGATGATGAGTTATGCGTGCGTAGGTTCCACTTTATTCTGCTAGTCATTCAACCTGACTCAGGAAAAGTCCTTGTCATGGACTCGTTACGAAAAGAAAAAGAGCTATGGGCAGACTTTAGAGAGATGCTCCAGAGGTAATTTCAATCATATTATCGCACTAGATCGGCAACTTTCGTGACAACAAGTAATTAATTACTCCTTTATCCATTTTCTTTGCCGGACAGGGTTTGGAAAGGGTTCACGGGCAGGGCCGTGCGTGAATGGTCAGAAGAACTAAAATTTTGGAGACCAAAATGGAAGTAATACTAGCTAGCTGCCAATTCCATTATATCATGCTTTATTGATTATTATTTTGATTGAACTCTCTATTCTCGTAGCGCGCGCATCAGGGACACGACAATAACTTATGTGGGTACTATGTTTGCGAATTCATTCGCAACACGATATGTGCGACAGGCCAAGCCGCACTAGAACAACTTAGAGTAAGTAAACAAAGTCCACAACATTATTTTATTACCATCAATTGTGTTGAGTTTTATTCTTATATATATATTGACGGCCCATTCTTCATATATATTTAGATCGAACGGATGCGGGACCAACTCCTACCATTTGAACGCATACGAGCCATTCAAGAGGAATTGGCGGGGTTCATACTTGATGAGGTCGTCACGCCTGGCGGAGATCTCTTTAGATATCCACCAAAATGAACGATGACGATGTATGTGCCGATGACGATGTATGTGCCGATGACGATGTTTGTGTATAATAATAGTTGCTTAATTATTCATGTACTCGTATGTACCGATGACGATTTATAAGTATACCGCTCCCGATCGATTTCCCCTCGCTCCCCCCCCTCCCGCAGAAATACGCCCAGAACGGGGCAGAGGCAGAAGAACCTTTAACACCGGTTCCAGATACGAACCGGTGTTAAAGGGGGGGGCTGAGGCCTGCGGCAGCCCCACGTGCGCCACCCTTTAACACCGGTTCGTATAAGAACCGGTGTTAAAGGGCCCCCCCTCTAACACCGAACCCTCAACAGCGGTTGGGGAACCGCTGTTAGAGGGCCCTCCCAACCGGAGTTAAAGGGGGGGCTCTGCACTAGTGATGGTTAACTGTAGGCTTCCAATAGGTACCGAATCAGAAAAATGTACTCCCTGATGTCTTAAATTTTGTTAAAATTTAGATGAATATAGATACTATTTACTATATAGATTCATCTAAATTTTGAAAAATCTAAGACACCTATTTTAAGGCGGGGGAGTATGATTAAATGTGAGTTACCCAAGCAGATACATGTGCAACAAGCATGGTTGTATCCACATGTTCCAGGAAGCGTACATTGATTTGTGGTACTCCCTTCGTTTTAAAATATAAGATGTTTTAGTTTTGTGAAAAAAATATTTAGATTCATATTTGTGTATAGGTTTGAAGTAAACCTCTATAAATTAAACCTACACAAAAAATAGTTTAGATATATTTTTTTTATAAAACTAAAACATCTTATATTATAAAACGGAGTGAATACTTCTGAAGCTAGAGAATCTCTCCCGAGTATCCACACGTCCTCAATCCTCCTAGTCTCACGATGTGCTTTGGCAACACCACCATCAACCATCCATGGCTTCGCGCTCGAGTTACACGCCAACCTGGCTAGCAGGTTCGCTAGACGAATTCATCTTGTTCTGGGGTCCTCAACCTCAATGAAGAAACTCACAATAGTCGTTTGTTTAGCTACCTCTGGTCGGCGGTGTATATATATGAGCGATCGTATGTGCACGTTGACGTGGTGACCGGACTTGATACGCGCGTGTACTCCGTAATCGTAAACGCCTAAGACTCGTATGCAATATTTGGATTTGCTCGCTAGGAAGACGGATCAGATCGGCTCCACGAACTTTTTTTTTCTCTCTTTACTGGGAGTGGGTATTTTTGATAATCCGGATATTTACCTATGACATTGGTTATAATATAGGGTTTGGTGGGAGGACAAACCTGTCCAAAAAAGTGTTGGACCGGGAGAAACATTTCGTGCTTTATTATTATAGCACACGTACCCGTGCTTTGCACCGGGAGAATCTTTGGTCGTTTAGAACTCGGTGTGTAATTTATTCGTCTCCAGTGCACTTAATCCTTTTAGAACCATACTTTTCCCCATATACTTAATCCTCTTTGGTCGTTTAGAGCTCGGTGTGTAATTTGTCCATCTCCAGTCTCTAGTGCACTTAATCCTTATACTAAGTGTGGCTGCTTGTTGATTCTCTGGTAAATTTCCAAAAGATATAAACCGGACATGATTGGTGTAACATAGCAGGGTGGGACTAAAATTCCTGGTCTTGATTCTATGTGACGGTCGAAGCTGGCCTTTGAGCTGTTTGTCACCGTCCCTGTCCAGCCAGGCCCAGTAGAAGCCCAACAGAACACACACGAGAAAGCCCTACACACCCACATGTCGACCAATCCTGGAACCTCCACCGCGGCCCTGACGTATTTTTGAAGGAATTGGGGCTATTCTTCTTTTCAATTTTGTTTGAAGAATTCCTTCTTCCTTTTTTCGGGAATTTCAATTTGTTTGTGTGCTGTTTTTCAATCCAAATATGAGGACAAATCACTTGTTAAAATTTAGTACAGCATAACTAAAATCATCTGTTTTGAAAGAGACCAACTTTTTTTCCCACGTATAATAAGCTCTCATATAGCAGGTAGGTAGTCTATCATTGATAATCCTTACGAAAAAAACAGCATGCACGCATTCATAAATAATTGACTACATACAGAGTAGTATTTACTTTTAGCAAAATATGCCGGCCATCACAACTTCTATCACGGTCATTTACTCCGATTGTCCTTTTTTTTGCAAACACAAAAAGTGAAAGAGATACCATCACATCAAGAACCAATTCGTGTATACGCATGTCTCTCCTGAACCGGTCAACCCCAATTTCCGGGTGAGAGCATCGTCGCCCAGCCTCGAATAACTCTATCCCGAACTACCGCCTGGTCGCCTCTATCTCGCTCGTCGATCCGCCGCCCTCCCCGGCCCATACGAGCCTGGAGGCAGGGAAGAACCTGGCTGACGTGGAGCTCCAGAGACGCGCCGTCCTCAACGCCAACGAGGTCGAGGGAGGCAGCGGCCGGTGCCAGGGATGGGAAGTTGAGAAGGGCAGGGCCACGACCGGTGTGGGCGCTGGAGGATGACGGGAGGCGGCGGCGCATGAGCCCGAGCAGACTTGGGGACGGCACGGATGCGGCCATGGCGTCCAGACCGGAGAGATGTGGGAGCACCCGACAGCGGTGGGATTCGAGGAAGGAGGCAAAGGCGCGGCCTGGAGGCAGGAAAGACCTAGCCGACGTGGAGCTCCGGGTCTGCGACGTCCTCGACGCCGACGAGGTTGAGGGATGCGGCTGCCGGTGCGAGGGACGGGAAGTTGAGAAGGGCTGGGCCACGGCCGGTGTGGGCGCTGGAGGACGACGGGAGGCGGCGGAGCACGGGATCGGGGGAAGGGCTTGATGGCGGCGACCGAGGAGCTTCTGCAGGGGAGTGCTCCGGGGCCACGGGCGGGGAAGCTCGGGCGAGGAGGGGCGACCGGCATGTGCGGCGGAGGGATCTAGGGAAGGATGGGCGAGGTGGGGAATTTTTATCCACACCGGTTCTATTTTACTAAGCGGTGGCACAGGTTGCCCTGCAGATCTCTCCTTGATCCTCCCGCCCGCCTCCCTCCGTCAGCCTTCGGGCGTCGTGGGCTGTTCCCTTGTGCTCCTTCTTCACGTGAGAAGCAACGTCCTTGTGGCCGCCCCCGCTGGGCGATACCCACGCCGCCATGGCTGAATCCTTTCGAGCTCTGCTCCGACTCTCAAAGCTCAGACATTTCCATCCCATGGCTGAATCCTTTCGCGTCCCCTGTCGCCAATCCTTACGATCTCTGCCCCGACAAGCTCAAACATTTTCATCCCATGGATAAATCCTTTCACGTCCCCCGTCGGTTTCTTTCTTGTTTTCCCAGGCATCATTAAATTTTAGAGGTTGCTTGACGATTCTGGGCAATCTGCAGAGTATATAAATTGGTGGATCTTGCTTAAGCGAGCGGTATGGGACTATTCGGTAAACTCACGGCAGACAAAAATCAAGCAAACGCGATGGATTTTTACTCACCGGTGGTGATTGTACCTGTCGCTTTCCACGATTGACTTCTAGTTGGCCTTCTTCGGCCCTATTCGAGCGGGCGAGCGGACAAAACGGCCCGTTTTTTCTATTTTTGTTGTGTACTGCGTACCAACAATCAGATCCGAGAGTTTTTCACTTACCAGTGGTATAGGGGGTAATTTAATGTCTGGTGGAAGGGTAAAACAGTCCAAAAAAGTGTTGGACCGGGAGAAACACTTCGTGCTTTATTATTAGGTATAGATTAGGTATAGATATATGTAATTTCTTTTCTGATTGAATAATGTTGAGATATTGTAATTTATATTCTGTTTTATATATTGTAAAAAAACATTGTATTATTGTATTCAATTCAATAAAGTTTACTTATTTCATTTTTTATATTTATTTTACAATTCTTTTGTAATGACAATGTCATATATATATTGTTGTAATAAAGAATATTGTGATTTATTTCAATTATGAAATTCTTTTTCCTACTTATTTATTTCCTGATTGTAAAGACAATGTCTTATATAATGAATTCTTTTATTGATCTATTGTAAAATATGACTATATGCATATATATTTATATTAATAAAGAATCCTTGTTATATTATTTATGTAATCATTTTATTTCAAGTTATTAAATATTTCCAATTCTTATTTGTGAATTTTATAAATTCATTTGAATTTCATATTTGAAATTCAAATACATGTTTGAAAAATTTTTCCCTGAAACAAAGAATTCTACAAAGGTCATGTCGAAATCTATCGCACTTGCTCCGAAGTTTCCTTCAGTACAAGAGAGATCCCGATCCCTCCATAGCTCTTTTAGTTTTGCGCAAAAATTTCCCGGATTTTCTTATGCATGAATGCAATGCATAAACCTGTGTCCTCTCTATTTTTAGGTGCTAATCCTGGGATGTTACAAGAGGTCATAGTAACGGTTCTAAGTGCACAGTCAATGATGGCTTGATACTTGGTTAACCAGTCCTTGCCCAGAATGACATCTATGTCAGTTGACTTGAGTGCAATGCGGGAAGTGGGAAACTTCTGATATGCTATATCTATCTCAACCCCATGAGTAACCCAGATGGTCCGCCAATGACACCCAGGAGTTGTAATCTCTAGAGGAGAGTCCATAGCTTGAAAGGTGATATGATGCATTTGCGCAAAATCTTGTGATATGAATGTATGCGATGCTTCAGAATCAAACAATACTGTTGCTAGAATTGAGTTGACACAGAGCGTACCCAGAATGACGCGTGGATCTTTCTGAGCTTCCTCAACAGTGACATGGGTCAGACGACCACGTCCAGCACCTTGAGATTTATAATTTTTCTTTGCCTGTTGATATTGCGGACGACAGCCCTTTGGGAACACTCCCTTGAGTAGTAACCAGGCTGACCACAAGAGTATCAGGTAACTCCAGTGTAAGAACCAGCAGGAGGACGATAATTTGCTCCACCAATATTTGATTATGGCTGACGAGAAGCATTGCCAGAAGACTTGGGTGCATAAGGAGAGCGAGGCACATCACTGTATGGAACAAAGACACGGCGCTTATTGTTAACATAGGAAGAAGCACGAGAATGTCCTTCTTCACGCTTCTGAGATACCTCCATATCCTTCCTTCCATGCTCTAGAGTAAGATCCTGGTTGTGCAGTTCCTGGAAAGACTGGAACTTGAAGGGCATCAAATCATAGCGAAGTGCCGGGTTAAGTCTCTTACGGAACAACTCTTGCTTATCTTCATCATTGGTCACATCCCTGGTTGCATAACGAGCCAGGCGAGTAATCTCACGCCCATATGTTCCAATATCCCTGCGCCCCTGAGTCAGATCCAGAAACTCCCTCCGTTTGAGATCCATGACGGGCTTAGGGATATAAGAGGCACGGAATGCTGCATCAAACTCCTCCCAAGTAACAACATGTACTTGAGCTTGCAGATTCAGAAAACCTTCCCACCAAATACCAGCCTCACCTTCCAGTTGATAGGTGGAAAAGTTGACATGGTCAGCGGGACGAACGCAAAGAGCACTAAACTTGCGCTCTATGGTGCGGAGCCAATCATCAGCTTCAAGGGGATCCTTGGAGTGGGTGAAGATTGGAGGAAAAGAGCGGATGAAATCTCCAAGTGTGACACAGTCGTCAGGACGACGTTCAGTGTTCTGCACCACACGCTCCAGAAGGCGTTCATTCCTAAGACGGTTGGTCTCAATGTTGTTGAGAACCTCAACCAATGTGGGAGGTGGCGGAAGTTCCTGTTCAGCATTGTTGTTTCCTTGACGGTCAACAGAACCACGAGTACCAGACAACGTCCTGAGGAGAAAACAGAAACCATGAGAATGGATTCACCAAAAAGGGTACATCAAAGGATGACGAAAACCATATCAAAAGATCATGGTAGAGGTGAACATGTGGATGAAGATTATATCAATGCATTAAGTATGGCAGTAGAACAAGCATACAGAACGTATACGCTACCAACTTAGATACAAACCATAACAATGGAATGCAAGCATGATATGATACCAACAAGTCACAAAAGAATAGAGAGTAGGATTATAAGCATCCATAGCAAAGTTGACAAATGATGCTCAGGTGCACAGATATATCTTGGAAAATCTGAGCCTTGCAACCAAGTACGGAGTACTAGGGAAAACAACCCAAACCCGGATATCCTAGAAGATTGAAATGATAGACGAGAAGGGAAACCTTTACAAAACAAACGAGGTAAGATAACTCAGCAATAGAACAACCTTGGTTAAGGAGTAAAAAGAGTCCTATTCAGAATTTTGCAAATAGTTTTTTTAGCTTTCAAATAGTTTTCTCAAACTCTAGACTCAACATTGACCACCTAGAAGGGTTTCCTACAGGCAGTCCTTCTCTGATACCAAAATCTGTCACGACACGGGATCAGGGCTAGACAAATACCAGATCCTTATCTGATATAAGCTTAACCTATATTCTGAAGCGCGTAGGGAGAGATCGGTAACATTACATAACATACAAACCATACATTAATAAGGTAAACTCTTAAAAGAGTTACAAACGAGTCATACAAGCCAGGGGTCACAGACCCATCATTACAACAAACAACCAAAGCAAACAAGTTTTTCTAAACAACAAACTTAGCAAAGGGCCTAAGAGGCCTTAAACAGAAGTAACGAACCTTCCATAGATCCTAGGATGCTGCCCGGGAACCCCGACTACTCGTCGACTTCGACGTAGAAACCACCTTCAGTTGGAGTAGCTTCATATGTAGAAAAACATCAACGAGGCAAGGCTGAGTACAGGGTGTACTCCACAAGACTTATGGCTAGTGGAGTTATTTTGCATAAATCCATCTTTTGTTTTCAAAACAAGAGGGAGAAGAAACTCGTCTAGTCAGATCATTTTCAAAAGGGATAAGGAGACTGCAACTCTAGCTCTTCGGAGTCATCTTCGATATCCACCAAGTACCATCATCAACTGAACCTCTCTTCCCAGACTACCCCCTCAAACAACCCCGAGGAAGTACTCCGGATCTCACGTTAGTTGACCAAGTTTTATCATTCGGTTATAGTTCTCTATGATCATAGAATCCATTCCCAAGTCGTCCATAATCGTGGACACGGCTTTTCGAAAAGATTATAACCCTGCAGGGGTGCACAAATTTACCCACATGTACCAACCAATTCTTAATGCCAAATTATTAGCCCTCTTCCTTGGAAGGCCGGCAGAGAGTGGTTGACCACGACCTTTACCTTGCTTTCGCCGAGACCATGAGTCACGCACTAGGGAGATGCCGCCGTAATGGGTCAAGTCCCGAAGCTAGTCCCAAATGATGTGTGCGGGGTTCAAGATTACGGATGCCGGGCATCTCTTGTTCCCAGCCACGCTTACCTACCTGTTATGAATACACCTCCTTCACCTCCATTCAAGAACAACAAAGATGCGTATGTCGAATGGAAAGCCCGAACTATGTGACTCATGGAATCTACTAGGCAAGTTAGTTGGTCGAGGGGGTTTCGCACTCCAGTGTGGTTGCAGACCTGTCTTGGTTCAAGAGGCGAGAACATCAGGTCCTAATGGTGGCAAGTATGGGACTACAAAAACCACAACCCACGTGGCCTCCTGTAACATCCCAAAAATACTAAACTTGGACCATCAAACTCTAAGAATCAAAATTAGGGTTAACAAAAACTTTTCTAAATAAAATTATGAATGCATGCATATGAGTATGCATTGAATTTGAAATTCTTTTGAACCACCTTGTTTGTATGTTTCCTTGCTTGTAAAATGTTTCTTAGGTGAAATAAACATCATCTAAAACATTTCCCACACTTTTCCCAAAGACAAGTAAATCAAAACAAATAAAATAAAGGAATGGTCATTTTGACCAATTTAACTCCCATGCCTACTTTGGCTGTCTCAAACTTTCAGAACCTAACAGAAACTTTCTGGATCTTTGCACCCCTTGATTATACTCATAACAAAGTATCAAGGCCCACTTTTTGATCATCCAGAAACTTTCAAATGCATAGTTTAAATGACAATTCAAAATTGAATCTTTATCATATGGGAAGATCCCACTTTTTCAAAAACTACTCAAACAAGCTCAACTTTCAAAACCCAAGCATCTGTAGACTCACCAGCACCAATATAGCACACCCACCAAAAATATTTTCAAAATTCAAAACTTGAATTCATGCGGCCATTTCATCAAACACTTGGCAGACACAAATCAAACAAAATCAAAACACTATAGTGTGCAGTGTTTTGAGCCTAACTGGTTCCCTATCTAGCTCACAACCATCTCAGTAGATCATCTAGCAAGATTAACCAAGAACTAGCACCACTGTGAGCTTGCCAATATCATCAATGGTGAATAGCCGAGTGCACCCTTGCCACCCCAGTGTAGACAGCAAGCTAGGAAGGAAACTAGCCATGCCAACCTTGTATGGGAGATCACCCATGCCTCACCGCCCCATATCGACCAGCCCTGCCTCGAAGACACCGATTAGAGCACCCAGGAACGCCGCGCTCGTGCCTCTGCCAACCGTGCCAAGCATGCGCCAGAGCGCCACCCTCGACCGAAGCCCACAGACCGCGCGCCGCCCTCACCGCGTGCATACACGATCACCACCGACCCAGGAGACCGCCAGACATCCCCGTCACGCCCATGCCGCGACAGCACCGCCGCCGTCAAGACGCCGCCGCTGCCAGAGAGCGTCGCGTGTTCGCATCAAACCGCACGCCCTACAAACGCATTAAAGACGTAGAGCATCGCCAGGAGACCACCAAGCGATCGCCACCGCCGGCCATGCCTCTAGCAGCCCGTAGCCACGTCGCCACCGTCGCCTGCCCATGCCGTTCGTTCTCACCGTCGAGACTATAAATAGAGGACTCCCCCGCTCGAATTCTTGACACCATTCCACTCCTCTATCACCCAGAACCACCCCACCTCAGTCCCGGAGCAAGGCGAGAAGCGCATCGCCGGAATTTCGCCGGAGCCCGCCGCCTCTGGAGAAGAAGGGCGCCGTCGATTTCGTCCACCCCAGGAGCTGCCGCGACCACCCCTGAGTTCGCCGTCGTCGACTTCGTCGTTCGCTCGCCTCGCCGACCCTCGCCTGCACCCCAGTGATCCCCCAACAACCCCCACTGGCCGCGCTAGGTTTATTTCTCGCCGGCGTTTCCCAACGTCGACGATGACTCTCACCTGTTGGATTAGAACCCGATCGAACGTCCCACATCGCCCCATACCGCTTCGCACCCCTGTCTCACTGACGAGTGGGGACAACCACTTAAGCAGCCCGTGGAAGCGCTATGCTTAGCAGGCCGGCTCGTTAACTTTTCCCGCGCAGCCCAGTTATTTGAATTAAACCTTTTCCATTTTATTTCAAACTCACTTTTGTACCCAGTTTCAAAAATCAACCTAGATCGATTCAGTGCACCAAATTGAATGACACCAATTTTGTTGGAAAGGTCTATGAATGCTGAATCCAAGCCCATTGGATTCAAGTCATTTGGATCTATAGATCACCCATGGTAAAAATAACAAGGCAGAAGCTTTTCTGCATTCAAACATTTTTCAAATTTAAACCATAATAGCTTTTGAGTTGATTCCAACTCTCAAAAATTACATTTAACCATAACTTTCAGAATATATAAAAATATATAGGTTTACTTGCAGAAATAATGTTCAAGAAATAAAAGAATGCTACATAGGCATTTCTAGTCACTTTATTTAATTAAAATAAAAGGGTAAAACCTTATTAAATTGTGACACCACCTTAATCATATTCCCATGGACTAAAATATGTGGTGATGACATGTGTCAACATGATCCCATGTTTGGTTTGGAGAATATTAAATCTTAAGTAGTTTTTCAATGAGTAGAAATTACTTTTCTAAAAATAAAAGGATTTAAACCAAGCCTTAATCTTGTAATGTTATTGATGATGTTAGATCATCTATAGGATCCTTGTGTGTGATGATTGCAAGTAGTTAAGTATTGTTTGGTGATTGTGTATATCGTATTTATTTATAGACGCTAGTACCGACCAAGGATACGAGGAGGAAGGAGGATTCTACGAATAAGAAGCCGAGGAGAACTTCAACCACTGCTCTGCACAAGGCAAGCTAACACTTTCAAGATACCCTACTAATGCAAGCTTATATTGAAACTAATGCAAGCCTAATACTACCAGTTGATTGTGCAAGCTAATACTTGCTTGTTACCATGACCACTATATGCCTTAAGCGTATATGATCATCTCCACTTGATAAACCAATCCTAGTGTTACTTTCAAGCTTCTTACTTTATTTCTTTATCAAAGCTCTTACCTAGATTTTACCTAAGTAAATGGTAGATACCACAAAGATACTTAAAGGTTGCATAAAGAGCATAAAATTTGGCCTAAGCTAGATAATCTTGATGTCATCCTAAGGCATGAGATTGAACTTATCTAAAACTCCACTAGTTTACCACCCCTCATCAGTGCTCACCCCCACCTGTAGATGCTAGTGCTAAGCATAAAACCTGATCAACTTTAGATGGGAATACTTGGTGGAAAAATGGTTATGAAAACCTTGGAATGATGGATCATTCTATTGAAATGTTTTGGACATGTGTTTCCGAACACTTGATGATTTTGGTGATGAAAATGATGAGGCATGAGCCTTATCCCTTTATAAAACTGATGGTTGTCTGGATGCGATACCATTCCAATTTTATCGTACAACCACAATACCCGAAGATTGGGTAGGGCTTGACTGGAAACTTATATACCTTAGTATTAGTTCCCTCACGGCCAAGGTCTAAGCTAAGGCTACATTGTGAAGATTGTCCACCTGTGTAGTACCCAAGATGACAGTTGGTCATGGTTGGGAGGCTAAACTCACAGGAGAGGTGCTTATACTAGGGCGTGTAATTGAAAGGTTAGGATTGATTATCCGCATACTGAGTATGGTGAATTCAGGAATTGTTCCTGACGTATGTATCGACTGTTGTGGTGAAAGTGTACAATCTATGCAGAGTGTCAAACTATTCGAATAGACGTGTCCGCGGTTATGGACAGTTGGAGTGGCCATACTGTTCCCCCGTCAGACTTTTCAAAATGACTTGTGAAATGAAATGAGACTTTGACTTGACCACAACAGGGTTGTGATATGAAATACAAGTTCCCATTTAGGTGTTATAAAACTTCAACTAGCATTCGTTGCTTCTAAACTTAGTAGAGATAAATCTGGCTTTTGCAAAACAACCCTAGAGCCTAGGGTCCTATTATCAAAAACCCCTCTCACTTGTTAGTATTAGTTTGCGAGTACTTAAAGAGTACTCATGGCTTTGTCCCTGGCTATTCCCATGGCCAGACTATGAAGAGGAGTACCGGAGGATGGACCCGGTGAGCCGTTACAACTAGGATCATCTCCCATCGTCAAGATTGCTGTGACCTCAAGATGGAGCACCACGCTACCGTTATTATTACGTATTCCGCTGCTTGATGTTGTATTAAGAACTGGATCATGAGATCCCTATTTGTGTAAGAACTTATGTACGGTTTGTAATGGATGATGTACTATGGTATCCAATTCTATTATGTCTCGCAAAAATGGTAATCCTGAGATTGCGATGTATGGCATAACAGGCATCTGGGATTAAAAACCCGGGTGTTGACAAGTTGGTATTAGATCCATCCTGACCATAGGAGACCCTAGTTAGACTGGACGTTTGAATCAAAAACTTAGTTTCAAAACCAAAGAAAACAAATATTTACAAAAAACTTATTCTCATTCTTATCCCTTTGATTCTTTCATGAAAATTCATGTTCCTAAAAAACTCTTGCAAAATATATAAAATTTTGACACACTTGATCACTCTACTAACTTACTCATCCTATATTCTTATAGATGGACGTGAAGTACAACAAGTTTTATCAGTTGGGGAATGGAGGAGACCTTATCTTTGAGAGGGATTAGGACCAGCTTTCGGAACTTCTGGAGCGTCCGCACCCTGAGTTCTTCGGAGCTCAGCTTAATGATCAAGGAGGAGAAGATCTGCAGTAGCTAATTGTTGCAAGTCTCAGAGGGAAGATTGAACCTCCCACTGTGGAAGGAATTCAGTTTACCTAAAGAGAGAACAACTGGCTCGATGGACTTGCCAGGGCCATGCAGGAAGCTCTTTCCCGTCTGTGTGGGCAGAGCATCAATCAGATCAAGGGAACTCGCTTTTAGTTTTGCCCAAGGCGTGATGCAAATGGACAACCACTAGAAGCCCCATACCACCCTGAGCTGAAGACTCAATTGGACCACCTTAGCTTCATGATGTACGATCGTCAGCAGGAGTTACACAACTGCCGTGACTACTCCAACCACAAGTCTGCCATAATCAAGACAAAGGACCAAACCATCGCCATACTAGAAAAAGATCGCAAGTCTCACCGCCGTCAGCTCGACAAGAAGGAGCGCATCATTGCCCGTCTTCGCCACCGCATCTCATCTTTGGAGGAGACCATCCACGAGAGAGACATGCAGTTGGAGGAAAGGTAGAATGCCGGAGAGGATCTTCGTGGAGACCCCTAGTCCTATCTCAGTGATGACGATGATTTTCTAGAGGATTAGGCTATGGACTTCTTCATCTATGAAGACGATTTCGCCTTCATCGATGATGATGAGGCCACAGATTCCGAGGAGTAGTAGCACTTGAGCACTAGCGTAATGAGTAGTATTCGGTCCCACTGTATCGTAGTTCTCAGAATGGTTCTTAAAACCATCTGTTTTTCTTTGTTGTGGTGTGTGTTGTATCGTGTGCTCTGAATGAATGAAAAGCAAGTTACTAGAAAATCGGAGTCAAACTTTAAAAACTTTTCAAAGACCTGAACCTTAGAAATTTCCCTCTTTTCTCATGATCTATCTCAACCTTCAGATGCCACGTGGAGGAAGTGGTTCATCCCCGAACCCGATGTTGCAGATTCTGCAAATGTTGACTTCGACCGCTGTCGAAAGAGCGGAACGTCAAGCCAACCTAGCCACCCTTCAGCAGATAGCCCAGCTTGCCCACAATAACCAAGGCCACGGAAATCAGGACAACCATGGATCTAAGATCAAGAATTTCCAGAATACCAACCCACCTGTTTTCACTAAGTCAGAAGAACCCCTAGACGCTGATGATTGGCTGCAAACCATGGAAAATAACCTAGAAGTCGCTGAAGTGGAAGCCAACGAGAAAGTTCTGTTTGCCACCCACTATCTAGCCGGAGATGCCAGGGCATGGTGGAACAGTGTTCGCGCAATGACCGGAGGCCAGATGATGACCTGGGAGGAATTCAAGGTCAAGTTTAGCAGAAGCCATGTGCCACCAGGTTTGATCAAGAGAATGAGAGATGAGTTCAGAGAGCTGAAGCAAGGAAGGATGACTGTAGTGGAGTACCATGACAAATTCTTGTCATTAGCTAGGTATGCCCCGGATGAGATCGACACCGAAGCCAAGAAGAAAGAAAGATTTCTGAATGGTCTGCATGACGAGATGCAGACTATGTTAGTCAATATCCCCTTTGCTGATATTGAAGCCCTTGTCGACTCTGCTATCCATATGGAAGGAAAGATCAACCAAGCCAATGAGAACCACAAGCATCGCATGATGCATCAGCCAGGAACCCATCAGACCCCAAAGTATCGCCCCAACCCATCTCCAGGATTTGCCCCAAGAACCAACAGACCCCCGATGAACCGTCCGACCTATCCCAACCGTGGAAACCCTAGGCCCGGAGGAAATCACAACAACCCCGGCAACGCTAGCAATTTCAATCGTGCCCCACCCAAATTCAACAACAACAATGCTACCGCCAACACCAACACTGCCCCTAGGACTGGAAGCAATGTTGTGCCTGTAGCAGCCAAGGACAAGTCGCAAGTGACTTGTTATGACTGTGGAAATAAATGCCACTATTCCAACGAGTGCCCCAACAAGAAGAATGCTACAGACCCCAATGCCAATGTCCCAGCTCAGCAGTAGCGTCGTGTTCAGCCAGGAAGAAGATTTGCCCCAGGGAATTCACTCAACCGCAATGGCCGTCTTTTTCTCATGCATGCTGAAGAAGCTCAGGAAGCGCCAGACGTCGTGCTGGGTATGTTTTCGGTTAATTCATTACTTGCAAGAATGTTGTTTTATTCTGGTGCATCGCACTCATTTGTCACCGTAGAATTTGCATGCACTAGTAAAATTCAACCCACCAAACTGAAGCATGTTATGATTGTTCAAATTCCCGGATCAACCACCAAGGCTAGGCAAATTTGCAAAGCCGTCCCTATCCGAATCCATGGAATAGATTTGTATGCAAATCTGATAGTACTCAGAACTAAAGGTTTGGAAGTAGTACTAAGAATGGATTGGATGTCAAACATAAAGGATTGATTGACTGTGCCAAGAAAGCCATAACCATGACCAGTACGGCCGGAATATCAGTCGAGCATATATCTGAAACCTTACCTCGCCAATTCAAATGCAACAAGAGTATATCCCAACCTACCATTGACCAAGTCCGGATAGTCTGTGAATACCCCGATGTATTTCCAGATGTTTTGCCCGGTATGCCCTCAGATCGGGATATCGAGTTTATCATCGAACTAATCCCCGGAACTGAACCCATACATTAGAGACCCTATAGTATGAACCCGTCAGAGCTTGCAGAACTGAAGAAGCAACTGGATTCCATGCTGGAAATTGGACTGATTCAACCAAGTGCGTCACCATGGAGATCACCTTTCTTGTTTGTGGACAAGAAGGATGGAGGTAACCGTTTGTGTACAGATTATCGGAAATTGAATGATGTCACCATCAAGAACAAGTACCCCTTGCCCAAGATAGAAGATTTGTTTGATCAGTTGACCGGTGCCAAAGTGTTTTCTAAGATTGATCTTAGAACTGGCTATCATCAACTCAAAATTCGTGCAGAGGATATTCCAAAGACTGACTTTACCACCAGATATGGATTGTATGAGTATACAGTCATGTCTTTCGGACTAACCAATGCCCCCGCTTATTTCATGAATCTCATGAATAATATTTTTATGGACTTCCTGGATAAGTTTGTCATTGTTTTCATTGATGACATTCGGATTCATTCCAAATCATCAGTAGAACATGAGCTACACCTAAGGACCATTCTTGGGACCCTTAGAGAGCATCAGTTGTATGCAAAGTTTAGCAAATGTGAGTTCTGATTACAGGAGGTAGGATTCCTCGGTCACATTGTATCAGCCGGAGGAATTGCCGTTGACCCTGCCAAAGTGAAAGATGTAGAAGATTGGCAAGCCCCAACCACTCAAACCCAAGTTCGTGCATTTCTCGGATTGGCGGGATATTACCGCAAATTCGTAGAAGGATTCTCTAGTATCGCCAGACCCATGACCCAATTGCTGAACAAGGACAAGAAGTTTGAATGGACCAACAAATGTGAAGCGAGTTTTCAAGAACTCAAGAGGAGATTGATTTCAGCCCTAATCTTGATCATGCCGGATATCACGAAGCCCTTCGATGTGTATTGTGACGCATCCAAGATCGGTCTCGGATGTGTGCTAATGCAAGAAGGCAAAGTTATATCTTATCTATCTCGACAACTGAAACAACATGAGCAAAATTACCCAACCATTGACCTCGAACTTGCAGCCGTAGTTCTAGCCCTGAAAACATGGAGACATTACCTGATGGGAAACCGTTGTGAGATTTATTCGGATCACAAGAGACTAAAGTATATATTCACTCAGAAGGAGCTGAATATGAGGCAGAGAAGATGGATTGAGCTAATCAAGGATTACGATCTGGACATTCACTATCACCCTGGTAAAGCCAATGTGGTAGCCGATGCCCTTAGCAGATTACCGTGCCGCTTGAACTCCATGATTTTGAAGGAGCAACCAAGTTTGCACAAAGAGATGGAAGATTTTCGAATGGAATTAGTAAGTGAAGGATTTTTGGATAGCATAGACCTCCAGCCCACTTTGATCAGTCAGATTAAAGAGGCACAGAAGGGAAATGCTAGTATTGACAGAATCAAGCATCGTATCGGTACAGGCAAAGTACCTGGATTCACCGAGGACGAAGAAGGAGTTTTGTGGTACAAAGGACGCCTTTGTGTACCAGCAGATTCTGAGATGAAAGAAGTTATCTTTAAGGAGGCTCATGATACTCTTTATTCTATCCATCCCGGAGGAACTAAGATGTATCAAGATTTGAAGGAGCAATTTTGGTGGCATAAGATGAAGAGAGAAATCGGAAGCTATATCGCCAAGTGTGATATTTGTCAGCGAGTCAAGGCAGGACATCAAAGACCCGCTGGATTGTTGCAACCATTGCAGATTCCGGAATGGAAATGGGATTCTGTAGGAATGGAATTTATCACTGGACTGCCTACTTCTAGTAGGGGAAATGACTCTATCTGGGTCATAGTGGACAGATTGTCCAAAGTCGCCCATTTCTTACCCGTCAAGACCACATATCAGAGTTCGAAACTAGCAGAGTTGTACATCGCTAGAATCGTTAGTTTGCATGGAGTCCCCAAGAACATCGTATCGGATCGAGGAACTCAGTTTACCTCGAGATTCTGGAAGAAAGTCCAAGAAGGTTTAGGAACCCGCTTAGATTTCAGTACCGCTTATCACCCTCAGACCGATGGACAAACGGAGCGAGTAAATCAAATACTCGAAGATATGCTGAGGGCATGTGTGTTAGAATATGGATCCAAGTGGGAAGACTATCTACCGTTTGCAGAATTTTCATACAACAATAGTTATCAAGCCAGTTTGCAAATGGCCCCCTTTGAATTCGTGTACGTAAGAAAGTGTCGCACCCCTTTGAACTGGTTAGAAGTAGGAGAGAGTCAGATTTTCGGACACGACATCCTACGAGAAGCAGAAGAGAAGGTTCACAAGATTCGTGAGCACCTCAAGGCAGCCCAATCCAGACAAAAGAGTTACGCCGATAAGAGACGTAGAGACCTCGCCTTCAACATAGGAGATTTTGTTTATCTGAAAGTGTCGCCATTGAAGGGAATGCAGCGTTTCCAACTCAAAGGAAAGTTATCCCCCAGATATATCGGACCTTTCAAGATTCTGAACCGTCGGGGAGAAGTGTCGTATCAATTGGAACTACCCGAAGAGATGTCAGCCGTGCACAACGTGTTCCATATCTCGTTACTTCGCAAGTGTCTCGAAGTCCCCGAGAAGACCGAAGTGTTCAAAAACATCGGCCATCGGACCATAGAGATCAACGATGACCTGACCTATCCCGAAGTACCCATCCGTATTTTGGAAGAAGCTTTTCGAACTACCCGAACCCGAAACATCAAGTTTCTCAAGATTCAGTGGAGCAACCACACAAAAGAGGAAGCTACCTGGGAGCGCGAAGATCACATCAGGACGGAGTTTCCCGATCTCTTCAAATCCTAGGTAATCTTTTTCGTCCTTTTTCAAATCTCGGGACGAGATTTTGTTTAAGGAGGGAAGGTTTGTAACATCCCAAAAATACTAAAATTGGATCATCAAACTCTAAGCATCAAAATTAGGGTTAACAAAAACTTTTCTAAATAAAATTATGAATGCATGCATATGAGTATGCATTGAATTTGAAATTCTTTTGAACCACCTTGTTTGTATGTTTCCTTGATTGTAAAATGTTTCTTAGGTGAAATAAACATCATCTAAAACATTTCCCACACTTTTCCCAAAGACAAGTAAATCAAAACAAATAAAATAAAGGAATGGTCATTTTGACCAATTTAACTCCCATGCCTACTTTGGCTGTCTCAAACTTTCGTAACCCAATGTAAACTTTTCTGGATCTTTGCACCCCTTGATTGTACTCATAAAAAAGTATCAAGGACCACTTTGTGATCATCCAGAAACTTTCAAATGCATAGTTTAAATGACAATTCAAAATTGAATCTTTATCATATGGGAAGATCCCACTTCTTCAAAAACTACTCAAACAAGCTCAACTTTCAAAACCCAAGCATTAAAGCCGTAGAGCATCGCCAGGAGACCACCAAGCGATCTCCACCGCCGTCCATGCCTCTAGCAGCCCGTAGCCATGTCGCCACCGTCGCCTGCCCATGCTGTTCGGTCTCACCGTCGAGACTATAAATAGAGGACTCCCCCACTCGAATTCTTCACACCATTCCACTCCTCTCTCACCCAGAACCACCCCACCTCAGTCCCGGAGCAAGGCGAGCAGCGCATCACCGGAATTTCACCGGAGCCCGCTGCCTCTGGAGAAGAAGGGCCCACATCGCCCCATACCGCTTCGCACCCCCTGTCTCACTGACGAGTGGGGACAACCACTTAAGCAGCCCGCGGAAGCGCTATGCTTAGCAGGCCGGCCCGTTAAATTTTCCCGCGCAGCCCAGTTATTTGAATTAAGCCTTTTCCATTTTATTTCAAACTCACTTCTGTACCCAGTTTCAAAAATCAACCCAGATCGATTCAATGCACCAAATTGAATGAAACCAATTTTGTTGTAAAGGTCTAGGAATGCTGAATCCAAGCCCGTTGGATTCAAGTCATTTGGATCTATAGATCACCCATGGTAAAAATAACAAGGCATAATATTTTCTGCATTCAAACATTTTTCAAATTTAAACCACAATAGCTTTTGAGTTGATTCCAACTCTCAAAAATCACATTTAACCATATCTTTCAGAATATATAAAAACATATAGGTTTACTTGCATAAATAATGTTCAAGAAATAAAAGAATGCTACATAGGCATTTCTAGTCACTTTATTTAATTAAAATAAAAGGGAAAAACCTAATTAAATTGTGACACCACTTTAAATCATATTCACATGGACTAAAATATGTGGTGATGACATGTGTCAACATGATCCCATGTTTGGTTTGGAGAATATTAAATCTTAAGTGGTTTTTCAATAAGTAGAAATTACTTTTCTAAAAATAAAAGGATTTAAACCAAGCCTTAATCTTGTAATGTGAGAGATGATGTTAGATCATCTATAGGATCCTTGTGTGTGATGATTGCAAGTAGTTAAGTATTGTTTGGTGATTGTGTACATCGTATTTATTTATAGACGCTAGTACCGACCAAGGATACGAGGAGGAAAGAGGATTCTACGAAGAAGAAGCCAAGGAGAACTTCAACCACTGCTCTGCACAAGGCAAGCTAACACTTGCAAGATACCCTACTAATGCAAGCTTATATTGAAACTAATGCAAGCCTAATACTACCAGTTGATTGTGCAAGCTAATACTTGCTGGTTACCATGACCACTATATGCCTTAAGCGTATATGATCATCTCCACTTGATAAACCAATCCTAGTGTTACTTGCAAGCTTCTTACTTTATTTCTTTATCAAAGCTCTTACCTAGATTTTACCTAAGTAAATGGTAGATACCAGAAAGATACTTGAAGGTTGCATAAAGAGCATAAAATTTGGCCTAAGCTAGATAATCTTGATGTCATCCTAAGGCATGAGATTGAACTTAGCTAAAACTCCACTAGTTTACCACCCCTCATCAGTGCACACCCCCACCTGTAGATGCTAGTGCTAAGCATAAAACCTGATCAACTTTAGATGGGAATACTTGGTGGAAAAATGGTTATGAAAACCTTGGAATGATGGATCATTCTATTGCAATGTTTTGGACTTGTGTTTCTGAACACTTGATGATTTTGGTGATGAAAATGATGAGGCATGAGCCTTAGCCCTCACGACCAATGGTTGTCTGGATGCGATACCATTCCAATTTTATCGTACAACCACAATACCCGAAGATTGGGTAGGGCTTGACTGGAAACTTATATACCTTAGTATTAGTTCCCTCACGGCCAAGGTCTGAGATGAGGCTACCTTGTGAAGATTGTCCACCTGTGCAGTACCCAATATGACAGTGGGTCATGGTTGGGAGGCCAAACTCACAGGAGAGGTGCTTATACTAGGGCATGTAATTGAAAGGTTAGGATTGATTATCCGCATACTGAGTATGGTGAATTCAGGATTTGTTCCTGACGGATGTATCGACTATTGTGGTGAAAGTGTACAATCTCTGCAGAGTGTCAAACTATTTGAATAGCCACGTCCGCGGTTATGGACAGTTGGAGTGGCCATACCGTTCCCCCGTCAGACTTTTCAAAATGACTTGTGAAATGAAATGAGACTTTGACTTGACCACAACAGGGTTGTGATATGAAATACAAGTTCCCATTTAGGTGTTATAAAACTTCAACTAGCATTCGTTGCTTCTAAACTTAGTAGAGATAAATCTGGCTTTTGCAAAACAACCCTAGAGCCTAGGGTCCTATTATCAAAAACCCCTCTCACTTGTTAGTATTAGTTTGCGAGTACTTAAAGAGTACTCATGGATTTGTCCCTGGCTATTCCCATGGCCAGACTATGAAGAGGAGTACCTGGAGGATGGACCCCGTGATTCATTCGACAACTAGGATCATCTCCCATCGTCATTGCTTGTGACCCAAGATGGAGCTTCACCACGCTACCGTTATTATTACGTATTCCGCTGCTTGATGTTGTATTAAGAACTAGATCATAAGATCCCTATTTGTGTAAGAACTTATGTACGGTTTGTAATGGATGATGTACTATGGTATCCAATTATGTTATGTCTCGCAAAAATGGTAATCCTAGGATTGCGATGTATGGCATAATAGGCATCTGGGATCAAAAACCCGGGTGTTGACACCTCCCATACAAGCATTAGCATGTTTATTATTCATCTCTGATCATATCACAATATCCTACCATACTAAATTCATTCACAGCTCCAGTGCATCATCTGAATGATCAGCATCGGACCACTAAGCATGGCTAAGCTTGACTGAACTGTGGCACTAGCGATGCTCATAAGCCAAACCCTAGTTATGCTAGGAGCAGTGGATAAGGTAGTATAGTTCACAAAGGGACACATGCATCCGATAGGATTACTCTATCTACTGATAAAAGACTGTTGAACCGAATGCATATGGCGAGAATGAAATACTTTGTAAACATAGGATTCATATGTATGAGTGGGGCTTCACTTGACTTGTATGTTGTTGGACTGGTACTGCTCTTCGGTGGCGTTGACTTCAGCTTCGGGTTCGGTTCCTATTCGCCAAGAACCAATCACCGGAAAAGAGAAAGCAATATTCAACACATGGCATGTGCAATTCTCATATAATATGGATGATATGACAAGTTAAATAGTGTTTAAATGAACCCTAGAACATGCTTGGTCATTTTAAACGGGGTCCGAGAGGTCCAAACCCTAGAACAGGGGGATCCTCAAAATCACCTATGGGGTTCAATTGGTTCTTCTAATTAAACTTGCCATCAAAGTTGGTTAACAATGTATGATTATAGCTTAATTAGATAGAGCTCATTTTTCTGAACATTTTGGTATATTATTTGTATTTTTCTGATTTAAAATGAATTAGTTATGAATTTCTCCAATTTTAATTCATTTTAAATCATTTTTGGAATAATTAAATAAATTTCCAAGTTAGGCCCACATGTCATAGATTTAATCATTTCAGAAAACATTTACAGAAAATATTAAAACCCTGACAGACAGGGCCCACCTGTCAGCATTTTCCTATTTATAGAAAATAATTACAGGAAGTAATAAAATAAAAAGGAAAAAAGAGATTATGACATCATGCTGATGTCATCAATGGTGGAGCTCCAGATCGAGCACGGATCTCTCGATCCCGTGGGCGCCTGGATGCGTGGATGGTGGCGTTGGAGAGAGGGCGTCGAGGGCGCCGCTAGTAGGAGGTCACCGGAGCGTCGTCGGCAACGAAGAACAGCGGTGGCGATGTCGGACTCATGCGGGGAAAACGATATAGAGGGAGAGGGGGACAATGGAGGGGCGCGTTAGCACCGTGGGCTCACCAAGAGTGCGACGGAGGGGTCGGCGAGGCGAGGCAAACACGGACATCACCGGAATCGATAAAGAACACGGTGGCCGGAGCTCGGGGAGGTGGCGACCTTGGCGAGGATTGGGGGCTCCTTGTGTCGATTCCTTCAGTGGGGAGGCTATGCTCGACAAGGCACGTCCAACGGTGTCCTCGGTGGGTCGTAGGGTGCCAGAGACGACGGGGAGGAAGATGATCTGACGGGCTAGGGTTCGGCCATGGCACTGCCATGGGAGAGGGAGAGGAAGAGGAGAAGTGGGGGACGCTAGGGTTCATCGACGGTGGCCAGGGGTCTTGTAGGCGCTCGGGGGAGGCGGCTCGCATCATGAGCGACGATCGAATGACGTCTTTGGACACACGCATCGCCGTCGTCTGCGAAGACGAAGAACAACGATCAAGTATGGGTCGGTGGGTCGCGCTTGGGCTGGGCTGGGCCATTGCACAAGGCAGAGAGAGAGGGGAGGTGGGCTCGGCCCAGTAGAGCTAGGTTAGTTATTTTTTTCTAGGAAAACTGTTTTCTTTTTCTGTTTTCCGATTTCTGATTGTATTTTCAAATTCCACACTATTTTAAATAATTCAAAAATAGCAGATACTTCTATGAAATATATGAAATACTCAGGGGACCTTGTAAACCTTTTTGGGATCCTTTTGTTTTGATAAATTTCAAAATATAAAAACCATTTGAATGGTTTTGAGAGGGAAAATTTTAGGGTTTTGTTTGTGTTTTTTTTATTAAGTCAAAGTGCAAGTATTATGCATGCATGCAATTCTCAAACATGTCTTTACTAATATTACACAAAAGGTGGTATGTTACACGATGCTACCGATCAATGGATGCGTCTTGAGATTTTTGCTACAGGGTGATGCTACAATAGTAGCAATTTTTTGCTATTTTGGTTCTGTATTTCAGCTATAATAGCAAAAAGTATTTGCTACGATATTTTCAACAAAATTTCTCAGCAAAATCGCTTTTGCTACAGCAGCCATCGGTGATATCTCCGGTGAGGTCGTTCTTTTTGCTATATTAGCATGTTCTTTTTGCTACCACCGTTCTACAGTTTTGCTACAATAGCGTAAATTTCTTGCTACACGGTCTTCGGTGAAGTCTACCAACGAAAACCTCCGGCGAGTCTCCGGCGAGGTCGGATATGCTATATTAGCACAATGTTTTTGCTACACGGTATCTGGCGAGGTCTCCGTCGAAATCTCTGGCGAGATCCAGTCAGTTTTTCTATTTTCTAAGCTGAACCGTTTTCTGCTACATGTAGAAAAAGCGGGGCTTCTTGTAGCAAAAGCGGGTATGTTTATTGCAAAAGAGGGATTTTAAACTTTTTTGGGAACACGTGTCAGCTCAGGGACCCGGTGGATTTTGGGGAAATATCCCCCGGGGGACCGTAGTATGGCCGTCCAGTCGCTAGAGACTACGAGAGACAATACCAGACAAACTGTGGCTGACGTTTCCACTGGACTAAAAGTATCGCCATAATAAATCCCATGCTGTCGGGGGGATAACCCCCGGTAGGGTCACGAGAGGGGAAACATAGCACAGCTGGGTTGGCTCCGAGTAAATAATGAACCAGGCCGGGTGAGAGCGGCTGGGTAAGATAAGCATGAAAGCCGACATATAAACTATGTCAGCCCGCGTAGGACAAAGTTATAACCCTTGCAGGAACCAACGAGCCGAGTCAACCGAGGAAGGGCCAAGTCAAGAAGGACACATGGCACCTTTCCGAGTAAGGTTCAGGAGGGACCATGGTAAAGCATGGTCAAAATAGAAGGGCAACGCCGGGTGACACAAAAGGAGCCGGGTGACACCCAAAGCACACGCTGACGTACAAAGTCACAGCATGACGCCAAAAAGAACAAGAAGCAGCATACCAGAAGACCGTTAGCTGTCAAGCTTTATGAACCGGGCCACTGGGCTTAGGGCAAGCCCATAACCCGTCCCATATTGTAGGGACCAAGATCCAAACAGCAAACCCTAGAACCCAAAGGGGAATTAGCTAGCTAGCACTGCCTATATAAGGGAGGGCATAGCAGTAGTAGAAGGTGGATGGACCAAGTAGGGAACTAGTGCCGTGTACTCAAGCCTACACAGCTTAAGGAGCACTTGTAATCTTTGGGGTATCAACCAAATTGCAAGTCTGGAGAGTTCTTCTTGTTCTTCGTGCATGGCTCGACCATGCACTCCCTCCCCGGTGACCACAAGCACCCATTCGGCCCCCAACTTAAGCCTACCCATGGCATCTGCCGTGCCACCACCACGATAGTTGGCGCCCACCTTGGGGCAGAAGCAAGTGCTTGATGGAGTCTTCATCCAGACGGGCAACATCATCGCCAAGACCGGGGAGCGCGTCTACTCCGGCCTCATCCAGAGGTTTGGAGCGCTCAACTTCGTCAGCGACAACGCGGGATGTTTCGGGACCAAGACGTTCCCTAGGGGCAGTCGCTTCATCAAGTTCGGCGAGCACCAGGTCTATGTCGCGGTGCACGTGGAGCGCGCATATCCTGAGCACATCGTCCTGGCGCCGGATCCTCTAACGGCTCCTGTCGCTGGTAAATCTCACCAACTCGTCTCCATGAAGGCAATGATGACAGCCCCAAACCCCACAGCTCCCCCAGTAGTTCCAGTAGTGAATGAGAACACAGAGGGAGGAAATCACGAAGAAACGCCAAGGGCTGCAAGAACAGCGAAGGCGCCGCTGGAAAAACCAGAGAACGTAGCTAGGAGCAAAAGAGCTAAGGAGCTTCAGGAAGCGATAGACAAGTTGGCAGAGCCAGTGGCACAAGAAACTGACCCGGCGCATGTGCAATCCGAGTTGGAAGAAGCCAGGATAAAAGTCCTGGAGAAAGCCAAGGAGCTAGCACAGTTACAGCAGGACGTGGATATTACTATCCGGCAAATCGAGTCAAGGGAGTAAAGACCTGGCTTGATGCAACAAGATTGAGAGGAAGGAACCTCAGCGAAGAATTGGCACATGCGACATCGAAGATAACATCGGATAACAGCAATGAGACGGCCATGCGTCCAACGTACAACACAGCAGCAGCTAATCTGCGAGCAGCAGAGGCAGCAATGGCAGAATTACCCCACTTGGAGGGGGAAGCAAAGAAAAGGCAACAAGAACGAGTCAATGAGTTAGTAAAAGCAGCCAGCATGCTGAATGAGGCGTACTATAGAGAAAATCCGGCTATAGCGGGGAGGTCACAGCTGGTTCACTCGGCGACTCCTGTCCCGGCAAGATCGGCTGGGCACACAGCATCCTCACCCGGAGCGGCGCCTAGGCCAAGAAAAGAGAAAAGTGTGGATTCTGGAAGAAATAAGCAGATGGTCGCCTATGATCCGGCAGTGGTTCAAGGAAACCCGGCGCATGCGCAAGTGGCAAAAAGAAATAATCCCCAAGAAAATGAAAACCAGGAAAAAATTGGGCAGAGAAATGACAACGGAGGGAAAAATTTGGCGCCTCATGCTAGGCGTGGAACTCACTCGGCAGGAGGAGGAAATCCAGCTCTGAATAACACACCAGCTCAGCCGGAAAGAAGACACCAAAGCGCAGGAAAAGCAGTTCAACAGCCTGCTGACCCGAACGCGAATAAGTATAATGATGGTTACTCGGCTATGGTAAATGACGGGTATGAACTGCCGGATCATGCATATCAAGCAATGGGAGCAAGATATGGAGGCAGGAACCTTCAGCCGGATGATGCAAGGCCAAAGCTTGACCGCATAAAAATGGCAGAGATAATTGAATCGCAAGGTCCCCAGGGTCCACCGTCCTTTGGCCCAAGGATCATGAAGGAGCCACCGGTGCCAAATTTCCAGCTGGCCAGAGGGACAAAAACGTATGATGGAAGCACAAAGCCAGAGGACTGGCTCATAGATTATGGAACCACTGTGAAAATCGCGCAGGGAAACTTGAGATGGGTAGTACGTTACATACCGCAGATGCTGGAAGGACCAGCTCGGGTATGGTTGAACAATTTGCCACCCGGAAGCATCAACAGTTGGATCGATTTTCACGATGCTTTCGCGAGCAATTTCACAAGCACTTACAAGAGGCCGAATCGCCCACAACAACTAGCAATGTGCAAGGAAAGACCGAATGAGACAGACAGGGAATTCCTCACAAGGTGGTGTACGATGCGTAACTCTTGTGAAGGGGTAATCAAGTCACAAGCAATCGCATGGTTTGCACAAGGATGTAGACATGGGAGTGTGCTATGGCAAAGGTTACAAAGAGATATGTCGGCAAGCCTGGCAGAGACGATAAGAATCGCTAACTCGTATGCATTAGGAGATCCGACTCAGCCGTTGCTCATGTTGGCAGACGGGATGACTGAGACTCAGATCTATGACGCTACCGGGTCGCAAAGGCGCCATGAAAGATCCGAATACAGAAGCAAGAGAAGAGACGAAAGACCGGATTACAGGTATGGTTCGACTCAGGTTGCGGTCGTGAGTCAGGATCATCCAGATGTTGGAAGCAGTCAGCATCAAAGGACAAATGGTCAACAACAATGGGTGCCAAAGAATGACGGCAAAAGGCCATACGATCAGAGAAAGCAATATCAGGACCGACAAAAATACACCTATGAGATGATGTTGGATCAGCCGTGTAAGTTTCACACGCCTAGTCCGAGTAAACCAGCCAATCACTCAACGAGGCAATGCACCTGGTTTCAGAAAGGAGATAGAGTGGACTCGGTGAATAAGCAGCTTCCACCACCTCCCCCTCCACCACTTACAGGAGGAAATTCTCAAGCAGTAGGGGCAGATAACAGATATGAAAACAGGCAGCCGAGGTATCAGAATCAAGAAAGAAGAGAAGTTGTGCACCAGGTGCACAATCCGAGAGGTGACGATGCTCATGTTGGCCACGAAACCAGAAATGAGTACATAGAACATCACCAGAGCTATGTTGTCTTTGTCATAGAGCCAAATGACAAGAAGAGCTAGCAGCGACGAATGATGGAAGTGAATGCCACGATGCCGACAATTCCCAAGTACATGCATTGGTCTGAGCAAGAGATAACTTGGAGTATAAAAGATCACCCCAAGATCATGCCAACCCGTGGAGGATACGCTCTGGTTTTGGATCCAACATTCATGGGCCCAGATATCAACGTGAAGTTTTCAAAAGTGTTGATTGACGGTGGCAGTATCATCAACATTATGTATAAAGATACAATGCTCAAGTTAGGCATTACCATGAACATGCTGGAGCCGACTAAGACCACTTTCCACGGTATTGTGCCGGGATTGTCCTGTGAGCCAATTGGCAAGATCTGGGTCAACGTCTTATTTGGCAATAGAGAAAACTATCGCACTGAAGCTATCGAGGTGGTAGATCTATTCAGCTCATATCACGCCTTACTCGGCAGGCCGGCTATGGCAAGATTCATGGCTACTACCCATATGGCTTACTGAAAGATGAAGCTGCCAGGCCCATGTGGGGTGATCACAGTGGAAGGAGATTACAAAAGATCTATTGCTTGTGCCTCAGCCGGATCTTCACTGGCCGAGTCACTCGTTATAGCACAAGAGAAAAGTCAAATGTTGGAAGTGGCAGCATTGGCCAAAGCAGCACAAATGTCTATGCCGAAACTCACCAACCCACTTGGCAGTGTGTCATTTCACGCTACCAAGGAAACCAAGAAGGTGTAGGTGGATGAAACTTTCCCAGAGCACACAGTTACCATTGGGGCTGGCCTTATGAGTAAATAGGAAAGCGAGCTCACCAGCTTCCTCTGTGAGAATCGGGACATCTTTGCATGGTCCACTCAACATCTGCAAGGAGTTCCAAGGGAGTTGGCTGAGCACTCCCTTCATGTAAGGCCAGATGCAAAGCCGGTGAAGCAACCCCTCCGCCGCTTCGCTGAAGATAGGAGGAAAGTAATAGCTACCGAGATCGCAAGACTTTTAGCTGCTGGATTCATCATGGAAGTACTCCACTCGGACTGGTTGTCAAATCCAGTCTTAGTCGAGAAGAAGAAAGATGATCCGAACGTGGCAGTGGTATGGCGCATGTGAATTGATTACATGAACCTTAATAAGGCGTGCCCAAAAGATCCATTTCCTTTGCCTCAGATCGATCAATTCATAGATTCTACTGCTGGGTGTGAGTTGTTGTCGTTTGTGGATGTGTATTCAGGATTCCATCAGATTCCACTGAATCCAAATGATCAAATAAAGACAGGTTTTATCACCCCGTACGGAGCTTATTGCTATCGCACCATGCCACTCAGATTGAGAAATGCAGGCGCAACATATCAAAGATGCATGCAAAAATGCTTGCAAGATCAATTGGACAAAAATGTTCAGGTATACGTCGATGACATGGTAATAAAAACCAAACAAAGTCATACTCTAATTGAGGACTTGCGTCAAACATTCGCAACTTGAGAAGATTCCGGATGAATCTTAACCCGAAAAAATGTACATTTGGTGTCCCAGCTGGCAAGTTACTCGGATTCCTTGTATCTAGCCGAGGAATCGAAGCTAACCCGACAAAGATCAGGGCCATCGAAAGAATGGAATTGCCAAAAACCCTCAATGATGTCCAGAAGTTTACTGGATGCCTAGCCTCGTTGAGCAGGTTTGTTAGTCGGCTAGGTGAAAAAGCCCTACCGCTATATCAACTGATGAAGAAATCAGACAAATTCACATGGACACAGCAAGCTGATAGCACTTTCCAAGAATTAAAGAAAATGTTGGCAACAACACCAATATTAGCGTCACCACTATCCAAGGAGCCAATGTTGCTCTATGTCGCCGCAACCAACAGAGTTGTAAGTGCAGTAATAGTGGTTGAATGTGAAGAAGGGGGAAAATTAGTCCAAAGACCAGTGTATTACTTGAGTGAAGTGCTCTCTGTCTCGAAACAGAATTACCTGCATTATCAGAAGATGACATAAGGGGTATATATGGCAACAAAGAAGCTGAACATTATTTTCAAGAACACCCAATCCGGGTAATATGCGAGGCACCTATCTCGGATATATTGGTCAGCAAAGATGCCAGCGGCCGAGTCGCCAAATGGGCCATACACTCTACAATATGAAAGGCGAGATGCAATAAAATCTCAAGCCGTTGCAGAGAAATGCAGTATGAACCACCACTACCAGATCCGAATTACTGGAAAATGCATTTTGATGGGTCTAAGACAAAAATGGGTCTGGGCGCCGGGATAGTGCTCACATATCCAAAGAGGGATCAACTAAGGTATGTGTTGCAGATTCATTTTGCTGCTTCTAACAACGTTGCCGAGTATGAAGCACTTGTCCATGGCATTAAAGTAGCCAAGGAAATTGGTATCAAAAGGATCATGTGTTTCAGCGATTCGGATTTAGTGATTCAGCAAGTGTCTGGACATTGGGATGCGCTGGACGCAAACATGGCATTATATCGCTTCCACGTGCAACAAATTTTGGGATATTTTGACGGTTGTGAATTTCATCACATTCCTAGAGCAGAAAATGAGGCAGCAGATGTACTATCCAAACTAGGATCCTCCAGGCAAGCAATACCATCAGGGGTAGCGTTGGAGCATCTCAGGAAGCCATCGATCAAGCCGTCACCGGAGTCCAAATCAATCAGGATCATCCCGGAGAGTCAGGAATCAGAGGCAGTGCCAATGGACATCGACTCAAGGTAGGTTCAAGTCACTCAGGGATTGATCCGTTCAGTTCAGGTATCGCCGAATCACACTCGGGGACTCCTCAGGTTATGTTGGCAGAGCATATGTCGGCGGAACCAATGTACATTGATGGTGAAGAAAACCCGGAACCACTAATACCAACGTGGGCACAACCGATATTCAGCTATTTGAAAGATGGGACTTTGCCGAGTGATGAAACATTGGCAAGGCAAACAGCACGAAGAGCAAAAGCGTACACCATAATCAACAAGGAACTCTACAAGCGAAGTGTGACAAGTGTACTGCAGCGTTGTATCAGCTCAGAGAAAGGCCAGGAGATCTTATTGGATATCCATCAAGGAGAGTGCATGCACCATGCGTCATCAAGAGCATTGGTAGCCAAGGCATTCCACATGGATTCTACTGGCCAAGCGCATTGGCACAAGCGCAAGAGTTAGTTTGAAAATGCAGTGGTTGCCAACACTATGCGTGCAAGTCACATTTACCAACGTCTGAATTGAAGACTATACCAATCACTTGGCCTTTTGCAGTATGGTGCCTAGATATGGTAGGACCATTCAAACCAGCAAAGGGAGGCATGACTCATATCTTGGTCATGATCGATAAGTTCACCAAGTGGACAGAAGTGAAGCCAATCAAGAAATTGGACGGTAAAATAGCTGTTACATTCTAAAGGGATATAATCCTCAGATACGGTTACCCACACAGTGTGATCACTGATAATGGCACGAACTTTTCCGAAGGAGATTTTGCTCTCTTCTGTGGGAAACACTGAATAAGACTCGATGTAGCATCAGTCGCCCATACAGAATCAAATGGACAAGTTGAACAGGCTAATGGCTTAGTTCTGTCCGGGATAAAACCCTGCTTAATGGAACCACTCCAAAGATCACCTGGTTGTTGGATAGAGGAACTACCGTTAGTACTGTGGAGCTTAAGAACAACTCTGAATCGGTCAACCGGCTATACGCCATTTTTCCTCGTATATGGGGCTAAAGCAGTTTTGCCTGCCGACATAGAATATGACTCACCAAGGATAAGGCAATACTCGGAATCAGAGGTAAAGGAGGCCCGAGAAGATGGAGTAGACTTACTCGAAGAAGCAAGGGAACTGGCATTCTCCAAATCCTCTATATATCAACAAAATCTCCGACGCTACCATAGCCGGAAAGTGCAACCTCGTGTTTTTCGAGAAGGAAATATGGTGCTAAGGCTGGTGCAGCGCACAGCAGGAATGCATAAATTATCACCTTCATGGGAAGGTCCATTCATTATAAGAAAAGAATTGCACAATGATTCCTACTATCTCATAGACGCTCGTGAAGCGCAAAATAACAAGGCAGACAGGTCAGGAGATGAAACTAAAAGGCCATGGAATGTGGCACTGCTTCGTCCCTTCTATACTTAGGAGAAGCAGTGCATGAATCACTCGAACTCTCATAGGTCGGACGTGTTTGCCGGCTATGTGCTAATAATAAAATGGTATGATTCGAAAAACTGACTCGGGGACTACCCCTTAGGTTTTCCATTTCAATTATTTTACGTCGGCTGGCGTGATACCTGAAATTTATCTTGAAACAAGCAGTGTTTACTCGGAAGAAATCAACTCTTCGACTACGCTGTTGTCCGAAAACACGGCTTCATGGCAATCAAGAGAAAAATATGTAAGACGGGTAAACATGAATGCCAGATAAGTACAAGGGAGAAACGTGAGTCGACTTTAATTTTTTCCTAACTCTCTGCAGGTCGCGTTATACTACGTGTCGAGTAATCTCGGCCAAGTTATCCAAGTTTCATACCCGCTAACTATATCCTTCGTACTTTGAGACCCTAATGTCGAACACCGAAAAAGGTAGACAAGGGCCAGAGGCAAGGAAAGGTGACAAGGAAAAATGAAACTCGGGGACTTGCCCTTGAATGATTCGCACTTAGAGCATAACTCAAACATATAAAACCTATCAAAAGGCACGTAGTCAAACTTCAAGTGCAATGTATGTTACATCTATACCCCGTATGTCGGGGATCTAATAAAAGTTCGAGTATTTGTTGGCCCAAGGAGCAGAAGAACTCGGAGGAGCACTCTCGGAGCCAGGAGTAGCGCTTGGAGCATCGGCCGGGTGAGGGGCATCTATGGCCGGGTCATCTGGATCATCTGACTCGGTTGCCTCGCTGTCGCCACCCTCTTCAGCAGCAACTTCGACAAGCGGGTCGCCAAGGTCGAGGAAGCTGGGTCCTTCACACCAAGCATGCACCATGGTATACTCGATCATGGCATAAGCTCGCCCACGGTGCTTCTTGATCAGCTCCGGGTCGTTTAGTCATTTGCCATCACCCCTTATGTGAGCAAGAACATCGAGGTTGATGTCCTCGTACCATGAAAGCATGAAGGAGAGAGCCTTGTCCGCTGCAGCCCGGCCGGCCGACTCACGCTATTAATCCAGCCGGTCTTCAGTAAGGAGTAATCTGTCGGCGAGTGGCTCGATGAGTTCGGGTGGGTCTTCATCCGGCCAGAGCATGCGAAATGCATGGATAGCTGACTTGAGCAAGTCCACACCGCAAGATCTGAGGGTCTTGACCCGTCCAGACACCGCTGCGAGGAGCTCCTCCATGGACACCTCGCCGTCGACAGCAGCACCAGCCTCGGCTCTCACTTTCTTCATGGCTAGGAGGCAAACATGTTGGCCTCAGGAAAGTTCTCTGCAAGCAAAAAGATAAAGTTAGCAAATAAAAAGGGCAGATGGAAGAAGTCCAAAATGACTTATACAGTGCAAAAAGAGTAAGAACTCACTAGCGAGAAAGAAGTTGATGGCGGCGAGCTTGCTATGCCAAGTCTTGGTCTTGGCTTGAAGGGCGTCAAAGTTCAGGTTTTCCGAATCGACTGATGACTCGGCCTCGTCGAGCAACCTCTTGGTCTTCTCGGAGCTGGCAGCTTTTTGCTCGCTCTTCTCGGCAAGCTCTTCCTTCAGCCCTTTCACCTCGGCCAAGTGCTTCTGCTCTGTCTCAGCCATCAGTTGAAGGGAACATGCCCTGAGAGGCAATAATAAAGTGTTTATTATGTGTATTCCAAGTATATGATAGATGTTTATTTTTCATGCTATAATTGTATTAATACGGAAACATTAATACATATGTGTTTAATAAACAAACAGAAAGTTCCTAGTTATGCCTCTCTCATAAACTAGCTCGTTGATTAACAAGATGATCAAGGTTTCCTGATCATGGACATTGGATGTTGTTAATAACGGGATCACAACATTAGTGTAATGGTGTGATGAACATTCATCCGAAGTATAGCATTACGATCAAAGTCATTGAGTTTATATTGCTATAACAACTTACGAAGTGATCCTAATCCTTAGACCATGAGATCATGTCAATCACTAACACCGGAAGAGTTTCTTGATAACATCAAATGTCACACCGTAACAGGGTGATTATAAAGATGGATTCAGAACTAATAAAGTGTTATGTTGAGGCTCATGGATCGAGAGTGGAATTTTTTCATCCCGATGACGGATAGATATACTCTGGGCCCTCTCGGTGATATCACATTGATTAGCTTGCAAGCAAGTGATTTGATCACTAGAATGTTATATCACGGGAACGAGAAAAGAGTGCATGTCGGTAACGAGATCAAACTAAGTATGGAGATACCAATGATAGAATCTCGGACATGTAATATATCGTGAAACAAAGGGATTAAGATACTAGCATAAAAGGTTCCGACGATCACAAGAAAGTCATCGTTGAATGTGTGGGAGTCAGTATGGGTCTCTAGATCCCGGTTCTGATTATTGATCCAAGAGGGGTCTCGATCATGTCCTCATTATTCACGAACCGTAGGGTGACACACTTAAGAGACACCGACATCCAATTGGAGCAAAAGTTTCATGCCAAAAGAATGAACAAGCGCAGGAATTTATTTCACTAGATACCGAAACAGGTTTTCGGGTGAAATTGCATAAAGTGGTTATGCATGTGAAATAGAATTCTAGCAAGGGGTTATTTGTGAATGTTTGTCATTAAAGTAATTGACAAAATTCTGAATAAAATAAAAGATTTTTATTTAATGAGAGTTTGCATTAAATTTGGTGGAAATTTAATGGGAATTTGAGTGGACTTTTGAGTGGAGGGAATTTAAAGGGCATTTTGTGAGTGGAGTGTCCACCCACATGAATGAAGGAGGGGAGGGGGCAGCCCCCATGGCCGGCGGCCACCCCCTTGGGTGCCCCCCTCATACTATAAAAGGAGCCCCCCTCCTCACTTGTCTCTCACACCTCCTCGTGAAGGATCTCTCTCCCCCTCTAGAATTTATCCCCCATGGTCTCGGACTAGCGAGATACATGTTCCCGGTGGCTATTCGGCAAGAAAGAGTTGTGCTTCCGCTGCATCGCTGGAGCGAGGAGGCGGAGGTTTCTCGGTGCCTCAAACGTGTGTGCGAGCACGGATGCGCTACTGATTTGCGGCGCTAGGACTTCCTCTCGATCTTGAGATTGGCAAGAGATCGTCTACATCAACCACGAGTTGAACTCGTTAAGCTTTTTCGGTCTTCAAGGGTATGTTCTCTACGGATATACATCCGCCCGTTGTTTGTATCTAGTAGATAGATCTTGGTACATAATTCACATCATAGGAAAATTTTTGTTTTCTATGCTACGAACCCTACATCAGTTTCTCCAGCCGAGCCACCTCATCTCGCTCCTTCTAGAGTTCGGCTTGGTGCTTCTCTGCTTATTCAGAACGAATATTTGTCAGTACCAACAGAAAAATTTCAGCTATTGGCTTGGGAAGGCAAGAAATTTACTCTCGGCCTCGCTGATTTGCGACTGAAGATCGTTGATAGTAGACTGAGCAGTGGCTGTGGAACAAGAGCGAGAGGAAAAATGAGAAGATGAACCAAGGAAAATTACACCAAATAGAAAAGAGGAAGAGCAAAGATATTACCTTGGCCGTGGGTGTCAGTCTGTAGCTTCTCATACGCAAGTTTGAGCTTGCGATGCGCCAGGACGAGAGCTTGGTGCACCTTGGTGCGCTCGTTATGCGTAAGCTAATCAAAGAAGACAGACAATAAGAAAGAGTCAAGTCAGGCGACCTGCCGAATAAAAAATCTTAAGAGTTTACAGCCGAGTAAGTTCCTTACTCGCCAGTAAACTCGACGTCTAGGGATTGAAGCTCTAACATAAGTTTGGCATAAAGGAATCAAAGAGCTTAAGAGCTTACAGACGAGTAAGTACTTACTCGGCAGTAACCTCGAGGGCTAGGGATCGAAGCTCTAACGTGCAAATTTGGGGTAAAGGATCTAAAGGCTAAGTGACTATTGAAGAGCTTACAGCCGAGTAAGTCTCTTACTCTACTGCAACCTCGGGGACTAGGTGATATGTATAAAGGAAATAATCAATAACACAAAAGAGTAAGAAGTTAATTAACTCGTTCACTTCATCAGCGCGGGCCATCAGAGTAATGGCCTACTGGGTCATGTCGGAGACGGCCTTGGGGCCGAGCTTCAGCTTCTTCCCGGCATGAGTGCTGACCTCTTGCTCGCCTGCTGCATTCCATGACATGGCGTAAGGCTCAGCCGAACCAAGGATCTTGCCACTGAGCGTCCGAGTGAGAACTCGACGTTTTCAGGGCGGTTCCCACAGTGGCACGGGTCGCAGTGGCAAAAGTATGGAGGGTAACAGCCCTGGAGTCATCACCTGATCCGGCAGCCGCAGATTCGTCCCCCTTACCAGTTGAAACGAACTTCGTCGCCGATGTCGGAGGCCAGATCTGAGGAGCAGAACCCGGAGCGCAGACTAGAGTTGTTTGCTTGGAAGAGGTAGATATGCCAGATGAGGGGTGAATAAATCCAGAAGATTTGGGCTGGGTCTGTCCCTTTGACAGAATTGGAGAGCGAGCAGAAGGATTAGGAGAAGAACGTGGAGCCCCCTGACTGGGCTCAACAGTTTTGCTGGCTCCAAGATTAGGAAGTTGTTCATTCACATCAGCTTGAGGGCTGATGCCAGAGGAACTGGTGGCAGAGGTTTTCTCGGCGCCAGACTCGCGAGCACCAAGATCAGGAAGTTTTTCCTGGCCAGCGCCAGGGGCGCTAGCCGAATGACCCACTGGGTCTGACTGACACTGAGAAGCGTGAGCCTCAACAGTGCGAGCCTCAACCCGGACGGGACTCGGCGCCGCCGAGTCAGCTGGAGGAGGTGCAGGCCTAAGCGGTGAGGCAATGCTAGAAGCAGCTTGATTCGCCGTCAAAGGTGCAACACTGAAAACAACAAGACATCTATAAGAGAACATCAAGGATGACAAAGAAAGGAACTGAGAAGGCAAAGTACAAAAATTACCCGGTGACAACTGGGTCACGAGCGACTCGGCGTGTGACTCAGTGCCCAGCAGCTTGGCGAGTCTCACCCAGGCTGGCAGTAGAAGAGGTAGCAGGAGCTGCTAGAGTGGGCTTGTTCTTCTTGGTCGGCTGAGTGCTGGAGGAGGTTCCGCGTCGCTTCGGCTTAGCGACGGGGATCTTGCCGACTCCACCCACGACAAGAGGAGGAATGTCATGTACCTGGCCAGCTGCATAAGTAAATGACGGGCTTACTCGGATAATCAAAGAGATTAAGATGACAAGGCATATACCTCCAAAAGTGTACAATCATCATCCTCATCATCGTCAGACCAATCTTGTAAGGGATTGCGATATTGACTCTTACCCGAAGCTGAAGCAGCCGCAGTGTTCGGGATGGGCATGAAGCACTCCAGGTCATACTCGAACTCATCCGAGTCAGAGCGATCCCTGTTGTAGCCAGCAGGAGGGACAGTATTGTCATCAACCTGGTGAAGGAGATTCTGCGAGGGACAAACAGACTGAGAAAGTAAAAATTAAACTAAGAGTGGGAAAAGAGCTAAAGCCTACTCAGCGAGAAAGTAATCCAGAAAACTTTACCCAGGGGACAGGCCTGACCCGGCTAAACGGCGGGCAACTCCAAGCGCAATCGTCCGCCAACTTCATTTTAAAGATTGAGCTTACTCGGCGGGCAATGGAGTCATGGGTGAGCTCCTTAGTGGAATGCCGAGTGGGATCATGGGAACCACTCATGAAGCACATCTTGTGGCTCCTCGCTTGGATGGGGCTTACCCGGCGTGAGATGAATGTGCACATGAGGTCAGAGTCGGCAAGATGAAAGTTTTCATCCGGCAACAGCAACCTTTCCAGGATAGCATTGGCTTCGTTCACCACATCATCTTGGTCACGCAGGTCAAGATGCCAGTGCTTCTTATGGGGGGCCTCATCCGAGAAAGGGGGAAGCCGGATGTTATCAGTGGACTCGCTGTTTTTGACATAGAAAAAGGTTCTATGCCACTTCTTGCAAGAATCAATACCAGCAACCCGAGGAAATATGGAATCCCTCCTGGGCGTGATGCTGGCAGCACCGCACCGAGTAGGTTTCTTCTCGGCACGGGGAACTTCAGGCTGGGGAACAACCTGAACTATAAAGCGAAAATACTTGGCCCATAGAAGAACTGTAGGCCAAATCCCAAGGTAGGATTCGCAAGCATGGATGAATTAAGAAAGAGAGCCAATCACATTGGCAGGAAAATGGTGGGTCTGCAGACGGAAGATATAAAGAAACGAGGAAAAGGAGGTGCTCACAGGAAGAGCAAAACCGCGTTCAAAGTGGGAAAGAAAAACCACCCGATCGCCAGCTTGAGGTTTGGGGGAGATCTCACCGGCGGGGAGACGGCAATCCACTTGCAGTGGAATGCGTCTGGTGGAGCGGAGCCACTCCACCTCTTCGGTGGAGACCTCCGAGCCTTCATAGCCACCGCGCTCGCCGGCGGGAATCTCCTGCTCCTCAGCACCATCAACACCGTCGAGAGCGTCCATGAGATCGGCAGAGTCTGTCTTCTCCACGGTAAGGAGAGGCTTGGAACAGCGAGGACCTGTGCTGGAATGGAAAGAGGACATGGGCAATCACAGCACAGGAACAAGAGGAAGAAGGAAACACAAAGGAGGCAGTTTGATTTTGCAGGCGCGAGGAAGAAGAAAGGCGAATGGAAAACTGAACAGGCGTGGGGGAAGTGGAAACCCCCAACCACTACTTAAGGGCAGTAAAAAACCCGTCGTGGGATCTATCTGTGCCGTGCGGCCATCATGTGGCCGTGTACCAGGCCGGGAGAGCCATTCAGCGAGCGCCACGTAGCTAAGGATACACGAAAAATCATGTGCCACGTCACGGCTAGAAGGACAAGAGGCGCATGTTGATGGGACTGCCACAGTGACGGGGAATAACTGCGCAGCCGTCACTGTGCCACCAGAGCTTGGAACAAAAATTGAGGCAAGTACTCATGATTACCAGCTGTCAGTGACTGAAGGGCGCTGAAAATGACTCGGAATTGGCCAAAGTAACTCGGCTCGAGGCAAGAATGAGTCAAGAAGTCAAAGAACTGACCCGGAATTGTCAGACTAACCCGGCAAGATGCGAAGTTGCAATAGATAAAGACAAAAACTAAGTTCCATTTACACAAAAGGAACCTGGAGACGCCTAACAGCTTGAACTGCTAGACCTCACCAGTTTCGGGGACTAATGTCGGGGGGATAACCCCCGGTAGGGTCACGAGAGGGGAAACACAGCACAACTGGGTTGGCTCCGAGTAAATAACGAACCAGGCCGGGTGAGAGCAGCCGGTTAAGATAAGCATGAAAGCCTACATATAAACTATGTCGGCCCGCGTAGGACAAAGTTATAACCCTTGAAGGAACCAACGAGCCGAGTCAACTGAGGAAGGGCCGAGTCAAGAAGGACATGTGGTACCTTTCCGAGTAAGGTTCAGGAGGGACCATGGTAAAGCATGGTCAAAGGAGAAGGGCGACGCCGGGTGACACAAAAGGAGCCGGGTGACGCCCAAAGCACACGCTGACATACAAAGTAACAGCGTGATGCCAAAAAGAACAAGAAGCAGCGTACCAGAAGACCGTTAGCTGTCAAGCTTTATGGACCGGGCCACCGGGCTTAGGGCAAGCCCATAACCCGGTCCATATTGTCGGGACCAAGATCCAAACAGCAAACCCTAGAACCCAAAGGGGAATTAGCTAGCTAGCACTGCCTATATAAGGGAGGGCATAGCAGTAGTAGAAGGAGGTTGGACCATGTAGGGAACTAGTGCCGTGTACTCAAGCCTACACAACTCAAGGAGCACTTGTAATCTTTGGGGTATCAATCAAATTGCCAAGTCTGGAGAGTTCTTCTTGTTCTTCGTGCATGGCTCGACCATGCACTCCCTCCCCGGTGACCACAAGCACCCATTCGGCCCCCAACTTAAGCCTACCCGTGGCATCTGTCGTGCCCCCACCACGACACATGCTGATGAGTAAAACCATGAGCTACTAACCATGCTTTATGCTTGTCGATAGACCCATCAGGCAGGTGCTTGGTTTTGAAGATCCGCTGTCTACCAACAATGATATTGATGCGAGGTGTGGCCGAGGAACCAGTTTCCATGTGCCCGACATGGCTGCATGCCAAGCTAGATCGAGAAGCGCCTCTTGATGTGATGATGGAGCAGCAAAGAATGCATGGCGACATAGATTATAATGGACCATGCCGTTGATGTATACCTTCTAGTGACGGGTCGTAGCGGTTGCGACAGTCCTTGGCTTCGTGCCCCCAGTTTCCACAAAGTTGGCAACATGGTCTCCAGCGGAGCTGGCCGCCGTTCCCGCCACCATTACAGCCATTGTTATTGCAACCACCGTCATTGTAGCCGTCGTTCCAGCTGCCATTGAAACCTCCATCATTGCGACCATAGCACCCATTGCCACCACCAGAGTGGCCTCCATCATTGCTGCCATAGCCGCCATCGTTGTGACTGTAGCCACTACCATCCTGTCGACCACCATCATTACGGCTGTAGCCGTCGTCCCCGCTGTTGCGGGCCTGGCCTTGCTGGACATCATTTCCATAGGGGCGGTAGGAGGATCCGCCGCCTTGGTAGGTGGGGTTAGGATGCGTTGCCATGTTTACCGAGGACGACCACCCATCGGCATGCGCCTGCTGCTCTTGGAGAGCCTCGAAGGAGAGGATATGCGAGTATAAGTTGGAGTAGGATATCGACTGGTTGCCGACGGTGAGCGACGCGGCAATGGATTTGTACATAGAGCTGAGCCTGATGAAGATATAGTCGATGATTTTGTCGTCGGATATGGGAGATCCGGTGGCGGCCATGGAATCTGCGAAGGACTTCAACTTGTGCATGTACGTGGCGGTGGAGAGATCCTCCTTTCAAGTAGACATCAGTTGACGGTTCCTAGGGCATACATTGGCACGAATCTAAGCATCGTACATGGCATGGACACCATTCCACACCGCACCAGCAGTTTTGCAACCGATGAGATGATTGGTGATATTGGGCTCCATGGAGCCGAGGAGGAGTTTGACGACCCGCTAGTCCTGAGACCACCAGCGAGCATACTCCGGGTTGACCACCGTAACGGCTTTTTCGCCCTCTCCCTCATGGAGGGTCTTCTCGAGTGCCGCAACGGTTTCGTCAAGGTGAAGGTGGAGACCGGCATCGGAGAGGTAGGGGAGAAGGATGCCCTTCTAGAAGTTGAAGTTTCCTGCCTCCAAGAGAACCGAGGTAGTGGAAATGACCCCGACGGAGATGTTTGCGGTCGAGGAGTAAGCAATAGACACGACAACTGTGAAGAGATGAAGGGCAGACGATGTTATCGCGGCCACGGAGGAGAGATATCTCAGCGGTGGCGGATGGATCGTACAACAGCGATCGTCGAGACTCGCGGTGGCGGCTGCGGGCTCTGATACCAAGATAGAAAAGAGATTTTAGGGTTTTGTGCTTGGGTCTAAATCTCCGCACGTGCTCCACTTATATATAGTCATGACCATATAAAAGTTACATACGTATACAACATTTGTACGTGATACACGACATATAGGGTTAGTCTGAGAACAACTCTAACAAAACGTGCTCTTAAGGCGTGTTTGGTTACTTGGAGATTTTTCGAGCATATGTGGTAATGCAGATCTATAGGAAAAAGGATGAAATAGGAGGACGCCGGAGTGGCTGAGGCAATAGGGGCGGCGGCGATGGCTAGGACAGCCGTAAGGCATGAGTCACGACAAGGGTAGGCCTACCATCATCGAACTCAGAGACGATGCCATCCCAAGCATTGTCAAGATTTAGATTATTTTTAATATTTACAAATTATTTGTAATAGATGTAAGATTCGTCTGTCATTTAAGATTTGGATAAAATCACCAATTTAAATGACAATCTCTAAAAAATGAATGTTTTGGCCTTATCATGGGGATTCAATTTTTCCTCCATTGGATCTTTTAATCTGGAGTGAATTCCACTTTTTACCCTCTATTTATGCTTTTGAGACACTAATTACCCCATTTAGTAGAAGTTATACCCGAATGTCATATTTAAGAAAATTCCTAGCATTATTTTGCCCCGTTTTAGCATTTTAACATGTGTTATTGGATAAGGCCGACATGTTAGGACAATGTGCCGCAAAAAAATATGTCAAGATTGAAGGACATAGTTGCCGATCATATCTACCCTTCTTTGCACCAAAATTTTCTATTCTTTGTTGCCATCTCGATAATTTCGAGATTCAACCGTCACCTCACACCTTGCCCAGTAGATATGCATCAGAAAATAAGGGTTTAAAGTTTCCGAACATGGTAATTGCGGTGACCCAGCACACCACTGCATGTGTAGAATACTATAGTCATTGACATGACATCCACAGAACACCATTCCATAAATATCACATCCCTCAGAGTGGTACAACAGAAACATTGCGGGTCCATATTACAAACATACACTAATTATTAATATTACACTACCAGAAGTTCAAGACTTCAAAAGATTCAACTTACAAACCAAAATATAAAGTGTTTAAGCGGAAGCTGAAAGTAACAACTCCAACTAAGAGTTGAGCTCAGCAGCTTATTATATAAGGTTCATGCTGCTCGGCTCCGTTGATTACTAATAACTAGGGCAACTAAGCTGATTCGTTGTCTTCTACTCCATATCGGATCTCCTAATCCACTCCTTCAACACCACTTGATAGTTCAGGCTCCTCGTAGAAGACATCATCTTGACATTCTGCTGCATACATTGGAGTATCTTCGAGATCCTCAGAGTCTAAGCAGGGGATCAAAGGAAAAGGTGAGTGACAGCGTTACCCAGCAAGTTCATTATATGCAAGGTGGTAAGTTCGATGCTCTATCTACCAAATCGGACTATAAGTCATTGGAACTATGTAGTTTTCATAAATCTTTCTTCAAAGATTTATGTCATTATTAAAAACTATGCCCATCAGTCTTCAAAGGTTTAACAGGACTTTCATGGAGTTCCTCTCCTGCCGCATTCGTATCTCCTTCTCGGAAGAGGGAGTAACAAGTTACAGTTCTTACACACTGCAGAGGTGCGTTACTTTACCCATGAGATATCAACTCCTTGTTGCACAACCGGGCGTACTTTCCCGTCCACAATTCCATGATGTGGGGCTCAATAGGTGATCCAAGCCTATCGCTGCCCCCTTCGCGACCTCGCATGTCTCCTTGGTGTACACCATGCCCACCCATTGAATTACGGCAATGGTTTGTACTAACCGTTAGATGCCAGAACGATTGTGGGACGATGAGGGTTTCCACCCATATGCTGCATATCCTCTACGAATTACCAATTAATATGCACGCTACAAGGATAACAGCCATGATCCGCACATCCGACTACATGCAAGAGGAAGAAGATACAGCTAACTTCTCCGTCCCATTCCAAATCTCATGGTTAAGCATGATATACGGCGCTAGAATCACTGATGTCAGGGGTTGTTAAATTCTTAGATGATTACTATTGCTGCTAATAGAACCATAAGTTCTATAACTTCTATAAATCATCACTTAGGATGATATCATCAATTCATTTATTTGAGAAAGTAATATTTTATTTCCTTGAAACATAGATGATAACACACAATTTGCAAATACTTTGATAAAGACTCTTCAAAGGACATGAGCAAGTGATGAACTTGCCTTGTGATTGCAAGGTAGTGAAGTCGGATGCTTGCACTAGACCTTGAGCTTTTATGTCTACAAAACATCATTATTGCCCGGTAAGGACAATATTTAAATAAGCAACATGAATATGCATAGTAATGTAATGCATTATTTATGATTTATATTCTTTGTGTGTTTTATCCATTATTTTAGTTTTCTAGAATTTCTTTAAGTAATAAAGAAATCCATTTTAAAGAATAACCTTTAATATCTATTGAATATCATATTTACTATGTAATAATTTATTTATAGAATTAAAATTTAATATAAACTCTTGTATTTATTTATTTAATAATTCTTTTAAGAATTAGCATTTAAATAAAATAATTTCTTTTTATAACTCTAAATATTAATTTAGTTTTTTTCTAAAATACTACAATAATAATATATAATAAAAGTGATTTTTATTTATTTTATCCTCTTTCTTTAATTTTATAAAATTCCATAAGGAATATATATATCATAAAATTCTTGACCAAAAATTATATACATAAAAATTATTTCTTAATTGAATTAAATAGGTTGGATTATTATGAATCCAAAAATATATTATTTGCAATTTTTAGACTTCTATTTTATTTTCTAGAATTTTATTTATTTCTAGGGGTATTTTGGTCTTTTATTAATTATTAAAACTTCTTTTAAGATTTGGGCTAAACCTTTTTGGGCTTATTTAATTTGGCCAATCTGGCCCAAGTGGCTTGACCAAAAGGTCACCCCGAAGGGCTCTAGCCCTATTGGCCCATTCTCTCTGTCTCTCTGTCTCGACCTCACCTCTTCTCCTCCTTGACCTCGTGGTCACTGGCGCCGCCGCCGTGCGCTGCCCATCATCGTGGTCCGCCCTGGCCGCTGTCGTGGTGCAGGGCAAGGTTGTCGACCATTCTCCTTCATCTTCTCCGCCTCGATTTGATTCTGGGGCCCTTCTGTGGCTAGGCTAGCCCCCTTCCCGAACCCTAGGTTTTGGGGTGGTGCTGCTAACGCCACCGCCGATCCTCCCATGGTGACGTGCGGTGCGCGTGCGCTGCTGTGGGTGCCGCCGTGGCTGGTGCGGGTTGCAGCGCCCTCTGGGATGCTCCTCGTGCCGCCGTGAGCTCGTCGGCCCCTCTGCTTCCTCTTCAATTCTCCAGCAAGGACCACATGTGAGTTGAGTTCTCTGTGATATCCTGTGCCTCTATTTACTTCGAGTGTCTCGGTGTGTAACTAGTGGTTTATCCTCCATTAGGGTTCGTACTGGTTCTAAGGTTCATCCCAGATTCTAGGGTTCATCCATGGTTTTAGGGTTCATCCCTGTGTGCTTGTAAAATGATGCTATGATCTGGTAGTGATGCTCAGGGAAGATTGTGTTCTCTGCACCTCAGTGCTTGTTGTCATCCTTTGATTATTTGATGTTGTTGTTGATCTAAGGATAAATGTTGATCTGATGCTAGTGGTTCATAGTTTTTCCTCCGACTGGTGATATTGTTGCTTAGTGTGTTCATCTTCTGTCAGTATCTTGATACTGACAGTAACATTGTCAGTGATGATTCACTACATCAGTGATTGTTGGCTTGTATGTTTATCCATAGACTGAACTTAATCATTAGAGTCTAATAATACTCTGAAGATAATTGAATATGTGAAATGATCTCTGAGTATAATCTTAGGGAAATGATAATTAGTGACTTGGTTGTAGGATATGTTCTTGTGACACCATCTTAGTATGGCACACAAGTTGATTCTTCTAATGGATTTACTATGGTCAGTACTTGAGATTGGGATAGATGCTTAACAATAATTTGAAAGCTTCACTTAATGTTTATGCCTATGATGTTGGTCTGAGGCTCTAGGAACTAGATTCCTATATTGCTATCACTTTCAAAATCTAGTAAGGCATCATAGTTGCTTACAGTATCTTGGATCCTAGTTGGTTAAATTAGTTGATTTGTTTGTAGCTTATGAGATCTAAAGTGCTACTCTTTCTTGGAGATGTGCCCAGATTTTATAAGAACAAATGATGAAACATATAAGTTGCTTTTGGTATCAGAAAATCTATGAGGCGGGTCTGAGATTTTGGTGTGTTTGGTAGAGTTTGGTTCTGGCCTTTATATTTGAAATCCTCTAGGATAGGTTCACCCTACTTGGGTGATCACTAAGAGGTTGTCTTATGAAACAACACATATTTTCTGTTTGGATAAGATGAACAGATCATGTGGATGTTTATGATACTCACCACAAAAGTTGATGATTGTGGTGGCTTGATGTGCTGATCCTATCCTTCACCTCCTGGTGTTGTTATTGTTTTCCCTGATTCCTGTGCTTGGCCTTGTTCAGCCCTGCTCCTCCTATCTCCTGTGAACTTGACCTTTCTGTCCACCTGATTCTCCCCCTCCTTATGTCACCATCTGGTGATGCTTGGATTGATATGGTATGAGGTTTTGGCTGGTGGTTAACTTGGCTTTGCTAAGCTGGTTGTTCTTGTGTGGTATGGGAAATGCAGAGATGCACTAGTGTTTGCCCACGGTTGTGCTTAGTCCTTTTACTTGATTGAGCTGTTGTTGCTGTGTCGATAGAACACCCATGCAGTTTGGTGATTAAGCTGCTTGTCTGTCTGCTGCATGGTTGTGCATGAGATCAGTGAGGTGTTTTACCTTTTGATCTTTTTACTATTAAACTGCCTGGTGAAACTTTCCCCTTTACTTACTACGATCATTTGACTTATGGCTTATTTATTATGAAAGATTGAATTCTTTCATATTGGTGAAACTTGCCCCTAAAAGATTACTCAATGATGTAAGCTTGAGCAGTGCAACTCACTGCTCTCTACTGAGAGTAAAATTAATAATTTAACTTTCATTTCCATTTTGTTTGTTCTTTATTTTGCAGGTACAATATTTGAAGATTCAAGATTAGTATAGGTTTACTTTTAGACAGATAAATTCCTTTGTAATTTTTATTTCATTCTTTTGTAAGAAATGTGTAATAGATATACATTCCTCTTTTTGTAATTTCATTTCTGTAAAGATTCTTTATGTCTTAATGAGTTACTTTTTGTAACTTATTTATGGAATAAAGATATGGAATAAATATTCATTTGCTTAACTGTATTTATTATTTAGAGTTTCTATTACTATATATTATTTCTTGATTAAATAATATTACTAAATCACAATTCTTATCTTTAAAATATAAACTCAAATTTCAAGTTTGAATTAAAATTCTTCCCCCAAAAACACACTAATTCATAAAGATCATGTCAAAATTTATAACAATCACTCTCCACAGCTATTCCTACACTTAGAGAGTGAAAGAAACTCTGATCACTTTAAGTTTTTATTTGGCGAAAAAATTACCCACATTTTGCTGATGAATGCATGCATATGCACAATTTCCTAAATCTACCCTTTGTTGGATCCTAAATGCTGGGATGTTACAGACTTCCCCCCTTAAATTAACTTCGTCCCAAAGTTTGCTGAAGTGTACCTGAATAGTTCTGGATAGGGTTCTCTTAAGTCATCCTCTTTCCCCCATGTGGCTTCTCTCTCGGGGTGATGCTCCCACTGTACATTGCAGTACTTGATTGCCCTATTTCTTAATCTTTTCCAATTCTCTTCCAAAATTTTACAGGGTTTCTCAACATAAGTCAGATATGCTTGTAATTCTATCTCTTGATGTGTGATTGTATCATCAGGAACTTTAAGACATTTACGGAGTTGTGACACATGGAAAACATTATGAACTTGAGCCAATCTTGATGGTAACTTTAAAGCATAAGCTATGGTCATGTTCTGACTTAGTACTTTGAATGGTCCTATATATCTTGGACTCAATTTTCCTTTAATTCCGAACCTCTTAACTCCTTTCATCAGGCTTACTCTGAGATATACCATGTCTCCTACTTCAGGATACCATGATCTTCAACTTTGGTCGGCATTACTTTTCTGCATACTTTGAGCTATTTTCAATCTATCCTTGATTATATCATTGAGATCTTGCCTTTCTTTGATATAGTCTGGCACAAATTCTTTGCTACTCCCAGGCTCATACCAACATATTGGTGATCTACATTTCCTTCCATAAAGTACTTGATATGGAGCTGCCTTTAGACTACTTTGATAGCTGTTATTGTAGGAAAATTCTGCCAATGGTAGATGATCTTCCCACGAACCTCCAAAATCTAATGCACAAGCCCTAAGCATATCTTCTAGTATTTGATTGGTTCTTTCAGTTTGACCCCCAGTTTCTGGATGATAGGCCTTGTTGAAATCCAACTTTGAGCCAAGTGCTTCATGTAATTGCTGCCAAAATACTGAAGTAAACACTGATCCTCTATCAGTTACGATCTTCTTGGACACTCCGTGCTTACTTACTATCTCCTTGATGTAAACTTCTACTAATTTATCGGCATTATCCTTTTGATTTACTGGAATAAAATGGGAACTTTTAGTCAGTCTATCAATAATCACCCATATCATATTTTTCCGTTTAGGTGTCATGGGTAATCCTGTGATGAAGTCCATACCAATTTCCTCCCATTTCCACTCTGGAATCTCCAAAGGTTGCAATGGTCCTGCTGGACTTTGATGTTCAGCTTTTACCCTTTGGCAAGTATGGCATTCTGACACATATTTTGCAATATCTCTTTTCATTTTATTCTACCAGAATAATTCTTTCAAATCCATGTACATCTTAGTACTTCCTGGATGAATGGAATATGGTGTCTCATGTGCCTCTCGAAGTATTACTTCACGAATCTCAGGCACATCTGAAACACAAAGACGATCTTGGAACCATAAAGATCCATAATCTCCTAAACGAAAAACTGATGCTTGTCCTTGAGATATCCTCTGAATTTCTTCAGCAATAAAAGGATCTTCTGCTTGATGTCTAAAAATTTCGTGCTTGAGATCACTATTTTGTTCTGCAACTATCTACATAGTAGCTAATCCTCCAAGAGTCTCTATTCTTATAAATTGAACCTCTAATCGTTCCAAATCCATCTGTAACTCTTTTGGTATCTCCCTATTGCTTAGGCTGAATATCTGCACTTTTACGACTTAAAGCATCTGCTACAACATTTGCTTTTCCAGGGGTATAATTGATTGTTAAATCATAATCTTTGATTAGCTCTAACCAACGCTTCTGTCTCATATTCAATTCCTTTTGACTGAAGAAATATTTGAGACTTTTGTGGTCAGTGTATAACTCACATCTGGCTCCATAAAGAAAATGCATCCATCCTTTCAGAGCAAAGACTACTGCTGCTAACTCCAAATCATGAGTTGGATAATTGACTTCATGTGGTTTTAGTTGTCTTGATCCGTAAGCAATTACTTTCCGATCTTGCATTAACACACAACCTAAACCTTCTTTAGATGCATCACAGTATACTGTAAAGTCCTTCCATGTTTCAGGAACTGCTAAGATTGGAGCGGTAGTTAATCTAGTATTTAACTGCTGAAAGGTTGCTTCACACTTCTCATCCTAGATGATTGGTGTATTCTTCCTTAACAATTTGGTCATTGGTCCAGCTATCTTGGAGAAACCTTCAATGAACCTCCGATAATAACCAGCCATTCCCAAGAAACCTCGAATTTGTTTTACATTGGTTGGTGCAGTCCATTCTTATACTGACTGAACTTTGGATGGATTTACAACAATTCCATCTTTACTGATCACATGACCGAGGAATTCAACCTCATCTAGCCAGAATTCATACTTTCTGAACTTAGTATAAAGCTTATGTTCTCTTAGGATCTGTAATGCTATTCTCAAATGATCAGCATTATCTTCCTTATCCTTGGAATATATCAGAATATCATCAATAAACACTATGACAAACTAGTCCAACTACGGCATGAAGATTTTGTTCATCAAATTCATGAATATTGCTGGTGCATTGGTCAAACCAAACGGTACGACAAGATACTCATGGTGTCCATACCTTGAGACAAATGCTGTCTTCGGAACATCTTCTGGTTTGATTTTTATTTTTTGGTATCTGGATCTTAGATCGATCTTAGAAAATACTCCAACTCCTTTAACTTGATCAAATAGATCCTAGATTCTAGGTAATGGATATTTATTCTTGATGGTAACATTATTGAGATTTCTATAGTCCCCACACATCCTTCTCCCTCCATCTCTTTTATCCACAAAGATCACCTGTGTTCCCCATGGGGATATAGTTTCTTGAATGAATCCTTTTCTAGCTAACTCATCAATTTGCTCTTTGAGTTCTTTTAATTCTTTTGGACCCATCTTGTATGGTTCTTGAGCTATTGGTGTTGTACCCGGAATTAGATCAATAATGAACTCTATTTCCTGATCTGGTGGCATTCCTGGTAGCTCTGCTAGAAAAACATTTGGAAACTCATTTACTACAGGAATATCTTCCAACTTGACCTCCTTCGTTGAGTTCAACTGAAGATCCACCATGATATTATTGTGCTTATCTGCTTGATAAACTATCCTTTCTCCACTTGGAGTCTTGATTGAGACAGTTTTATCCTCACAATTAATCTGAGTTCCATGTTCAGTCATCCAGTCCATACCCAACACTACTACAATTCCCTTCAAAGGAATCACATAAAGGTCCGCAAAGTATGTACAACCATAGACCAAGATAACATGATCTTGTTTAATGTGGCATACAACTACATTTCCCCCTACCGTCACCACGGTCATAGGGTTTTCTAACGTTGCCCTTCTAATCCCAAATTTATCACAGAATTCTTCAGAAATGAATGAATTAGTTGCACCAGTATCAAATAGAACTTTTCCGGGATTGGTAAGGATATTGAGCATACCTATTACGACATGCTTGGAGTTATCCACCTCCTCCAAGGTTGCACAATTCAGCTTCTCGGTGGGTATGTTCCTCTTGCCATTGTTGTTCTTGACATTATTTCCTCCTCGATTGGGCTGTCCATTACCTCCACTGGATTGTCCTCCACCCTTTGTAGGCCAACCACCCAGTGGTTTACTCGAACAGTTAAGCTTGATATGGCCTTTTTGGCCACAACCGTAACAAATGACTACTGGTTTTTTGCATTCTCTCTGGAAATGCCCTGGAAGTTCACAATTATTACAGATAACATTTCTTCGGGGATTGGACTGATTTCAAACATTGCCCTTATTATTGTATTGTTGTTGTAGGCTTTGTTCCTGGGTTTGAACTCCAGATTGGGTTTAGGTTTACTGGCTTGAATCCTTTTTGTCTCTTTCTTGGCTCTCTTCCTTCGGTCCTCTTGGACATTCTTGTAGTGATCTTAAAAAGTGATGGCTGCATCTAGTAACTACTAAAAAGTTTGCTTATTGGCCAACCTTAATTGCATCTTCACGAATGGATTTAACCCTCGCAGAAAACGCTTCTTTCTGTTCTCTTCAGTGCTCACTTCATCCTCAGCATAACAAGACAGTTGGCTAAACTCCCGAATGTACTTCATGACACTAGTATAACCTTGCTGAAGCTCCTCAAACTCCCTCCGCTTCAACTCCATAACACTTTCCGGAACATGATACTCACGAAACCTCTGCTTGAACTCTTCCCAAGTATACTATCTTCCTGGCTGTTGCATGGCTAACTTATTTTCCCACCATGATGTTGCAGGTCCTGTCAGAAGATGAGTTGCATACCTCATCTTTTCCTCATCATTGCAACCTATAGTCTTTAGCTTTCTCTCTGTATCTGCTAGACAATCTTCTGCATCCATTGGTTCAGGGGCTAATGCAAAAGGTAACAACCTTGCATTCTCGAAGTCAGAAAGACTCACTCCTCCACCTTCAGGCGCTCTTTGGTTTCCAGCTCGACCCAATAGCTCTTCCATGAACTTATTCTAGTTTTCTTAAATCATTTGCATGTACTGCATAAAGTTCTGCTCCATTAGCGTCCTCATTGGTGGTGGTGGTGGTAATGTTCCCTGATTTTCGGCATCTGCATATGCCTTCTCCTTGGCCTCGCGCTCCATGCACTGCTTATCAGATTCGGTTTCTACACCCGATTCCATGACCCCCTAGTCTTGCAACATAAAGCGAATACTCATAATTACATCATGCACATGTGTTCTAAGCTCAGCTTTACGCACAGAACCAGTCACACAATGGAACTCAAAATCCAAATAACATCCAAATATGCATTTTACATATTATACACTACAAACAACTTAGTAATACAAAGTCATTACAACATGTACCATATAGGTACATTAACAACTTAACAACACTTCCTCATTTATTTAGCTACATCATTCTCTCGGATTACAATACGCAATACCCGATACTTCCTAATAAGCCGCCTGCTTCTAGTATCCACGACGCTCATCATACATGCCTGAAGTACAACTGTGATGGCGTAACGTCCGGCGCACAGTCTGTGGAACAAATGGCCTTCCAGAAGGAACATACTCAGTATCTGAAGTATTAGGACTTGAGTCATTACTCAACCTGAGCGCTGATAGCTTAGTCGATGTGGAGCCTGTTGGGAACCCCAAGAGCAATGTGTGAAGCATCACAACAACAAGTCTTACCTCAGTAAGAAACCGAGGTTATCGAACCCGTAGGAGGAAGGAAATGTCACACAGGTGTTGCAAGTAACGCGGAAACCTGCAAAACACAAACTGAAGACTTTGACCCGACGAATCAATGAGCTTGTGAAGCTCACCGGTTTGCTGTAACAAAATGATTAAACGTATGGTGTGGAAGGTAATGGTTTGCAGCAAGTAAACAAGTAACAGTGGAATATGTATCAATGGTAAAAATTGGACCGGGGTCCATAGTTCACTAGAGGTGCTCTCCTTAGATAAACAACATGGCATGAAGGGTAAACAAATTACAGCGGGGCAATTGACATGAACTGAGCAAGGCATAACAATGCAATTACTAGCTAGAAAGATCCTATGAGGTTGATTCGGCAGTACAACAATATACATAGACCGCCATCCAGCTGCATATATGACTAGAAGTCCACCTTTAGGTTATCATCCGAACCCCCTCCAGTATAAAGTTGCAAGCAACATAAAACTGCTTTAAGCAAAGTGTGTAAGGTAAATAGTCCACATGTTCCATGAACAAGAGACCATTGTTTTCTCCCTAGTAGCAACAACACATCTATAATCAAAGAGATTTCTATCACTTCCCTTGGAAACTAGAGGCATGAACCCACTATCGAGCATAAATACCCCCTCTTGGAGTCACTAGCAACTACTTGGCCAAGATAACCACTAGCAACGGAGAGCATGCAAGATCAAAAACAACACAGTGATAGAATCATCAAGACAAAACCATTAAACAAACCAACATAATAATCTCAATATCCATCGGATCCCCGCAAACACAACATTCATGATTACAAATAGATTAGATCTTGATCATGAATGGAGCTCACAAGATCTATACATGAAAGCACAAAGGAGGAGATACAACCATCTAGCTACTACATGGACCCATAGTCCAAGGTCGAACTACTCACGCATCATACCGGAGAGAAGGCCTCCGGGATGATCTCCCCTCTGGCAGGGTGTCGGGAAGAACTTGAGATCCCCCCGATCTAGGGACGATGGTGGTGGTGGCTACAGACGGTTTTGTGGATTTCTGATCAGGTACTCAGGGTTCTGCATAGGGGCTTTTTATAGGCGAAGGGCGAGACCGGGAGGTGGCCAGGGCCACCAAACCCTAGCCAGGCGTGGGCCCACCTACCCCCGTGCCCGGGGTGGGTCTGCCCCCCCTGGCTGGCCCCTCCGGCTCTCCTCTGGACTTCTTGTTCCCCACGGAAAGTAATTGACTTTGACGTTTGTCCCGTCCAATTCCGAGAATATTTCTTTACTAACTTTTCTGAAACCAAAAACAGCTGAAAACATGCATCTGGCACTGTTGCAACTTGTTAAGAGATTAGTACCATAAAACATGTAAAAAGCACCTCAAAGTGTAGACAAGCAAAGCAAAGTAGATAAAAAACAAGCATGGAGCATCAAAAATTATAGATACGTTTCGAACGTATCATCATCCCCAAGCTTAACTCCTGCTCGTCCTCGAGTAGGTAAGTGATAAACAGAATATTTTTTGAGGTGACATGCACCCTCACAATAAAGATCCAACCATTTGCAAGCATTGAAAGCTGGGATCAAAGAACTCTAAACATGTGCATGAAAGATGGAGTTCTAACAATAGGACATAGTAACTATGCATGCAACATGGCAAGCTACAAACAAAGATCATGAATAACATGCAATTGAAAAACGTGTGTTTGTTTCACACGCAGAAAACATAGCATAGTGGCATTCAGCTTGTCCCTCATAGAGTAGCAATATAATGCATAGGACACCTGCAAAGTTCACAAGGGTGACTAGAAACAAGTAGCACAAGAGCAAGTAATAACACAATATGCATCAATTAATAAGCTTTGGAACACTGCACACAGAATGACAACTATGCTCTCTTAATGGTGCCTAAAGGTAGAAGGTGGAGACTCAATAGTGGTGGAAGAAAGGCCTTTTTGTAAAGGAAGCAGGTATTACAAGTTTCAAAAAGAGCTTACAAAAATTATGGCACTTCTTAGCTTTCAGCCCTCATTGCCCCAATTATAAGCATCTTCAAAGTGGTTAAGGTTAAAGTGTCAAAGATGGAGTATATGCTTGACGAAGTATAAGTTGGCAATCTCATGCCCCTTGAATACAAGGGTCACACCTCATGCATACTCAACTTTGGGTCCAGGTAAGTTCTTGTCACTGTAAGTATTTGCATATCATTGAGAACCGCCAACGGGGTACCCCTCACACATGGTATAGGAGCTTTCCCATAACCAAAATGACAAGGCAAGCAGACAATGAGCATATCAGCAATTCTTCTTATGTACCATGGGAATATGGTGCTTTTTTCTCTCTTTCCTCTTTTCTCAATGTGTCTCTTTTTTTAAGAAGAATGCTTCATAGATGTCACTATGGTGGTGCTGCAAGTTTCCATCATGATTAGGCATGGCTTAGGCTAGCGGCCCAGGCGTTTGTTCCCTCTTTATTTCACATCGCTGATATCCATAGACAAAAGAACATGATATCAACTGAATACAACAAGGTACAAGTGCAATGTTGGAAACGTTCCCTGTGACAGCATGGTTCTGCTAATTCCAACTTATAAGTGCAAGGATATACAACAAAGTTGTCACAACGGTTCAAGTTTATTAGGGGCAAAGAATAAAGTGTGCCATCAAGTTTGTGAGGGATTTAATCACTAAGTTTTCACAGAACAAAATAGTTTTTAATTGGAAGATATATGAAAACAAGAATATACTTGGAATGGTGTAACACACCATGCATAGGAGTTTATAGTGGACACTTTGGAATAACTTGGTTTCTTGGGAGTTGGAGGCATGAATAGAACTTACTCATACAAGTGGAGGCTCGGAAAATACTGGGAGCAACCAACTAAGAGAGCATAATTTCCATAATCATGCAATGCAATAAAGCAAACTAATCAAAGCAAAGAGTGGTACTACAAGTCAAGGACTAAATGATCATAGAGGCTATTGGTGACTTGTCATAGTCATAACATGGTGTGAGCATGTGCCAAGTCAAACCAAGCAAAACATCAAAGGAGAATACCACAATACTATGCTTTTGCATGCTAAAACAACGCATAATTTCTTCAAGGAACACTAAGCAATCCCAATTGTTTGGAACAAGAAATGATATAGAAATAATCACTAAGCATAATGCTAAAACAACACCTAGCATGTCATGCTAAAGTCTAAGTCACAGTCAATGCAAGCTCCTCTTGCACTTCAAGCAAGAACTTATTACTCCTTTCCAAACACCAAGCAAACTTATTTGCAAAACAACATAGCGAGAATGGGGGTCCAAACTACTTAAGAAAACTAAACAAACTAATCAAAGCAAACCTAAACTAAGAAGCTCCAAGAACAACACAACTGTGCATGAAACAATAAAAACAAAGTGTCTAGACAGACCTGAGCTTTTTATTGATGAAGGGGATGCCTTGGGCATCCCCAAGCTTTGACGCCTGTACCTCTTGGATATTTCTTGGGGTGATACCATGGTGGAATCCCCAAGATTGAGCTTTTGTCCATTCTTCATCTCATTACATCATTCTCTCTTTACACCTGAAAGTTTTTCCTTCATACAGAACTTCACACAATCTTCATTAGCAACATTAGTGTATTCAAAAGATATTAGACCTCTGGCAAAGCTTAGTAACAGCAAGGCTTTTCACTAAAAACACAAGATACTGTAGTAAATCCTTCAAAAAGCTCAATTTACCTGAAGAGAACTCAAACAGAAATCAATAAGAAGCAAATGCAAATAATGATAACACAAACCAGCAGGTAGAAACGAATTTCTTCTAACATCTTCTGTTGCTCAAATCAAAAAGTGTGGAACTAACGAAAGTTAGCTAATATACTGGGGGATTTATTAGTAAATTTTGAGCTCAATCCGAGTTACAGAGCCTCCTCACGAATTTTTTTGGTGGATGATAGAAATCTGTTTCGGGGACAGCAACTTCCCAAATCTTACTTCCCTCTCATTAGAGGTCATTCTTGGCACAAAAAGCAAACAAAAAGGATAAGGAGAGGTCATTACAGAAGTAATAACTTCCAAGACTTAAGTAAACTCTTGGTTTATCTCCCAACAAGTACTTTTCTTTAACGCATTTAAGTTAGGCACAAGAAGCAAGAAGAATCAAGTATTTTCAAATGAAGAAGCATTAACATCAAACCTTGCTTTCAAAGGAGGAGCAAAAAGCAACTTCTCTCTTATCATTGGGAAGTTTTCAATACCTTTCTTGAATAGAAAATGATATTTAATGGTGCCTTCTTTCATATCAATGATGGCACCAACTGTTCTAAGAAAAGGTCTTCCCAAAGTAATAGGACAAGAAGCATTGTATTCAACATCCAAAACATAGAAATCAACAGGGACATAAGCATTATTAACCATGATGAGAACATCATTAATACTCCCCATGAGTTTCTTCTTAGCATTATCATTGAGTGGGACATCCAAATAACAATCTTCTAATGGTGACAAATCAAGCATTTCATAAATCTTCCTAGGCATAATAGATACACTAGAACCAAGATCACATGAAGCTTTGAGATCAAAGTCATTCACTTGCATATTAATAATGGGTTCCCAACTATCTTCTACTTTCCTAGGAATAGAAGCTTTGTGTTTTAGCTTCTCTTCCTTAATCTTTACAAGAGCATCTGTAATATGTTTGGTAAAGGCAACATGCATATCACTAGCATCAGGACTTATAGCAAGCTTTTGCAAGAACATAATCACTTCAGAAATATTGCAACCATCAATATCAAAGTCAAACTTAGCATCACTAGTGGTAGGCATAGTAGGAGGAGGAATAGGGGCTACTTGTGGTTTAGTGGTGATAATGCACACACTATTGTTTCTATCAATTTCAGCTTCCCTTTCCCACTTAGCATGAAGTTGAGCTAACAGCCTAACATTTTCATCAATAGTAACTTGTATGGCATGAGCAGTAGCAAAGGTATTTTCCATAGTTTTAGGTTTAGCAGCCATTTTATTAACCAAGGAAGTTTGAGCTTCAAACAAAGAGGATATATTTTTCTCAACAATTAAAAGTTTTTCCTCTATAGTATTATTGAAAGTGGTTTTTTTACTAATAAAGTCCTTGAGCATGACTTCAAGTTCAGAGGGGGCAATTCTAGCATTATTGTAAGAGCTTCTATAGGAGTTTCCATTATTAGGAGGATCGGGCCTATAATTGTTGTTGCTACCAAAATTATTCCTATAGGCATTGTTGTTGAAATTGTTGTTTCTAATGAAGTTCACATCAACTTGCTCTTCTTGAGAAAACTAAGAGGCTAAGGGAACACTATTTGGATCTAGAGAAGATTTCCCATTAACAAGCATAGCCATAATAACATCAGTCTTTTCACTCAAAGAGGAAGTTTCCTCAACATAATTTTCCTTCTTATCATGTGGAGCTCTCTCAACGTGCCATTCAGAGTAGTTAACCATCATATTATCAAGGAGCCTTGTTGCAGCACCCAAAGTGAGGCCCATGAAGGTACCTCCAGCAGCAGAATCTAACAGGTTTCTTGGGGAGAAGTTCAAACCTGCATAAAAAGTCTGGATAATCATCCAAGCAGAGAGTCCATGAGTAGGGCAAACTTTAACCAAAGATTTAATTCTTTCCCAAGCAGGAGCAACATGTTCACTATTAAGCTATTTAAATTTCATAATGTCACTTCTCATAGCAATAATCTTAGCAGGAGGATAGTACTTTCCAATAAAAGCATGTTTGCACTTAGTCCAAGAATTAATACTATTTTTAGGCAAAGATAGCAACCATTGTTTAGCTTTTCCCCTCAAGGAGAAAGGAAAAAAGCCCGAGCTTAATAATATCTCCATCTACATCCTTATACTTTTGCATCTCACAAAGTTCAACAAAGCTATTAAGATGGGCAAAGGGATCATCGTAACCAAGACTAAAATTGCTCTCTCATCACAAGATTCAACAAAGCAGGATTAATTTCATAAAAGGTAGCATCAGGAGCAGGTGGAGCAATAGGAGTGCTTAGGAAATCATTGTTGTTGGTGCTAGTGAAGTCACACAACTTGGTGTTCTTAGCAGAGTTCATTTTGGCAAAGGTGGGCAAGCCAAAAACAGCAGCAGCTAGAGCAGGAACTAATTTTTGTGTGTTTTTGAATAAAGAAATCAAACCAAACTAGACTAATTTTTTTTGAAAAGAGGCAAACAAAGTCAAGCAAAAGAAACAAAGCAAACTAAAAACAAAGTAAAGATAAAGGAAGTGAAGGACTCCCCTAGTGAAGACGTCCTTAGCCTCCCCGGCAATGGCGCTAGAAAACTTGTTGGTGACTCCTTTATGGTGCCAGAGAACTTGGTGCTTGATGTGGAGTCTTGTTAGGAACCCCAAGAGCAAGGTGTGAAGAGCATAGCAGCAAGTCTCCCCTCAGTTGAGACCGAGGTTATCGAACCATAAGGAGTAAGGAAACGTCACACAGGTGTTGCAAGCAACGCAGATACCTGCACAACATAAACTCAAGACTTTGCCCCAACGAATCAGTGAGGTTGTCAAGCTCACCGGTTTGTTGTAACAAAGGATTAAACGTATGGTGTGGAAGGTAATGGTTTGCAGCAAGTAAAAAAGTAACAGTGGAATATGTATCAATGGTAAAGATTGGACCGGGGTCTGAAGGGATACGGGTAGGCTACACTAGCGCAAATCAAAATTTTCTAACGCGTAAACCAGTAATACTATTGTCATAGATCACGAGATTAACACTAGACGCGCAGTTGCAGAATTGATGAAGCGCGTCGAGGCAGTGCAGAGGTTCCACGTCTCCTCCTTGTCCTCGTCTGTCACATCCCAAGATTTTCCAAATCTTGTTATGTGAAAAATAAATGAATAAAATAAATTATTGTTGAAAATCAGGGTGAAAAGAAACTTTTGTTTTTAAATGGAAACTTAAAATCTCAATTTGAACAAACTTTAATTAAAGTTTGAATCCAACTAAATTCAAATCAAGTAAAATGCATTCCTCATAAATGCATCTGGAAATTTAAAAACTTGGAAAATAAATCCAAACCCTAAACCCTAATGGAATTAAAATCATTTCCAAGTTATCTCCAAGCCTATGGATTTGATCCATATAAAATCTTGTCAACAGACATTCACAAATGATCAAGAATGACAAATAGAAATATTATAAAGCCATAGAAATTGGTTTCACTTAATTTGGAGCCATAAATAAAATCTGATGAATATAATAAGATAAGGAATTGATTTCCCAAAGCTAATGAAGCACTTATCTATAATCCATACCAAATGGTGAGCAAATAAACCTAAAAAGATTTAAAAGGATAAACAAATATTAAACAAGATTACATAAATTAGAATCACCAAGTTTGGATCTCTAAACAAAAAGATATAGATTTTATAAGATGAAGAAAGAAATATTAAATAAAGAATATTTAAAGACCAAATTAAATCATGGCCTAATCCATAAGCAAATGAATAGAATCCAAATCCAAATAAAATAAAAGGATAAAGAATTTCCAAAATAAAATAAAATGGCAATAACCATTCTATCCCTATTTTAATAAAGACAAATCTCTAATAAGAATTATTATATAATTCATGAGAAAATAGTATTTTGGAAATTACCCAAGTGAAATAAAAGTTGTTTAATTCAACTTAATTAATATAAAAGAAATATTCCAAATAAACTTTAGGGAACTAAAACTATATTAAATTCCATTGGAATTAAAACAAAGGCCCAATTCAAATGATTTGAGAATCACATTAAATACTTCCAAATAATTCAAAATGAGTTATTTTGACACCCTATTAAGTAAATAAAACTTACTGAAAGGTTTGGAAGGATTTTAGAATTTAAATTGAAATTAAAAAAACTATATTAAATCGCATATGATTAAATACAAGGACCTACTTTAAGTAATTAAAAAGGCACTAAAGGAGTAAAAGTTTTATTCCAAATTTGACTTCAGATTACAATATTAATCAATATTTAAATCTACACAAAATTTGGTAAAGGTTTGAATTCAAATGAGTGTTTGATTTGCTTATTCAAAATCAAAACAGAAAAATAAAATGAGAAAAAGAAAAAGAAAACAGATAAAAAAATGAATCTGGTCGACCCAACCCAGCTAGCCCACTAAAGCCCATATGTAGCCCAGCTCTCCCACACCGAGCGAACCGTTATTCACTCAAACCCGCACCCCTCGACCGCTGACAGAACGACCCCACCCTCACTCTCTCTCACTCGCTGACAACCGGGTCCCACTCCCTAGCTTTCTTCCTCACCCGCCGCGACTTCTTCTCCCCTCACCTCGCCGGCTGTTTCCGCCGTGAATGCGCGCTGTCAATTTCTGTTAATGGCTGATTAAATCCCGCGCTGCAACGACACCTCTTAAACGCCCTGGTCTCCTCTCCCTTCTTCCCCAGACCACACCTCACAGGAGCCACCAGGCTGCGACAATTCTGCCTCGCATTGCCACTGTCTCCGGCGAGCTCCGCAAACGATTCCGGCCAGTAGACACCGCCCCTTACCCCCTCGACCACACTCACTTGCTCCCCACTCCCTGGCGAACCTCGCCGTAACTCCAGCTCGTCCCCGAGCGCCCCAAAACGTCGGCAACGTCTCCACCAGTACGCCACCGACGACCCCCGCAACTCTGGTGAGCTCTAGAACTTGACTCCGTGCGCGCCTTGACCAGTGAATCATGCCGTTTAGTTCGTCTGTGTCTTTTGCATCTCCAGGCGCTCGCCTATCACTTGCGCGTGGCCTACAACCTCGCCTCCGATGACTTCCGACCATGCTGACGCCAGGAGCATCTCCGACGAGCAATTCTGACAACGCCCGTGCGCCCCTTGACTGAAGAAAGCCACGTTGAGCTTCAGAGCGTCAAGGCGATTCTGGTGAGCCACTCTCCTTGACCCCTTGCTTCCTACTTCGCCGCCCGCCGTCGACAACGCCGCCGCCACCACCGTCGCCATACCGCCTGCTTGACCGGTCTTGTACATCGTCGGATTTAGATCGTAGGGCATAGATAGATTCACTTAACGCCGAAGGGGTACGCAACTTGTGCCGCTCGATCTAACTTGATCCAACGCACCAGAGAGCATGATCCGAGCGAAGCGGTATCCGCGAATCAGAATCAGCCACGTGTCTCTGTTGGTTTGAATTAAAACAGATTTGATCTATTAGATGCTAGATTTTGTAAAATCTATAACTTTTGATCTACACGTCCAAATTCTTCAAATTAGATATCAATGGATTCAGCAAGACAAGCCCTAGCCAACCATGCACTTTGTTTAGTAAAAAGCTTCTATTAAAATGTTTGTTTTTGCAGAAACTTGTGTATGCATGTTTAGAATATAAAATTTATTCCAAAATGATTTTGAGGATAAAATCTTTGGCAAATGGTGTGTTTTGAACCTACTGACCATAGGAAACAGATTGTGGTTTCAAAAATGTATTTGGTGAAACAAAAGAATGAATCTTTGATTTAAACCATTTCTAGTCAAATAAAAATATGGTTTAATTATTAAAAATGGTTTTTGAAGAAAACCTTAGAGAAATGTTTTGGAAATAAACTCTCTGACCCTAAACACAAGGTTATGTGGTTTGAAAACATATTTTGTGAAACCTATAGAATTTTTCCTTATTAAAAGCATTTTTTCACCACATAAAATAATGACTTGATCAAAAATGGTTTATGAAGTAAAATCTTATACAAATGATTTTGCCACTTTATAAAATGACCATTAGGTGTTTTCAAAAATTTATGACCCATTAGAAACCACTTCTACAAATAAAACAATCTTTAACATGCTTGCATGCATTGTTTTGTTGTTATTATGTTATGTGACGAATTGCTTGAATGGTAGATTGAAATATTGTTTGCTTGATTGAATTGTAGTGACTTGAAGATTGTGATTGTTTCAAAAGACAAGGAGTGAACTTATACTATCTAACAAAAAGTCAAGTGATGCTTCATACTTTTGTCCCATTATTTTCACTATGCATTAGTGATATTTCTAAGTAGGACTTGCATGGAATTTTTGCTAAGTATAAACCATGCTATGGGAAATCCTAGTAGATGAAATCTTAGTAGAAATTTCCTAAGTTAAGATTCCTACTACTATCATGCTTAGCTTAGCTATTAGAAAACAAGGGTGGAATATATAATCATGCTATGGAAAATTTTCTAAGTCTGAGGACTTGTGTTTTTGTTTAATAAAACAACTAAGTGAATGAATCACCTGGGTGGAATGGAAGGAATGGTTTGTGTTGAGTGGTCATGCAAGTCCAGTATGATTGGGGAAACTTGGGCATCACCAAGTCCAGTATGCTGGGGAAAACTTGATGTCTCACTTGTCGATGGACACCCAGGAACAAAGAGATTTGAGATGTCAAATGTTGAGAAGCTTCTAGTGCAGCCACTTGGCAATATGGGCTCTGCCTGGATCATATAGGTTGCTAGAACTTAGCCATTTGGACAGTTGGTGGTAGTGGGAATGATAGGTTGGAGCGCGTCCATTTGGTCCAAGGGAAGGCTTCTGAAAGGTCCTGTCTTAGTGAAAATCAAGTCTGGTGGGGAAAGTGCACAACCTCTCCAGAGTGTAAAAAATCTAAGTACTTAGCCATGTCCCTGGCAAAGGACAATTTGAGCATCAAGACATGGAAGCTATCAAGAATCTCATTGTCGTGGGAATGGTCACGGCAGATGCTGCAATCGGCAGCGAGTAGTAGAACAAGGGGCAAGGGCGGCCAGCCATCTGCGGTGCAAGATGAGGGAGGAGACACAGGGTTTTACCCAGGTTCGACCCCCCGGAGGGTAAAGACCTACTCTTGCTAGATTGGATTATGATGGTGGTACAATGGGCGAGCTCGGTGGCCAGGCGGCGAGTCGCTTGGGTGTATGATGGAACGTATCTCTACACGCCCTACAGGGAGGTTTATATAGGCTCACCTCCCCTAGGGTTTACATATCTCAACCGAATCAGTTAAGGCTTCGGTACTTGTTTAACCTAATCCGACTGGGTCTATCTACTCGCCTGGGCCTTCAGCTTCCAGTCACTTGGATCCACACCGGGCCTTGATCCAGTCGCCGCCATGCAGGCCCACTCGCCAGTTCCTGGGCCAGTCGGAAACATCCTGCTGGGTATACCCTGGTCGGCACATCCCCATCATTAGTCCCCGAGGCCGTCGTTGATTAGGCGTAGGTGGCTGCTGGCAGTCGGAGTATACGGCTTCAAAATAGATATCCAGTCGAATCATCGGCGGGCTCCTATATAAAGGAGAAAACTAGTCATCCTGATCGCAGCTTTGGCGAGTCGAGTCGGCGAAACACTGTCATAGTGATCGGGTCGGCGAGCCGAGTGGCTGAAGTTGGACCGTTAAACGTGGTCAAACTAGCCGTTGGCGTAATCCAACGGTAACTTTTGGCGTAATCACCGCGTAGTAACGGCTCCCTGATTTAGCGGGTAACAACCACTATATAAGGGGAATGTCAGGCGATCAGAGAACCATCTTCTCGCCATTTCCTCCGATTGCACGCACTTTCGCCTCCCTTCACATCGCGATCCAGCCAACCAAAAATCCTCCGACCCCCCACAAATCCTTCTGCCATGGCCCTCTCCACCGAACCTTGGGGTAGATCTAAGTGTACGAGGGCGCAACTGGCTTCCTTTGAGGAGGCCGATCTCATACCGGCTGGCGCATCCTCATGCCGGAGAGGTGACCCCGAACCCGCGCGAGGGGGAATTCATCTGCTTCACCAGCCACCTAGAACGGGGGCTAGGATTTCCCACATCCCTGTTCTTCCGGCACTTCTGCGCCTACTACGGGATCCAACCGTCGGACCTGGGTCCACACAGCATCGAGCAGCTCGCCATCTTCATGGCGTTCTGCGAGTGCTACTTGGGCTGTCGGCCCTACTTCCCTCTATGGCAAGATCTGTTCCACGGACGGATCAGCCACGAGGAAGCAGGCGGCCCAATGCTTGCCGCGGGCGGCCTAACATTCCAGATGAAGTCGAAGGCTTCGTTCTTTGACTTGATGCTGCCCGCCAAGGCGGCGAGCCACTGGAAGAAGTCTTGGTTCATGTTTCCGAGGCGACCCCGGAGGGCGAGACGGCGATCCCACGATACTCCGTCAACCGGTCCGAACCGTGCCGACTTCAAGTCGGCAAGCTCCCCAGCGACCAGCGGATGGTCGTGGACGAAATGCTTCAAACCATCCGCGGTCTAAAGAAGAAGGGCCTCCAGACGATCAACTTATACAATTGCTGGCTCGGGCGGCGGCTCGTCCCTCTGGCTCGGCGCGACCACTACATGTACCAATACACGGGCCGGGAGGACTCGACGAAGTCCTGCCTCACCGAGTGGAAGCTCGAGGACTACACCCCAGCACTGAAGAAGATCACCCAGGCGATGTACCTGGACGCAAAGGCTGGGGTCGCCCCCTACACCGCAAAGCATCCAGCCCCAACGGTAAGTCACCTCGCATCATTCGCAGTCGCAGTTTTTGCAGTTGCGGTCGGTCTAATTTCATTTTGTGTTCATTACAGCTATTCCAAGTGGTGGAAGGATGGCTCCCGCCTTCAGACGACGAGAATTCGAGATCGTCCGTCCAGGACATGGGCAAGTCGCCTCCTGCCAAGGGCGATACCGGGAGCGACAAGAGCAACGGCGACGACGAGTCCAAGGAGGAGGTCGCCCCGCTGGTCCGCAAGACACGCGGGCAGCGTCAGCGTGAGCTTGAGGCGAGTAAAAGCCTCGAGCGTCATGATGACGATGACGAACTTCCGGAGACCACCTCGCGCCGCCAGGCTACTCCGTCGAAGAAGAAGAAGAAGAAGGAGAAGGAGGCAAAGGCTCCTCCGAAGAAGAAGACGAAGCCGATGAGGCCGGCCTCGCCACCGCACTCGGCGATTCGACGCCCCAGCCCGGCCAGGGCGAGGCGCGCCGACGGCAGCACGCTGAACACGGCCATCGCCGAGGTGCCAGCCTCGATGCCTCCGCCGTCGCCTAGTTTCGGGCTAGGCGCCCGCCGCGGCGGCTTCACCTCGCAGGGAAGCCCCTGCTGAAGATATCCCAGAGGCTCCCGTTGCAGCCTCGACCACGAAGAAGCCGTCCGTGTCTTGGGCACGCGACGTCCTGGAGATGGGCCTCAGCCGCCGACTGGGCCCCGAACTGGAGAAGCCGGCCGGCATCCGCACGGGGCTACGCTTCATTCCGGTCACCAAGTGAGTTCGCTCACCTACTTTTGTCTTTCATAATAGCTTGAATTATCTCGCTCACATGATTGATTTACAGGACCGGAGCGAAGAAGATAGGCCACCCGACCGTGTATAAGGTGCCACCCGTCGTCAGCGAGGAGGATCCTTCCTGCAAGAGGAAGGCGGACGAAGTCGTCGTTCCTGCGGATGGCGCCAAGAAGGCCAAGGGCGACGATGTCTTCACGGTCTCCGACGACACGGCGGTCGCGCCAAATGAACCCGCAATGGAGGCGGCCGTACCCACGAAGGAGGGTGCTCCCTCTCCTGGGGTGACCGAGCCGGTCTCCTTTGGTGCCGGTGCCTCCATCGCCACGTTCCCGCGCTTCATGACCAGGGCGGCTGCAGCGAGTGGGACCTCGCCCTCGAGCCGTGCACCTGGGGTCACCGACATAGAGGTCGAGCAGCGTCGTGGGCACACGCTGGCTCTCCTCGCATCCTTGGATGCGATACAACTTCACGGCATGCTTGGCGCAACCATCCAGGCATGTCCAGTCCCCGAGGATCAGGTCGGTGTGCAGCAGCGGTCTGATTCTTTTAGTGGCTTGTTTTTATTTTTCGTGTCCAGCCCCCGAGTGCGCACTCGCTGAATTTCAGCGGGTGGGCACTTAGGATTTCTTGATTGCCAGTCCCCGAGTGCGCACTCGCTGAATTTCAGCGGGTGGGCACTTAGGATTTCTTGATTGCCAGTCCCCAAGTGCGCACTCGCTGAAATTCAGTGGGTGGGCACTTAGGATTTCTTGATTGCCAGTCCCCGACTGCGCACTCGCTGAATTTCAGCGGGTGGGCACTTAGGATTTTGCTTTGGTTAACTGTTTGGATTGTGTGCAGGGTCTGCAACGTGATTCAGCTGACCGATTGGCAGCGAAACACCGCGCGGAGAAGGAACTGTCCACCGTCCAAGAGGCGAATAAGGGGCTTCAGGCAGTTGCCGCGAAGGCAGAGGAGGCTCACCAGGGACTTGTCCCCGCGGGTGAGTTGGCAATGGCTCAATCGACGTTGAGCTCGGCTGAGAAGTGGATCGCCGAGCTCGAGCGTGAGCTGAGGGAGGCGAAAGAGGAGGCGAGTTCGGCGGATGGTCGAGCCAAGGCCGCCGTTACGGCCTCCGCGGAAGAGCGTAAAGTTTCTGACGCCCTTGTTGCTGGGCTTCAGGACGACTATACTTCTCTTCAGAGCTTCATCACGGATCTCTCCCGTCCCTTGATTGGTGAGTTTGTCTGCCCTTGCCTATTGCATGTGTCTTTTCGTAATATCCGATGTACTCACTGTTATCTTCTATCCGCAGGTCGCATCCTTGATAGTGCGTAAGAGGCGAGCTCGTTCGACGCACGGCAATGTGTGGCCACGCTCGTCGACTCGGCGACGTTGTCGGCGACATGCATCCGAGCCTACCTCCAGGAGATATCGCCCACGGAAGTAATTCCCAGCGACCTCGTCGAGGTGTGGAAGTACCTGGAGAAGGCGCCGTCGGTCGTTGAGTTCATGACGCGATCGGCGTTCCGGCGTGGAGCGGCGACGGCGCTTAGCCTTGGGCTTGCTCATTTTCCAGAAGATTTCGATCTCGACGATGTGACGAGTGGCTACCCATCGTCGACTGGCGATGTGGAGATCTCCGAGGTGCTCAAGTTGACGGGTCGCGCCGCGGTGTACTCCGAGCGCGTCTGGGCGATGGGCGACCTCCTTCCTTACCAGGAAACGGTCGTCGCGCCCAACGACCCCGAGCCGCAGCACCGGGACTTCAAGGTCGAGCAGCCCTTCCGCGCGGCGATGGCGGGTGAGCTGACGACGTACCCGTCAAACCCGTACACGCCGTTCATCCGCAATCGCAAGGGTGCTGGCGAGTCGTCGTCGAAGCCTGCGGAATAGAGTAGTTTGCCCTGGGGCGTTAGTAGCAGATCTTCCATTTGGGCATATTTTGTATTCTAAGATGATTGCAACATGCTATTAGTGAGATATCGTGTTTGCTTTGTGACTTGTCATGTGTTTTCCGATTGAGGGTTGAACGACTCCCCGAGCGCGTCCGCCCTTTTTGTGGGGTTTACCTCGTGTGTGATGTGTTTTTGGTTTTTGAATGTTTTGGTATTGTGGTCGACTCGCCCGGACTCGGAGAGCCAGTCGCAAGGCGACTCCCTTGAGTGCTCTGTACTTCACCGTTTTCCCTTGCGCGAACGAGGTCGGGTGGCCGAGTCCCCGAGCGTGGTACTTGGTTGTTCTAGGCGCGAGTCGAGGGTGGGTGAGGACTTGGCGCGTTAGTTTGAGCGCATCACTCCTGCCTGGCCCGTTGGGTCAGTCGCATGGCGAGTCCTGGGCATGCTCTCATACTTGGGGTTTTCCCGAGCCGCTCGCGCTGAACTGGTCGTCAGTCCCCGAGCGTGGTACGTGGCCGTTCGAGTCGCTATGTCGAGGATGCCGAGGATCATGGTCATTGTGAGAAGCGAAGGCAGTTTTCTTGGCTCGTAGAGCCAGTCGGGCTAGGCGACTCCAATGGGGCTCCGAGTAGGCGTTTTTCGTGGACGATGCAAAACCTGAGGTGACCCAGTGCTTTTGCATCGCACTACTTGGCCGTGCCGATCGCTTCACCAAAGGTTGACTTCTGCGGTTAGCTTGACGCTGTTATTACGAGTGCGAGTGGCACAAGACACGGAGAGTAGGCGCAATTTGCGGTAACTGATTCTTTTTATTTCATAGCGACTGGAGAGTACATATGTGGAGTTCTAGGAATAGAACTTCCGTAGGAGGTTTACATTCCATGGTTGCTTGACGTCGAGTTTTCCGTCCCCGCGGACGTCGATGAGGTAGTAAGCGTCGTTGCCGAGTACGCTCCCGATGACGAATGGTCTCTCCCATGGAGGGGAAAGCTTGTGCATGCCCTTCTTGTCCTGGATGAGGCGCAGCACCAGGTCGCCTTCCTGGAAGGTGCGAGTTTTCACCCGCCGGCTGTGGTAGCGGCGGAGTCCTTGTTGGTAGATGGCGGTGCGCGAGCGAGCTAGGTCGTGTGCCTCGTCGAGTTGATCGACTCCATCCTGTCGTGCGAGTTCATTCGCAGCCTCCGTGTAGTGGACGACCCTCGGCGAGTCGTGCTCAAGGTCGATGGGCATGACTGCCTCGGCGCCGTACACCATGAAGAAGGCGGTGAATCCCGTTGACCTGTTGACCGAGGTGCGGATGCCCCAGATGACGGAGGGTAGCTCCTCGACCCAGCACACGGCGGTGCACTCGAGTGGTACTTGGAGTCGCGACTTCAGGCCGTGGAGGATGCTTTGATTGGCCCGTTCCGCCTGGCCGTTGGATTCCGGGTGGGCGACTGATGCGAGGTCGAGCCGGATGTGGTGTTCCTCGCAGAATTCGGCCATGGCTCCTTTGGCGAAGTTGGTGCTGTTGTCTGTGATGATGCTGTTTGGTAACCCGTAGCGATATATGAGCTCGCGTAGGAATTTAGTGGCGGTCTTCCCGTCGCATTTCCGGACTGGCTTGGCCTCCACCCAATTTGTGAATTTGTCGACCGCGACTAGGAGGTGGGTGTAGCCGGAGGGAGCCTTTTTGAAGGGGCCTACCATGTCCATGCCCCATACGGCGAATGGACAGGTGATGGGGATTGTCTTGAGCACTGAGCTCGGCACGTGCGTCTGTTTGGCGTACTTCTGGCACCCGGCGCACCGCTGGACAATGTCGACGGCATCAGCGTGTGCGGTGGGCCAGTAAAAGCCATGCCGCATAGCCTTGGCGACCAGAGAGCGGGCGCCGGCGTGGTGGCCGCAGTCGCCGGAGTGGATGTCGTGGAGGATCTTGCGTCCTTCGGTGGGTTGGACGCAGCGTTGGAACACGCCGGTGACACTGCGCTTGTGGAGCTCGCCGTCGATGATGGTGTAGGACTTGCATCGGCGTACGATCATCCGAGCGTCCGTCTCGTCTGCCGGCAAGGTGCCGGCCTCCAGGTAGGCGACGTATGGCTTGGTCCAGTCGTCTGGCTCGGTGACGAGTGCGACCAGGGCTGCCTCCGGTTGTAACGGGACTCCGATGTCGATCTCCCTCGGGGGAGAGACTGATGGCTTGGTGACTGTGTCAATGAAGACGCCGGAGGGTGGTGCGAGTCGAGCCGACCCAATGCGAGAGAGTGCGTCGGCCTCCTCGTTCTTCCGCCTATCAATCCACTCGACGAAGTAGCCTGCGAAGTGTCTGCCCAGCTTGTCCACTGCTTGGCGGTACGCCGCCATGGTGGGGGAGACGGCGTCGCGGGTTCTAGCGACTTGCCCAGCGATGAGGTCGGAGTCTCCGTAGCAGCGTAGGCGGTTGACGTTCATCTCCCTAGCAGCTCGCATGCCGTGGAGTAAGGCCTCGTACTTAGCCATGTTGTTGGTGCAGGGTGTGAAGTCGAGGCAGAGGACGTAGCGGAGCTTGTCGCCCTTCGATGAAGTTAGTACGATCCCTGCGCCTGCGCCGTCCGCGTTCTTGGAGCCGTCGGGCGTGGCTCCGAATGGAGGTATGGCAGCTTCTCTGGCTGCTGGGCCTCTTCCCAGTCGGCGATGAAGTCCGCTAGGGCCTGCGACTTGATCGCTTTTCGTGGCTCGTATTTGATGTTGTGGACGCCGATCTCGACGGCCCACTTGGCGACCCGCCCGGTCGCCTCGCGGTTGCGGATGATGTCCTGCAACGGTGCTGAGGAGACGACCGTGATCGGGTGCTCCTGGAAGTAGTGCGGCAGGCGCCGCTGTGCTCTGAAGACCGCGTATACCAGCTTCTGGTACTGCGGGTATCGCTGGCATGACTCGGTGAGGACCTCGCTGATGTAGTACACCGGTCGCTGTACTGGGCTCTCCTTTCCTTCCTCTGGTCGCTCGACGACCATGACGGCGCTGACAACGCGCTCGGAAGCCGCGACGTAAACCAGCATGGGTTCTTTGTCGGCGGGGGCGGCGAGTAGCGGTGCGGCGAGTAGCACCTTCTTGAGGTCGCGAAGCACGTCATCCGCCTCCTTGTCCCACTGGAAGGTGGGGTTCTTGCGCATCAGGCGGTATAGGGGCATCGCCTTTTCACCCAGGCGGGGGATGAAGCGACTAAGAGCCGCTACTCGCCCGGCCAGCTTCTGGACGTCGCGCAGGCACTCGGGTTTGCTGAGTCGGGCGATCGTGTCGATCTTGGTGGGGTTCGCCTCGATCCCTCGCTTGGAGACGACGTACCCCAGTAGTTGTCCTGCTGGTACACCGAAGGTGCATTTGCCTGGGTTAAGCTATATCTTGTATTTTCGCAAGGTGGCGAACGTTTCCGCCAGGTCGGCGAGTAGGTCACCCTGGCGAGCGGACTTTACGACCACGTCATCGATGTAGACGTGGATGTTGCGGCCAATTTGGCTCGCGAGGCACTCTTGCATGCACCGCTGGTAGGTCGCCCCGGTGTTCTTGAGGCCGAAGGTCATGGCGGTGTAGCAGAAGGCTCCGAATGGCGTGATGAACGCCGTCTTCTCCTCGTCCTCGACAGCCATTTTGATCTGGTTGTACCCAGAGTAGGCGTCGAGGAAACATAGCGACTCCGAGCCCGCGGTGGAGTCGATTATTTGGTCGATCCGCGGGAGGACGAACTGCTCCTTTGGGCAGGCGCTGTTCAAGATTGTGTAGTCAATACACATCCTCCAGGTCCCGTTCTTCTTCTCGACCAGGACTAGGTTTGCCAGCCACTTGGAGTACGTGATTGGCCGGATGAAGCCTGCAGCGAGTAGATGTTGCACCTCCTCGGCGATGGCTCGGCGGCGCTCTTCATTGAAGGGCCGCAGCGACTGTTTGACGGGTCACACTTTGGGGTCGGCGTTTAGCTTGTGCTCAGCGAGCTCCCTAGGGACACCAGGCATGTCAGAGGGCTTCCATGCAAAGATGTCCCTGTTCTCACGGAGGAACTCGATGAGCGCGCCTTCCTAGGCTGGGCTCATGCCCGTCCCGATCGTCACCGTCTGGCTGGAGTCGCATGGGACCAGCTCGACGGTGCGGATGTGCGTCGTTGCCTCGAAGGTTGAGGTGTTTGCGCCCTCCGAGTTGGGCTTCTTGAGTATGGTGGGGTCGTCGTTGTTGACCCCACTCGCGTACTTGGCGAGCTCATCTGCGTGGTTGGTTTCTGCCGCGATGACGGCATCGGCGAGTTCGGCTCCTTTGGCCTCGCACTTGGCGTCCATGTCGGGGTCGCCGTTGATGGTGATGATGCCGCATGGCCCGGGGAGCTTCATCGTGTTGTACGCGTGGTGTGGCGCTACCATGAACTTGGCGAATGCCTGGCGCCCCAGGACGCAGTGGTAGGGGTTGTCGAACGGCACCAGCTCGAAGACGATCCGCTCGGTGCGGAAGTTTGCTGGTGTGCCGAAGGTGACTGGCAGCGTGACCTTGCCGATCGGGTACGCCTTCCGACCGGGGACGATGCCATGGAACGTGGTGTGGGTTGTCTCGATCATCGACTGCGGGAGCCGCAGCCGCCTGAAGGTGTCCAGGTACAGGATGTTGATGGAGCTGCCGCCGTCCATCAATGTCTTGGGGAGCCAGTAGTCGCCGACCTTAGGCTTGACCACCAGGGCGACTCGGCCTGGGTACTCGATGCGTGGCGAGTGGTCCTGGCGGCTCCAGGTGATGGGCTGCTCCGACCAGTTGAGGAACTGGGGAACGTCCACCTGAGCCACCGCGTTGACGGTGACGGCGCGGGTGATGACCTTCTTCTCGCACTTCGTATTGAAGCCTGTGAAGGTATGGAGCGAGCCGGCCACTTTGCCGAATTTTCCGCCGTTTGGCATGTCGTTGTCGGGGTCCTCCCGTGCTCTCCGTGCCTTATCGATCTCCCTGAGGGTGTGGCAGTCGGCGGTTGTGTGCGTTGCGGGCTTCCCTTCTCTGCTATGAAACGCACAAGGTTGGTTAAGGAGGGCCACAGGGTCGAACCTTGGCTTGGCCTTGTAGTTGCCGCCGTCGCGGCGTTGTCCTCCATCGCGGCGAAAGCTCTTGGGCTCGCGTTGTGCGTGCTCGGCGTTGGCGACGAAGTCGACTCGCCCGTCACTGCGGCGCTTGCCGGTGAGGCGAGTGTTGCTGTAGCATATGTCGGACCGTCGTCCACTGTCGTTGCCGCTCGTGCGGAGTTGACCTCCCGACTCGTCGTCGGTTTCCTGGTTTGGATCTTCCTCCGCGTACCATTTGGCGATCTCGAGGAGGTCCGGTATGTTGTCGAGTGTGCGAGAGTGTCGCTTGAGCTTGGCGACCAGACGCTCGTAGCGGCACGAGGTCTTGAAGCAATGGATCGCGGTGTCCGGGTGGATGCCGACCGCGTTGTACCAGAGTTCTTGCCACCGTTGGACCCAGCTATGGTCGACTCATGCGTCCTCGGACGCATCGCTCCAGTCCTCGATGGTGGTGGCGCGGGTGTAGGAGCACTCGAAGTGCACGACGGCGTCGCGCATCTCCTCCCGTGAGTCGATACTATCCCGGGAGGTGTTGATCCACCGCCGCACGCCCCTCCATCATCGTGGAGGTAACAGGCGGCTAGCGTGTCGGTGTGGCTGCGATCCCCATCACCATGAGGTATGTATCGAGCCAGACGGCGGGTCGCACGAGGGTCGATTTTCTATCTCCTTGGCGCCTTGAAGTTTGGCGGGTACTTCGCCTCGGATCATTGGTCCGAAGCACTTGGGGGCCGAGTCGATCGAGCGACCCCATTGGCTCGCCGTCGCGGCGATTGGTTAGGGTGTGTCGCAGGTCGTCGGGCTGGCGTGCGCGCCAGCTTTGGTTGTTGATGATGTGGGTGCGGGCGTCGATGGGTTGACCGTTGGCGGCGACGAAGTTGGTCGCTGGCCTAGGGTCGTTGGTGGAGAGTGCCGCGTTCGCGGGTCGGTGTTGGAGCTGCAGTGGCTCTGGTGGCGGGCAGTTGAGGGTGTTTGCCGCCATTGGGCGGCCGCTCGAGGCCGCTCTGCTTCCCGAAGAACGCGAGTACACTCGACCCTGCGAGTCGGCGCTTGCGTTTTGCTGCTCGACGGCCTTTGCGAGCAGGGCCCTGGCATACTGGATCTGTAGGGCGCCGTCGCCGGTGGCCGTAATGTTGTCGGCTGCTTCTCGGCCCGCCACGAGGTTGTTCATCGGGGTGGAGAACAGTGGGAGGCCGTTTGCATCTTGCTCCCGTGAGGAGACTACTATCCGCGGCTGGTCCCTGGGGGGTGTGCGGTTGGGTGGAGGTGGGGCGCCCATCGCCGTCGACACTGGCGGGGGCCGGGCGCTTCCTCCTGGTGGCGCATTCTCGTAGATCGCGCGCTCGGCCACACGGGCTGGGTCGTTTTCGTCGTCGAAGTTCAGGGCGCGCCCCTGGACGGTGGGGTTCAGGAGCGACCTGATCCGCCGCTGGTGGTAGCGCAATAGCTCCTGCGCCGTCACCTGCTCGAGGCGAAATTTTTCGCGCTCGGCTTGCTCCTTGCGCACTGCTTCCGCCAGTTTCAGGCGGAGTTCCTCGACCTCCGTTGCCGTGGCGTTAGGAGGGATCGGGGTGGAGAAGGGATCCTCCGGCGGTTCGGTGCCGGTCGCCATGTAGGTCGCGGCGTGGCGACCGGTTCCGTCGCGGAGGTCGGCGGAATTTTCCGACCCGGAGTCGAAGTCGAAGATCCCGAGGATGGAGGGGTCCTCGAAGTCTCCCATGTTGGAGACCTGGGTGATGGAGCCCGCGGGTGAAGCCGCGGTGATGGATCCGGCGAGTGACGCCGGGGTCGCCGAGTCGGCGTCGTCGTTGAGGGCCGCGTCTTCTGCGGCCGCTGAGTTTTCGGCCACGTTGCTGTGGGCCGAGTTGTACTCGGAGGCGAGGCGATGGATCGTGCGGATCTGGCTCTCGGAGAGCCGATCGCGTGGCGGCGACTCGCGGATGCGAGCCGAGTCCTCCGAGACGATGACGTCGGTGAGGCCGACGAAGAGGCTGATCGTGCCGACCGGCAGGATCACGCTGTGCGTGACGGGTCGCGCCGCCGGGACGTAGCTGCTCGGCAAGATTTGGAGCATCTCGCCGATCGCTATCATGCGGCCGGTGGCGACCGTCTCGTTGATGGGTAGATTGGATCTCGCCGCAGAACACCGGCCAGACCGGCCAGGCCCCACGGTGGGCGCCACTGTCGTGGAAATGGTCACGGCAGATGCTGCAATTGGCAGCGAGTAGTAGAACGAGGGGCAAGGGAGGCCAGCCATCTGCGGTGCGAGATGAGGGCGGAGACACAGGGTTTTACCCAGGTTCGGCCCCCTGGAGGGTAAAGACCTACTCCTGCTAGATTGGATTATGATGGTGGTACAATGGGCGAGCTCGGGGGCCAGCCGGCGAGTCGCTTGGGTGTATGATGGAACGTATCTCTACATGCCCTACAGGGAGGTTTATATAGGCTCACCTCCCCTAGGGTTTACATATCTCAACCGAATCAGTTAAGGATTCGGTACTTGTTTAACCTAATCCGACTGGGCCTATCTACTTGCCTGGGCCTTCAGCTTCCAGTCGCTTAGATCCACACCGGGCCTTGATCCGCCGGCCGCTTGTGGCCCACTCGCCAGTTCTGGGCTGAACGTCACTGGGTATACCCCGGTCGGCACATCCCCAACACACATCATCCAAATTTCTAAGTTAAAAACTTGTGGTTGAACAAGGGTTTAAGGTTCACCAATTTCTATTGGTGGTTCCTTGGGTGATTTTCTTAAAGCAAAAACTTAGTGTTTTCAAATGATAAGGAAAATCTATTTTGAGCAAAGCAAGCCTAAGCTCCACCTAGCCAAATGCATATAGATGATAGACTCCACTATACTACCATAGTATCACTTGCCAATACAATACAAATGTATTGACCCTTGTGGCTGTAACTTGTTATGTTGCAGGTTTGTTTGATATTAGTGAAGTTTAATGAATAGGATTACAAGTCTACAACAATATGCACCTGGCACTTTGAAGATGAAGGACCCCATGCTATTGTTATATTATGCTGCATTGTAATGAGATAGCCAAATGAGCTAAGTAAGATGTAATAAATTATTTTATTCCTGGTTATAAAGTTGTATTATGACCTTTGTTTCTTCATATTACATCTTAACTGTGGATGCTAGCTATTGATCCAGGGACTAGCATTGTAAACACAGGGATCTCTACCTTATTCAAGGTTGAGAATCTTACAGATGGTATCAGAGCATTGTGTTGCCTGTAGGATTTGTAAACCTAGGATTGGACAAAACCCCTTAGAAAAATAGGAGTTGTATCTGTTCCAAAACTTATTTACAAACAATCTTGTAAACTCTTTCCTCAACCATTTTGGTTTGATTCTACATCTCTTCTATTTCAAACTTTATGGACAAAGCCTACCCCATGGCCAAAGACTTCACCATGTGCAAAGGACTTCATCAACTCTAATGACTTCAACATCTTCAACTCTAATGACTTCAACATCTTCAACATTTTCACCAAGGACTTCAACCTTGGATGTTACTAAGGACTACAATTGAGACAAGAAATGTTTCTCAAGACTTGAATACTAAGGAAACATAACTTAGAAGGAACCATGATCACCTTGAAGTTTTGTGACCAAGACACAAGAAATTTTCTCCAAGGATACAAAGATCTTGTTCAAGAAGAATCAAACAAGAAGGATGGAAAGATCTCAAGTGAACTATATAGATGGACGACCATATTTAGTTTAAGTCAAACCCACCAACTTATGTGGTGTAACAAAAATATTTTTGGTTGCCTAAAAATATGCTTGAAACTTGTTGTTTGAGTGGAATGTTTGTTTGTGATTGCTTGCACATTGTTTGTGTGAATTATGATGTGTGTGATTAGAATTATTCCCTTAGAAATATTTTGCCTATTCTAACCCCAAACCAACCCAAATAGATGACTTCTCCAAGAGACTCCAACATCAAGGATGGTGACAACAATAACAACCAAGAGGTCAACATGAGAGACCAACTGCTTGCAAGACAAACCCAGTTGAACCAAGTGACAACTCAGTTTTTAGCCAACAACAATGATTTAGACCCAACCATGCAAAAAGTTTTGGAAACTCAATCCCAATTATTGCAAGGGATGGCTACTCAAATGATCAACATGGGAGACAACTCTTCCAAAGGAGTTTGTGACAACAAGATGACAAAGATGTTATTCTAGAAGGAACCCAAGCTTGCAACATTTGTGGAGACAAGGATCACACTTCCAAGGAGAATGAAGATCAATGCCCCAATTGTGAAGAGAAACATCCAATTGACCAATGCCCCACATCCCAAGCTACTTGTTACCTATGTGAAGGAAACCATCATGTCCCTATCCAATGCCCCATCTATTCAATAGTTGAACAAAGGAAACAAGGTTGAGTGCAACAACTGATTGCAAACTACCATGAGAGAGCCAAGTCTACCAAGAAGGATGAAGACAAAAGAAAATCTCAGCTTGTACCTCCCAGCAATATGACTCAATTTAAAGGACCAAAGAGGAGACACATGTATTATCCAAGGAGTAATAGAAGGTCAAGGAGACCAGTAGACATTCCTACCTATGAGATAACATATGAAGAACATGAACTAGAAGGACTCCTAGCTTTGGAGAAACCCAAGAAAAAGAAGGAGAAAATCCATGTACAATGTGGTCATTGCAAAGAAATGGGATACTATGACAGTGAATGTCCAGAGAAGCAGAAGTATAAGGAGATTAGCCAAGTGTGGTGCAACAACTGCAAAGAGCTAGGCCATTATGTAGCAACTTGTCCATAGAAGATACGTGATGAACTCAATCTTATCACATGTTACAATTGTGGTAACCAAGGACATTATGCAAGCAATTGTCCAGAAAAGATGAAGCACAAGATAAACAAGCCTATGAAGGATCTCAGCCTTGTCACATGTTTAAAGTGTGGGAACAAAGGACACTATGCACATGTTTGCCCAGAGAGATTTCAGCAAGATCCCAAGCAAGCCAAGATGTAATGTAGTTGGAAATTTTTTAAGGGTGGTAGTACCCTAGTTGTTTTGAGTCAACTTGTACCCCTAGCCTCCCCAAATCTCGGGACGAGATTTATTTTAAGGGTGGTAGCCTGTCACATCCCAAGATTTTCCAAATCTTGTTATGTAAAAAATAAATGAATAAAATAAATTATTGTTGAAAATCAGGGTGAAAAGAAACTTTTGTTTTTAAATGGAAACTTAAAATATCATATTGAACAAACTTTAATTAAATTTTGAATCCAACTAAATTCAAATCAAGTAAAATGCATTCCTCATAAATGCATCTGGAAATTTAAACACTTGGAAAATAAATCCAAACCCTAAACCCTAATGGAATAAAAATCATTTCCAAGTTATCTCCAAGCCTATGGATTTGATCCATATAAAATCTTGTCAACAAACATTCACAAATGATCAAGAATGACAAATAGAAATATTATAAAGCCATAGAAATTGGTTTCACTTAATTTGGAGCCATAAATAAAATCTGATGAATATAATAAGATAAGGAATTGATTTCCCAAAGCTAATGAAGAACTTATCTAAAATCCATACCAAATGGTGAGAAAATAAACCTAAAAATATTTAAAAGGATAAACAAATATTAAACAAGATTACATAAATTGGAATCACCAAGTTTGGATCTCTAAACAAAAAGATATGGAGTTTATAAGATGAAGAAAGAAATATTAAATAAAGAATATTTAAAGACCAAATTAAATCATGGCCTAATCCATGACAAATGAATAGAATCCAAATCCAAATAAAATAAAAGGATAAAGAATTTCCAAAATAAAATAAAATGGCAATAACCATTCTATCCCTATTTTAATAAAGACAAATCTCTAATAAGAATTATTATATAATTCATGAGAAAATAGTATTTTGGAAATTACCCAAGTGAAATAAAAGTTGTTTAATTCAAATTAATTAGGATTAAAGAAATATTCCAAATAAACTTTAGGGAAATAAAACTATATTAAATTCCATAGGAATTAAAACAAAGGCCCAATTCAAATGATTTGAGAATCACATTAAATACTTCCAGATAATTCAAAATGAGTTATTTTGACACCCTATTAAGTAAATAAAACTTACTGAAAGGTATTGGAAGGATTTTAGAATTTAAATGGAAATTAAAAAAAAACTATATTAAATCTCATATGATTAAATACAAGGACCTACTTTAAGTAATTAAAAAGGCACTAAAGGAGTAAAAGTTTTATTCCAAATTTGACTTCAGATTACAATATTAATCAATATTTAAATCTACACAAAATTTGGTAAAGTTTTGAATTCAAATGAGATTTTGATTTGCTTATTCGAAATCAAAACAAAAAAATCAAATGAGAAAAAGAAAAAGAAAACAGATAAAAAAATGAATCTGGTCGACCCAACCCAGCTAGCCCACTAAAGCCCATTGTAGAGGTCCCAACCTTTAATAAGGTAGAGATCCCTGTGTTTACAATGCTAGTCCCTGGATCAATAGCTAGCATCCACAGTTAAGATGTAATATCAAGAAACAAAGGTCATAATACACCTTTATAACCAGGAATAAAATAATTCATTACATCTTACATAGCTCATTTGGCTATCACATTACATTGCAGAAAAAAATATATAAGCATGGGGTCCTTCATCTTCAAAGTGCCACAGGCAAACATGTTGGTTGTAGACTTGTAATCCTAATCAATAAACTTCACTAACACCAAACCAACCTGCAACATTACAAGTTACAGCCACAGGGGTCAATACATTTGAATTGTATTGGCAAGTTTCACTACTATGTAGAAATAAGTGGATCCTAACATTACATGCATATTTGGCTAAGTGGGGTTTTAGGCTCATTTGCAGAAAGAAGTATAATTTATCCTATCTTTTTGAAATAGTTTTGATCTTTTGTCAAATCTTTCTGAACTCCTTGGAAACCTCCAAGTCCTTCAAGTCTCTTGTTGTCACTTTCAGGTTTTACTTTTAGAAATTGGAATGTCGAGATTTCCCATAGCTTCAGGCTTTAGTTGCTCAGTATTGTCCATAACCGGGGACACGGCTAAGTACTTAGATTTTTATATTCTGCAGAAGTTATACACTTTACCCACATGACACATTCTCATCTTGATGCCACCAGTGGCCGCTGGATAAGTACTCACCAAGATGGAGTACTGGCAGATTGAGAATGTGACGAAGTCTTTCCATAGGAATCCTCCCAATACACAATGCTGGCTCGTCTTCCAGGCACCAATGTAGGGTTCCAAGTTCCCTCATTCTAGTTAACCTGAAGAGGCCAGTGCATGGGTCTTCCACTATGTAGTTGACTAAGCCAGTGCCCATTTAGCATGTGGCTGTACACGAAAGCCACTGTACGAGAAACATGTTCAATCTCTAAGTCCCTGGGTGGTTTTCTTCTAGTGCACAACAAAAAGAGATTGCCATATAAACATGGTTCCTCTTGTTGCCACCTTGTCCAAAACTTGAGTATCCTTGTCCACCCAGGTGGTTCATTGAGTACTTGTTTTATTATATAAAACACAAGTCTTTTCAATACTTATCATAATCTCAACATGTATCCCTTCTCAATATATAAAGCAGGGCTAAGCATATTACAACTACATTGTTTTCACTAATGAATATATAGGGGTATCCTATTAGGATTTAGCATAGCAAAATATAGTAGACCTCATCATGCATGTTTCAAAATCCACTAAGTGTAATGAAAATAGTAGGACTTGGATGATAGTGTCACTTGCCTTTTTGGTAGAGAATGTTGGTTCACTTCTTGATGTTGCTAATATCACACTCTTCTAACTTCACTACAAATCAATCAAGCAAACATAGATTCAACTAGCATTCCAACCAATATTCAAACAATTCATCACACATAAAATAATAGAAACAAAGTCATGCATGCAAGCATGCAAAAGATTGTTTTAATTGCAAAGGTGGTTTCTAATAGGCTCTAAACATTATAAGGTTCAAAGTGGTCATTTACTAAAGTGGTAAAACCATTTGCAAAAGGGTTTTATCTATAAACCATTTCTTAAATCAAATCATTATTTCATGTGGTGGAAAATTCTTTTAGTAAAGCAATAATTTTATTTTGTTCACCAAATAAGTTGTTAATTCATAAAACTTGGTGTTTAGGGTCAAAAAGTTTGAATCAAGTCAATTCCCAAAGGTTTTACTCAAAAATCATTTCTATATCAAAATCAATGTTTTTATTTGACTAGAAATGAGCTAATTCAATTATTCAATCCTAAACTTCACAAAATACATTTTTAAATCCATAAGTTGGTTCCTAAGGTCAGTAGGTTCACAACAAACCATTTTGCAAAGACATTTCAACCCCAAAATCATTTTGGAATAAATTTTATATCCTAAACAAGCATACACAAGTTTCTGCAAAAACAAACATTTCCCAGAAGCTTTTTACTAAAAAAGTGCATGGTTGGCTAGGGATTTTTTTTCTGAATCCATTGATATAAAATTTGCAAAATTTGGACGTGTGGTTTGAAAGTTATGGATTTTACAAGTTTGCACAATAATCAGATTCAAATTCCTGTTTTAAACAGAACCATGTCCACGTGGAGCATTTCTACTGGCCGGTACCATTTCGTTCGGATCGACTGTTACAAACCGTAGGATCTCATTTAGATCACACGGTACAGATCAATTGATACCTCTTCGCTAAGCTGTTATATCCTAGCCACTAGATAATGATCCAACGGCTGTTGTGAAGTTGACCAGGAATGGGCGGCGTCTGGCGGAGCACGCTCTGCTCACGGTGGTGCCGGCGATACAGGAAGCGAGGAAGAGGGGAAGAGGGCTCACCGTGCTCGCAAGGTGGTGACGAAGCTCAACGTGCTGTTGGTTTGACGTGGGGCGCTCTGTGTGGACGGCAATCGCTCGCTGGAGTTGTCGCAGCGTCAGGCACGTTCTGTTTGTCGTCGGAGGCGAGGATGGAGGGCACCCTAGGACAAAAGGGAGACACCGTTAGGTTCGCAAGGGCATGGTGATCATTATAGTGTCCACGGGGAAGAGAGGGGTGGTCGGGTTTACCGGGGAGACGTCGCCGCAGTTGGAGACAGACGGCGGCGCTGGCTCTGGTAAGACGTTGCCGAGCTCACGGTGCTCGCGCAGATGAAAGAAAAGCACAGGGAGATGCGCCAGAGGCTGGGGATAACTCTCGCGTGAAGAAGAGCTTGCGGGGGTGAGGGTGCTGGCCGGAATCGGAGCAGAGGTTCGTCGGAGCAGTGGCGGAGCAAGAGGAATTCAGGGCAGCCTAGGGGCAGAGGGGAGGAGCTGTCTGGGGGGAGAGAGAGCGGAGAGGGGCGTTTATGCACGCGTGGTCGCCGGGGGAGTTAAAGCCGCCATCAACGCGAATTCAACGCCGGTGTTACTGTCAGAAACGGCGAGGAGGAATTGCCGCGGGTTGAAGACGACGACACGCTGGCGTGGGGTCCATCTGGCAGTGAGGGAGAGAGAGGGAAGAATGGGGCCACTTGTCTGCGTCTCTGCGGGTTGATTTTTCAGTGAAAAACGATTCGCAAAGAGGGGGGGTGAGTTGGGCTGCGAGTTGGGCTGCTGGTCTTGTTGGGTTGGGTCAGGTTTGATTTTATTTTATACTGAATCTTTTTTCCTTTTCCATTTGATTTTCTGTTTTGAAATTAATCAAACTATTCAAACAACAATTAAAATCAAACTTTTGCTAAACTTTGTATAATTTTTAGTTCTATTTACTAACACAAATCAAAGTCCAAAATAAAAATAATGTTTTTATTCTTTTAGGATCTATTTAAATAATTAAATAATAGACCTTAGTTATTAATTCAAATAGGATTTGTTTTATTAAAATCTCCTTTTTGAAAGCTAAATAATATACAAACCAATTCAGTAGGTTTTATTTGAAAATACAAAACACTTGGATCATTTATTTAAAATAAAATAACAAGTTTTTGTGTTTAATTAAAATGGGAAAAGTCTTTACTTTAATAAAATTGGATATTAATAAATCCTCATTATCTTATTTAAACAAACCTTTACTCTTTTAATCAAAACAAAATATTTTATTTCAAAAACTTGGCCAAGGTTTAATTTGGCTCTATAAAAATAGTCCTTATTTATTCCTACCTTTTCATTTGAAAACCAAATCTTTTTATTAAAAGATCCAAAAAAAAGTAATTTCACTTATTTAATATTTTCTTTATTAATTGTTTATCTTTTCAAATCCCTTTAGGATTTGTTTGATCAAATAGGTTTGAAGGTTTCCAAATGGAATAAAAAAGTTTCTTCTCACCCTGAAAACCAACAAAGTTTTATTTTATTCATTTATTTTTCACATAACAAGATTTGGAAAATCTTGGGATGTGACAGGCTACCACCCTTAAAATAAATCTCGTCCCGAGATTTTGGGAAGGCTAGGGTTACAAGTTGGCTTAAAAACATCTAGGGTACTACCACCCTTAAAAATTTTCCAACTAAATTACATTTTGGCCTGTTTGGGATCTTGGGGAAACTTCTCTGGGAAAACATCTGCATAGTGTCCCTTGTTTCCACATTTGAAACATGTGACAAGGCTGAGATCCTTCATAGGCTTGTTTATCTTGTGCTTCATCTTTTCTGGACAGTTGCTTGCATAATGCCCTTGGTTACCACAATTGTAACACGTGATAAGATTGAGTTCTTCACGTATCTCTTGTGGACAGGTTGCTACATAATGGCCTAGCTCTTTGCAGTTGTTGCACCATACTTGGCCAATCTCCTTATACTTATTCTTTGCTGGAAATTCACTAGCATAGTGTCCCATTTCTTTACAATGATTACATTGCACATGGCTTTTGTCCTTCTTTTTCTTGGGTTTCTCCAAAGCTAGGAGTGCTTCTAGTTCATGTTCTTCATATGTTATCTCATAGGTAGGAATGTCTACTTGTTTCTTTGACCTTATATTTCTCCTTGGATAATTCATATGCTTCTTCTTTGGTCCTTTAAATTGGGTCGTATTGCATGGAGGTACAAGTGGAGATTTTCCTTTGTCCTCATCCTTATTGGTAGACTTAGCTCCCTCTTGATAGTCTGCAATCAGTTGTTGCACTCCACCTTGTTTCCTTTGTTCAACTATGGAATAGATGGGGCATTGGATGGGGACATGATTATTTCCTTCACATAGGTAACAAGTAGCTTGAGAGGTGGGACATTGGCCAACTGGATGTTTCTCTTCACAGTTGGGGCATGGATCTCCATGCTCCTTGGAAGTGTGATCCTTGTCTCCACAAATATTGCAAGCTTGGGTTCCTTCTAGAATAACATCTTTGTCATCCTTGTTGTCACAAACTCCTTTGGAAGAGTTGCTTTCCATGTTGATTATTTGATCTGTCACCTTATGCAACAATTGGGCTTGGGTTTCAAAAAACCTTTGCATGGTTGGATCTTCCCCACTAGTGTTGGCTATGAATTGAGCTGTCACTTGGTTCAACTGGTTTTGGGTTGCTATGAGTTCTCTCATGTTGTCTTCTTGGTTGCTGTTGGTGTCATCAACCTTGATGTTGGAGTCTCTTGGAGTAGTCATCTGTTTGGGTTGAGTTGAGATTAGAATAGGCAAAATATCTCTAAGGAAATAATTCTAATCACACACTTCACAATTCACACAAACAATGTGCAAGCAATCACAAACAAACACTCCTTTCAAACACAAGTTTCCAAGCATATTCTTAGGCAACCAAAAATATTTTTGTTACACCACATAAGTTGGTGGGTTTGGCTTAAACTAAATATGGTGGTCCATCTATATGGTTCACTTGTGATCTTTCCATCCTTCTTGGTTGATTCTTCTTGCTTGAGATCATGGTTTCCTTGGGAAATCTCTTGGTCACAAAACTTTAAAGGTGATGATGGCTCCTTCTAATTTGTGTTTCCTTAGTCTCCAAATCTTGAGCAAGATTTCTTGTCTCACTTGTCCTTAGTGATATCCAAGGTTGAAGTCCTTGGTGAAAATGCTGAAGATGTTGAAGTCATTAGAGTTGAAGATGTTGAAGTCATTAGAGTTGATGAAGTCCTTTGCACATGGTGAAGTCTTTGGCCATGGGGTAGGCTTTATCCATCAAGTTGAAATAGAAGAGATGTAGAATCAAAACCAAAATGGTTGAGGAAAGAGTTTACAAGATTGTTTGTAAATAAGTTTTGGAACAAATACAACTCCTATTTTTTCTAAGAGGTTTTTGTCCAATCCTAGGGTTACAAATCCTACAGGAAACACAATGTTCTGATACCATCTGTAGAGGTCCCAACCTTTAATAAGGTAGAGATCCCTGTGTTTACAATTCTAGTCCCTGGATCAATAGCTAGCATCCACAGTTAAGATGTAATATCAAGGAACAAAGGTCATAATACAACTTTATAACCAGGAATAAAATAATTCATTACATCTTACATTGCTCATTTGGCTATCACATTACATTGCAGCCGAAAATCTATAAGCATGGGGTCCTTCATCTTCAAAGTGCCACAGGCAAACATGTTGGTTGTAGACTTGTAATCCTAATCAATAAACTTCACTAACACCAAACCAACCTGCAACATTACAAGTTACAGCCACAGGGGTCAATACATTTGAATTGTATTGGCAAGTTTCACTACTATGTAGAAATAAGTGGATCCTAACATTACATGCATATTTGGCTAAGTGGGGTTTTAGGCTCATTTGCAGAAAGTAGTATAATTTATCCTATCTTTTCGAAATAGTTTTATCTTTTGTCAAATCTTTCTGAACTCCTTGGAAACCTCCAAGTGCTTCAAGTCTCTTGTTGTCACTTTCAGGTTTTACTTTTAGAAATTGGAATGTCGAGATTTCCCATAGCTTCAGGCCTTAGTTGCTCAGTATTGTCCATAACCGGGGACACGGCTAAGTACTTAGATTTTTATCTTCTGCAGAAGTTGTACACTTTACCCACATGACACATTCTCATCTTGATGCCACCAGTGGCCGCTGGATAAGTACTCACCAAGATGGAGTACTGGCAGATTGAGAATGTGACGAAGTCTTTCCATAGGAGTCCTCCCAATACACAATGTTGGCTTGTCTTCCAGGCACCAATGTAGGATTCCAAGTTACCTCATTCTAGTTAACCTGAAGAGGCCAGTGCATGGGTATTCCACTATGTAGTTGACTAAGCCAGTGCCCATTTAGCATGTGGCTGTACACGGAAGCCACTGTACGAGAAACATGTTAAATCTCTAAGTCCCTGGGTGGTTTTCTTCTAGTGCACAACAAAAAGAGATTGCCATATAAACATGGTTCCTCTTGTTACCACCTTGTCCAAAACTTGAGTATCCTTGTCCACCCAGGTGGTTCATTGAGTACTTGTTTTATTATATAAAACACAAGTCTTTTCAATACTTCTCATAATATCAACATGTATCCCTTCTCAATATATAAAGCAGGGCTAAGCATATTACAACTACATTGTTTTCACTAAGGAATATATAGGGGTATCCTATTAGGATTTAGCATAGAAAAATATAGTAGACCTCATCATGCATGTTTCAAAATCCACTAAGTGTAATGAAAATAGTAGGACTTGGATGATAGTGTCACTTGCCTTTTTGGTAGAGAATGTTGGTTCACTTCTTGATCTTGCTAATATCACACTCTTCTAACTTCACTACAAATCAATCAAGCAAACATAGATTCAACTAGCATTCCAACCAATATTCAAACAATTCATCACACATAAAATAATAGAAACAAAGTCATGCATGCAAGCATGCAAAAGATTGTTTTAATTGCAAAGGTGGTTTCTAATAGGCTCTAAACATTATAAGGTTCAAAGTGGTCATTTACTAAAGTGGTAAAACCATTTGCAAAAGGGTTTTATCTATAAACCATTTCTTAAATGAAATCATTATTTCATGTGGTGGAAAATGCTTTTAGTAAAGCAATAATTTTATTTTGTTCACCAAATAAGTTGTTAATTCACAAAACTTGGTGTTTAGGGTCAGAAAGTTTGAATCAAGTCAATTCCCAAAGGTTTTACTCAAAAATCATTTCTATATCAAAATCAATGTTTTTATTTGACTAGAAATGAGCTAATTCAATTATTCAATCCTAAACTTCACAAAATACATTTTTAAATCCATAAGTTGGTTCCTATGGTCAGTAGGTTCACAACAAACCATTTTGCAAAGACATTTCAACCCCAAAATCATTTTGGAATAAATTTTATATCCTAAACAAGCATACACAAGTTTCTGCAAAAACAAACATTTTACCAGAAGCTTTTTACTAAAAAAAGTGCATGGTTGGCTAGGACTTTTTTTTTCTGAATCCATTGATATAAAATTTGCAAAATTTGGACGTGTGGTTTGAAAGTTATGGATTTTACAAGTTTGCACAATAATCAGATTCAAATTCCTGTTTTAAACAGAACCATGTCCACGTGGAGCATTTCTACTGGCCGGTACCGTTTCGTTCGGATTGACTGTTACAAACCGTGGGATCTCATTTAGATCACACGGTGCAGATCAATTGATACCTATTCGCTAAGCTGTTATATCCTAGCCACTAGATGATGATCCAACGGCTGTTGTGAAGTTGACCAGGAATGGGCGGCGCTGGCGGCGGCGTCTGGCGGAGCACGCTCTGCTCGCGGTGGTGCCGGCGATACAGGAAGCGAGGAAGAGGGGAAGAGGGCTCACCGTGCTCGCAAGGCGGTGACGAAGCTCAACCTGCTATTGGTTTGACGTGGGGCGCTCTGTGTGGACGGCAATCGCTCGCCGGAGTTGTCGCAACGTCAGGCACGTTCTGTTTGTCGTCGGAGGCGAGGATGGAGGGCACCCTAGGACAAAAGGGAGACACCGTTAGGTTCGCAAGGGCATGGTGATCATTATAGTGTCCACGGGGAAGAGAGGGGTGGTCGAGTTTACTGGGGAGGCGTCGCCGCAGTTGGAGACAGACGGCGGCGCTGGCTCTGGTAAGACGTTGCCGAGCTCACGGTGCTCGCGCAGATGAACGAAAAGCACAGGGAGATGCGCCAGAGGCTGGGGATCACTCTCGCGTGAAGCAGAGCTTGCGGGGGTGAGGGTGCTGGCCGAAATCGGAGAAGAGGTTCGTCGGAGCAGTGGCGGAGCAAGAGGAATTTAGGGCAGCCTAGGGGCAGAGGGGAGGAGCTGTCTGGAGGGAAAGAGAGAGCCGAGAGGGGCGTTTATGCACGCGTGGTCGCCGGGGGAGTTAAAGTCGCCATCAACGCGAATTCAACGCCGGTGTTACTGTCAGAAACGGCGAGGAGGAATTGCCGCGGGTTGAAGACGACGACACGCTGGCGTGGTGTCCATCTGGCAGTGAGGGAGAGAGAGGGAAGAATGGGGCCACTTGTCTGCGTCTCCACGGGTTGATTTTTCAGTGAAAAACGATTCGAAGTGAGGGGGTGAGTTGGGCTGCTAGTTGGGCTGGTGGGCTTGTTGGGTTGGGTCAGGTTTGATTTTTTTTATACTGAATCTTTTTTCCTTTTCCATTTGATTTTCTGTTTTGAAATTAATCAAACTATTCAAACAAAAATTGAAATCAAACTTTTGCTAAACTTTGTATAATTTTTAGTTCTGTTTACTAACACAAACCAAAGTCCAAAATAAAAATAATGTTTTTATTCTTTTAGGATCTATTTAAATAATTAAATAATAGACCTTAGTTATTAATTCAAATAGGATTTGTTTTATTAAAATCTCATTTTTGAAAGCTAAATAATATCCAAACCAATTCAGTAGGTTTTATTTGAAAATACAAAACACTTGGATCATTTATTTAAAATAAAATAACAAGTTTTTGTGTTTAATTAAAATGGGAAAAGTCTTTACTTTAATAAAATTGGATATTAATAAATCCTCATTATTTTATTTAAACAAACCTTTACTCTTTTACTCAAAACAAAATATTTTATTTCAAAAACTTGGCCAAGGTTTAATTTGGCTCTATAAAAATAGTCCTTATTTATTCCTACCTTTTCATTTGAAAACCAAATCTTTTTATTAAAAGATCCAAAAAAAGTAATTTCACTTATTTAATATTTTCTTTATTAATTGTTTATCTTTTCAAATCCCTTTAGGATTTGTTTGATCAAATAGGTTTGAAGGTTTCCAATTGGAATCAAAAAGTTTCTTCTCACCCTAAAAATCAACAAAGTTTTATTTTATTCATTTATTTTTCACATAACAAGATTTGGAAAATCTTGGGATGTGACACCCATCTGCAGCCCAGCTCTCCCACACCGAGCGAACCGTTATTCACTCAAAACCGCACCCCTCGACCGCTGACAGAACGACCCCACCCTCACTCTCTCTCACTCGCAGACAACCGGGTCCCACTCCCTAGCTTTCTTCCTCACCCGCCGCGACTTCTTCTCCCCTCACCTCGCCGGCTGTTTCCGCTGTGAATGCGCGCTGTCAATTCGCGTTAATGGCTGATTAAATCCCGCGCTGCAACGACGCCTCTTAAACGCCCTGGTCTCCTCTCCCTTCATCCCCAGACCACACCTCACAGGAGCCACCAGGCTGCGACAATTCCGCCTCGCATTGCCACTGTCTTCGGCGAGCTCCGCAAACGATTCCGGCCAGTAGACACCGCCCCTTACCCCATCGACCACACTCACTTGCTCCCCACTCCCTGGCGAACCTCCCCGTAGCTCCAGCTCGTCCCCGAGCGCCACAGAACGTCGGCAACGTCTCCACCAGTACGCCACCGACGACCCCCGCAACTCCGGTGAGCTCTAGAACTCGACTCCGTGCGCGCCTTGACCAGTGAATCATGTCGTTTAGTTCGTCTGTGTATTTTTCATCTCCAGGTGCTCGCCAATCACTCGCGCGTGGCCTGCAACCTCGCCTTCAACGACTTTCGACCGTGCTGACGCCAGGAGCATCTCCGACGAGCAATTCTGATAATGCCCGTGCGCCCCTTGACTGAAGAAAGCCACGTTGAGCATCAGTGCGTCAAGGAGATTCTGGTGAGCCACTCTCCTTGACCCCTTGCTTCCTACTACTTCGCCGCTGGCCGTCGACCCGGCCCGCCAGCCACCGTCGCTTGCGCCGCCCGTTCTTGACCAGCTGCTATACATCGTCGGATTTAGATCGTAGGGCATAGATAGATTCACTTAACGCCGAAGGGGTACGCAACCTATGCCGCTCGATCTAACTTGATCCAACGCACCCGAGAGCATGCTCCGAGCGAAGCGGTATCAGCGAATCAGAACCAGCCACGTGTCTCTGTTGGTTTGAATTAAAACAGATTTGATCTATTAGATGCTAGATTTTGTAAAATCTATAACTTTTGATCTACACGTCCAAATTTTGCAAATTTGATATCAATGCATTCACCAAGACAAGCCCTAGCCAACCATGCACTTTTTTTAGTAAAAAGCTTCTGTTAAAATGTTTGTTTTTGCAGAAACTTGTGTATGCATGTTTAGAATATAAAATTTATTCCAAAATGATTTTGAGGATAAAATCTTTGGAAAATGGTGTGTTTTGAACCTACTGACCATAGGAAACAAATTGTGGTTTCAAAAATGTATTTGGTGAAACAAAATAATGAAACTTTGATTTAAATCATTTCTAGTCAAATAAAAATATGGTTTAATTATTAAAAATGGTTTTTGAAGAAAACCTTAGAGAAATGTTTTGCAAATAAACTCTCTAACCCTAAACACAAGGTTATGTGGTTTGAAAACATATTTTGTGAAACCTATAGAATTTTGCCTTATTAAAAGCATTTTTTCACCACATAAAATAATGACTTGATCAAAAATGGTTTATGAAGTAAAATCTTATACAAATGATTTTGCCACTTTATATAATGACCATTAGGTGTTTTCAAAAGTTTATGACCCATTAGAAACCACTTCTCCAAATAAAACAATCTTTAGCATGCTTGCATGCATTGTTTTGTTGTTATTATGTTATGTGATGAATTGCTTGAATGGTAGATTGAAATATTGTTTGCTTGATTGAATTGTAGTGACTTGAAGATTGTGATTGTTTAAAAAGACAAGGAGTGAACTTATACTATCTACCAAAAAGGCAAGTGATGCTTCATACTTTTGTCCCATTATTTTCACTATGCATTAGTGATATTTCTAAGTAGGACTTGCATGGAATTTTTGCTAAGTATAAACCATGCTATGGGAAATCCTAGTATATGAAACCTTAGTAGAAATTTCCTAAGTTAAGATTCCTACTACTATCATGCTTAGCTTAGCTATTAGAAAACAAGGGTGGAATATATAATCATGCTATGGAAAAATTTCTAAGTCTGAGGACTTGTGTTTTTGTTTAATAAAACAACTAAGTGAATGAATCACCTGGGTGGAATGGAAGGAATGGTTTGTGTTGAGTGGTCATGCAAGTCCAGTATGCTGGGGGGGAAATTGGTCATCACCAAGTCTAGTATGCTGGGGAAAACTTGATGTCTCACTTGTGGATGGCCACCCAGGAACAAAGAGATTTGATATGTCAAATGTTGATAAGCTTCTAGTGCAGCCACTTGGCAATATGGGCTCTGTCTGGATCATATAGGTTGCTAGAACTTAGCCATTTGGACAGTTGCTGGTAGTGGGAATGATAGGTTGGAGCGCGTCCATTTGGTCCAAGGGAAGGCTTCTGAAAGGTCCTGTCTTGGTGAAAATCAAGTCTGGTGGGGAAACTGCACAACCTCTGCAGAGTGTAAAAAATCTAAGTACTTAGCCATGTCCCTGGCAAAGGACAATTTGAGCATCAAGACATGGAAACTATCAAGAATCTCATCATCCAAATTTCTAAGTTAAAAACTTGTGGTTGAACAAGGGTTTAAGGTTCACCAATTTCTATTGGTGGTTCCTTGGGTGATTTTGTTAAAGCAAAAACTTAGTGTTTTCAAATGATAAGGAAAATCTATTTTGAGAAAAGCAAGCCTAAGCTCCACCTAGCCAAATGCATATAGATGATAGACTCCACTATACTACCATAGTATCACTTGCCAATACAATTCAAATGTATTGAACCTTGTGGCTGTAACTTGTTATGTTGCAGGTTTGTTTGATATTAGTGAAGTTTAATGAATAGGATTACAAGTCTACAACCAACATGTATGCATGTGGCACTTTGAAGATGAAGGACCCCATGCTATTGTTATATTATGCTGCATTGTAATGAGATAGCCAAATGAGCTATGTAAGATGTAATAAATTATTTTATTCCTGGTTATAAAGTTGTATTATGACCTTTGTTTCTTGATATTACATCTTAACTATGGATGCTAGCTATTGATCCAGGGACTAGCATTGTAAACACAAGGATCTCTACCTTATTAAAGGTTGAGAACCTTACATCGTCCCACGAGAAGCTCCCCTTGCGCGGCTCGTCCAAACGCTACATATGCAGCGCCTCCGAGGTATCCACACGCATGTGGTGGAAGCGCCGTAATCGGATCTGCTATGTCATGGCGTGCAGGCGTGAGGAGTGGCGGCTGGCTAGAATGGTCTAACCCTGGTCAGCTCGCCCCACCCTCTCTTATATAGGCGCCCCTAGTGGGATTCTACATTAGTAGCCCATTAGTAACCTAAGCCTGGTCTAATTCGGATCTAATCCTCATTAGGCTTCCATCCCCTTAAGTGTGTGACCCTATAGGTTCATATACATATAGACATGACACGAATACACTTATTCTGCCAATAGTTGGTAGCGGCCTCTAGCAAGACATGCCAACTCCTAAACGCATACAAATATCATATCGAACGAACCATCACAAGGTTTAGTACATGTCTTTCCCTTTGCCTCACGATATTTGGTCTAGCTCCAAGCTGACCTCTCTTTCTCGATACCGTAACTCGGAATCCCTTTACTAGGTTAACTCTTAACCTTATGTAGCACGGTCATGCATTTCTGGATCCGATCACTCGAGGGGCCCAGAGATATCTCTCTCAAGTAGAGAGGGGCAAATCCCATCTTGATTGACCATGTCTTGCAGCATGCTTCAGGACAAACCCGAAAGCTACCTTTATAACTACCCCATTACGGTGCAGCGTTTGATAGCCCCAAAGTAGGTCGATCCACATCTCAAGTACATGCGACAATCTCAGGTATAAGGACAAAATGTACACGATGTGTAGAGAGAGAGATGCAACTAATTGCCAGTCTCAAGTTGGGTCAGTCCAACCCCATGTTCATAACATGTGCCCACATCATTGGTTTGACATATCCATGTCTATGACTTGCGAAACATAGTCATTAACCAATCGATGTGCTAGTCTAATATTCACGTGTGTCCTCACATGAACTCCGACTAGGGACAACTATTAAATAACCATACAAGTAAAGAGTTTCACAAACAATTCACATAATTGCCAATCAATACAAGTTGCCTGATATGGATATTCAAGGAAAATTACAATGACTCATGGATACATATGAAATATAATCATCTCTATGATTGCCTCTAGGGCATATTTCCTTCAGTCTCCCACTTGCACTAGAGTCAATCTAAAAGGTATTTAATACCAATTGCTCTTGTGTGCGCTTCATGCGCGGGCTGCGGGAGAGGCTTAGTCAATGGATCAGCAACATTTGAGTCCGTATGTATTTTGCATATCATTACACTACCATCCTCAACGAACTCTCGAATCTGATGGTAACGCATGCGAATATGTTTGTTCTTCTGGTGCTGTCTAGGTTCCTTGGCTTATGCAATAGCACCATTGTTGTCACAATAAACGTCCAAGGGATTGGACGCACCCTAAACCACACCGAGAGCGATCAGGAAATTCCTAATCCAAACAGCTTCCTTTACAGCCTCCGAGGCAGCAATATATTCAGCTTATTTTGAAGAGGAGGTCACTGTATCTTGCTTGGAACTTTTCCAGCTCACAGCACCACCATTCAAGACAAACACATAACCTGATTGCGATTTCGAATCATCTGAGTCATTAAGGTAACTCACATTTGTGTAACCCTTTACACTGAGTTCATCCTCACCTCCATAAACTAGGAACACATCCTTAGTCCTTTTCAAGTACTTAAGGATGTTCTTTACCGCTGTCCAGTGACCTTCACCTGGATCAGCCTGGTATCTGCTCGGAACACTTAGAGCATAGGAAAGATCTGGGCGAGTACATATCATTGCATACATGATGGATCCAATAGCCGAAGCATATGGAACCCTACTCATGCGCTCATGCTCATCAGTAGTCGAAGGACACCGAGTCTTGTTGAGTTTTATGCCGTAATACATGGGCAAGAACCCCTTCTTAGCTTCTTCCATGCTGAACTGTTTCAACACTTTGTCAATGTATGTACTCTGGCTTAATCCAATTAGCCTCCTTGATTTATCTCTATAGATCTTGATACCCAGAATATATGCTGCTTCTCCCAAGTCCTTCATCGAAAAACTATTTTTCAATGAGGTCTTAACAGACTCGAGCATAGGAATGTCATTTCCATTCAGCAATATGTCATCTACATATAAGATTAGAAATACCAGCACTCTCCCACTTTCCTTCTTGTAAACACAAGGTTCTTGTTTGTTTTTGATGAAGCCAAACTCCTTTACAACTTCATCAAATCGAATGTTCCAACTCCGAGATGCTTGCTTGAGCCCATAAATGGACTTCAGAAGTTTTCATACCTTTCCAGCATTGTTTGGATCGACAAAACCTTCGGGTTGCATCATATACACGTCCTCAGTTAGGATTCCATTTAGGAAAGCCGTCTTGACATCCATATGCCATATTTCATAGTCGAAATGTGCAGCAATGGCTAGAATTATCCGTATAGATTTAAGCATCGCTACGGGCGAGAAAGTCTCATCGTAGTCAACTCCTTGAACTTGTCGAAAACCTTTTGCAACAAGTCGAGCTTTATGGATGTGAACATTTCCATCCATATCAATCTTCTTCTTATAGATCCATTTGCACTCGATGGCTTTAAAACCATTAGGCAGGTCAACCAAGTTCCAAACTTGATTGTCTCCCATGGACTCTATCTCGGATCTCATGGCGATCAGCCATTTCTCAGAGTCTGGGTCCACCATCACTTCTGCATAGGTCGCAGGCTCATCATTGTCTAACAATAATAATTCTCGCGCTTCGCGGAGCCTCGCCGACCTTCGTGGTTGTGGTGCTTCTATTGTCATGGGTTCCTCAACTTATTCTGCTACAATAGCATCACTCATAGAAGCATCCCCGACTGGCTCATCTTGAACTTCTTCAAGTCGCACCGACCTTCCACTTCTTCCTTTTGTGAGAAACTCTTTCTCTAGGAAAACACCGCTACGAGCGACAAACACTTTGCCCTCCTCTCGGTTGTAGAAGTAATACCCTAAGGTTTCCCTCGGATATCCCACAAAAATGCACTTATCCAATTTGGGTGTTAGCTCGTCCGACTGAAGTCGCTTGACAAATGCATCACAACCCCAAATCTTTAGAAAAGACAAACTGGGATTCTTTCCAGTCCAAATCGCATATGGTGTCTTAACTACGGATTTAGATGGTACCCTATTAAGTGTGAAAGATGTCGTTTCTAGAGTGTAACCCCAAAATGACAATGGAAAATCCGACTGGTCATCATCGATCGAACCATGTCCAACAAAGTTCGATTACGCCGTTCGGAGACCCCGTTCCTTTGAGGCGTTCCGGGCGACGTAAGTTGTGGAACAATTCCTCAACTCTTAAGATGATCGCTAAACTCGTGACTCAAATATTCACCTCCACGATCAGATCGCAAGGCCTTTATTTTCTTGCCACATTGATGTAGCATCCCATTTGTCTAACAACTGTAATGCTACTTGGTTTAGTAATAAAATGACTACTTCCTACATATAATTGTTGCATCATCATGTTATCATGCTCATGTCATCATGCCACCTTGCATTTGAGCATCATACAAAAAACCCTTTTTGTTTTGGTTCTTATCTCATATGCATTATTATTTGTATTTGCCTCTTGATATTGTATTTGGTTCTTGATATATTGTTAAATGCCCAAGTTGAGTTGGGGGCATATCTTTTATTTAACTCCACCACCTTTTCTTTCACCACCTTATAATTCCACCATCCAATTAATATGAGCTTTGCATTTTATTTGAGTTTACCTCTAGCTCATGTGGGTTGGGATGGATCCAATTCTTTCCACATGCTCTAATCTTGGCATCATTATGTTTTCACATTATTGATAGATGAGAGCCACATGGCCACCTTTGCATGCCCTGTGAGTGGGACCCTTTCTCCTAGCTTCCATATGGATTATTATGGAATTATGTTCATGTGGGATATTTTTGGGACTAATAAACATCTAGTGGAATAAACACACTAGCAAGCCCCAATTTTAATCAAATATGATCATCTCCATCTAGTCCACTTGGGGCTTCCTTTTAAATTCTTTTGCTTGGCCTTACTCCACATTTGGGGAGGCACATAAATAAATGCCATGGGATTATATTTTGTTTCACAAGGTTAAGACATGGCATTTAATATTTATGCATGGCCCATGCAAGTACCACCTTTTGCTTGTCATTTGGATTTTATTTGAATTTTGCTTGGATCATCTATCTCTCCCTATCACTCACTTTTGACTTGGTCCTAGTTGATCTTGCTTCAAACCCTACCCTACCTCTCCCTTTTCTTGGTCTAGCTTTGGTATGATCTTGGCTTGCTTGAGCTTGCCAATAGGAGACCATCCCTCTTCCCCCATCTATCCCTAAACCCTACACCTAATCACCTAACCTTAACACCATCTTCCATACCACCCTAATCTAAACTAAAAACCCTAACCCAACCACCCCTTCTAGCCCTAGCTCGACCCCACCTGATCTACCCCATCTACTCCCCCTCCCTCTCACCTAGCTGGCCCCACCGGCCACCCTCTCCCCTGGTCACCTCCCCCTGCCCTAACTAACCTAGCCCGAGCCTACCCCCTCTCTTTTCCCCCTCTCTTCTCTCCCTGCCCTGTGGCCCTAGCCCGAGCCTGCCTGCCCCCTGGCCTCGCCATGACCCACCTGGCAGCCACCCCACCGTCCTTGCACCACCTCCCTGGCCCCATGCCGAGCACGTGAGGGAGAAGGTGGCAAAAGGTGGCCGACGCCACCTTCCCCTCCCCCACGCCATCCACCCCTCTCCCCATCCTTATCTACACCCCACGGCCCCCTCTGCCCTCCCCAGATCCGCCTGTGGCATCGCCTCTTTCTTCCTTCCTCCCCGCCACCGCTCACCCCCACGACGGCCACCGCTCCCTCTCGCTCACGCCGATCCAGCGGCGGGCGTGGTTGTTGGGCCGAGGAAGAACGAGCCGAGCGCAGCCGACGCCTGCACTGACGACGCGGAGGAGAAGGCCCAGGAGCGCCGGTACCAGCGCGACACCGACGCAAACCCTAACCGCCGGTGCGCCAGCCTCGCCGACGATCGCGACCGCCCCGAGCCCCGTCGACCACGCCCACGGTCCCGCGGTGAGTCCCCGAACCCCCTAGACATGCCCCTGTCCTTCTTCGTTTCCTATCGGCGACGTGCTCTGGCCGAGCACACTCAGGCATCATGACCGCGCGCCCGCCACTTCCGCTGCCTAGAGCCTTATCTAACCAAGGCCCTCCCCGACAAAGAACCCCACCCCATCAAGACTGGTTGCCGCCTCAAGGCCGGGCCACTGGGTTCGATCCCGCCAAGGCCATTGCCACAAGACCGCTGGCCACAGAGAAGAAGCACAGTGCACGGCGCCGCTTTCCAAAAAACCCCCCCACCTTTTTGCTCCTCAACCTGCGACCCTAAGGACCCACCTGTCTTTGACTGATGCCAATTTTGCAAAAAGGCTCCCGGTAGATATTTCAATCAACCCGCAGTCCTTCCCTCTCCTGTGCACGCGTGTGGCGCTGAGTCAGCCTGGCCCCACCTGTCACTGGCAGTGGCTAGGTCCAGGCTGAGTAGAAAAGGTTCCTGTTTCTGTTTAATTTAAAACCTTTTCAAAATTTGTTTAAAATTCAAATTTAAATCTGTTTTCAAATAACTTTTGAATTATAAATCCAAAATTAACAAATAATATATGAATTTGAATCAGGAAAATATGAGGAATTCAAATATGCTATCCACAATATCAATTGAGCACTTTATTTTCTTAGTTGAATAAAATTACAATAAATGCCATTTACCTTAAATAATTAATAACTTTAGTTCTATAACTCCGAATTAAACAAATGATATGTCTAAAATGATCAGCTCGACGAGACCTTTCTGTTTATGCTATACATGACTTAAATTGCAGCATGCATCATATAAATATATAGTATACAGCAACTAATATGACAATAAATTGTGGCCAAAACTCAATAAAATGACTTATTCTTGTATTCCACACCTCATCCATGCCATGCTACTTTATTGCTATGCAAATTGTGCATCATTCATCATGGCATGATTGTTTGCTTGTCGCATTTTATTCATATGCTTGTGCACTTTATTTATGTTGTCCCTTGTTTGTTTGGTTCTTCTTCGAATAGACGCTGAGCAGGGGGTATATCAAGAGAACCAGGAGCACTACCTAGATCCTTCTCTCGCTTCAACTGAGTTGCCAGGCAAGCACTACCACATGCTTGCATACATACAGTACCTATTGCCTCTATCTTATTATTGCATCATTGAGTCGCGATTGCATTAAACTGAATCCCAAGTATTGCATAGCCTTTACTTTTAAACCCCACCAAGCTTGTTCCTCCATCCCATGAGCCATTACTACAGGAGTTGTTTGAGCCATGCAAGTCGTAGCTCAGCATGTGTAGGGTTTGTGAGAGTCTGATGGATAACGAGGTACCTAAACAACTTAACCTGAGTAGAAATGGGATAACTAATGAAAGTGGCACCGGTGAGCAATATCTGTATTTGGTTTTTCCTGCTCACTTGTGTCCCGTAGGACCCCGAGTACTTGATTCTGCTCTTGATTATTCGCTATCCACATCCGGAGGCTTATGGGACCCCGAGCCAGAGCTTGATTCATTCTTATTTCTTGGGGCCACAAACTAGATTGAGGTTTTATTTACTATCATGTACTTATGCCATGCTTTATCGCTTTATTTACGATTGTGCGAGGAGCACTGTCGCTTAGGATGGGACACGATTCGCCAGTATCGACAAGCCCGCTTTTGGGTTCCTAGTCGCCATGTACCGCCCACCCAAACCTTGGGTCCGTCTTCGAGTCACCTAACTTCGCTATGGTGTACTCAATGGGTGGCCCCTCAAATATTTCTCAATCGTGATTGCTTTGTCGTGAAGGCCTCGTGGGTTTTGATTTGGTTTTTCCGAGGTTGATCGAGTGTGTGTTGTTATTTGTGCACCCTGCAGGTAAAACTTTCTCAAAGCCGTGTCCGCGTTATGGACGACTTGGAGCACGCTTCGATCATAGACAAGCATAACTAAAGTACCGCTTTTAATTTGACTAAGTAACTGACTAGTAATTAGTGCAACACTCATGGAATGGTTAATAAAATTGCCAACGGATGGGGGGTTGTTCGTCCGCTTCCTCGTTGGTAAGCGAGGATGAGGATGGATCTGTGGATATTACTGTTATAACTGTTGTCATTAATTCACGGACATTCGTCTATCTTTGGTTAGGCGGATGGTTAGCGAGTGTCTATAGAACTGCTAGGGTTTATCTTTGCTGCAATTGCGTCACCCCAGGTTGTGTCCCCTTTAGAGGCATAAAGACTTGCTGAGTACCCCTAGGGTCTCACACGATAAATTATTGGTTCAGATGAACAGGTACACTCGCAAGATGGATACTGGGTGGAGGAGGCTGATGATGTGGGCAACGATCGCTCAAAGGTAGAGATTCCGGAACGGGATCCGTGGGATCTGTGGGGGATGTGCTTATTTATGGGGCATCTTATGCCGATTTGCTTCTTATCCGCACTCGGATCTGGTTTGCCGCCCACCGATACTGATGTGTGATGTATGAGGAAATATCCTAAACTATTATATCTATCTAGGACATTTGAATCTTGTCGTATGCTGCTATATTTCCTTTCTTTTTAGATGGAATGGCTCTGATGTACTATTGTATGGTGGCTTGCATACATACTCATTTGTGTATGTAGTTGATCCCTTCGCCTGCCGATTACGCCGCCCGTACTTGTCCCGATGATTGGAAATGGTTGGGACGGCCGAAAGGTCTACCCATGAGTGGCATTTGGGCCCCACCGTACTATTTCAACCATTTCCGCTCATCCAGGCTTGTATCTAGGAGCGTAATTCACCGAGGTAGTTACAATTGATTCTCTACTTCACTCTGAAACTCCTTCAACTTTTCAAAAGTTTCAGACTTATGCCTCATTAGGTAGACATAACCATATCTACTGAAATCATCAGTGAAAGTAATGAAGTAGTGACATCCTCCTCTAGCTGTCGTGCTCATTGGTCCACACACATCAGTATGTATGAGTTACAACAAGTCTGTCGCTCTCTCGGGTAAACCCGAAAAAGGCGACTTGGTCATATTTCCAAGTAAACAAGCTTGACATGTCTCGTATGATTCAAAATCAAACGAAGTTATAAGACCATCACCATGGAGATTCTTCATGCGCTTTTCACTTATATGCCCCAAACGACAATGCCATAAATAGGTAGGACTCAAATCATTAGGCCGAAGCCTTTTAGCACTAAGATTGTAAACAGATGCATCATCAAGATTTAAAATAAATACCCTGTTCACAATGGGGGCATCAGCCATAAACATATCATTCTTAGAGATTACACAACCATTGTTTGCACTCGCGAATGAATAACCATCCCTCATCAAACATGAAGGTGATAAAATGTTTTGACCCATACTTGGAATGTAATAACAATTATTCAACTCCATAATAAATCCTGACAGAAGGTGAAGTTGCATGACATCGACAAACATTTTAGCAACCCTTGCTTTATTTCCGACGCGAAAATCCACTTTGCATTTCTGCACTTCTCTAGTCCTTATTAGCCACTGCATCGAATTGCAAATATGAGCAACCGATCCGGTATCAAATACCCAAGAGTTAACATAGGAATCAGCGAGAAGAATGTCCACAACATTTACAACAAGCGTACCTAAGTGGGAAGTACTCTTACTTCCACTCTTCTTCAAAGAAGCCTGGTACTTGTTGTAGTTTCTCTTCCAGTGGCCATGTTCATGACAAAAGAAGCACTCAGTGCTTCTACAGGTCCAGCCTTTTGCTTGGGTGCAGGCTTAGGGATCGTATCCTTAGCCTTGCCCTTCTTCTTCCAAGAAGTACCCTTTTTCTTAAAGCTAGGTTTGTTTTGCACAGCCATCACATGGATATGCCCTACAGACTTCTTCATGTCACTTTCTGTTGTTTTTAGCATCCCGCATAACTCATTAAAGCCCTTTTCCACCCCATGCATATGGTAGTTCGAAATGAACTGCCCATAGCTGGATGGAAGAGACGCCAAAATGAAGTCAGTGGCCAACACTTGGCCTAGTGGAAAACCAAGATTTTCCAAAGTCTGACTGTAACCAACCATTTTGATCACATGGGGGCCTATAGCTTCTCCCTCTGCTAGCTTGCATTCGACAAAGGACTTGGCAACATTGTACCTCTCGGTCCTTGCCTGATCTTGGAACATGTCCCTAAGCGCAATGATCATATCGTACGCATCCTGATCCTCAAACTTCTTTTGGAGTTCAGGTTCCATGCATGCAATCATAAGGCAGCTAACCTCAAGAGAATCATCACATGCTCTCTTGTAGGCATTCTTGAGGGCAGCAGATGCATTATCAGCAGGTTCATCGGGGATTGGGGTATCGTAACTGCTTCCTTTTATCGGACCGAGAACAATTTAGGTTACTTCCGACCCATATAGTTTGTTCCATTAAGTTTATCTTTGTCAACAATCGAACACAAAGAAAAAAGTCATGCAGTGTTCGGTTCCATTGATCTACAATAGAAAACATGCAAAATACTAAGCCATGTAACCATGAAAGAGTAAAACATATTAAACAATTTAATAGCATATAGTCCCACTTAAATCAATATCCCTCTATTGATACTAAGTGATTCAAGATCCACAATTAACAAGTCGACTAGTGAGCTTTAGCATCACTGCTAGAAGACAAGGTAAATCGGTAAGCAACACTTGCTAATCATATCACATATGACTCTTGTTGTTGGGTGACATCTCTATGTCAAAACTAGGCGCCCAACCTTTATGCCCCAAGGTCCTTAACTGTTAAGATGACCTTGTCAAGCTCACCAACCCTTATGCGTGTAGGTATCCGATACAAACCCATCCAGCCAAGAAAAACCGCGGCACCCTAATTTCATAGGCCCACCAACGATTGTACAGGCAATAGGATGGTGCAAGGTTTGTTTGGGAGGCCATGGTTAAACTTAAACTTTCTGAGGGATCGTTCTACTTCTATCTGTAGGGTTCGCAGCATAGAAAACAAAAAATTTCCTACAATGGGAACAACTATGTACAAAGATCTATCTACTAGATCCAAACAACGGGCAGATGTATATCCGTAGAGAACATACCCTTGAAGACCGACAAAGCTTAACGAGTTCAACTCGTGGTTGATATAGACGATCTCTTGCCGATCTCAAAATCGAGAGGAAGTCCTAGCGCCGCAAAGCAGCAGCACATCCGTGCTCGCACACACGTACAAGACACCGGGCAACCTCCGCCTCGCCCAAATGATGAAGGAAGCACAACCCTTTCTTGCCGAATAGCCACCGGGAACATGTATCTCGCTAGTCCGAGACCATGGGGGATAAATTCTAGAGGTGGAGAGAGATCCTTCACGAGGAGGTGTGCGAGACAAGTGAGGAGGGGGGCTCCTTTTATAGGAGGAGGGAGGCACCCAAGAGGGTGGCCGCCGGCCATGGGGGCTGCCCCCTCCCCTCCTTCATTCATGTGGGTGGACACTCCACTCACAAAATGTCCTTTAAATTCCCTCCACTCAAAAGTCCACTCAAATTCCCATTAAATTTCCACTAAATTTAATGCAAACTCTCATTAAATAAAACTCTTTTATTTTATTCAGAATTTTGTCAATTACTTTAATGAAAAACATTCACAAATAACCCCTTGCTAGAATTCCATTTCACATGCATAACCACTTTATGCGATTTCACCCAAAACCTGTTTCGTATCTAGTGAAATAAATTCACGCTTGTTTATTCTTTCGCATGAAACATTTGCTCCAACGGATGCCGTTGTCCCTTATGTGTCACCCTACGTTCATGAATAATGCGGACATGATCGATCGAGATCCTTCTCCGATCAATAATCGAGCGGACTCGGAGATCCATAACGACTCCCACACATTCAACGATGACTTTTCCTATGATCGTTAACCTTTTACGCTTGTATCTTAATCCCTTTATTTCACGATATATTACATGTCCGATATTCGATCATCGGTATCTCCATACCTAGTTTGATCTCGCATCGACATGCACTCTTTTCTCGCTCCGTGATATAACATTCTAGTGATCAAATCACTTGCTTGCAAGCTAACCAATGTGATATCACCGAGAGGGCCCGAGTATATCTATCCGTCATCGGGATGAACAAATTCCACTCTTGATCCATGGGTCTCAACATAACACTTTAGTAGTTCAAGCCATCTTTATAATCATCCAGATCTAGCAGTGACGTTTGATGTCATCGAGAAACTCTTCCTGTTAGTGATTGACATGATCTCATGGTCTAAGGATTAGGATCACTTCGTAAGTTGTTATAGAAATATAAACTCAATGACTTTGATCGTAATGCTATACTTCGGATGAATGTTCATCACATCATTACACTAATGTTGTGACCTCGTTATTAACAACATCCAATGTCCATGATCAGGAAACTTTGATCATCATGTTAATCAACGAGCTAGCTTATAAGAGAGGCATAACTAGGAACTTCCTTTTTGTTTATTAAACACACATGTATTAACGTTTCCGTATTAATACAATTATAGCATGTAAAATAAACATTTATCATAAATAAGGAATACGATAATAACCACTTTATTATTGCCTCTCGGGCATATTCCCTTTAGTCTCCCACTTGCACTAGAGACAATAATCTAGTTTGAAAACTTTGCGTATTGAACACCTATGGCTTTCTGGTGTTCCATATACGCAACTGCAAGTGGTTAACATAATCTACGGATCTGATGCTTTCAGGTCCGTGTGTATTTGCATGTCTTTGCGTCTTCACGCATCACTCATTCTCCAATGAGATGGCATTGTATAAATTTGGTCTTTTGGTGAGACCTTAGTTCCTTGGGGTTAAAACACGTCGATACTATTGTCACACAATATATCTTTAGTGTTATCCCGTTATGAACAACACCTTAGTTTGATAACAAACTACTTAACACAAATTCCCTCCTTTGCTGCTACTATAGCAGTCATATACTTAGCCTTTTGTTGTAGTATTCGTCACAATGTCTTAACTTTGGAATACATCCAAATCCATCATGAAAACTCCTTTCCATTTCATTGTGCCACTCATAGTTTAAATTGAGATAAACTTAGTTTGTATCTTGTGACAAAACTAGTATTAATGTAACACTTTACAATGAACTATTTGTAATTGTTTGTCACCTCTACACAAATATATTCTTAGTTCTTCCAAAAGATTATAAGAATATCCTCACTATCGTCCAATGATCATTTTATGATTCATTCTGGTATATGATCATAACACTTAGAGCATAGGACATATCTGGATGTGTACATATCATGGTATGATTGATCAAAACATTCTCGTGATTTCACTCATCAAGTGTCAAAGTACTTGAATCTTGTTTCCCTTATCAAGTGTCGATACACTTGAATCTTGATTCAATTCCTTTCCATGCGAAAAGAACCATTTCTTGTCGTTTCTATATTGAACTCCTTCAATATCTCATATATGTATGTTTGGCACAACCATATTAGCGTCACAGTCTATCCACTATAGACATTCATGCTAAATATTCGGGTTTTGCCTAAGTATTTTATCGAAATGAAATTCTTAACCTTTGTCAATAAAAGATACATCATTTCTAATCAACAATATGTCCTCCACAAAATGTATTAGAAATATGTCTTAGCGCTCCCACTTAATTTCTTGCAAATGCAAGCATCTTTAGCGTCTCCTGATGAAAACTCCTTTTCATTAAGGTGAAGTTTCCAACTCCGCGATGCTTACTTCAACCGTTGAAGTTTGCATGCCCTTTTTAGCATCCTTTGAATTAACAAAACCCTTTGGATCGTGTCATGTACACGTCCTAGGTAACTATTCTATTAGAAGAACTTTGTTTTGTTTATTCATCTACCATATAACAAATTATATCTAGTGGTTGCTACTTTAATCCGTCCAGACTAAATATCGCTATGAAAGATCAAATCTTGTCATAGTCAACTCCTTGAACATTGTCGGAAAATACTTTACGACATGTCGACTATTTCATAGATGTGAAACATCCATGTCTGTTTCTTTTTAGATCCAGATACGACCGATAGGTTTTTACACCTTTCCGGAGGGTCTTCCAAGTTCAAAACTTGATTTCTCGTGTATGGAACTATCACGGATTTTATGGCTTCAAGCCATTTGACGGAGTCAGGGCCCATCATCGCTTCTTTGTATGTATTCGGTTCATCATTGTCAAACAATAATGATTTACTCTCAAATCTTAGCATTTGATTGTTTAACCGACCTACTTGGTTCAATAGGAACTTAGATCTCCGTGACCACAACCTTTGAGGCACATAAGCTATGAGCATTATGGCAGCCTTCGGAAGGATTTCCGACGCTGCGCAACTCAACACATATAGCTAAGGTTCGTTAACCTTATCAAAGTTCTATTGTCCTCCCACTTAACTTTTACGAAAAATTCCTTCTTCAAGAAACTTCATATTTCAAGCGACAAACCCTTTTGTCCTTGGTGTTATGGAGGAATAACCAATTGTTATTCGAAATAAACTACAAAGACATGCTCATCCGACTTCGGTTGTAAACATCTTACTTATGTTTAGCATACCAAAATTTAAGAAATGACAACTTGGGTTTTACCCCAAACCATAACTTCCATGGTGTCATTTCAACGGATCAAGATGGAGCTCTTTTCAGTGTAAAAGCGGTAGTCTCTAAAGCTTTAATCTTTTAAAACATAATGGCAGTTTTATTAATAACACCTTTGATCCAACCATGTCAAACAAGGTTTCATTACAAATCTCAAACACTCCATACTCCTATGGTGTTTCGGGAGATGTAAATCTAGGTGTTTTGCTAAACTTGAAAATCAAATAAATCCCTTTATGATAAAATCATAATTCATTTATTTTCTTGTTACACTTGTAACTCAAATAAATCCCTTATGATAAAATCATAAACCATTTATTTTCTTGTTACAATGATTTTCACTTCATCTTGAAAGTCTTTGAACATTTTCAAATATTTCACACTTCTTTCTCATTAAGTGAATATTCACTCAAAATTCCGGAGAAAGTATATGAAGTTGAAACCCATCGCTTACGATTACACATAATGGACTACATACGTCGATATGTATAAATTCCAATATTTTAGTCGTTCGTTCTTCTTTGGCCTTAGAACAAAGTTTTAATTATCACGTGGAAATTCTCACAAGCGTCACTTGATCAAATCAAAGACTCCAAAAATCCATGAATATGAAGATTCTTCATGTTTTCTTTCCAATATAATTTAAACAGCGATGTCACTTCGTAAGTGATCTTTCAATCATTTGTCTTGCGACATTTTAGCATTAGGTTTTATGGATGTGATTTCTTCAACTAGATTTGTAAATCATCCATCTAATAAGGAATATGGTAATTATTTGAACAACCTTTGTTCTCATAATACCTGATTTAAATAACAATTATTAAAACAAATCTTGAAGTCAAGCTTTGATGTCAACGAGAAATACAAACAACGGTTTGTTTGTTTTCGATGAACATCATCACATATTCTCTTGCTAGTTACTTAGGCCATTGTGGTTCATGAATTGCGTCGTTCCGTATGAAATTTCATACCAACCAATTCGGTATCCAATACCCAAGAACCACATTGTTTAACAAGTAAAGAATACAACCATAACATGTATATCATCCATATACCTAAATTGGATATTTCCAATCTTTTCTTTTCTGCCAAATATATTTTATAGATTCTCTTTCAGCATTTCCTCTTTCCTTTTAAAATAATTTATCAACATCAATAGTGGCGCCATATACATGACACATAGTCCAAAGCGTGTATATTCAAATAATAATACCTTTGGACTTGCACTTTGAAGTAGATCACCATCATAAAAATGATCGGTATTCTTTCGAAATCCATTCTTTAGTAATCTTTTAGTGTAGTAAACACTTTACATACATCTTCTATTCACCCTTATCATGAAGACTTTCATGATCAAGCTACTGTAGCTTATAAAGGCGAATCATGAGTATAATATTACTTTCCAAAATATTTTTGGATGATTAGGATGTCTAGCATCTCCAACCTTTGTAAATTCTCATCCAATATGAGAACATATATTATACTCTATCATATTGCAACCAAAACATTGTTTCAGATATCGTTATATCTGTCACTCATGATGGTTTCTGAAACAATTATTTCAGCTCCTATATAAACTTGATATTAAAACAATCAAGAATCATGGAGGCAAACATGATACTTAAGATACTAACACTGGAATTGTTACTCTCGATTTAATACCAATTATTAAATCTCACGGAGTAAACAGAGTTTGCTGGAAGTTTGCAATAGGACTTTAAACTTTAGATTGACACTCAACACAATACGATACCAGTTCATAAAGTATATATCCAGAATTCTATAGTTCTATTATCTCAATTACAACTATGCATAAGGTGGTTGTCAACACCCGGATTTTTCAATCCTAGATGCCTGTTATGCCATACATTGCAATCCCAGGATTACCATTTTTGCGAGACATAACAGAATTGGATACCATAGTACTTCATCCATTAAAAACGATACATAATTTCTTACACAAATAGGGATCTCATGATCCAGTTCTTAATACAACATCAAGCAGCGGAATACCTAATAATAACGGTAGCGTAGGCGAAGCTCCATCTTCGGGGTCACAGGCAATGCTGACGATGGGAGATGATCCTAGTTGTCGTAACCTTCCTGGGGTGCATCTTCCAGGTACTCCTCTTCATAGTCTGGCTATGGGAATAGCCAGGGACAAAGCCATGAGTACTCTTTAAGTACTCGCAAACTAATACTAACAAGTAAAGGGGGTTTTTGGATAATAGGACACTAGGCTCTAGGGTTGTTTTGCAAAAGCCAGATTTATCTCTACTAGGTTCTGAAGCTAGTCATAATTTTATAAATCCTAAGTGGGAACTTGTATTTTAAGTCACAACTCTGTTGTGGTCAAGTCAAAGTCTCAATTCATTTCACAGGTGGGGGGTAGTACTAATGAGGGGTGGTAACTAGTGGAGTTTCACTAAGTCCAACCTTATATCTTAGGCTGATATCAAGGTTTCTAGCTTAGGCCAAATTTTATGCTCTTTATGCAACCTTTAGCATCTTTCCAAAATCTACCAGTCACTTAAGTAAACTCTAAGTAAGCTTTGATAAAGAAAATAAAGTGAGAAGCTTGCACATAAAACTAGAATTGGTTTATCAAATGGGTATGATCACATATGCTTAAGGCATAGTAACAAGTAGGGGTTTGTTGCATCAGTAGGGTATCTTGCAAGTGTTAGCTTGCATCAATGTTAATATAAGCTTGCTAAATTGCAAGTGTTAGCTTGCAGGGTTACTAGCTTGCACATTCACTAGTAGTATTAGGCTTGCCTTGTGCAGAGCAGTGGTTGAAGTTCTCCTCGGCTTCTTCTTCGTAGTATCCTCCTTCCTCCTCGTAGCCTTGGTCGGTACTAGCGTCTATGAATAAATACGAGGTACACAATCACCAAACAATACTTAACTACTTGCAACATCACACACAAGGGTCTTATAGATGATCTAACATCATCTCTAACCTTACAAGGTTAAGGCTTGATTTGATTCAGTTTATTTTTTAGAAAAGTAATTTATACTCATTGGAAAACTACTTAAGATTTAATATTCTCCAAACCAAATATGGGATCATGTTGACACATGTCATCACCACATATTGTAGTCCATGGGAATGTGATTTAAAGTGGTGTCACAATTTAATAAGGTTTTACCCTTTTATTTTAATTAATTAAAGTGGCTACAAATGCTTATGTAGCATTCTTTTATTACTTGAACATTATTTCTGCAAGTAAACCTATATATTTTTATATATTCTGAAAGGTATGGTTAAATGTGATTTTTGAGAGTTAGAATCAACTCAAAAGCTTTTATGGTTTAAATTTGAAAAATGTTTGAATGCAGAAAAGCTTCTGCCTTGTTATTTTTACTATGGGTGATCTACCGATCCAAATGACTTGAATCCAACGGGCTTGGATTCAGCATTCACAGACCTTTCCAACAAAATTGGTTTCATCCAATTTGGTGCACTGAATCTGTCTGGGTTGATTTTTGAAGTTGGGTACAGAAGTGTGTTTGAATTTAAAAAGAAAAAGGTTTAATTTGAATCGCTGGGCTACGCGGGAAAAGTTACTGGGCCGGCCTGCTAAGCGCAGTGCTCCCGCGGGCTGCTTAAGTGGGTGTCCCCACTGCCGCTGACACGGGGCTGGGCGAAGCGGTATGGGGCAACGTGGATCGTTCGATCTAGTTCTAATCCAACGGCTGGGGGTCATCGTCGACACGAGACAACTCCGGCGAGAACGAAACCTAGCGCGGCCAGTGAGGGGTGCTGGGGGCTCACCAGGGTACGGGCGAGGGTCGGCGAGGCGGGCGAACGACAAAGTCGATGATGGCGAATCTCCTGGTACCGGTGGCTTCTCCTGGGGCGGCTCCAATCGCTGGCTCCCTTCTTCCCCAAAGGCGGCGGGCTCCGGTGAAATTCTGGCGAGGTGGTGCTCGCCTTGCTCTGAGAACGGTGTGGCACGACCAGTGAGGAGAGGGGAGTGAGATGGTGTGAAGAAATCGTGCGGGGGTGGCCTCTATTTATAGTCAAGCGAGGGGACCGTCGGGGCGCACGGTGAGCTCGTCGGGGGCGAGGTTACAGGCGGCTAAAGGCATGGGCAAGGGTAGGGGACGGTGCGGTGTCTCCTGGCGATGCTCAACGACATGGTCTCGAGGCATGGGGCGGTGCGGCTTGGTCTGAACGCAGGCGGTGCTCTTCGACGGCGGTAGTCAGATGGCACGGGCGGCAAACAGGGATGTCTGGCGGTCTCCAGGTCGGTGGTGATCGTGTGTGCACGCGTGAGGGCGCGCGGTCTGTGGACGCTGGTCGAGGGTGGCGCTCTGGCGCATGCTCGGCATGGTCTGGGCGCGGCTTGTGCGCGTGGTCCAGGGCTTGGCAACGCTCGCGGCTGGGACAGGGAGTGGCGGTGGACGGTGGGCTGCCTCCTAGACAAGGTTGGCACGGCTAGTTCTTCCTCTAGCCTGTTGTCCACAATGGGGTGACAAGGGGGTGCTCGGCTGTTCACCATTTATGGCAATGGCAAGCTCACAGGGGTTCTAGTCCTTAGCTAAACTTCCTAGATGATCTACTGAGTTGTGTGTGAGATAACTAGGGGACAAGTTAGGCCAATTTTACTGCAGACTATAGTGTTTGATGTTTGTTTGATTTGTGTCTGCAACCTGTTTGATGAAATGGCCGCATGAAATCAAGTTTTGAATTTTGAAATGAATTTTGGTGGGTTTACTAGATTGGTGCTGGTGAGTCTGCAGATGCTTGGGTTTTGAAAGTTGAGCTTGTTTGAGTGGTTTTTGAAAAAGTGGGATCTTCCCATATGATAAAGATTCAATTTTGAATTTTCATTTAAACTATGCATTTGAAAGTTTCTGGATGATCACAAAGTGGGCCTTGATACCTTGTTATGAGTACATTCAAGGGGTGCAAAGATCCAGAAAAGTTTCTGTTAGGTTTTGAAAGTTTGAGACAGCCAAAGTAGGCATGGGAGTTAAATTGGTCAAAGTGACCATTCACTTCATATATGTGTTTTGATTTACTTGTCTTTAGGAAAAGTGTGGGAAAGTTTTAGATGATGTTTATTTCACCTAAGAAACATTTTACAAGCAATGAAACAAACAAACAAGGTGGGTTTAAAAGAATTCAAAATCAATGCATACACATACGCATGCATTCATAATTTTATTTAGAAAAGTTTTTGTTAACCCTAAATGTGAGGATTAGAATTTGATGATCCAAGTTTAGTATTTTTGGGATGTTACAAACCTTCCCCCCTTAAACAAAATCTCGTCCCGAGATTTGAAAAGGACGAAAAGATTACCTAGGATTTGAAGAGATCCGAAACTCCGTCTGATGTGATCTTCAAGGCCCTGTGTAGCTTCCTCTTCTATGTGGTTGCTCCACTGAATCTTGAGAAACTTGATGCTTCGGGTTCTGGTAGTTCGAAAGGCTTCTTCCAAAATATGGATGGGTACTTCGGGATAGGTTAGGTCATCGTTGATCTCTATGGTCCGGTGATCGATATTCTTGAACACTTCGGTTTTCTCGGGGACTTCGAGACACTTGCGAAGTAACGAGATATGGACCACATTGTGCACAGCTGACATCTCTTCTGGTAGTTCCAGTTGATACGATACTTCTCCTCGAGGGTTTAGAATTTTGAAAGGTCCGATATATCTGGGGGCTAACTTTCCCTTGAGTTGGAAACACTGCATTCCCTTCAATGGCGACACTTTCAGATAAACAAAATCTCCTATGTTGAAGGCGAGGTCTTTACGTCTCTTGTCGGCGTAACTCTTCTGTCGGGATTGGGTTGTCTTGAGGTGCTCACGAATCTTGTGAACCTTCTCTTCTGCTTCTCGTCGGATGTCGGGTCCGAAAATCTGACTTTCTCCTACTTCCGACCAGTTCAAAGGGGTGCGACACTTTCTTCTGTACATGAATTCAAATGGGGCCATTTGCAAACTGGCTTGGTAAATATTGTTGTATGAAAATTCTGCAAACGGCAGACAGTCTTCCCACTTGGATCCATATTCTAGCACACATGCTCTAAGCATATCTTCGAGTATTTGATTTACTCGCTCCGTTAGTCCATCGGTCTGAGGGTGATACGCGGTACTGAAATCTAGGCGGGTTCCTAAACCTTCTTGGACTTTCTTCCAGAATCTCGAGGTAAACTGAGTTCCTCGATCCGATACTATGTTCTTGGGAACTCCATGCAAACTAACGATTCTAGCAATCTACAACTCTGCTAGCTTCGAACTCTGATAGGTGGTTTTGACGGGCAAGAAATGGGCGACTTTGGACAATCTGTCCACTATGACCCAAATAGAGTCATTTCCCCTACTAGAAGTAGGTAGTCCAGTGATAAAGTCCATTCCTACAGAATCCCATTTCCATTCCGGAATTTGCAAAGGTTGCAACAATCCAGCGGGTCTTTGATGTCCGGCCTTGACTCGCTGACATATATCACACTTGGCGATATAGCTTCCGATTTCTCTCTTCATCTTATGCTACCAAAATTACTCTTTCAAATCTTGATACATCTTAGTTCCTCCGGGATGGATAGAATAAAGAGTATCATGAGCCTCCTTCAAGATAACTTCTTTTAACTCAGAATCTGATGGTACACAAAGGCGTCCTTTGTACCACAAAACTCCCTCTTCGTCCCTGGTGAATCCGGGTACTTTGCCTGTACCGATATGACGCTTGATTCCGTCGATAGTGGCATTTCCCTTCTACGCCTCTTTAATCTGACTGATCAAAGTGGGTTGAAGTTCTATGCTAGCCAAAAATCCTTCACTTACTAATTCAATTCGAAAATCTTCCATCTCTTTGTGCAAACTTGGTTGCTCCTTCAAAATCATGGAGTTCAAGTGGCACGGCAATCTGCTAAGGGCATCGGCTACCACGTTGGCTTTACCAGGGTGATAGTGAATGTCCAGGTCGTAATCCTTGATTAGCTCAATCCATCTTCTCTGCCTCATATTCAGCTCCTTCTGAGTGAATATATACTTTAGGCTCTTGTAATCCGAATAAATCTCACAACGGTTTCCCACCAGGTAATGTCTCCATGTCTTCAGGGCTAGAACTACGGCTGCGAGTTCGAGGTCATGGGTTGGGTAATTTTGTTCATGTTGCTTCAATTGTCGCGATAGATAAGATATAACTTTGCCTTCTTGCATTAGCCCACATTCGAGAACAATCTTGGATGCATCACAATACACATCGAAGGGCTTCGTGATATCCGGCATGATCAAGATTGGGGCTGAAACCAATATCCTTTTGAGTCCTTGAAAACTCGCTTCACATTTGTCGGTCCATTCAAACTTCTTATCCTTCTTCAGCAATTGGGTCATGGGTCTGGCGATACTAGAGAATCCTTCTACAAATTTGCGGTAATATCCCGCCAATCCGAGAAAAGCACGAACTTGGGTTTGAGTGGTTGGGGCTTTCCAATCTTCTAGATCTTTCACTTTGGCAGGGTCAACGGCAATTCCTCCGGTTGATACAATGTGACCGAGGAATCCTACTTCCTGTAACCAGAATTCACATTTGCTAAACTTTGCATACAGCTGATGCTCTCTAAGGGTTCCAAGAATGGTCCTTAGGTGTAGCTCATGTTCTTATTCTGACTTGGAATAAATCAGAATGTCATCGATGAAAACAACAACAAACTTATCCAGGAAGTCCATAAAAATCTTATTCATGAGGTTCATGAAATAAGCGGGGGCATTGGTTAATCCAAAAGACATGACTGTATACTCATACAATCCATATCTGGTGGTAATGCCAGTCTTTGGAATATCCTCTGCACGAATTTTGAGTTGATGATAGCCAGTCCTAAGATCAATCTTAGAAAACACTTTGGCACCGGTCAACTGATCAAACAAATCTTCTATCTTAGGCAAGGGGTACTTGTTCTTGATGGTGACATCATTCAACTTCCGATAATCCGTACACAAACGGTTACCTCCATCCTTCTTGTCCACAAACAAGACAGGTGATCTCCATGGGGACGCACTTGGTTGAATCAATCCGATTTCCAACATGGAGTCCAGTTGCTTCTTCAGTTCTTCTAGTTCTGACGGGTTCATACTATAGGGTCTCTGGGCTATGGGTCCTGTTCCGGGGATTAGTTCGATGATAAACTCGATATCCCGATCTGGGGGCATACCGGGCAAAACATCTGGAAATACATCGGGGTATTCACAGACTATCCGGACTTGGTCAATGGTAGGTTGGGCTATACTCTTGTTACACTTGAATTGGCGAGGTAAGGTTTCAGATATATGCTCGACTGATATTCCGGTGGTACTGGTCATGGTGATGGCTTTCTTGGCACAGTCAATCAATCCTTTATGTTTGGACATCCAATCCATTCCTAGTACTACTTCCAAACCTTTAGTTCCGAGTACTATTAGGTTAGCATAAAAATCTATGCCATGGATTCGGATAGGGACGGCCTTGCAAATTTGCCTAGCCTTGGTGGTTGATCCGGGAATTTGTACAATCATCACATGCTTCAATTTGGTTGGTTGAATTTTACTAGTGCAGGCAAATTCTTCGGTGACAAATGAATGCGATGCACCAGAGTCAAACAACACTCTTGCAAGTACTGAATTAACAGAAAACATACCCAGCACGACGTCTGGCGCTTCCTGAGCTTCTTCAGCATGCATGAGAAAAAGACGGCCATTGCGGTTGAGTGAATTCCCTGGGGCAAATCTTCTCCCTGGCTGGACACGACCTTCTTCTTGGTGGGACATTGGCGTTGGGGGATGTAGCATTCTTCTTGTTGGGTCACTCATTGGAATAGTGGCCTTTATTTCCACAGTCATAACAGGTCACTTGTGACTTGTCCTTGGCTGCGACAGGCACAACATTGCTTCCAGTCCTCGGGGCAGTGTTGGGGTTGGCGGTAGCATTGTTGGTGTTGAACTTGGGTGGGGCACGGGTGAAATTGCTAGAGTTGCCGGGGTTGTTGTGATTTCCTCCGGGTCTAGGGTTTCCACGGTTGGGGTAGGTCGGACGGGTCATAGGGGGTCTGTTGGTTCTTGGGGCAAATCCTGGAGATGGGTTGGGGCGATACTTTGGGGTCTAATGGGTTCCTGTTTGATGCATCATGCGACTCTTGCGGTTCTCATTGGCCTGGTTGATCTTTCCTTCCATCTGGATAGCAGAGTCGACAAGGGCTTCAATATCATCAAAGGGGATATTGACTAACACTGTCTGCATCTCGTCATGCAGACCATTCAGGAATCTTTCTTTCTTCTTGGCTTCGGTGTCTATCTCGTCCGGGGCATACCTAGCTGATGAAAAAAAAATATCACGGTATTCCACTACAGTCATCCTTCCTTGCTTCAACTCTCTGAACTCGTCTCTCATTCTCTTGATCAAACCTGGTGGCACATGGGTTCTGCTGAACTTGACCTTGAATTCCTCCCAGGTCATCATCTGGCCTCCGGTCATTGCATGAACACTATTCCACCATTCCCTGGCATCTCCGGCTAGATAATGGGTGGCGAACAGGACTTTCTCGTTGGCTTCCACTCCGGCGACTTCTAGGTTGTTTTCCATGGTTTGCAGCCAATCATCGGCGTCTAGGGGTTCTTCTGACTTGGTGAAAACGGGTGGGTTGGTATTCTGGAAATTCTTGAGCTTAGATCCGTGGTTGTCCTGATTTCTGTGGCCTTGGTTGTTGTGGGCTAGCTGGGCTATCTGTTGCAGAGTGGCTAGGTTGGCTTGACGTTCCGCTCTTTCAGCTTCGCGGTCAGAAGTCAACATTTGCAGGATCTGCAACATCGGGTCCGGGGTTGAACCACTTCCTCCACGTGGCATCTGAAGATTGATATAGATCATGAGAAAAGAGGGAAATTTCTAAGATTTTGGGTTTTTGAAAAGTTTTTAGAGTTTGACTCAGGTTTTTCTAGCAACTTGCTTTTTCATTCATTCATTCACTCGATACAACTCACACCACAGCAAGGAAAAACAGATGGTTTTAAGAAGCATTCTGGAAACTACGATACAGTGGGACCGACTACTACTCACTACGCTAGTGCTCAGTGCTACTACTCCTCGGAGTCTGTGGCTTCATCATCTTCAGCATCATCGATGAAGGCGAAATCATCCTCATCGGTGAAGAAGTCCATGGCCTGATCCTCTAGAAAATCGTCGTCATCGCTGAGATAGGAGTAAGGGTCTCCACGAGGATCCTCTCCGGCATTCTCCCTTTCCTATAACTGCATGTCTCTCTCGTCGATGGTATCCTCCAGAGATGAGATGCGATGGCGAAGACGGGCAATAATGCGCTCCTTCTTGTCGAGCTGACGGCGGCGAGACTTGCGATCCTTTGCTAGCATGGCGATGGTCTGGTCCTTCATCTTGATGATGGCAGACTTGTGGTTGCAATAGTCACGGCAGTTGTCCAATTCCTGCTGACGATCATACATCATGAAGCTAAGGTGGTCCAATTGAGTCTTCAGCTTGGGGTGGTATGAGGCTTCCAATGGTTGTCCATTTGCATCATGCCTTGGGCAAAACTCAAAGCGAGTACCCTTGATCTGATTGATGCTCTGCCCACATAGACGGGAAAGAGCTTCCTGCATTGCTCTGGCAAGTCCATCGAGCCAGTTGTTTTCCCTCAAGGTAAACTGAATTCCCTCTGCAGTGGGAGGTTCAATCTTTCCTCGGAGACTTGCAACAATTAGCCACTGCAGATCTTCTCCTCCTTGATCATTGAGCTGAGCTCCGAAGAACTCGGGATGCGGACGCCCAAGTTCCGAAAGCTGATCCAGATCCCTCTCAAAGATAAGGTCTCCTCCATTCCCAAGTTGGTAAAACTTGTTGTACTTCACGTCCATCTATAAAAATAGAGGATGAGTAGATTAGCAGAGTGATCCAGTGTGTCAAAATTTTATCTATTTTGCAAGAGTTTTTGAGGAACATGAAGTTTTATTAAAGAAATAAAGAGGTAAGAATGAGAATAAGTTTTCGTAAATATTTTTGTTCTTTGGTTTTGAAACTAAGTTTTTGGTTCAACGTCCAATCTAACTAGGGTCTCCTATGGTCAGGATGGCTCTGATACCAACTTGTCAACACCCGGATTTTTCAATCCTAGATGCCTGTTATGCCATACATCACAATCCCAGGATTACCATTTTTATAGACATAATGTAATTGGATACCATAGTACTTCATCCATTACAAACGATACATAAGTTCTTACACAAATAGGGATCTCATGATCCAGTTCTTAATACAACATCAAGCAGCGGAATACGTAATAATAAGGGTAGCGTAGGCGAAGCTCCATCTTCGGGGTCACAGGCAATGCTGACGATAGGAGATGATCCTAGTTGTCGTAACCTTCCTGGGATCCATCTTCCAGGTACTCCTCTTCATAGTCTGGCCATGGGAATAGCCAGGGACAAAGCCATGAGTACTCTTTAAGTACTCGCAAACTAATACTAACAAGTAAAGGGGGTTTTTGGATAATAGGACACTAGGCTCTAGGGTTGTTTTGCAAAAGCCATATTTATCTCTACTAGGTTCTGAAGCTAGTCATAATTTTATAAATCCTAAGTGGGAACTTGTATTTCAAGTCACAACTCTGTTGTGGTCAAGTCAAAGTCTCAATTCATTTCACAAGTCATTTTGAAAAGTCTGACGGGGGAACAAGATATTATTCCAATCGTCCATAATCATGACGCTATTCAGATAGTTTGACACTGCAGAGATTGTACACTTTCACCACAACATTCGATACATCCGTCAGAACAAATCCTGAACTCACCATACTCGATGCGGATAATCAATCCTAACCTTTCAATTACACGCCTAGTATGAGCACCTCTCCGTGAGTTTGGCCTCCCACCATGACCAACGTCATCTTGGGTACTGCATGTGGACAATCTTCACAAGGTAGCCTCACTGCACCTTGGCCGTGAGGGAACTAATACTAAGGTATATAAGTTTCAGTCAAGCCCTACCCAATATTCGGTATTGTGGTTGTACGCTAAAATTGGAATGGTATCGCATCCGCACAACCATCAGTTTTATAAAGGGCTAAGGCTCATGCCTCAACATTTTTATCACCGTAATCATCAAGGGTTTGGAAACACATGTCCAAAACATTTCAATAGAATGATCCATCATTCCAAGGTTTTCATAACCATTTTTCCACCAAGTATTCCCATCTAAAAGTTGATCAAGTTTTATGCTTAGCACTAGCATCTACAGTGGGGGTAGTACTAATGAGGGTGGTAACTAGTGGAGTTTCACTAAGTCCAACCTTATATCTTAGGCTGATATCAAGGTTTCTAGCTTTGGCCAAATTTTATGCTCTTTATGCAACCTTCAGCATCTTTCCAAAATCTACCAGTCACTTAAGTAAACTCTAAGTAAGCTTTGATAAAGAAAATAAAGTGAGAAGCTTGCACATAAAACTAGGATTGGTTTATCAAATGGGTATGATCACATATGCTTAAGGCATAGTAACAAGTAGGGGTTTGTTGCATCAGTAGGGTATCTTGCAAGTGTTAGCTTGCATCAATGTCAATATAAGCTTGCTAAATTGCAAGTGTTAGCTTGCAGGGTTACTAGCTTGCACATTCACTAGTAGTATTAGGCTTGCCTTGTGCAGAGCAGTGGTTGAAGTTCTCCTCGGCTTCTTATTCGTAGTATCCTCCTTCCTCCTCGTAGCCTTGGTCGGTACTAGCGTCTATGAATAAATACGAGGTACACAATCACCAAACAATACTTAACTACTTGCAACATCACACACAAGGGTCTTATAGATGATCTAACATCATCTCTAACCTTACAAGGTTAAGGCTTGATTTGATTGTTTTTATTTTTTAGAAAAGTAATTTCTACTCATTGGAAAACTATTTAAGATTTAATATTCTCCAAACCAAATATGGGATCATGTTGACACATGTCATCACCACATATTGTAGTCCATGGGAATGTGATTTAAAGTGGTGTCACAATTTAATAAGGTTTTACCCTTTTATTTTAATTAATTAAAGTGGCTAGAAATGCTTATGTAGCATTATTTTATTACTTGAACATTATTTCTGCAAGTAAACCTATATATTTTTATATATTCTGAAAGGTATGGTTAAATGTGATTTTTGAGAGTTGGAATCAACTCAAAAGCTTTTATGGTTTAAATTTGAAAAATGTTTGAATGCAGAAAAGCTTCTGCCTTGTTATTTTTTACTATGGGTGATCTACCGATCCAAATGACTTGAATCCAACGGGCTTGGATTCAGCATTCACAGACCTCTCCAACAAAATTGGTTTCATCCAATTTGGTGCACTGAATCGGTCTGGGTTGATTTTTTAAGTTGGGTACAGAAGTGTGTTTGAATTTAAAAAGAAAAAGGTTTAATTTGAATCATTGGCTGCGGGAAAAGTTATTGGGCGGCTGCTAAGCGCAGGCTCCTGCTGGCTGTAAGTGGGTGTCCCCACTCGTAAGTGACACGGGCTGGGCGAAGGTATGGGCCAACGTGGATCGTTCGATCTAGTTCTAATCCAACTGGGGTCATCGTCGGCCGAGACAACTCCATGAGAACGAAACCTAGCGCGGCCAGTGAGGGGTGTTGGGGGCTCACCGGGGTACGGGCGAGGGCGGCGAGGCGGGCGAACGACGAAGTCGACGACGGCGAATCTCCTGGTACCGGTGGCTTCTCCTAGGGCGGCTCCAATCGTTGGCTCCCTTCTTCTCCAGAGGTGGTGGGCTCCGGCGAAATTCTGGCGAGGTGGTGCTCGCCTTGCTCTGAGAACGGTGTGGCACGATCAGTGAGGAGAGGGGAGTGAGATGGTGTGAAGAAATCGTGCGGGGTGGCCTCTATTTATAGTTGATCGAGGGGACCGTCGGGGCGCACGGTGAGCTCATCTGGGGCGAGGTTACAGGCGGCTAAAGGCATGGGCAAGGGTAGGGGACGGTGCGGTGTCTCCTGGCGATGCTCAACGACATGGTCTCGAGGCATGGGGCGGTGCGGCTTGGTCTGGAACGGGCGGTGCTCTGCGCGGCAGAGGCGGCGTCTTCGACGGCGGGCGGTGGTTGTATGGCACGGGGCGGCAAACGGGGATGTCTGGCGGTCTCCTGGGTCGGTGGTGATCGTGTGTGCACGCGGTGAGGGCGGCGCGCGGTCTGTGGACGCTGGTCGAGGGTGGCGCTCTGGCGCATGCTCGGCATGGTCTGGGCGCGGCTTGTGCGCGTGGTCCAGGGCTTGGCAACGCTCGCGGCTGGGACAAGGAGTGCCGGTGGACGGTGGGCTGCCTCCCAGACAAGGTTGGCACGGCTTGTTCTTCCTCTAGCCTGCTGTCCACAATGGGGTGACAAGGGGGTGCTCGGCTGTTCACCATTTATGGCAATATCAAGCTCACAGGGGTTCTAGTCCTTAGCTAAACTTCCTAGATGATCTAGGGAAGAAGTTAGGCCAATTTTACTACACACTATAGTGTTTGGTGTTTGTTTGATTTGTGTCTGCAACCTGTTTGATGAAATGGCCGCATGAAATCAAGTTTTGAATTTTGAAATGAATTTTGGTGGGTTTGCTAGATTGGTGCTGGTGAGTCTGCAGATTCTTGGGTTTTGAAAGTTGAGCTTGTTTGAGTGGTTTTTGAAAGTGGGATCTTCCCATATGATAAAGATTCAATTTTGAATTGTCATTTAAACTATGCATTTGAAAGTTTCTGTATGATCACAAAGTGGGCCTTGGTACCTTGTTATGAGTACATTCAAGGGGTGCAAAGATCCAGAAAAGTTTTTGTTAGGTTTTGAAAGTTTGAGACAGCCAAAGTAGGCATGGGAGTTAAATTGGTCAAAGTGACCATTCACTTCATATATGTGTTTTGATTTACTTGTCTTTAGGAAAAGTGTGGGAAAAGTTTTAGATGATGTTTATTTCACCTAAGAAACATTTTACAAGAAATGAAACAAACAAACAAGGTAGGTTTAAAAGAATTCAAAATCAATGCATACACATATGCATGCATTCATAACTTTATTTAGAAAAGTTATTGTTAACCCTAAATGTGAGGATTAGAATTGGATGATCCAAGTTTAGTATTTTTGGGATGTTACAGTGGTGAACGAATGCCAATGACTACAACAAATTATGCAAATTCACTTTGATTTAATTTATGATAAATTGAGTTCTACTAATCCAAATTAGAAATGAACTCCCACTCAAAAACGACATCCCTCGTGTCTTTTTGGTGATTACATGAACCAAATTCCACTACACCAAGTCCGATCATCACGTGAGTCGGTGTAGCTTCAAAGGCGAGCATCAAATATGCATCATATCTACTATATGACTCATGCTTCACCTTTCGGTCCGTGTTCCGAGGCCATGTCTGTACATGCTAGGCTCGCCAAGTTAGAACCTTAGTATTCGCGTGTGTAACTGCTTTACACCCGAAATATGGTCGTGGATCCAAGAACACCCGATCATCACGTGATGTCTTGGAGCGACGAAGACATAATCGGTTCATACTAAAGGAAGAACACATTCTTATATTGATATTTAAATGAGGGATCATATTATTATGCTAACAAAGCGCTAAACAAGCAATATAAGATGCTATCAAACATCACATGTTTATTAGTGAAATGATATGGTTCCCGCATATGATCTCTATCATGTGCACCGTGGTATGATCACTATCATATCTTTATGTGTAAATCCAAGGTCTATGGAGTTTACACGTTATGTGTGTTGTAAGAGTATCATCTCATACTTCTACTTACAACATCACCATATCATAACACTAGCCCAGCAACAATCTAAACTAGACGCCTCTAATTTATCCATTGCAAGTTTTACGTGGCTTAGGGCTTTCGAAGATAGAACCGTTCTTACCTACGAACATGAACCACAACGATGATAACCAAATTGTGGACAACTCGTTGCAAATTAGATATTGACTATAGTAGGAGAGACATACACCCGCTAGCCACTTATGCAAACTAGTTGCATGTCAAGCGTGGAACAGGTCTCATGTGCGAGGACATGTAAAGTTTGTCCGGGCCGCTTCATCCCACTATGCCACCAATATCCAAAGTACAACTAAGAAGCAATAAAATGATCATCATCTCCCACATACTCATATGTGTACTACCCGTGCAAAGCATCTACGCATAAACCTGGCTCTGATACCACTGTAGGGTTCGCAGCATAGAAAACAAAAAAATTCCTACGATGGGAACAACTATGTACCAAGATCTATCTACTAGATACAAACAACGGGCGGATGTATATCCGTAGAAAACATACCCTTGAAGACCGACAAAGCTTAACGAGTTCAACTCATGGTTGATGTAGACGATCTCTTGCCGATCTCAAGATCGAGAGGAAGTCCTAGCGCCGCAAAGCAGCAGCGCATCCGTGCTCGCACACACGTACAAGACACCGGGCAACCTCCGCCTCCTCGCTCCATCGATGCCGGAAGCACAACCCTTTCTTGCCGAATAGCCACCGGGAACATGTATCTCGCTAGTCCGAGACCATGGGGGATACATTCTAGAGGGGGAGAGAGATCCTTCACGAGGAGGTGTGAGAGACAAGTGAGGAGGGGGGCTCCTTTTATAGGAGGAGGGGGGCACCCAAGGGGGTGGCCGCGGGGTGGCCGCCGGCCATGGGGGCTGCCCCCTCCCCTCCTTCATTCATGTGGGTGGACACTCCACTCACAAAATGTCCTTTAAATTCCCTCCACTCAAAAGTCCACTCAAATTCCCATTAAATTTCCACTAAATTTAATGCAAACTCTCATTAAATAAAACTCTTTTATTTTATTCAGAATTTTGTCAATTAATTTAATGAAAAACATTCACAAATAACCCCTTGCTAGAATTCCATTTCACATGCATAACCACTTTATGCAATTTCACCTGAAAACCTGTTTCGGTATCTAGTGAAATAAATTCCTGCGCTTGTTTATTCTTTCGGCATGAAACATTTGCTCCAACTGGATGCCAGTGTCCCTTAAGTGTGTCACCCTACGGTTCGCGAATAATGCAGACATGATCGAGATCCTTCTCTGATCAATAATCGATGGCGGACACGGAGATCCATCTTCTCCCACACATTCAAACACATTCAACGATGACTTTTCCTGTGATCGTCGGAACCTTTTACGCTTGTATCTTAATCCCTTTGTTTCACGATATATTACATGTCCAAGATTCGATCATCGGTATCTCCATACCTAGTTTGATCTCGTTACTGACATGCACTCTTTTCTCGTTCCCGTGATATAACATTCTAGTGATCAAATCACTTGCTTGCAAGCTAACCAATGTGATATCACCGAGAGGGCCCAGAGTATATCTATCCATCATCGGGATGAACAAATTCCACTCTTGATCCATGGGTCTCAACATAACACTTTAGTAGTTCTGAAGCCATCTTTATAATCATCCAGTTACGGTGTGATGTTTGATGTCATCGAGAAACTCTTCCGGTGTTAGTGATTGACATGATCTCATGGTCTAAGGATTAGGATCACTTCGTAAGTTGTTATAGCAATATAAACTCAATGACTTTGATCGTAATGCTATACTTCGGCTGAATGTTCATCACATCATTACACTAATGTTGTGACCTCGTTATTAACAACATCCAATGTCCATGATCAGGAAACTTTGATCATCATGTTAATCAACGAGCTAGTTTATAAGAGAGGCATAACTAGGAACTTCCTTTTTGTTTATTAAACACACATGTATTAACGTTTCCGTATTAATACAATTATAGCATGTAAAATAAACATTTATCATAAATAAGGAATACGATAATAACCACTTTATTATTGCCTCTCGGGCATATTCCCTTCACTATCATCTAAGCATGCATAGTAGTAAAACACATAAGAATAGCATTCACATAGATGTGACATGGTATGACCCATTTTCTCATGGTGATCTCCATCGCCATAGAACCTGTCCACCATGATGATCTCCATCTTCATGTTCCATGTGAGACATCTTCCAGGTGATGAGTCCTCCAAGAACTAATACAAGCTATTACTCCTAACAGCTAGTAATCAAAATTACATAGTATTGGGATCATCACAAATTGGCACGCATGCCATTACAATAAATGACAACACATATGGCTCCAGCCGTGTTTCCCTACTCACGACACGCAGGTCATGCAAAATTTCATACATGCATCACATACATATATGGGCCATACTGATCACATACATCCTGCAAAAACAATTTATGCATAGAATCGCATTCTACCGGATCATGTGACATCGCAGCACCTAGTTACCTTAACGAGATACAAAAGGGGCTACGATTAAGGGGGGTCTAGGGGTTCTTGATCGGCAAATCAAATTTACCATTAAACCGTCTGTTGTTCCGATCTGATCAAACTCCTTTGATCACGGTACATCGATTTTAGTTCTAGGTTCCGATTCGATCAATCATATTGATCTTCTCGTGATTCAACGGGATTTATGTGTTACTGTCTACCCCGATGGCGGAAGCCGACCGGTAGGGGTAAGTCGTTCGACTACCTCAGAATCACGATCACAGAAAGCAAGATCATAGATCAATCCTGAAGCACCGCAATACAAACGATCACATCATTCATATCAATCTGCATATCACCATATGCAACCATCCCGAACCTATAAATGAACAGCATCGGCTCTGATACCACTGAAGGGATACGGGTAGGCTACACTAGCGCAAATCAATATTTTCTATCGCGTAAACCAGGAATACTGTTGTCATAGATCACGAGATTACCACTAGACGCGTAGTTGCGGAATTGATGAAGTGCGTCGAGGCAGTGCAGACGTTCCACGTCTCCTCCTTTTCCTCGTCCTACGAGAATCTCCCCTTGCGCGGCTCGTCCAAACGCTACAGATGCAGCGCCTCCGAGGTATCCACACGTACAGGGTGGAAGCGTCAGATGCCGGACTGCTAGGTCCGCGCGCATGACACAGGCGTGAGGAGTGGCGACTGGCTGGATTGGTCTAACTCTGGTCAGCTCGCCCCCCCCCCTCTCTTATATAGGCGTCCCTAGTGGGCTTATACATTGCAGCCCATTAGTAGCCTACGCCTGGTCTAATTCGGATCTAATCCTCATTAGGCTTCCAGCCCCTTAAGTGTGTGACCATATAGGTTCATATACGTATAGACATGACACGAATACACTTATTCTGCCAATAGTTGATAGCGGTCTGTAGCAAGACGTGCCAACTCCTAAACGCATACAAAGATCATATCGAACGAACCATCACAAGGTTTAGTACATGTATTTCCCTTTTCCTCACGATATTTGCTCTAGCTCCAAGCTGACCTCTCTTTCTCGATACCGTAACTCGAAATCCCTTTACTAGATTAACTCTTAACCTTATGTAGCACGGCCATGCATTTCTGGATCCGATCACTCGAGGGGTCCAGAGATATCTCTTTCAAGTAGAGAGGGGCAAATCCCATATTGATTGACCATTCCTTGCAGCATGCTTCAGGACAAACCCGAAAGCTACCTTTATAACTACCCAGTTACGGTGCAGCGTTTGATATCCCCAAAGTAGGTCGATCCACATCTCAAGTACATGCGACAATCTCAGGTCTAAGGACAAAACGTACACGATGTGTAGAGAGAGAGCTACAACTAAATGCCAGTCTGAAGTTGGGTCAGTCCAACCCCATGTTCATAACATGTGCCCATATCATTGGTTTGACATCTCCATGTCTATGACTTGCGAAACATAGTAATCAACCAATCGATGTGCTAGTCAAATATTCACGTGTGTCCTCACATGAACTCCGACTAGGGACAACTATTAAATAACCATACAAGTAAAGAGTTTCACAAACAATTCACATAATTGCCAATCAATACAAGTTGCCTGATATGGATATTCAAGGAACATTACAATGACTCATGGATACATATGAAATATAATCATCTCTATGATTGCCTCTAGGGCATATTTCCTTCAGTCCATAGTTCACTAGAGGTGCTCTCCTTAGATAAACAACATGGCATGAAGGGTCAACAAATTACAGCGGGGCAATTGACAGGAATTGAGCAAGGCATAACAATGCAATTACTAGCTACAAAGATCCTATGAGGTTGATTGGGCAATACAACAATATACATAGACCGCCATCCAGCTGCATCTATGACTAGAAGTCCACCTTCAGGTTATCATCCGAACCCCCTCCAGTATTAAGTTGCAAGCAACAGACAACTGCTTTAAGCAAAATGTGTAAGGTAAACAGTCCACATGTTCCATGAACAAGAGACCATTGTTTTCTCCCTAGTAGCAACAGCACATCTACAATCGAAGAGATTTCTGTCACTTCCCTTGGAAACTAGAGGCATGAACCCACTATCGAGCATAAATACCCCCTCTTGGAGTCACTAGCAACTACTTGGCCAAGATAACCACTAGCAATGGAGAGCATGCAAGATCACAAACAACACAGTGATTGAATCATCAAGACAAAACCATTAATTAAACCAACATAATAATCTCAATATCCATCAGATCCCCGCAAACACAACATTCATGATTACAAATAGATTAGATCTTGATCATGAATGGAGCTCACAAGATCTATACATGAAAGTGAAGGGTTTCGCGGCATAGTAAATCAAAATTTTCTACGGATGCGAATAGAGGGAAAGCCAACATCTAATCTAGGCGATGCAATCAACGAGAGAGATTGGATTAGATCTTCATACCCTTGAAGATTCAAGACAGTGAACGCTCGTTAACGTGGGTGATGTAGTCGTTTCGCTTCTCCTCCTCGCGATCCGATCCGATCTAGCACCACAAGTGGCGGTGCCTCCGTGAGATGCACACGCAAAGACCTCGACGTCTCCTCCTTCCTCGGACCAGCAAGTATGGTGGAGAGATAGATTGGATCTACAACACGACGGCGTGGTGTATATGGTGGAGAATTTTTGCAGCAGGGCTTCGCCTACAAACAGTCGGGAGGGAGAGAGGAAGGGCAGCAGGGCAACTAGGGTTTGGAGGCAAGGTGTAGGGGGGAGGGGGCGCACCATCCCTCTATATATAGAGGGGGGGCGGCCAGCCCTTGCCCCTCCTCCAAGACTTGGGCCGGCGGCCAAGGGAGGGAGAAGTGGGGGGCAAGGTGAAGGGTTCGCAACATAGAAAACAAAAATTTTCCTACGATGTGAACTATATACCAAGATCTATTTATACTAGATACAAACAACGGGCGGATGTATATCCGTAGAGAACATACCCTTGAAGACCGACAAAGCTTAACGAGTTCAACTCGTGGTTGATGTAGACGATCTCTTGCCGATCTCAAGATCGAGAGGAAGTCCTAGCGCCGCAAATCAGCAGCGCATCCGTGCTCGAGGCACCGAGCAACCTCCGCCTCCTCGCTCCAGAGATGCAGCGGAAGCACAACTCTTTCTTGCCGAATAGCCACGGGAACATGTATCGCTAGTCCGAGACCATGGGGATAAATTCTAGAGGGAGAGAGATCCTTCACGAGGAGGTGTGAGTGAGAAGTGAGAGGAGGGCTCCTTTTAGGAGGAGGGAACCCCAAGGGGTGGCCGCGCATGGGCTGCCCTTTGCCCTCCCCTCTTCATGTGGGTGGACACTCCACTCACAAAACTCCTCCAAATTCCCTCCACTCAAAAGTCCACTCAAAAATCCCATTAAATTTCCACCAAATTTAATGCAAACTCTCATTAAATAAAACTCTTTTATTTTATTCAGAATTTTGTCAATTACTTTAATGACAAACATTCACAAATAACCCCTTTCTAGAATTCTATTTCACATGCATAACCACTTTATGCAATTTCACCCGAAAACCTGTTTCGGTATCTAGTGAAATAAATTCCTGCGCTTGTTCATTTTTTCGGCATGAAACATTTGCTCCAATTGGATGTCGGTGTCTCTTAAGTGTGTCACCCTACGGTTCGTGAATAATGCGGACATGATCGAGACCCCTCTCGGATCAATAATCAAGCGGATCCGAGACCCATACCGACTCCCCACATTCAACGATGACTTTCTTGTGATCGTCGGAACCTTTTACGCTAGTATCTTAATCCCTTTGTCTCACGATATATTACATGTCCGAGATTCGATCATCGGTATCTCCATACCTAGTTTGATCTCGTTCGACATGCACTCTTTTTTCGTTCCCGTGATATAACATTCTAGTGATCAAATCACTTGCTTGCAAGCTAATTAATGTGATATCACCGAGAGGGCCCAGAGTATATCTATCCGTCATCGGGATGAACAAATTCCACTCTCGATCCATGAGCCTCAACATAACACTTTATTAGTTCGAATCCATCTTTATAATCACCCCGTTACGGTGTGACGTTTGATGTTATCAAGAAACTCTTCCTGTTAGTGATTGACATGATCTCATGGTCTAAGGATTAGGATCACTTGTAAGTTGTTATAGCAATATAAACTCAATGACTTTGATCGTAATGCTATACTTGGATGAATGTTCATCACATCATTACACTAATGTTGTGATCCGTTATTAACAACATCCAATGTCCATGATCGAAACCTTGATCATCTTGTTAATCAACGAGCTAGTTTATGAGAGAGGCTTAACTAGGAACTTTCTTTGTTTATTAAACACACATGTATTAACGTTTCGTATTAATACAATTATAGCATGCAAAATAAACATCTATCATATACTTGGAATACACATAATAAACAATTTATTATTGCCTCTCGGGGCATATTCCTTCATCTCCCACTTGCACTAGAGACAATAATCTAGTTACATAGTGATATATCTAACACCCATTGAGTTCGTGTTGATCATGTTTTGCTCTAGGAGAGTTTTAGTCAACGGATCTGCTACATTGAGATCCGTATGTACTTCTAAATCTTTATTTCTCCATCCTTGACATGCTCGCGGATGGAGTGAAACCGCGCTTAATATGCTTGGAATGCTTGTGAGACCTTGGCTCTTTGGCATTGGCAATGGCACCATTGTTGTCACAATAGATCACCATTGGGTCCAATGCGTTTGCCACAACTCCTAGTTCGGATATGAACTCCTTCATCCAAATCGCTTCTGAGCCGCTCGCAAAGAACATATTCGGCCTCCGTTGTTGATCCCGCTACCACAGGTTGTTTGGAGCTCCTCCAACTAACCGCTCCGCCATTCATGAGAAATACGTATCCGGATTGAGACTTAGAGTCATCCGGATCGTGTCAAACTAGCGTCGACATAACACTTAGCTTACGAGCTCTTCTTCACCTCAGATACAAGAAACATATCCTTAGTTCTTCTTAAGTACTTAAGGATATTCTTGACCGCTATCCAAAGGTTCCGAACTCGATCCGATTGGTACCTACTAGTCAAACTAATAGCGTGTGCCACATCCGGTCTTGTACATAGCATGGCGTACATTATAGAGCCTATGGTCAAGCATAGGGACTTTGTCCATTATCTCTCTTTCTTCCGGCGGGACTTTGAGTCTTACTCAATGTCTTGCCTTGCAACATAGGTAAGAACCCCTTCTTACTTCCGTCCATTTTAAACTTCTTTAAAATCTTATCAAGGTATGTACTGCGATAGCCCTATTAGGTGCCTAGATCTATCTCTATAGATCTTTATGCCTAATATGTATGACGCTCACCTAGGTCCTTCATTGAAAATTTGTCGTTTAGATAACTTTTAACACTGTTTAAAGTTCTATATCATTCCGATCAATAATATGTCATCCACATATAATATCGTAAATGCCACATTGCTCCACTCACTTTCTTGTAAATACAAGCTTCTCCATAAGTTTGGACAAATCCAAACTCTTTGATCACCTCATCAAAGCGGAGATTCCAACTTCGCGATGCTTGCTTCAATCCATAGATGGATCGTGAAGCTTGCACACCTTGTTAGCATCCTTAGGATCGACAAAACCCTTTGGTTGTATCATATACAACTATTCTTCAATATTACCATTGAGAAACGCGGTTTTGACATCCATCGCCATATTTCATAATCGAAATATGCAGAATTGCTAACATAATCCTAACGACTTTAGCATCGCTACGGAGAGAAAGTCTCATCGTAGTCAACTCCTTGAATTTGTCGAAACCCCTTTGTGACAAGTCGAGCTTTATAGATGGTCACATTACCATCAAGATCGTTTTCCTTTTGAAAATCCATTTGTTCTCCACGGCCTTTCGGTCGTGAGGTAATGCCACCAAGTTCCAAACTTGATTTTCATACATGGATTCCATCTCGGATTTCATGGCTTCTAACCATTTGTTGGAATCCGGGCTCATCATCGCTTCTTCATACGTCGCAGGTCATTATTTTCATCAACCATGAAATTTATGAGATTTCCGTCTGCTCGGGAGCTGCACGCGTCCTGCTTGACCTGCGAGGTTCGGTAGTACTCTCTTTCGGAGTTTCATGATCATTATCATTAGTTCCCTCTTCAACAGGTGGAGCCAACTCCAGAACAACTTCCGGAGCTACGCTACTCGCCATACTTTGAAGAGAAGGTTCAATAACCTCTTCGAGTTCTACCTTCCGACTACTGACACCTTTCGCGAGAAACTCTTTCTCTAGAAAGGATCTATTCTTGGCAAAAAAAACCTTGCCGTCGGATTTGTGATAGAAGGAATACCCAATAGTTTCCTTAGGGTATCCTATGAAGACGCATTTTCCGCTTTGGGTTCGAGTTTATCCGGTTGAAGTTTCTTCACATAAACATCGCATCCCCAAACTTTAAGAAATGACAGCTTAGGTTTGTTTCCAAACCACAATTCATACGGTGTCTTTTCAACGGATTTAGATGGTGCCCGATTTAAAGTGAATGCAGCAGTTCTAGTGCATAACCCCAAAATGACAACGGCAAGTCCGTCAGAGACATCATAGATCGAACCATATCTAATAAAGTACGATTACGACGTTCCGACACACCATTTCGTTGTGGTGTTCCGGCAGGTGTGAGTTGTGAAACAATTCCACACTCTTTCATGTGAGTGCTAAACTCGTAACTTAGATGCTCACCTCCACGGTCGATCAGAGAAATTTGATCTTTCTATTACGATGATTTTCCACTTCATTCTGAAATTCCTTGAACTTTTCAAAGGTTTCAGACTTGTGTTTCATCAAGTAGATATAACCATATCTACTCAAATCATCCGTGAAAGTAACAAAATAACGATATCCACCTCGCGCCGACACACTCATTGGACCACATACATCAGAATGTATGATTTCCAATAAATCATCCGCTCCATTGAACCGGAAAACGGCGTTCTATTCATCTTGCCCATAAGGCATGGCTCACATGTATCAAATGGTTCATAATCAAGTGATTCCAAAAGTCCATCTGAATGGAGTTTCTTCATGTGTTTAATGCCAATATGACCTAGACGGCAGTGCCACATATATGCGGATATATCATCATTAAGTTTAATCCTTTTAGCATCAACATTATGAATGTGTGTAACATTATCATCGAGATCTAACAGAAATAAACCATTCATCATCGGTGCATGACCATAAAAGATTTCATTCATATAAATGGAACAACCATTGTTCTCAGATTTAAATGAATAACCACTTTGCATCAAACATGATCCAGATACAATGTTCATGCTCGGTCTTTGCACCAGATAACATTTATTTAAGTTTATGACTAATCCCGACGGTAAGTGGAGAGGCAGCGTTCTGACGGCGATCACATCAACGTTTGATCCATTGCCGACACGCATCTTGACCTCACCCCTTGCTAGCGGTCGCTTGTTCCGCAGCCCCTGATTCGAGTTACAAATATTAGCAACTGAACCGGTATCAAATACCCAGGTGCTACTGCGAGCACTAGTCAAGTACACATCAATAACATGTATATCATATATACCTTTGTTTGCCTTGCCGGCCTTCTTGTCTGCCAGATACTTGGGGCAGTTGCGCTTCCAGTGGCCAGTCCCCTTACAATAGTAGCACTCGGTATCAGACTTAGGTCCAACTCGGGGTTTCTTTTCAGGCGTGGCAACAGGCTTGCCGCCCTTACTTCCCTTCCGTTTTCCCTTCTTGTCTTTCTTGAAACCAGTGTTCCTATTGATCATCAACACTTGATGTTCCTTTTTGATCTCCACTTCGCGGTTTAAGCATTGATGTAAGCTCGGGAGAGACTTCTTCATGCCTTGCATATTATAGTTCATCACGAAGCTCTTATAGCTAGGTGGCGTAGACCGCAGAACGATGGATGCCTAAGTCAATGGGAATCGTTATTCCCAAGGACACAAGCTTATCGGCGTAACCCGACATCTTGAGTACATGCTCACTAACGAGTGTGCTCTTCCATCATGCAGCTAAAGAACTTTTACGAAGCATTGTAGCTCTCACAGCAGCATGTGTGTCGAAAATCATTTTCAACTCACCCATTGTATCAAATGCATTGCCGTTTTGAAAGCTTTGAAGTTCGGCTCTAGCCCATACAATATGCCGCAATGAACTAAGTTGTGGTCCTCTGACGAGTCGATAGACATTCTTCTCCTCGTCGGGGCATCATCAAAGGTGGGGGCCTAACGGCGCTTCTAGCACATATTGCTTTTGTGCAAAGAGAGGAGAATCCTCAAATTCATGGCCCATTCAATAAAGTTGCTACCGTTCGTTGCTAGTTTCTCTTTCTCCATGAACGCATTGAAATTAAAAGCAGGTGGTGCCATCTACAACAGAATTTGTAAAGTTTAGACTAAGTGTATGATAGATTGAGTTCAACTAATCTATATTACGAATGAACTCCCACTCAAAAGCGACATCCCTCGTGTCCTTTTGGTGATTACATGAACCAAATCCACTACACCAAGTCCGATCATCACGTGAGTCGGTATAGCTTCAAAGGCGAGCATCAAATGGGCATCATATCAACTATATGACTCATGCTTAACCTTTCGGTCTGTGTTCCGAGGCCATGTCTGTACATGCTAGTCTCTCCAAGTTAGAACCTTAGTATTTGCGTGTGTAACTGTTTTACACCCGAAGTATGGTCGTGGATCCAAGAACACCCGATCATCACGTGATGTCTTGGAGCGACGAAAACATAATCGGTGCATACTAAAGGAAGAACACATTCTTATCTTGATATTTAAATGAGGGATCATCTTATTATGCTTAACAAAGCGCTAAACAAGCAATATAAGATGTAATCAAACATCATATTTTTATTAGTGAAATTATATGGTTACCGCAGATGATCTCTATCATGTGCATCGTGGTATGATCACTATCATACCTATATGTGTAAATCCAAAGTCTATGGATTTTACACGCTATGTGTGTTGTAAGAGTATCATCTCATACTTTTACTTACAACACTACCATATCATAACACTAGCCCAGCAACAATCTAAACTAGACGCCTCTAATTTATCCATTGCAAGTTTTACGTGGCTTAGGGCTTTCGAGATAGAACCGTTCTTACCTACGAACATGAACCACAACGAGGATAATCAAATTGTTGACAACTCGCTTGCAAAATAGATATTGACTATAGTAGGAGAGACAGACACCCGCTAGCCACTTATGCAAACTAGTTGCATGTCAAGCGTGGCCAGGTCTCATGTGCGAGGACATGTAAAGTTTGTCCGCCGCTTCATCCCACTATGCCACCAATATCCAAAATCACAAGAAAGGAGCAACAACATGATCATCATCGCCCACATATTCATATGTGTACTACCTGTAAAGTATCTACGCATAGATCCGGCTCTGATACCACTGAAGGGTTCGCAACATAGAAAACAAAAATTTTCCTACGATGTGAACTATATACCAAGATCTATTTATACTAGATACAAACAACGGGCGGATGTATATCCGTAGAGAACATACCCTTGAAGACCGACAAAGCTTAACGAGTTCAACTCGTGGTTGATGTAGACGATCTCTTGCCGATCTCAAGATCGAGAGGAAGTCCTAAGCGCCGCAAATCAGCAAGCATCCGTGCTCGCACACACGCTCGAGGCACCGAGCAACCTCCGCCTCCTCGCTCCAGCGATGCAGCGAGCACAAATCTTTCTTGCCGAATAGCCACCGGGAACATGTATCTCGCTAGTCCGAGACCATGGGGATAAATTCTAGAGGGGAGAGAGATCCTTCACGAGGAGGTGTGAGTGAGAAGTGAGAGGAGGGCTCCTTTTATAGGAGGAGGGGAACCCCAAGGGGTGGCAGGCGCATGGGGCTGCCCCTTCCCTCCCTCTTCATGTGGGTGGACACTCCACTCACAAAACTCCTCCAAATTCCTCCACTCAAAATCCCATTAAATTTCCACCAAATTTAATGCAAACTCTCATTAAATAAAACTCTTTTATTTTATTCAGAATTTTGTCAATTACTTTAATGACACACATTCAGAATAACCCTTGCTAGAATTCTATTTCACATGCATAACCACTTTATGCAATTTCACCCAAAACTGTTTCGGTATCTAGTGAAATAAATTCCTGCGCTTGTTTATTCTTTCGGCATGAAACATTTGCTCCAATTGGATGTCGGTGTCTCTTAAGTGTGTCACCCTACGGTTCGTGAATAATGCGGACATGATCGAGACCCCTCTCAGATCAATAATCGAAGCGGATCTGGAGACCCATACTGACTCCCACACATTCAACGATGACTTTCTTGTGATCGTCGGAACCTTTTACGCTAGTATCTTAATCCCTTTGTCTCATGATATATTACATGTCCGAGATTCGATCATCGGTATCTCCATACCTAGTTTGATCTCGTTACCGACATGCACTCTTTTCTCGTTCCTGTGATATAACATTCTAGTGATCAAATCACTTGCTTGCAAGCTAATCAATGTGATATCACCGAGAGGGCCGAGTATATCTATCCGTCATCGGGATGAACAAATTCCACTCTCGATCCATGAGCCTCAACATAACACTTTATTAGTTCTGAATCCATCTTTATAATCACCACATTACGGTGTGACGTTTGATGTTATCAAGAAACTCTTAGGTGTTAGTGATTGACATGATCTCATGGTCTAAGGATTAGGATCACTTCGTAAGTTGTTATAGCAATATAAACTCAATGACTTTGATCGTAATGCTATACTTCGGATGAATGTTCATCACATCATTACACTAATGTTGTGATCCCGTTATTAACAACATCCAATGTCCATGATCAGGAAACCTTGATCATCTTGTTAATCAACGAGCTAGTTTATGAGAGAGGCTTAACTAGGAACTTTCTGTTTGTTTATTAAACACACATGTATTAACGTTTCCGTATTAATACAATTATAGCATGCAAAATAAACATCTATCATATACTTGGAATACACATAATAAACAATTTATTATTGCCTCTCAGGGCATATTCCCTTCACAAGGACTCTCCCCCTTCTAGAAACCCTATCTCTAGTTTAAACGAGTTAAAACCCTATAGGATCGGCTGGGCCCTATGGGGCCTTGTGCCCCTGGCCCAATGCGGCCAGGGCACTCCCTCATAGGCCCATGCCCCCTCCCGGAAGGTGGGGCCACGTTGGTCCCCTTCCGGAAGGTTCTAGAAGCTATCTGTACAATACAGATTAACCCGGAACAATTCCGAACTCCAAAAACTGCACTGCCTTATATGAATCTTATTCTCCGGACCACTTCGAAACCTCTCGTGATGTCCCGGATCCCATCCGAGACTCCGAACAAAAACTCATAAACCAATTATCCAATCTATCCTAGCGTCGAGACACGTTAAGTGTGTGACCCTGCGTGTTCGAGAATATGCAGACATGGTCTTCTATCAATAATCAACAGCGGGGTCTGGGCACCCATATTGACTCCCACACATTCATCGATGATCATATCGGATGAACCACGATGCCAGGATTCAATCAATCCCATATATATATTCCCTTCGTCTCGCGATATTTTACTTGCCCGAGATTCGATCGTCTTGCATCATACCTAGTTCAATCTCGTTCACAAAGTACTTTACTCGCTCCGTAATCCGATATCACTTTGTGATTAACTCCTTAACCACATTCTTGCAAGCGGCGTTGATATCGATTACAGTGGGCCCAAGTATATCTCTCCGACTTGGGAGGGACAAATTCCATCTCGATACATACAACCCAAGATACTTTCCGATCACCTGAGAGACACCTTTATGATCACCCTCTCATAGGATGACGTTTGATGACCTCAAAGCTTTCTTCCGATACCAGGGAGTTGTATTATCTCATGGTCTAAGGAATACAATATTTGACATAGGAAAATCTTCGCAAATATGAACACGATGATACGATCTAATTGCTTCGCTTAGTTTGGGTCTGTCCATCATATCATTCTCCAATGATATGATCTCATTATCAATTGACAACTCATGTCTATGGTTAGGAAACCTTAACCATCATTGATCAATGAGCCAGTCCATAGAGGCGTACTAGGGACACGGTGTTGTTCACAAACCACACAAGTATTAAAGTTTCCGCTTAATACAATTCTAGCATGGAATATAAACTTTATCATGAACAAGAATTATAATAATAACATCTTTATTATTGCCTCTAGGGCATAATTCCAACAGTCTCCCACTTGCACTAGAGTCAATAATCTAGTTTACATTTGGCAACAATCTCACACCCATGGCACTGAGGTGTTGATCATGTTTTACACGTGGAAGAGGTTTAGTCAATGGATCTGCGACATTCAGATCTGTATGTACTTTGCTAATCTTCGATCTCCATCCGCAATATAATCTCGGATTATATGAAACTTCGTTGATATGCTTGGTCTTTGGATGATATCTTGGTTCCTTAGCAAGTGCTATGGCGCCATGTTGTCACACAATATCTCTAGTGGGTCCAATGCACTTGGAACCACGCCGATGATGAAGCTCAATGAATGTCGATGAATTTTGATCCAAAATCCTTCACTTGACGCTTCCATGACCATGTATTCCGCTTCCTTGATCAGATCACGCTTGCTTGCAGCTTCTCCACTCACGCCTCCATTCAAAATATAAACGTATCCTGTCTGAGATTTGGAATCATCCTTTTCGGTGTCAAAACTAGCGTCGACGTAACCTTTTACGACAAGCTGTTCATCACCCCCATAGACTAAGAACATTTCTTTAGTCCTATTTAGGTACTTTAGGATGTTCTTCACGGATGTCCAGTGTTCCACTCCTGGATCACTTTGATATCTGCTCGTCAAACTAAGAGCATTGGACATATCCGGTCTAGTACACAGCATGGCATACATGATGGAACCTATGGCCGAGGCATAAGGCACTTTGCTCATAGCTTCCCTATCATTTACCGTAGCTGGACACTGAGCCTTGCTCAATATCTTACCTGACAACATAGGCACTGAACCTTTCTTTGCCTTATCCATTCTGAACCTTTTCAGAACTTTGTCTAGGTATGTACTCTGGCTTAAAGCTATCGTGCGTTTTGTCTATCTCTATAGATTTTGATGCCCAATATATAAGCAGCTTCACCTAGGTCTTTCATTGAAAAACACTTGTTCAAATAACTCTTCACATCGTTAAGCATGTTGATGTCATTTCCAATAATCAATATGTCATCCACATATAGTACCAGAAACATCACCGAGCTCCCACTCACTTTCTTGTAGATGCAAGGTTCGTAGCAATTTGGAACAAATCCAAAGCTCTTGATCACTTGATCAAAACGAAGGTTCCAACTCCGAGATGCTTGCTTCAGTCCATAAATGGAACGCTGAAGTTTGCATACTTTATCAGCATCCTTAGGATCGACAAAACCTTCGGGTTGCATCATATACAACTCTTCATCAATGTTGCCATTGAGGAACGCAGTCTTGACATCCATCTGCCATATTTCATAATCATGAAACGCAGCAATTGCTAATAAAATCCGAATGGACTTAAACATCGCTACGGGAGAGAATGTCTCATCGTAGTCAACTCCTTGAACTTGTCGAAAACCTTTCGCGACAAGCCGTGCTTTATAGACGGTAACATTACCATCCGCGTCCATTTTCTTCTTGAAGATCCATTTGCACTCAACGGCCTTTCGGTCGCTAGGAGGGTCCACCAAAGTCCATACTTGGTTTTCTCTCATGGATCCCAATTCGGATTTCATGGCTTCCAGCCATTTCTCAGAGTCTGGGCTCATCATCGCTTCCTCATAGTTCGTAGGTTCACTGTCTTCCACTAACAATACAGTCAAGACAGGGTTGCCGTACCACTCAGGAGGGGCACGCGACCTTGTCGACCTACGACGTTCAGTAGCAGCATCGTCCGAAGCTTCATGATCCTTGTCATTAGCTTCCTCTATCCTTGGTGCAGGCGGCACTGGAATAATTTCAGGTGTTGCGCTACACTCCAATTCAAGAGAAGGTTCAATAACCTCGTCAAGCTCTACTTTCCTCCTACTCACTTCTTTCGAGAGAAACTCCTTCTCAAGAAAGGAACCATTCTTTGCGACAAACAGTTTGCCTTCGGTTCTGTGATAGAAGGTATACCCAATAGTTTCCTTAGGGTATCATATGAAGACGCATTTCTCCGCTTTGGGTTCGAGCTTGTCCGGCATCAACTTCTTGACGTAAGCTTCGCATCCCCAAACTTTAAGAAACGACAACTTAGGTTTAGCACCAAACCATAGTTCATACGGTGTCGTCTCAACGGATTTAGATGGAGCCCTATTTAAAGTGAATGCAGCGGTTTCTAATGCATAACCCCAAAATGATAACGGCAAATCAGTAAGAGACATCATTGATCGGACCATATCTAATAGGGTTCGATTCCGGCGTTCAGACACACCATTGCGCTGTGGTGTTCCGGGTGGCGTGAGTTGTTGTCACATACCAAATTTTGGATTTGGTCTTGCATATCATTCATAGCATTGCATCATATCTTTCCATGCAAAACCGTAGAGTAGAAAGGTTTGGCGAAACGCTACTTTCAAAACCCTATTTTGTTTCGCTTCGAGGTTCCTGCGGGGAGCTTTGGAGTGTCTTGCAACAACCACCCCTGTAGGTTCGAGTTTTCGCGCAAACTTCGACGTTTTAGTAATCCGCCGGAAAACGGTCCAAAAATTCGGACCGATTTCCGAGTTGTAGTCAATTTCTGGACCGAATTGGAGTAGAACTCGTGCGAGAGGGCCACAAAAGGACCCCACCAGGCTGTGGCCGTGCCCTACCCGCCGCCTCGACCGCCCGCCTCACTTTCGCGCCTCGAGGATCGCCGCCGCCCTCCGCCCGCCCGCCCATCGCCGCCGCCCGTGCGGCACCGCCGCCTCTCTATTCGCCGACGCCGCCTCCATCCGCGCACTCCGTCGCCGCCGCCGCCATCGCGGCCGGCCACGCACCCGCCAAGTTGCTGCCGCCGCCGCCTGCGCCCGCCTCCTCCGCCAGCCGCCGAGCGCCGCCGCTTCATGGCTGCCATGCTGCCAGGCGCTTGCCGCATGCTGCGCTGCACGCGTACATACATACGCGTCTGTAGCCGCGCCGCCAGCAAATTTTTTTGTCGACCCGTAGTTGACCGCGTGTGCATCCGTGCAGGAAGAACCACGTCGTCGGATCCGATCGCCACCGCCGTCCGGAGCTCGCCGCACCTTCCGGAGTCCGTTTCGCCATCCGTTTCCGGTAAGACGACAGCCACCGTCAGATCTCAGATCAGCAGCCTAGATCATTCGTTGACTGGTCAGCATCCCAGGCGTTGACTAGTCAGACGCCCAGTCAGCGCCCAGTCAAACAGACACAGTTGACTGGGTCAATTTCGTTAATCCCTTTAGTTGGCAGATTTCGGTAGAATCTTGTAAATTGCGTAGAAATTCAACCACTTGGCCAAAAATTGCAAATAAAATATGTACGCGTTCAGTGAGTCGTGTAGAATCTCTCTGTAGCTTTGGTTCAGACTTTTACTGTCAGGTTTAGTACAGTTTAATCAAACTAGTTAGTGGCCTTTTCGGAGTAATAAATTCGTAGAAAAAGATCCGTAGCTCCAAAAATCGCGTGTGATATGTCTCCGAGCTCGTGTGAACGAGGGGAATCTCATCGTGTATTAAAAAGGTAGGCTTACAGTAAAAACTCCTGCAGTATTTGTCTAATGGCTTTCTGCAGTGTTTTAATTACTCGGGGAGTTTTATAATTCCTTTTCGAGTAATTCCAATTGGTACTGTTTCTAATCAGCGATGCCTTTGCGGTAGTGAATTATTTAAGTTCTAGATCTAGTTTGGAGCATTACTTTTGTCTATTAGTTTCCCTAGCGCTAAAACTATTTTTCATGCATGCAATCGGTAGTGTTATGTTATAGGATGTTGTGGTGCAGCTGTAGCACCAATTCACTTGTCGATCTTGCATTCATGCATCATATTTCTTGCATATGTTGTGGATTGTTTGTTTATGAATGCAATTGTGTCGTGTAGATTGTGTTGAGTGCAACGCTTGCTCGTGTGAGGATTGTGCTCTAGACCGCTACAACCAAGGCAAGTAGATGCTACTTTGTTCATGATATCGTCCTACTATTTTCAATGCATTGTCGTATATTTTGTAGATGCATGTGTAGGATGATACTATCGCTATGCTATGTCCTATTATGTGGTAGGACCCTCTTTGTAGATGAACCACCGTTTGTAGATGTGCTTAGCCATGCTATGTTGAACGAGGGCTGGGTTACATCATGGATACTAGTTTTCTCAAAGTATTGGTTTGTGAAAACTAAAACAACTTAATCAATGAACCCCCTGGGTGTGATGGTATTGATAAATTTTGGTGGTTTCATTGCGGAAAGGCACCCATGTATCAAGAGAGAATGATTGGCTTCTTTATTGTGTACCTTACGTGTACAACCATGTGCCAATAATGAAATGGGCGGTTGGTTGGACTTAGTAGGTTGTGGTAACTCGGACCCGCGTATCCAGAGATGTAGAATTTTGGTAGGATGGACCGGTGCGCGTCGGGATTGAGGAGCTACTTCCCGAACAGTCTCTTCTTGGTCTTCTCCCTATCATCACCCAAAATGAGAGTGATGGTACGAGCTGAGCTGGCCAAGTCACATGGGTAAAGTGTACTAACCTCTGCAGAGTGTATAATCTAATCGATTAGCCGTGTCCCCGGTTATGGACATCTGAGTTACTAGATATTGATTCCATGACATGTTTCTCGCTCATTCTAATTTCATAATTGCTTTAACATTGTTGGGTTAACTTAATTGGGATCTTTTCAAAGAAAACTAAAAACTGTTTATGAAAGTAGGACAAATGTATTTGCAAATGCAAGCCAGACACAGCTCCAATTGCCAGATATGCATGTAGATGTTAGAACTATTGTCTCCTTTACTAGCTCTACTTGCCATACATTCCATGTATTGACCCTTCGGGGCTGCTACGTTTCATGTTGCAGGTTATTCCGATTCTGATTGATCGTTATAGGCCACGGTACTCCACTCGGCACTTGTTCACTTGTGGGCAATTTGAAGATTGGAGGATTTACTTGCTTTTGTTGCTACCTGAATACTTTGAGCTAGCTTTATGCTAAGCTTTCATTGTAATAATGGTACTTTGGATCTTTGTAGATCATGATGCACGGTTATTTTGCTATGATTATCTATCTTACTCTATTGTGGGTCAATGAACCGATCCAGGGATTGGCATGTCACATAGAGGCCACGGTCTTATCAGAACCGGGGTGTCACAGGATGCGAGAGGACCACAAAAGGACCCCACCAGGGCCTCGTAACCCGTGCCCTACCCCGCCGTCTCAACCGCCCGCCTCCTGCCCCGCGACCGCGCGCGCCTCCCGAGGATCGCCGCCGCCGCCTCCCTCCGGCCCACCGCCGGCCGCCCATCGCCGTCGCCGCCCGATGCAGCACCGCCGCCACCTCTCTATTCCACGCCGACGCCGCCATCCGCGCCACTCGCGCGCCGCTACCGCCACCGCCAAGCACTTCTGCTGCCGTCGCCAGCGCCCAGCGCCCGCTCCGCCGCCAGCCTCGCCGCCCGTCCTTGTATGCCGCAACTGCCTCGCGCCGCCGCTTGCTTGCGCCAGCTGCTAACTGCGCGCGTCGCTTTACATGCGCTATGCACGCACACACGCGTACATACATGCACGTACGCGCCGCCTCGCACGCAAATTTTTTTGTCGACCCGTAGTTGACCGCGTGTGCGTCCGTGCAGGAAGAACCACGTCGCCGGATCCGATCGCCACCGCTGTCCGGAGCTCGCCGCACCTTCCGGAGTCCGTTTCGCCATCCGTTTCCGGTAAGATGACAGCCACCGTCAGATCTCAGATCAGCATCCTAGATCGTTCGTTGACTGGTCAGCATCCCAGGCGTTGACTAGTCAGATGCCCAGTCAGCGCCCAGTCAAACAGACACAGTTGCCTGGGTCAATTTCGTTAATCCCTTTAGTTGGCAGATTTCGGTAGAATCTTGTAAATTGCGTAGAAATTCAACCGCTTGGCCAAAAATTGCAAATAAAATATGTACGCGTTCAGTGAGTCGTGTAGAATTTCGCTGTAGCTTTGGTTCAGACTTTTACTTTAAGGTTTAGTACAGTTTAATCAAACTAGTTAGTGGCCTTTTCGGAGTAATAAATTCGTAGAAAAAGATCCGTAGCTCCAAAAATCGCGTGTGATATGTCCCTGAGCTCGTGTGAACGAGGGGAATCTCATCATGTATTAAAAAGGTAGGCTTACAGTAAAAACTCCTGCAGTATTTGTCTAATGGCTTTCTGCAGTGTTTTAATTACTCGGGGAGTTTTATAATTCCTTTTCGAGTAATTCCAATTGGTACTGTTTCTAATCAGCGATGCCTTTGCGGTAGAATATTTCCAAGATTTTACGAACAATATACTACCAATAGTGAATTATTTAAGTTCTAGCTCTAGTTTGGAGCATTACTTTTGTCTATTAGTTTCCCTAGCGCTAAAACTATTTTTCATGCATGCAATCGGTAGTGTTATGTTATAGGATGTTGTGGTGCAGCTGTAGCACCAATTCACTTGCCGTTCTTGCATTCATGCATCATATTTGTTGCATATGTTGTGGATTGTTTGTTTATGAATGCAATTGTGTCGTGTAGATTGTGTTGAGTGCAACGCTTTGCGTGTGAGGATTGTGCTCCAGACCGCTACAACCAAGGCAAGTAGATGCTACTTTGTTCATGATATCGTCCTACTATTTTCAATGCATTGTCGTGTATTTTGTAGATGCATGTGTAGGATGATACTATCGCTATGCTATGTCCTATTATGTGGTAGGACCCTCTTTGTAGATGAACCACCGTTTGTAGATGTGCTTAGCCATTCTATGTTGAACGAGGGCTGGGTTAAATCATGGATACTAGCTTTCTCAAAGTATTGGTTTGTGAAAACTAAAACAACTTAATCAATGAACCCCCTGGGTATGATGGTATTGATAAATTTTGGTGGTTTCATTGCGGAAAGGCACCCAGGTATCAAGAGAGAATGATTGGCTTCTTTATTGTGTAGCTTACGTGTACAACCATGTGCCAATAATGAAATGGGCGGTTGGTTGGACTTAGTAGGTTGTGGTAACTCGAACCCGCGTATCCAGAGATGTAGAATTTTGGTAGGATGGACCGGTGCGCGTCGGGATTGAGGAGCTACTTCGACAGTCTCTTCTTGGTCTTCTCCCTATCATCACCCAAAATGAGAGTGATGGTACGAGCTGGGCTGGCCAAGTCACATGGGTAAAGTGTACTAACCTCTGCAGAGTGTATAATCTAATCGATTAGCCGTGTCCCCGGTTATGGACATCTGAGTTACTAGATATTGATTCCATGACATGTTCTCGCTCATTCTAATTTCATAATTGCTTTAACATTGTTGGGTTAACTTAATTGGGATCTTTTCAAAGAAAACTAAAAACTGTTTATGAAAGTAGGACAAATGTATTTGCAAATGCAAGCCAGACACAGCTCCAATTGCCAGATATGCATGTAGATGTTAGAACTATTGTCTCCTTTACTAGCTCTACTTGCCATACATTCCATGTATTGACCCTTCGGGGCTGCTACGTTTTATGTTGCAGGTTATTCCGATTCTGATTGATCGTTATAGGCAACGGTACTCCACTCGGCACTTGTTCACTTGTGGGAAATTTGAAGATTGGAGGATTTACTTGCTTTTGTTGCTACCTGAATACTTTGAGCTAGCTTTATGCTAAGCTTTCATTGTAATAATGGTACTCTGGATCTTTGTAGATCATGATGCACGGTTATTTTGCTATGATTATCTATCTTACTCTATTGTGGGCCAATGAACCGATCCAGGGATTGGCATGTCACATAGAGGCCACGGTCTTATCAGAACCGGGGTGTCACAGTTGTGAAACGATTCCACTTGCTTTAAGATGCGTGAGAAAATTATAACTCAAATATTCACCTCCACGATCGGATCGTAGAAACTTAATCTTTCTGTTACGATGGTTCTCCACTTCATTCTGAAATTCCTTGAACTTTTCAAATGTTTCAGATTTATGTTTCATTAAATAGATATACCCATATCTACTTAAGTCATCGGTAAAAGTGAGGAAATAGCGATATCCACCGCGCGTCGAAACACTCATCGGTCCGCACACATCGGTATGTATGATTTCCAACAAGTCCGTTGCTCGCTCCATCATACCGGAGAACGGGGTTTTGATCATCTTGCCCATGAGGCATGGTTCGCATGTGTCAAATGATTCAAAATCAAGAGATTCCAAAAGTCCATCGGAATGGAGTTTCTTCATGCGCTTTACTCCAATATGACCTAGACGACAGTGCCACAAATAGTATTATCACTATCTACTTTGCATCTCTTAGCCTCAATGTTATGGATGTGTGTTTCATCCCTTTCGAGATTTAGAAGAAATAAACCATTTACAAGAGGTGCATGACCATAAAATATGTTACTCATATAAATAGAACAACCATTATTCTCCGATTTAAATGAATAACCATCTTGCAATAAACATGATCCGGAAATAATGTTCATGCTCAACGCAGGCACATAATAACATTTATTAAGGTTTAAAACTAATCCCGAAGGTAAAACTAAGGAGCGTGCGACGGCCATCACATCAACTCTTGATCCGTTGCAACGCCAGCATCGTCACCTCATCCCTCAAGCCGCCGACTATTCCGTAGCTCTGTTTGAGTTACAAATATTAGCAACCTAGGTATCAAATACCCGTGCACTACAACGAGGGCTAGTAAGGAAAACATCAATAACATGTATATCAAATATACCTTTGATGGTGCCGCCTTCTTGTCCGCTAAGTACTTGGACGATTATGCTTCGAGGACCCTTGTCCTTGCAATAGAAGCACTCGGTGTCCGACTTAGGACCGGACTTGAGCTTCTTCTCGGGAGCATTAAGCTTTGCCGCCCTTCTTGAAGGGCTTCTTTGCACCCTTACCTTTCTTAAAGGAGGGCTTGTTGACCATCAACACATGATTATCCTTCTTGATGTCCACCTCCGCAGCCTTCAGCTTTGCGAAGAGCTCGGTGATTTTATCAGTGGATCCAATCTGATTATGAGTCACTACAAAACTTTTGTAGCTGGGAGGGAGTGATTGCAGAACCCTGTCAATCTTGAGCTCCTGTGGAATCGTGCATTCCAGTTGCTCAAGGCGTTGAGTGTAGCCCGTCATCTTTATGGCGTGCTCACTAACGGAACTCCCTTCCTCCATCTTGCAGTTAAAGAACTTCTCGGAGATCTCATATCTCTCAGAACGGGCCTGAGTCTGAAACATGGTTTTCAGCTCCTCGAGAATCTCAAAGGGCCCGGGATACTCTTCAAAACGATTTTGAAGCTCCGGTTCCATAGCAAACAACATGGTGCTCTTAATCACACCATAATCATCTTTGCGCGACTGATGGACAGCTTTCTCATCAGCCGGTGTAGTTGCAGCAGGGGGGTCACCTAACGCTTTCCCAAGGACATAGTCCTTTTGTCCGCCAGACAGAATGATTCTTAGATTGCGGAACCAATTGGTGAAGTTAGACCCATTGTTTCTAAGCTTTTCCTTCTTAGCAAAAACGTTGAAGTTGAAGTTGGACTTGGCCATGTGATCTACAGTATTTGCAAGTACAATTTAGACTATGTTCATGATAAATAGTTCAACTTAATCAAATTACTAGATGAACTCCCACTAAATTCAACATCCCTCAAGTTGTTTAGTGAACATGATCCAAGTTCTCCACACCTAATCTGATCATCACGAGAAGAGATGTGGTTTCAATGGTGTACAACAAAGTGTCGATCATATCATTCATATGACTCATGCTTAACCTTTCGGTTCTTGTGTTTCGAGGCCATGTCTGTACATGCTAGGCTCGTCAAGCTAGACCCAAGTATTTCCGCGTGTGCAAAACTGGCTTGCACCCGTTGTATGTGAGCGTAGAGTCTATAGCACCCGATCATCACGTGATGCTTGGACACGACGAACTTTCGCGACGGTGCATACTTGGGGAGAACACAGTTTTTATCTTGATATTTAAGTGAGGAATCATCTTATAATGCTACCGTCGCGATCTAAGCATAATAAGATACATAAAAGGATAAACATCACATGCATATAACTTTATGTGACATGGTATAGCCAATCTTCGCGCAATGATCTCCATCTTGTGCGTTAAGCATGATCTCCATCACTCCACCATGATTGCCTCCACCACGAATAGCAACTACAACTATTGCTAACTACTTAGCAATAAAGTAAAGCTATTACATGGCGTATAAGAAGTTGACTCGCAGGTCATACACAATTATAAAGACAACCATATGGCTCCTGCCGGTTGTGTACTCATCGACATGCAAGTCGTGAAACATTACAAAACATGATCATCGCATACAATATACACATCACATCTTGGGCCATACCATATCACGAAAACACTCCTGCAAAAACAAGTTAGACGCCTCTACTTTGTTGTTGCATGTTTTACGTGGCTTATGGGAGTAGATGCTAAGAACGATTCTTACCTACGGAAAGCCACAACGGTGATATTATGGTTGCCAAACTCCGTGTTAATCCCATGACAACTATAGTGAGAGAAACGACATCCACCACCGCATGTGTGGTACAAGCCACCGCGTCAAGTGCGAGCCGGTCATGACGACGTCGCGTAAGGTTGGCCTGGACCGCTTCAATCTCACTATCCCGCGTCATAAGAAGAACACAAACAAGAGGCTTGCAACAGAAAACATCAACGCCGCAACAACCATGTTGCGTTCTACTCGTGAAACACATCTACGCATAGATCTAGCTCGATACCAGAAGGGTTTCGCGGCATAGTAAATCAAAATTTTCTACGGATGCGAGCAGAGGAAAGCCAAGATCTAATCTAGGAGATGCAATCAAGACAGATTGGATTAGATCTTCATACCCTTGAAGATTCGCAAGGAACATCGTCGGAACGTGGGTGATGTAGTCGCATCGCTTCTCCTCGCGATCCGATCCGATCTAGCACCACAAGTGGCGGTGCCTCCGTGAGATGCACGTGCAGCACCTCGGCGCCTCCTCCTTCCTCGGACCAGCAAGTATGGTGGAGATATAGATTGGATCTACAACATGACGGCGTGGTGTATATGGTGGAGAATTTCTGGCAGGCTTCGCCTACAAACAATCGGGAGGGAGAGAGGAAGGCGGCAGGCAACTAGGGTTTGGAGGCAAGGTGTAGGGGGGAGGGGGCGCACCAGCCCTCTATATATAGAGGGGGGCGGCCAGCCCTTGCCCCTCCTCCAAGCCTTGGGCCGGCGGCCAAGGGAGGGAGAAGTGGGGGGGAAGGACTCTCCCCCTTTTAGAAACCCTATCTCTAGTTTAAACGAGTTTAAACCCTATAGGATCGGCTGGGCCCTATGGGGCCTTGTGCCCCTGGCCCAATGTGGCCAGGGCACTCCCTCATAGGCCCATGCCCCCTCCCGGAAGGTGGGGCCACGTTGGTCCCCTTCCGGAAGGTTCTAGAAGCTTCCGGTACAATACCGATTAACCCGGAACAATTCCGAACTCCAAAAACTGCACTGCCTTATATGAATCTTATTCTCCAGACCACTTCGGAACCTCTCGTGATGTCCCGTATACCATCCGAGACTCCGAAAAAAACTCATAAACCAATTATCCAATCTATCCTAGCGTCGAGACACGTTAAGTGTGTGACCCTGCGGGTTCAAGAATATGCAGACATGATCTTCTATCAATAATCATAAGCGGGGTCTGGGCACCCATATTGACTCCCACACATTCATCGATGATCATATCGGATGAACCACGATGCCAGGATTCAATCAATCCCATATATATATTCCCTTCGTCTCGCGATATTTTACTTGCCCGAGATTCGATCGTCGTGTCATACCTAGTTCAATCTCGTTCACGGAAGTACTTTACTGCTCAGAATCCGATATCACTTTGTGATTAACTCCTCAACCACATGCTTGCAAGCGGCATTGATATCGATTACCGAGTGGACCCGAAGTATATGTCTCCGACTTGGGAGGGACAAATTCCATCTCGATACATACAACCCAACAGATACTTTCCGATCACCTGAGAGACACCTTTATGATCACCCTCTCATAGGATGACGTTTGATGACCTCAAAGCTTTCTTCCGATACCAGGGAGTTGTATTATCTCATGGTCTAAGGAATACAATATTTGACATAGGAAAAGCTTCGCAAAGATGAACACGATGATACGATCTAATTGCTTCGCTTAGTTTGGGTCTGTCCATCATATCATTCTCCAATGATATGATCTCATTATCAATTGACAACTCATGTCTATGGTTAGGAAACCTTAACCATCATTGATCAATGAGCCAGTCCATAGAGGCGTACTAGGGACACGGTGTTGTTCACAAACCACACAAGTATTAAAGTTTCCGCTTAATACAATTCTAGCATGGAATATAAACTTTATCATGAACAAGAATTATAATAATAACATCTTTATTATTGCCTCTAGGGCATAATTCCAACAGAAAGCACAAAGGAGGAGATACAACCATCTAGCTACTACATGGACCCATAGTCCAAGGTGGAACTACTCACGCATCATACCGGAGAAAAGGCCTCCGGGATGATCTCCCCTCCGGCAGGGTGCCTGGAAGAACTTCAGACCCCCCCCCCGATCTAGGAATGATGGTGGCGGCGGCTATAGACGGTTTCGTGGATTTCTTCTCGGGTACTCAGGGTTTCTGCATCGGGGGCTTCTTATAGGCGAAGGGGCGAGACCGGGAGGCGGCCAGGGAAACCAAACCCTAGCCAGTGCCCACTGCCTCGCTACGGGTGGTCTACCCGGCTGGCCCCTCAGCTCTCCTCGACTTCTTGTTCCCCATAAAGTAATTGACTTTGACGTTTTTCCGTCAATTCCAAAATATTTCTTTACTAACTTTTCGAAACCAAAAATGTAAAACATGCATCTGGCACTGTTGCAACTTGTTAATAGGTTAGTACCATAAAACATGTAAAAAGCACCTCAAAGTGTAGACAAGCAAAGCAAAGTAGATACAAAACAAGCATGGAGCATAAAAAATTATAGATACGTTTCCATAGTATCAACTGGCACTGTGGAAACTTGTTAATAGGTTAGTTCCAGAAAAGATATAAAAACACCTCAAAGTGTAGACACAGCAAAGCGAAGTAGATAGTAAACAATCATGGAACATCAAAAATTATAGATACGTTTTCGACGTATCAAGCGCATTGACTCCCTCCATCTCAACTGAAAAGTCTTCAGAAACATGTTCAACATTATCACCCTCTTGCATCTCCTGAGCGTCATTCCTTGAGTTGTCAACAGAATACGCAGATTCTGCTGCTCCCCAGGTGCTTTGTTGGGCAAGATAGTTAAACACCGGATAATGTATATTCCCTGGGTTTTGAGAAAATGTTGATGATTCAAACACTCTCTCTGTAACTACCTCGGTGAATTACGCTCCTAGATACAAGCCTGGATGAGCGGTAGTGGTTGAAATAGTACGGTGGGGCCCCAAAAGCCACTCACTGGTAGTCCTTTCGGACGTCCCAACCACTACCCTCTCAGGGACTGTCAGACGGCGTGTCGGCAGGCGAAGGGATCAACTACATACACAAGTGGGTATGTATGCAAGCCACCATACAAGAGTACATCAGAGCCATACCATCTAGAAAGAAAGGAAATATAGCAACGCCATACGGCAAGATTCAAATGACCTAGATAGATCTAATATTTTAGGATACTTCCTCATACAACACACATCAGAGTATCATGCGGAAGCGGCAAACAAAATCCGAGTACGGATAAGAAGCAAATCGGCATAAGATGCCATAGAAATAAGCACATCCCAACCACAGATCTCACGGATCCCCGTTCCCAGAATCTCTACACCGAACGATCGTTGCCCGCATCATCGGCTTCTTCCACCCAAAGATCCGTCTGTGAGGGTACCTGCTCATCCGAACCAATAATTTATCGTGTGAGACCCTAAGGGTACTCAATAAGACTTAATGCCTCTAAAGGGGACACAACCTGGGGTGACGCAATTGCAGCGAAAGATAAACCCTAGCAATTCTACAGATACTCGCTAACCATCCGCCTAACCAATGATAGACGGATGTCCGTGAAGTAAGGACAACAGTTATAATAGTAATTTCATCAGATCCATCCTCCTCCTCGCTTACCAACGAGGAAGCGGATGAACAACCCCCCATCCGTTGGCAATTTTATTAACCATTCCATGAGTGTTGCACTATTTACTAGTCAAGTTACTTAGTCAGATTAAAACGGTACTTTAGTTATGCTTGTCTATGATCGAGAAACTGTGCTCCAAGTCGTCCATAACAGCGGACACGGCTTTCAGAAAGTTTTACCCGGCCGGGGTGCACCAATAGCAACACACGCTCGATCAACCTCGGAAAAACCAAATCAAAACCCAACGAGGCTTTCACGACTGAACAATCACAGGATTCAGAAATATTTCTGGGGGCCACCCCTTGGAGTCTACCCGCAACGAAGTAAGCAAGCTCCGAGACGGACTCAAGGTTGTGGGGACGGCTGTGAACGACTGGGAACCCAAAACTGGGCTTGTCGACACCGCGGAATCGTTCCACGATCCTAAACAGTACAGTGTGCTCCTCCCACAATTTAAATACAGAAGTAGCATGGCATAAGTACAGGATCGTAAATAAAACCTCAAACTAGTTTGTGGCCCCAAGAAATAAGACGGAATCAAGATCTGGCTCAGGGGGGTCCCATATACCTCCCGGATGTGGATAGCGCGATAAATCAAGGAACAGGAATCAAGTACTCGGGGTCTTACGGGACACAAGTGAGCAGGAAAAACCAAATAGCAGATGTTGCTCACCGGTGCCACTTTCATTAGTTGTCCCATTACTACTCAGGTTAAGTTGTTTATGTACCTCGTTATCCATCAGACTCTCACAAACCCTACCCATGCTGTTCTACGACTCGCATGGCTCAAACAACTCCTGTAGTAAGAGCTCATGGGATGGAGGAACAAGCTCGGTGGGGTTTTAAAAGTAAAGGCTATGCATACTTGGGATTCAAATTAATGCAATCGCGACTCAATGATGCAAGAATAAGATAGAGGCAATAGGTACTGTATGTATGCAAGCATGTGGAAGTGCTTGCCTGATAACTCAGTTGAAGCGAGGGAAGGATCTGGGTAGTGCTCCTGGTTCTCTTGATATAACCCCTGCTCAGTGTCTATCCGAGAAAAACCAAACAAACAAGGCCAACATGAATATAGAGCACAAGCATATGAATAAGATGCGTCAAGCAAACAATCATGCCATGATGAATGGTGCACAATTTACATGGCAATAAGGTAGCATGGCATGGTGAGGTGTGGGAGACAAGTAGTAACATTTTGATGGAGTTTTGGATCACATTTTGTTGTCATAACAATTGTTGTACACTATATTTTTATATGATGCATGCTGCAATTGAAGTCATGGATAGCATAAACATAAAGGTCTCGTCGAGCTGATCATTTTAGACATATATTTTGCTTAATTTGGAATTATAAATCAAAAGTTATTAATTATTTAAGTTCTAGTGGCATTTGTTGTAATTTGTATAAACTTGGAATTTTAAATGTGCAAAAGGCAATTTGAATAGCATATTTGAAATCCTCACATTTTTCTGGTTCAGAAACATATATTGTTTATATTATTTGGATTAATATTTGAAAAGTTGTTTAAATCTGAAATATATTTGAATTTGAAATATTCAGAAAAAGATTTGGATTAAAACAGACTCGGACATACTTTTTGCACTCGGCCAAAAATAACCCCAGCCGCTTACAGGTGGGACCTGAGCTGGCACAGGCCCACGCGCGCAGAGAACCGGTGGACACATGGCCGCCACCACCGAGGCCGACGTGGGGCTGGGTCCACGGCCCACGTGCAATGGGACACGGCCAGCTGCCAGCGGGTTGGCTAGGGACCGCGGGTTGTTTTTAACTAAAACCGAGAGCCTTTTTGCAAAAACCCATAGACAGACAGTGGGGTTCCGAGGACATGGTGACGCACCAAAAGGTGAGGGGCAGTGCAAAACAGCGCCATCGCTTTTTCTTCCAGACCCTGCTTTGCCGGCGCGCAGCGGCGTGCGGGGCTTCGAACTCAGCGCAGCGTGCTGATGGGACGGAACCGCTGCGGTAGGCTGCGTGGTTGTTGACAGGGAAGCGTAGGCGGCTAGATGGTCGCTGCGCGACGCAGAGACGCGAGGACGACGTCGTCCACCGCGCACTGAGGTTGTTCGACGAAACGCACGGCGGCGCTAGGAAGCGACGGCGAGGAGGACCTTGTCAGGGAGGGAGAGGGGCTCACCGCGATGCTGTCGGAGGCGGCTCGAGGTGCAGGCGATCGACGGCGGGGCTGACGCCGGCGCAGCTAGGGTTTGCGTCTGGCGGCGTCGGTTCCGGCGGTGCTGGGCTCCTCCTCCTCGCTGCTGGGTACGGGGGCGACGCGGGCGACCTCCAGAGCTTCCACGACTCCTGCCGCACCACGCCCGCCTCCTGGATGTTGCGTTCGAGCGAAGCCTCTGGCGTGGCGTCGGGGCCAATGCGGTGGAGAAAGAGGGGGCAGAGGGAAGGCGAGCCTCGGGTGGATCTGGGGACTAGATGCGACGGAGAGGATAAGAAGGAAAGAGGAGGTGGGGCTTGCGTGGGGAGGGTGACTGCCGTGGCGCCACCTTGCACCTCACGTGCAGCGAGGCTACTGACAGTGGGCAGGCGGTGGGGAGGTGCCGGTGGGGCCGATCTGTGGGCTCGGGGTGGCTGTTAGATGGGCCCCTAGGGCAGGGAGAGAGAAAAGAGGGAGAAGGGGCATGGGCTCGGGTCTAAGGAGAGCTAGGGTTTGAGGTGGGGTAGCAGCTAGGTGGCCAGGGGAGAGGGCCAGGTGGTCGAGGTGGCTAAGTGGCCAAGCTAGGAAGTAGAGAGAAGAGAAGGGGTACTTAGGGTTTGTTTAGGGGAGGTGTAGTTTAGGGTTTGTTTAGCTAGGATGGGGAGGTGGCATGGGGTAGGTTTTAGGGTTTAGCTAAGAGGGGGTATGGTAGATTAGGGTTTTGGAGAGGGAGAGAGAGAGAGAGATGGAAAAGTTTGCTTTGAATCATACATGCTTCGAAAGAAGACCAAGCAAGATCCAGAAGAAAAGAGGTAGGGAGAAGGATGGGCTTATGCTCACCACATGATCACATGTGTAATCATGGATGAGGATGGTGACTAGGGTAGGTCTAGGTTAAAAGGAGGTTTTGGTGAGGTATGGGTTTGTTTGGACAAAACAAACAAGCTCAAGCAAGAGGTGATCCATGCAAAAGAAAACAAACAAAACTCAAAGAGCAAGCCAAAGGTGGTCCTTGCATGGGCCATGCATCCATATTAAATGCCTGGTTTTATCCTTGTGAAAACAACATATAACCCCATGGCATTTAATTATGTGCATCCCCAAAGGTGGAGTAGGGCCAAGCAGAGATTATGGGTGGAATCCAACCAACCAACATGAGCTAGAGGTAAACTCAAGTAAAATGCCAAGCTCATATTAATTGGATGGTGGAATTATAAGGTGGTGAAAGAAAGGTGGTGGAGTTAAAAGAGATATGCCCCCAACTCAACTTGGGCATTTAACAATATATCAAGAACCAAATACAATATCAAGAGGCAACTACAATTAATAATGCACATGAGATAAGAACCAAATAAGAAGGGGTTTTATATGATGCTCAAATGCAAGGTGGCATGATGACATGAGCATGACATGGTGATGATGCAACAATTATATGTTGGAAGTGGTCCTTTTATTACTAGAACAAGTAGCATTACAGGTGTTAGACAACTGGGATGCTACAACTCTCCCCCACTAAACAGGAATCTCGCCCCGAGATTCTAGGAAGAAGAAGAAGACACAAAGAGAGAAGGATGGTTGACACGGAGTTCATCTTCACGCTCCCATGTGGCTTCATCAAGCGAATGGTGTGACCACGCACCTTGCGTAACTTGATGGACTTGTTGCAGTCCTTCGCTCTGCGGTCTCAAGGATTTTGGTGGGGTGTTCTTGATAAGACAAGTCTCCTTGGAGATCGATTAGCTCATGATCCACGGTCTGCGGATCTTTGAAGCACTTCTTGAGTGAGAGATGTGGAAAACATCATGGACTTTGAGTTTTTCCTAAGCTCAAGTGCATAAGCAACTTCTCCTCTTCTACCACGTATCTTGAAAGGACCGATGTATCTAGGAGCCAACTTTCCTTTGATACAAGCGGTGTGTTCCTCTCATGGGAGTGACACGAAGGTAGACGAGATCACCAGGGCATATACCATATCCGTGTGTTTCTGTCATAGTTGCTCTTCGGCGACTCGAGCAATCTTCGTGTTCTCCGAATGATATGCACCTTCTCCTCCGCTTGAGTTACAATGTCGTGGCCGAACCAGATTATTTCTCCTGCACCTGACCAACCAATCGGAGTTCTGCACTTGCGACCATAGAGGGCCTCAAATGGTGCCATCTTCAGACTCTTCTGGAAGCTGTTGTTGTAGGAGAATTCAGCATATGGAAGACATTCCTCCCACTTCATGCCAAACGAGATGACGCAAGCCAAGCATATCCTCCGAATCGATTGATTCTTTCCACTTGTCCTTGTTGAGGGTGGTAAGCGGTCGAAGTTCAACTTTGTTCCCAAAGCTTTTGGAAACTCTCCCGAACTTTGAGGTGAAGATGCTCCCAGTGCGAACTGATTTCAAGTGGAACCCCATACAGAGAGACAATTCTGTTGATATAGAGCTCAGCCAACTGAATTCCAGAAATTGTTTCTTTGACTGGGAAGAAATGAGCCACTTTAGAAAGCCTATCGATGACAACAAAAAATGCATTGTTGCCCTTCTGCGACCTTGGAAAGCCAGTGATGAAGTCCATCTCTACTTTCTCCCATTTCCATTCCGGAGGTTTCAACGGCTGTAGAAGACCAAATGGTTTCTGATGGACAGCCTTCACTCTGCGGCAAACATCACATTCTGAGACATACTTGGCACAATACCGTTTCAACCCAGGCCACCAGTATTGTGTTTTCAAGTCCATGTACATCTTTGTGCTGCCAGGGTGGATAGAAAGAACCGAATCATGTGCCTCCTTGAGAACTTGGTCTCTCAGACCCGGGTAGTTTGGAACAAACATCCGGTGTTCAAAGAAGAGCGTGCCTTGATCATCAACGTGGAAGGACTCATACTTCGGAAGGTCAAGCTTAGAGATGAGATTTTTGGTGTGCGGATCACCAAGCTGACGAGAGCGAATCTGTTCTTCCAAGAGAGGAGTAGCCAGAAGGTTCAGGAGATGCCCTTGTTCCACAATTTCGTGTTGAGTGGACGGAATTCCTCGCAAGAGAGGCATTGCTCTTCCACCATGAGGTTGTTGACATAAGCTTTACGGCTAAGCGCATCTGCCATGACATTTGCTTTGCCCGGAGTGTAGTTGATGGTCACATCAAAGTCATTGATTGCTTCGATCCATCTCCTCTGCCGAAGGTTGAGATCAGGCTGTGTGAAGATATATTTCAAACTCTTGTGGTCCGAGAAGATCTCACAACGGTTTCCAAGGAAGTAGTGCCTCCATAGCTTCAAAGCAAAGACAACTGCTGCTAGCTCGAGGTCATGTGTGGGATAGTTGATCTCATGCGTCTTCAACTGACGAGAGGCATAAGCAACCACCTGTTTCTCTTGCATAAGGACCGCACCCAATCCTTGCAACGAGGCATCACAGAATATCTGGAAAGGCTTAGAGGTATCCGGAGGAACCAAGACTGGTGTGGAAGTGAGCTTCTCTTTGAGTGTCTCAAAACTTTCTTGACATGCAGGAGTCCACAGGTACTTCTTGCCTTTCTTGAGGAGATCGGTAAGAGGCTTTGCTATCTTCGAGAAGTTCTGAACGAAACGACGGCAATAGCTAGCCAAACCAAGAAAACTCCGCACTTCCTTGACATTAACAGGAGGAAGCCATTCTACAATTGTCTTCACGGTTTCCGGGTTGACTGCAATGCCCTTGGCAGAGATAACATGACCCAGGTATGTGACTTCAGGCAGCCAAAACTCACACTTTGAGAACTTTGCATACAAGCGGTTCTCACGAAGCTTGTTTAAGACGCACCGCAGGTGTTCTTCATGCTCTTCCTTGGACTTAGAATAGACCAGAATGTCATCCAGATAGACCACGACAAACTTATCAAGGTACTCCATGAAAACGGAGTTCATCAGCCTCGAGAAGGTAGCAGGTGCGTTGGTGAGACCGAAAGACATGACCGTGTACTCATACAGGCCATAGCGGGTGGTGAAAGCTGTTTTGGGCACATCTTCCTTGCGAATCTTGATTTGGTGATAACCACTTCTCAAGTCCAGCTTAGAGAACACCACAGCTCCTGCTAGCTGATCAAAAAGATCATTTATCCGTGGGAGAGGATATTTTTTCTTGATGGTTTTAGCATTGAGAGCCCGGTAGTCAACACATAGCCTATCGGTTCTGTCGCGCTTCTTCACAAAGATTGTTGGGCTACCCCAAGACGAAGTGCTGTGTTGAATGAACCCCAACTTCTCTTGTTCATCAAGTTGTCGTTTGAGTTCAGCCAACTCAGAAGGACCCATTTTATATGGCCGCTTGGAGATAGGAGCCGTTCCAGGTTCAAGCTCAATCACGAATTCAACCTCGCGATCCGGAGGCATACCCGGCAACTCTTCAGGAAAGACATCCGGGAACTCACGGACCACGGTACACTCTGAATAGCTTCCATAGCATCATCATTCGAGCCGCCAAGGAAAAGAGCTGGACAGCAGGAGTCGACTTGGAGAAAAGACTATATGGCCTTCAGAATCTTCAGAGACACCGAGTGTTCAGACAATCAATCACAGCTGCATTCTTGTCAACCAATCCATGCCCAAGATGACATCAATATCGAGTCGCCCGTAACAATCAAAGAAGCCAAGAATGAAGAACCACCAATCTCAATGATTGCCATGGCTGATATAAGCGACCCTCGTTGGAACCAGAGATAGGACCATTAGCTTCTTAAGGAGAGGATCCAGAGTTAACACATTCTCATATGCAAACTTGTGAGACACAAAAGAATGCGATGCACCGAATCAAACAAAACTCGTGCAGGGGCTGAGTTAACGGAAGCATACCCATCACAACTCAGTGCATGCTCAGCTTGAGAGGCGTTGACACGGTTAGCACGAACAACGCGAACCGGGCTTAGTGTTGATGTTGAGAGCGAGGCGGTGGTGCACGAACCAAGGAGAGCTTGTTGCGAGATCTTGGCGGGGTGGAGGAGAGCTTTGTTCTTCATCGACGATTCAGTGAGATGTCCAGATCTCCACACGTGAAGCGAGCACCAGTGGGCGTGGAGCCGTAGCTGTGGACTCCGCCAGCGCTCGGGGTAGTGGTGGTTGTAGCCCCTGGGAGCCGCAGTGGTGAAGTTTGGTGGCCTTGACGCGAAACTTGCAGGTCTTGGTGGAGCCGGGAGCGACGGTGGGGTGTTAGGAACCCAGACACGCCGATTAGAAGGAGCTGCCATAACTGCAGAGCTTGATGCATCCCTGTTGTGTTTCTTGGACTCCTCAAACATTTGCCTGCTTTCCTCCTCTTGCAGAGCTGTGTGTTGGAGTTCCAGGAAAGTTGCCGGCCTTGCATGTGTGATTGCATACTTGATCGATGCATTGAGCCCTTGCCTGAACCTCTTCTGTTTCTTCTTGTCATCAGATACCTCATCACCACCATAACGAGAGAGATTCATGAAGTTCCTGATGTAGGTGTTGACGTTATCATTTCCTTGCTTCAGGTTGAGGAAAGCCTCCTTCATCCTTTCCATTACAATCTCTGACAGAAACTGCTCCTTGAAAGCTGCAGTGAACCTCTCCCAAGTTGGCTGGAACCCAGTGCATCTTGCCTTCAAGTAATTCTCCCACCAAAGAGCTGCATCTCCCTTGAGAAGGTGAGTAACACACTTGACCCACTCCTGCTCCGGAACATCAGCAGTCTCGAGCAACCTTGAAATCTCACGCAGCCAATCATCCGCGTCCAGAGGTCGGTCAGAAACATCAAACTGACGAGGGTTGAATTTGAGGAAGCTCTTGATGTCTCCACGCTTGGGAGGTGGAGGAAGTGGAGCAAACTCGTTTCTTCTGACACTCTCCTCAAAGCGCTGCTGGTTCTCTTGCATTGCCGCCAAAGCATTAGCGATGTTTGACAACTGGAGCCCAGTTCGGAGGTATGTCCTCTTTGATGCACGTGGTGGAGCCATCCTGTCATTGATATAAAACTCAAGTCAGTACTATAATGGAGAATGATAATAATCCAAAATAGTACCAAGATGGAATTAACCAAGGTTAAAGGATACAATTTACTGAGATGATATTAAAATATCAACAAAGTTCATAGCACCTAAAAGATATTAAGCATATCGCACACGACTGAAAAGGAGTGTGGTACACAAATATATCAAAGAAAAATTTTCCACAAATTTCGGCATTAAAATACCAATAGATGCGCAAAATTACTTAACGAATCAAGATTAGTGACTCTACCGATTCAATATACAAAAGCGAATGATAAGAGTAGTGGTATGGTCGCGACTCCATCCCGCACTCAAATCATTACTCCGCACATGAACAAGTGGAACACATAACCTAACCCCTTCTTCTCATGTTGAACCTAAAGATTGGTAACTACGGAAACGAACACCCCAAACAAGATAGCGTCGGATACAAAGAGGAAGACAGATTGCGTCAGTTTGCAAAAGCCTGTCGGTATGGAATGTACCAACAGTTGATAACCAAAGGTAGATAAGATAACAACTTGGATGCAACAGATAGACAAGGGATTACACACACACACACACAACCTATGGTACTACGGAAACCCAGAACACGTGAATCCTAGTTTGAATTTTGAGAAGAGGATTGAAAACGTTGCACTTCCTTACCAGAAAAGGGTGGGTGGAAGGGTAAGAAGAAAAATGGAAGCAGTCCTACTCTCGCTTTGTTTTTCCCTAGTATACATAACTACCAAAATATTTGCTAGACCGACAACGTTTGGCTGAAACCACGAAGGTCGGGATGGCTCGATACCAATTGTAACTACCTCGATGAATTACGCTCCTAGATACAAGCCTGGATGAGCGTAGTGGTTGAAATAGTACGGTGGGGCCCCAAAAGCCCACTCACTGTAGTCCTTTTCGGACGTCCCAACCACTACCCTCTCAACGGGACCTGTACGGGCGGCGTAATCGGCAGGCGAAGGGATCAAATACATACACAAGTGGGTATGTATGCAAGCCACCATACAAGAGTACATCAGAGCCATACCATCTAGAAAGAAAGGAAATATAGCAACGCCATACGGCAAGATTCAAATGACCTAGATAGATCTAATATTTTAGGATACTTCCTCATACAACACACATCAGAGTATCATGCGGAAGCGGCAAACAAAATCCGAGTACGGATAAGAAGCAAATCGGCATAAGATGCCATAGAAATAAGCACATCCCAACCACGGATCTCACGGATCCCCGTTCCCGGAATCTCTACACCGAACGATCGTTGCCCGCATCATCGGCTTCTTCCACCCAGTATCCGTCCTGTGAGGGTACCTGTTCATCTGAACCAATAATTTATCGTGTGAGACCCTAAGGGTACTCAGCAAGACTTAATGCCTCTAAAGGGGACACAACCTGGGGTGACGCAATTGCAGCGAAAGATAAACCCTAGCAATTCTACAGATACTCGCTAACCATCCGCCTAACCAATGATAGACGGATGTCCGTGAAGTAAGGACAACAGTTATAATAGTAATTTCATCAGATCCATCCTCCTCCTCGCTTACCAACGAGGAAGCGGACGAACAACCCCCCATCCGTTGGCAATTTTATTAACCATTCCATGAGTGTTGCACTATTTACTAGTCAAGTTACTTAGTCAGATTAAAACGGTACTTTAGTTATGCTTGTCTATGATCGAGAAACTGTGCTCCAAGTCGTCCATAACCGCGGACACGGCTTTCAGAAAGTTTTACCCGGCCGGGGTGCACCAATAGCAACACACGCTCGATCAACCTCGGAAAAACCAAATCAAAACCCAACGAGGCTTTCACGAGAACAATCACAGATTCAGAAATATTTGGGGCCACCCTTGAGTCTACCCGCAACGGCAAGCAAGCTCCGAGACGGACTCAAGGTTGTGGGGACGGTGTGAACGATCGGGAACCCAAAACTGGGCTTGTCGACACCGCGGAATCGTGCCACGATCCTAAGCGAGCAAAGGTGCTCCTCCCACAATTTAAATACGAAGTAGCATGGCATAAGTACAGATCGTAAATAAAACCTCAAACTAGTTTGTGGCCCCAAGAAATAAGACGGAATCAAGCTCGGCTCGGGGGTCCCATATACCTCCCAGATGTGGATAGCGATAAATCAAGGAACAGGAATCAAGTACTCGGGGTCTTACGGGACACAAGTGAGCAGGAAAAACCAAATAGCAGATGTTGCTCACGGTGCCACTTTCATTAGTTGTCCCATTACTACTCGTGTTAAGTTGTTTATGTACCTCGTTATCCATCAGACTCTCAAACCCTACCCATGCTGTTCTCGACTCGCATGGCTCAAACAACTCCTAGTAAGAGCTCATGGGATGGAGGAACAAGCTCGGTGGGGTTTTAAAAGTAAAGGCTATGCATACTTGGGATTCAAATTAATGCAATCGCGACTCAATGATGCAAGAATAAGATAGAGGCAATAGGTACTGTATGTATGCAAGCATGTGGAAGTGCTTGCCTGATAACTCAGTTGAAGCGATGGACGGATCTGGGTAGTGCTCCTGGTTCTCTTGATATAACCCCCGCAAGGTGTCATCGAGAAAAACCAAACAAACAAGGCCAACATGAATATAGAGCACAAGCATATGAATAAGATGCGTCAAGCAAACAATCATGCCATGATGAATGGTGCACAATTTACATGGCAATAAGGTAGCATGGCATGGTGAGGTGTGGGAGACAAGTAGTAACATTTTGATGGAGTTTTGGATCACATTTTGTTGTCATAACAATTGCTGTACACTATATTTTTATATGATGCATGCTGCAATTGAAGTCATGGATAGCATAAACAGAAAGGTCTCGTCGAGCTGATCATTTTAGACATATCATTTGCTTAATTTGGAATATAAATCAAAAGTTATTAATTATTTAAGTTCCAGTGGCATTTGTTGTAATTTGAATAAACTTGGAATTTTAAATGTGCAAAAGGCAATTTGAATAGCATATTTGAAATCCTCACATTTTTCTGGTTCAGAAACATATATTGTTTATATTATTTGGATTAATATTTGAAAAGTTGTTTAAATCTGAAATATATTTGAATTTGAAATATTCAGAAAAAGATTTGGATTAAAATAGACTCGGACATACTTCTTGCACTCGCCAAAATAACTGACCGCTTGTGGGACTGAGCTGCACAGCCCACGCTGAGAGAACCGGTGGACATCATGGCTGCCACCAATCGAGGTGACGGTGGGGCCAGGTCCACGGCCCACGTGCCACGGACACACTGGCGGCCGCCAAAGGGTTGGCTAGGGACCGCGGGTTGATTTTAACTAAAACCGAGAGCCTTTTTGCAAAAACCCATAGACAGACAGGTGGGGTTCCGAGGGACCGCGGACTGACGCACCAAAAAGGTGAGGGCAGTGCAAAACAAGCGCCATCGCTTTTTCTTCAGACCCTGCTCGGCCTTGGCGCAGCGTCTGCGGCGCTGGGCTTCGAACTCGCGACGCGAGCGTGCGCGCGGTGGGACGGAACCGCTGCGGTAGGCTGCGTGGTTGTTGACAGGGAAGCGTAGGCGGCTAGATGGTCGCTGCGCGACGCAGAGACGCGAGGACGACGTCGTCCACCGCGCACTGAGGTTGTTCGACGAAACGCACGGCGGCGCTAGGAAGCGACGGCGAGGAGGACCTTGTCAGGGAGGGAGAGGGGCTCACCGCGATGCTGTCGGAGGCGGTGGTACGGCTCGAGGTGCAGGCGATCGACGGCGGGGCTGACGCCGGCGCAGCTAGGGTTTGTGTCTGGCGGCGTCGGTTCCGGCGGTGCTGGGCTCCTCCTCCTCTCTGCTGGGTACGGGGGCAACGCGGGCGACCTCCAGAGCTTCCACGACTCCTGCCGCACCACGCCCGCCTCCTGGATGCTGCGTTCGAGCGCGAGCCTACGGCGTGGCAGCGTCGATGCCATGTGGAGAAAGAGGGGAGAGGGGAAGCGAGGCGAGCCTCGGTGGATCTGGGACGGCTAGATGACGGGAGAGGATAAGAGGGAAAGGGGGAGGGGGGGGCTTGCGTGGGGGAGGGGTAGACCGGCGCGACGCCACCCTTGCACCTCACGTGCACAGGCGCCACAGCAGTGGGCAAGGTGGGGAGGCTGCCAGTGGGGCCAGATCTGCGGGGCTCGGGGTGGCTGTGTTAGATGGGCCCCTAGGGCAGGGAGAGAGAAAAGAGGGAGAAGGGGCATGGGCTCGGGTCTAAGGAGAGCTAGGGTTTGAGGTGGGGTAGCAGCTAGGTGGCCAGGGGAGAGGGCCAGGTGGTCGAGGTGGCTAAGTGGCCAAGCTAGGAAGTAGAGAGAAGAGAAGGGGTACTTAGGGTTTGTTTAGGGGAGGTGTAGTTTAGGTTTGTTTAGCTAGGATGGGGAGGTGGCATGGGGTAGGTTTTAGGGTTTAGCTAAGAGGGGGTATGGTAGATTAGGGTTTTGGAGAGGGAGAGAGAGAGAGATGGAAAAGTTTGCTTTGAATCATACATGCTTCGAAAGAAGACCAAGCAAGATCCAGAAGAAAAGAGGTAGGGAGAAGGATGGGCTTAGGCTTATGCTCACCACATGATCACATGTGTAATCATGGATGAGGATGGTGACTAGGGTAGGTCTAGGTTAAAAGGAGGTTTTGGTGAGGTATGGGTTTGTTTGGACAAAACAAACAAGCTCAAGCAAGAGGTGATCCATGCAAAAGAAAACAAACAAAACTCAAAGAGCAAGCCAAAGGTGGTCCTTGCATGGGCCATGCATCCATATTAAATGCCTGGTTTTATCCTTGTGAAAACAACATATAACCCCATGGCATTTAATTATGTGCATCCCCAAAGGTGGAGTAGGGCCAAGCAGATTATGTGTGGAATCCAACCAACCAACATGAGCTAGAGGTAAACTCAAGTAAAATGCCAAGCTCATATTAATTGGATGGTGGAATTATAAGGTGGTGAAAGAAAGGTGGTGGAGTTAAAAGAGATATGCCCCCAACTCAACTTGGGCATTTAACAATATATCAAGAACCAAATACAATATCAAGAGGCAACTACAATTAATAATGCACATGAGATAAGAACCAAATAAGAAGGGGTTTTATATGATGCTCAAATGCAAGGTGGCATGATGACATGAGCATGCCATGGTGATGATGCAACAATTATATGTTGGAAGTGGTCCTTTTATTACTAGAACAAGTAGCATTACAGGTGTTAGACAACTGGGATGCTACACTCTCCTCAGGATATTCTTCCTCATCCCGATCATCTACGAATATGGTATTTCTACTATAGTTATTGGGATTGTTTCTTGCACCCATCCAACTGGATTGTCCAACATTTCTCTCAGACCCATCTATGGACATCTGATTTCCTTGGTATCCTTCAAATGATCCCATTCTCCAACCATCAGAATTCTCGATAGGAAGTTCTGAATCAGACCCTTCCTCTGAACCCTCTGGTACAGAATACCTCATATCTAATGTAGGATCATAGGTAGGTTCAGGTCTAGGTGAATAAGGATATGGTGTAAAAGATTCGGGATCTATGGGTATATCCTTAAAGATTGGTTTCATCCTACTCCTTGCTTCTTTCTCCAATCGGAATGCTAACTGTTTCCTTCTTTCCATATCAGTTAGATCCTCTAACATGTCATTTGTATCTTCAACAATCACTTGATGTGTCTTATAAAAAGACGCAACAAGTGTTCGATATCGATCCATAAACTTGGAAGCTAACTTAGGATGCTTCTTCACCAAAGTAAGATGATCCGGTACTATCTCCGAGTCTATAGAATCATGAGGAATCACCGAGAATGTGCTCCCTTCTAACTCCTTGGCTTTATGCTTCTAGATATTGGCTATCGCCTCCACAACAACAACATGGTATGCTGCTAAATGACTCCTCCCTTCACCTATATTTAGATCGTGATATAATCCATGCTCCTCTGGAAGTTGGATACTCACACGATACTTGGATAACATACGACCATCATAATAAGTTATGGTATTCACCGGAATTCTAGTTCGACAACTAAAAATCCTTAAAAGTTGTCGAAGCTGATCAGTGAATGATCCTTGGTAGTCATCTAGAGTCTCCTCTTTCCTTACCAAAGTTTGTTTTGGAAACTTTGGTGCCATAACTCTGTATAAAAAGAATATTTTTATTAGAAATCAGTAATATATTGCATCATAACAAAGAATTATCGCACTAAAATATATAACGGAATATCCTCATTTGAATACCCATTATACCCTTTTAGAGAATTCTTTATCGTTGCTATACACTCCTACAAGTAATACCCTTTACTAGATTTCCAACCTAAGGTCAAAGAAATTTTCTCTGATACCAACTACGGTGACCCAGCATACCACTACATGTGTAGTATACTATATTCGTTGACATGACATCCACAGAACACCATTCTGTAAATATCACATCCCTCGAAGTGGTACAACAGAAACATTGCGGGTCCATATTACAAACATACACTCATTATTAATATTACAATACCAGAAGTTCAAGACTTCAAAAGATTCAACTTACAAACCAAAATACAGAGTGTTTCAGCAGAAGTTGAAAGTAACAACTCCAACTAAGAGTTGAGATCAGCAGCTTATTATATAAGGTTCATGCTGCTCGGCTCCGTTGATTACTAACAACTAGGGCAACATAGCTGATTCGTTGCCGTCTACTCCATATAGGATCTCGTAATCCACTCCTTCAACACCACCTGACAGGTCAGGCTCCTTGTAGAAGACATCATCTTGACATTCTGCTGCATACATTGGAGTATCTTCGGGATCCTTAGAGTCTAAGCAAGGGATCAAAGGAAAAGGTGAGTAACAACGTTACCCAACAAGTTCATTATATGCAAGGTGGGAAGTTTGATGCTCTATCTACCACCTCGGACTATAAGTCCTTGGCACTATGCAGTTTTCATAAATCTTTCTTCAAATATTTATTTCATTATTAAAAACTATGCCCATCAGCCTTCACAGGGTTACTAGAATTTTCATGGAGTTCCTTTCCTTCCATGTTCATAGCTCCTTCCTGGAACAGTGAGTAACAAGTTACAGTTCTTACACTCTGCAGAGGTGCATTACTTTACCCATGAGAAATCAACTCCTTGTTGCACAACCAAGCGTACTTTCCTGTCCACAATTCCATGATGTGGGGCCTAGTAGGTGATCCAAGCCAATCATTGCCCCCTTCGTGACCTCGCATGCCTCCTTGGTGTGCACCATGCCCACCCATTGAATTACGGCAATGGTTTGTAAAAACCGTTAGATGCTAGAACTATCGTGGGACGATGAGGGTTCCCACCCATATGCTGCATATCCTCTATGAATTACCAATTAATATGCATGCTACGAGGATAACAACCACAACCTGCACATCCGACTACATGCAAGAGGAAGAAGATACAGCTGACTTCTCCATCCCATTCCAAATCACATGGTTAATGCGTGATATACGACGCTAGAATCACTAATGTTAGGGGTTGTTAAATTCTTAGATGATTACTATTGCTGCTAATAGAACCATAAGTTCTATAGCTTCTATATATCATCACTTAGGATGATATCATCAATTAATTTATTTGAGAAAGTAATATTTTATTTCCTTGAAACATAGATTATAACACACAATTTGCAAATACTTTGATAAAGACTCTTCAAAGGACATGAGCAAGTGATGAACTTGCCTTGTGATTGCAAGGCAGTGAAGTCAGATGCTTGCACTGGACCTTGAGCTTTTATGTCTACAAAACATCATTATTGCCCGATAAGGACAATATTTAAAGAAGCAACATGAATATGCATAGTAATGTAATGCATTATTTATGATTTATCTTCTTTGTGCCATTATTTTAGTTTTCTAGAATTTCTTTAATTAATAAAGGAATCCATTTTAAAGAATAACCTTTAATATCCATTGAATATAATATTTACTATGTAATAATTTATTTATAGAATTAAAATTTAATATAAACTCTTGTATTTATTTATTTAATAATTCTTTTAAGAATTAGCATTTAAATAAAAGAATTTATTTTTTAAATCTAAATATTTATTTAGTATTTTTATAAAATACTACAATCATAATATATAATAAAAGTGATTTTTATTTATATTTATCCTCTTTCTTTAATTTTATAAAAGTCCATAAGGAATATATATATCATAAAATTCTTAACCAAAAATTATATTCATAAAAATTATTTCTTAATTTAATTAAATAGGTTGGATTATTATGAATCCAAAAATATATTATTTGCAATTTGTAGACTTCTATTTTATTTTATAGAATTTTATTTAATTCTAGGGGTAATTTGGTCTTTTATTAATTATTAAAACTTCTTTTAAGTTTTGGGCTAAACCGTTTTGGGCTTATTGGGCCAATCTGGCCCAAGTGGCTTGACCAAAAGGTCACCCCGAAGGGCTCTGGCCCTATTGGCCCATTCTCTCTCTCTCTCTCTCTCTCTCTCTCTCTCTTCTCTCTCTCTCCTCCTTGACCTCGTGGTCGCTGGCACTGCCGTCGTGCGCTGCCCGCCGCCATGGTCCTTCCTGGCCACTGCCGTGGTGCAGGGCGAGGTTGTCGACCATGCTCCTTCATCTGCTCCGCCTCGATTTGATTCTGGGGCCCTCCTGTGGCGAGGCTAGCCCCCTTCCCGAACCCTAGGGTTTGGGGTGGTGCTGCTAACGCCACCGCCGATCCTCCTGTGGTGACGTGCGGTGCTCGTGCGCTGTTGTGGCTGCGGCTATGGATGGTGCGGGTTGCAGCACCCTCTGGGGTGCTCCCCGTGCCGCCGTGAGCTCGTCGGCCTCTCTGCTTCCTCTTCAATTCTCCAGCGAGGACCACAAGTGATTTGAGTTCTCTATGATCTCCCGTGCCTCTGTTTACTTCGAGTGTCTCGGTGTGTAACTAGTGGTTTATCCTCCATTAGGGTTTGTACTGGTTCTAGGGTTCATCCCTATGTGCTTGTAACTAATGCTATGATCTGGTAGTGATGCTCAGTGAAGATTGTGTTCTCTGCACATCAGTTCTTGTTGTCATCCTTTGATTATGTGATGTTATTGTTGATCTGAGGCTAATGTTGATCTGATGCTAGTGGTTCATAGTTTTGCCTCTGATTGGTGATATTGTTGCTTAGTGTGTTCATCTTCTGTCAATATCTTGATACTGACAGTAGTACTGTCAGTGATGATTCACTACATCAGTGATTGTTGGCTTGTATGTTTATCCATAGTCTAAACTTAATCATTAGAGTCTAATGATACTCTGAAGATAATTAAATATGTGAAATGATCTCTGAGTATAATCTCGGGGAAATGATAATTAGTGAGTTGGTTGTAGGATATGTTCTTGTGACACCATCTTATTATGGCACACAAGTTGATTCTTCTAATGGCTTTACTGTGGTCAGTACTTGAGATTGGGATAGATGATTAACAATAAGTTGAAAGATTCACTTAATGTTTATGCCTATGATGTTGGTCTGAGGCTCTAGGAACTAGATTCTTATATTTCTATCACTTTCAAAATCTACTAAGGCATCATAGTTGCTTACTGGATCTTGGATCCTAGTTGGTTAAATTAGTTGATTTGTTTGTAGCTTATGAGATCTGAGGTGCTACTCTTTCTTGGAGATGTGCCTAGATTTTATAAGAACAAATGATGAAACATATAAGTTGCTTTTGGTATCACGAAATCTATGAGGATGGTCTGAGATTTTGGTGTGTTTGGTAGAGTTTGGTTCTGGCCTTTATATTTGAAATCCTCTAGGATAGGTTCACCCCACTTGGGTGATCAGTGAGAGGATGTCTTATGAAACAACACATATTTTCTGTTTGGATAAGATGAACAGATCATGTGGATGTTTATGATACTCACCACAAAAGTTGATGATTGTGGTGGCTTGATGTGCTGGTGGTGTTGCTGGCCTGGTCCTGTCCTTCAACTCATGGTGTTTTTCTTGTTTCCCCTGATTCCTGTGCTTCGCCTTGATCAGCCCTGCTCCTCCTAGCTCCTATGAGCTTGACCTTGTTGTCCACCTGATTCTCCCCCTCCTTATGTCACCATCTGGTGATGCTTGGATTGGTATGGTATGAGGTTTTGGCTGGTGGTTAACTTGGCTTTGATAAGCTGGTTGTTCTTGTGTGGTATGGGAAATGCAGAAATGCACTAGTGTTTTCCCACGGTTGTGCTTAGTCCTTTTACTTGATTGAGCTGTTGTGGCTGTGTCGACAGCACACCCATGCAGTTTGGTGATTAAGCTGCTTGTGTATTTGTTGCATGGTTGTGGATTAGATCAGTGAGGTGTTTTACCTTTGATCTTTTTACTATTAACCTGCCTAGTAAAACTTTCCCCTTTACTTACTGTGATCATTTGACTTATGGCTTATTTATTATGAAAGATTGAATTCTTTCATATTGGTGAAACTTGCCCCTAAAAGATTACTCAATGATGTAAACTTGAGCAGTGCAACTCACAGCTCTCAACTGAGAGTAAAATTAATACTTTAACTTTCATTTCCATTTTGTTTGTTCTTTATCAAGATTTGAAGATTCAAGATTTAGTATAGGTTTACTTTTAGACAGATAAATTCCTTTGTAATTTTTATTTCATTCTTTTGTAAGAAATGTGTAATAGTTTGTTAATAGATATATATTCTTCTTTTTGTAATTTCATTTCTATAAAGATTTTTTATTGTCTTAATGAGTTACTTTTTGAAACTTATTTATGGAATAAAGATATGGAATAAATATTCGTTTGCTTAATTGGATTTCTTATTTAGAGTTTCTATTACTGTATATTATTTCTTGATTAAATAATATTACTAAATCACAATTCTTATCTTTAAAATATAAACTCAAATTTCAAGTTTGAATTGAAATTCTTCCCCCCAAAACACACTAATTCATAAAGATCATATCAAAATTTATAACGATCACTCTCTAGAGCTATTCCTACACTTAGAGAGTGAAAGAAACTCTGATCACTTTAAGTTTTTATTTGGCGAAAAATTTACCCACATTTTGCTAATGAATGCATGCATATGTACAATTTCCTAAATCTACCATTCGTTGGTTCCTAAATGCTGGGATGTTACACTAATTTAGATGAATTTTCACTATATAGGATAATCAGTGTCATAAATGCACAAGTAGAGAGTAAAAAGTGGAATTCACTCTTTAATCTATGGTGGTGTGGCCATCCTAGTACTTTTAGAAGCTGCATCAGCTATAGCAACGCCCCGATAGTCCAATTACAAGGGGTGTGGACCTTACACGTCACTAGTAACTTATACTAGCAGCGTCATATTAGCACGGACGAAAGATACACCCCATGTGGACTTTTCTCAACTCTGCCGGTAGGCATACCCCTTCTAGTGCTTTTTGGGGTATCATTGTGGCTACCTTTCCTACGTGTGGGCTGCAAATGAAAATTCTTAACCATCTCGGTCTCAATGAAAGTGGCGCTGTGCGTGTTCGCGCCCTTGGGGGTGTCATCATGAAGCCTAGTATACCCTTCAATCTCGAACTTCGGTGGCAAGTCTGGGGTTTTTTCTTGTTTCATTTCTAAACTGCTTGTAACAGGGCTTCTCATCACAATGTAGTATCAGTTTGATCGCCTGCGGCTTTATTTATAAAGTTGAGCAAAATCCTATTTTTAGAAGAATAACACCGAGAACAACCATTGCATAATATTACGCCAATAAAAGATGAAAGCATCAATATGGAGCTTGTCCTACACAGAGGACGTTTTTTGAAATTTCTGAAATTTGACATTTAAAGTTTTGAAAAATTCTGAAAAATATTCTTTGATGTAGATAATCATTACTTCTACTCGCGAGCAAAAAATCATTGAGAAATATTTCATATTTTCGGCTACGTAAAAATGCCTCGCACGGTGAACAATCAAATTTAAATTCAGATTTGTCAATTTATGGGGCCGGGATACAAACTATTTCGTGTTGAGATTTTGATGGACCATAGAGTAAGTAATTGTTAACATCAATAATTTTGTTTTAATTTTTTTAAAATTTTAAAATATTAATTTGAACGAAATTTAAAAACAGGCTCCAGAGCCCGTCCTCCAAACCCGTTTTCCGAATGAAAGATCCAGTAATCTCCTGATTTCCCAATAAAAAATGGCAATCTGCTAGCTGGCGCCTAGTAAGCTGTAAATAAATAACACAGAGAGCTGCCATGCATTAATAGCAGGCCAATAAAAAAATCGATAATCTCCTGATTTCCCAAATTTGTTGGCACGAGATCTGGTGATCTGCTAACTGGCGCCTAGTAAGCTGTAAATAAATAACCACCTTGCTCACATGAACGGCTGCCCCAATGAGAGAGCACGTGTTGATGCACGCCCCAATGAAAGCACGTGTTGATGCATCGCCCCATGAGAGCACGTGATACGTGCCAAGATCCGATCGAACTCATACCTACCACTGGGTCGAGCACAACTACAAACAAGAGGATAAGTCACTAGCCGACGACCTTTCTTGATCGCTCAACGAGAGCAGCGATCCCACGTCTAGCTTGCCCGTCCACAAACTAACTATCCCAGCCGTCCGTGCACTTTGAGATCCGAGCGACCGACGCTTCGCCAACCTAGGTAGCAGAGCCCATATCGCCAGTCACAGGCAAATCCCGAGTTTTATCTGTTGTCCCTGGAAGAACAGGCAAATCACTCATGAGTAGACCTGCACGATTTCTAATCTGTATCGATTCCGCCTGTCTAGCTTGCCTAGATTATTTCGTCCCGTGAATTGTGGACCTCGCTGTCTCCATCGACTTATACCCTAGATATCGCAAACTTATCTAAATTTGTACTTGTAAAACTCTTAAAGGCTTGTTTACTTTTTCGGTATTTTTATTCTTAAAAGATGTGGGGATATATGGAGATTTGGTGTTCACACAATACTCTCATATCCTCTCAAATACCTTTTCCTAAAAATACTCTACCATGATAGAGAGTTTTTAATCTAGCCAAAAATACACTAGTGTGGAGAGAATTTGTGAGGATATTTCGGATTATCCCCTTCAAACCTGGCCTAATAAACGTCCTATCGGAGAAATTCCGGGATACTCCTCTCCCATCCCTCAAATACCCTAGAAATAAACAAGGCCTAAATTTGAACATTTTTAAAATTGTGTACTACTAGTATATACTACTCCCACCGTCTCAGAGGTTATGACGTACTAGCAGAATACCCGTGTGTTGCCACGGTCTTTAAGTTGCTTTAAAATTCATGTAAATATCTCATTATACATATAAAAAATATAATTACATCTAATATTTTAAATACATTAAAAAACCACTATGCTTAATTTAACTACCTAAAAATTTAAATGGATTGGTCTAAAAAATATTTATCACTGTGTGACGTAATTGCATTTTGTTCCTACACGGTCTAAGATAAAAAAAACATGACGATATGTAGACTACTCTAAAATGCTAACAAGAATCCTCTAAAAATGAAATAGAATTTAGACGCGATTCGACATAGTTAGTGATAAAATAATCAAGATTATTCATTTTGATCCATCTATTATCTTTGGATTATCCACTCTAGGATTGGGCAATATTCTAGTTGCTCGCATATATCTTGCGCATATTGTTTTTCCTGATCTTGTAGTAGGGGATGTTGGACCCAGCCCTAGATTAACACATGCTATGGTGGAATTGTAACTGAAAGTATGACGATTTTTGCAATGCGTAACTTCCTGCGTTTTTTCTCGCTTTTTTATTCAATCGACTAACAAACTTGGCGAAATAATCGCCACGGTCCAAACAGAAGCGCGTGTCATCCTAAGTGCAGTGGATGGTACCAAGTAACTTGATGCAAATGGTAAATAAAAAGACTTGGTCACAGAATGAACCAGGCACGTTTCTAACCCTATGCAATCTGAACACACCACCGGATAGCAGCTGTGTTTATGCCTAGGACTCTAACACAACACGATAGTAAACAGAAACTTGTATAACAAGATTAAATAAATCTAACAATCATGCCCCTAATCTTTGTTACCATCATCTTCATTATTATGTTACTTTGGGCATCATGCCGGCTCGACTCCGGCAAGGCCGCGTGCAGCAGCTCTTCTCTTTGTTACACTTGCCGCCACTGTTGTATTGGATGTTGATGGGTTCGTGGAGGTTGTATGCATGACGCTCCTCTCGTCTGGTACCTGCACCTTCGGCAGCAAGCACGCGGTTTCTTCATCTTCAGTGCGTAGAGCCGTTTCTCTTTTTATGTGTGCCTCAACCAACTCTTCCTCCGAGCCATCACGTATGTTTAGCTGCCCTTTGTATGACAAGTGAGCAAAACGGTGTCTCTGCCACAGATTTGTACCACTGACCCATTTCTAAAACGAACAATCCTTTTTACGCTTGAATTTAGTAATTCAGTAAACATCCTAACACGTGGTTGCTTGCATCTATATCAGCATACCACAGTCACCATTGTATCCCTCATTTGCATTCAGCTTGGGCTTGATCTTTTCTTCATTTAGCAAGAGGATGTACGGCGCTTCTCCATAGGCTGCACAAGCACATTCGGGGCCTTCTTCATCTCACATAACTTTAGTTATTGCACCTGCACGACCGGTGTCTCAGTACGTCCGGCGACTTCACTTGTCGGCATCGTCGGCGTGGCTGTAGCTGTCATTGCAGTGGCTTCCATGAATCTTGTTATTGACTTCGTCATGAGATCACCAAGCCCACTGTTTTTTTTACGAGGCACTCGCTGCACCTCCAGCAGCTTGGTATTCTCCTCCCTCGCCGGTCTCACGTCCTTCTCAAACGTGCGCACGCACTCGATCACCATCCCGGCTCATGGCTACCACAGTCTTCTCGGCCTATGCAGTTTGCACTATACTCTTTGGACGTGGCCTGCAACCTCACTTCGACCATGGCTAGCTCGCCACACAGCGTTCAGCTTCAGTCTTGGCAACTTCCAACTCCTCCATGGATGCACCAGGGGACATGACCTCAGCCTCCATCTCTTTTGGTCGGCCCGCTTAACCACCGGCCTGAGCTCAAATGCCACATCCATCAATAGGGCCGCTCGTCGACATCGGCACCGCCATCAATGCCTTCTCTTTCTTCGGTTCTCACTATGAGGCAACATGCACCCGAAGCCCAGCTTGAGCGTGGTGGCACTTGCAACGGAGCTTAGCGGCGCCGGATGGCGAAACCATGTCGCGGTAGAATCACGGTGGAGCCTTGGACCAGGGACTATTGTGCCAGCGTTGGCGCTGCTTCTCGGTCATGTGCCCAGCTTTGCTGCCTCCATGCCTACGCTTAGCACCCATAGGCTTTCACTGTCCATGATCTCCCTGTGCCGCCGGAGCACGGGTCACAGGGAACCTGCTAGACACACTCTGGCGACGCGCAGCCGACAACTCTATATACAGAGACCTCGGTTTCACAGTGCGACGGTAGGCAACAATCAACGCTTCATCTTGTATGTCACTGTATGCTGTAGGGAGGATGACAAAACCATACTATCTCCCTAAATTGAGGCTCTTCTTGAATTCAAGGGATTGATTAGCTCACAGAGTCCAGCTCTGATGCGTAAAACCAGTAATTTTGTTAGTTTGTTAGCCTTGGGTGTCAGCTTGTTGCTGAGAATAGCAACGCGAGGAGCAGCAGGCCGGCACATAGTTTCAGTATCTTTGAATTTTTTCTAGATAAGATAAAGTTTGTTAGCCGAAGTTTGTTAGTCGATCCTTCTTTTTTACTTAGGCGTTGAGTTTGTTGAGGAGTGGCATTTTCTGTAATTTTTAGATGTGTGACACCAGGAATTCACCACGCTTTTGAAATTAATAGTAAAGATATTTTCTAGCGCGCTTATTAAGGAGACAGTTGCAGCAAAATAGTTTCCTATACTGTCCTAGAATAATATCTCCTTTCCCTTAATTTTTCATTGATTTGCTGCACCTTGTCTCCTTGTTTCTTGCTATCTTTCATGCGCACCGTCACCGTAATTAGCAATTATCCTACTCCCTTCATACGGGTTTATTAGACTAATATGGAGTTTAAGAAAAAAATTGATCATAAAATTTATTAATAAAATACTATGACTTATATGCTACAAAAATTATACCATCGAATTGATATTTAAAAGCTTTTTTAATGATATAATTTTTATGACATATGATTCATATTTTATTGGTTAAATTCGTATTCAAATATATTTTTTGGGCTCCGTGTTAGCCTAATAAACCCGTATGGAGAGAGTAGGTGTTTTGCCTGTATGGCATGTCATTTAATAAAGAAAGAGACTGTTGTCGTATCTTTGCTAGTTATAGTGAAAGAGAGTAGTTATAGTGAAAGTAACTTAGCTAGTACTACCTCCATTTGGAACATTTTTGGATATTTTAAGAATATTAGTCCGAAGTCTTAACTCTCCTTATTTTTAGTTCCTAAATTAATGCAGCCCCTAATTTCTAGCGCCCACCTCTCCTCTCTAGATAATAACTCACTGGTAGAAAACGCCCCATGCGTCCCGGTTGGTAAGGGCCATTAGTCCCGGTTGCCCAACCGGGACGGGGCAATCGGGACTAAAGCTCCAACCTTTAGTCCCGGATGCCCCATCAACCGGGACAAATGGGGGCACACGTGGCGGTATCAGAGCGCGAGGGGGGTGGAGCATTAGTCCCGGTTCATAACACGAACCGGGACTAATAACATGTCGCTGCGTAGATTTGTCATTTCTTCGCCGCGCAGAATTCATTTTGCACATTTTGTTGCCACAAAGATTTTCGCCACTTTTTGTGCCGCGGCAGAGAATTCATTTAGGTTGTTTTATTGTTTATTTAGTGTTTTGCACTTATCAATGAAGGAACCTTATATTACACAAGATCATCATGCCAACATTACATTCAATACACGGCTCGAGTTCATGCACTACATACAAAAGTTGCTATTCGATGCTACCGCCAATTTCTTGAAAGTTGCTATTTTTACAATTCCTATTGTCTATACACCGAGTAGTATTCCCTTGTGTGTTTAGGACTTGCATCCAAGAATCCCGCCAATTCCTCATGTATTGCTCGTGATGCGATCCTTTGGCGTAAGACCGTCCCGTAGACGCTCGATCTGATTTAAAAAGGAGTCAGCCTATATGAATATGAAACTAAACACAATTTGATTGTAATTAAAACTATAGAAATTGTTTACGACGTGGAGTTGCTCTAAATTTCTGCCCTTCTCATCGCACGTCTGCGGATGAACTCGCATACATAGTATCCACATAGATTGTTACCGGTCCTCAAGTCAGCACTTTACGACAACAGAGTTCAATCAAAATAATAATCAAGCATGATAATAATCAGATCAAAACTAGAATCAAAGAGATGCGGATATAGCTAGTGGTGCTTACATCTAGTGGTTGAAATGTAAGCTCCTCTTTCCAAACACCCCTAGCCTTCTTGGTGAACTGCTTCCAAGCGCTGCCCGTGAGAAAACGAATAAAATAAGTTATTAAGTACTTGATATCATAAAATTCACGAACGTTACCGATATAGTGTCGTAATGATTAGAATTACCGGAGAAGTATCGCATGTCCTTCCACGCCTCAAGGGGTTTATGTTTCGAGTCCATGACTAGTACACGCCTTTGTCAAGTTGAATGATTAATGAATATAGTGGTACTGCGAATGCAGAACTAATCAATTATATACTTAACATCAAGTAAGCGAAATAGAAAGTGTATACAAGACAATAACACTCATCGGAAGTTGTAAGGAAATAGTATTTCCTTTTGGTTTCTTGAAACCTTAACGCGGTACTATATTATCCTCGTATCCGGGGCTTATTTTGAGATTAGCTTCATGAACCCAATATGGGTCAATGAAGCCAATGTCATAGATTTGTCCTCTCACGCATTCGAGAATCTTCATTCGCATATTAAAGTATGATTATATACATGCAATAAACAAAATATTATAGATGGAGACTAAATTAATTACAGAATTAGTACTTACGCATAATAGGCACTCATGATCGATTTGTCCAAGGCCTTGATTGAATAATTGAAATAGTTCATCAAATTCAATGGATATCATGTCATCCTTATCTTTCCCATGATGCTTTTTGTAACCCTCAAGACTATCCAGTTAGCCCCCTTGTGGCATGCATGTACCAGTTATGCAATCTTCGCATTTTGTTGGAAGATTGTTTACCTCCTCAGTTTGACGAGGTTTTCCGTGACCGGTATTGGTATGCTACTTCACCACGGGAAGAACTCTAATCGATAAGCATCGGGCAATACTCATACCTTGAGCAGCGGCAGCTTCTCAGACAGTAACTACCTGGATCATACCGCTCTTGCCCCATATTTGCTCGACCCACATTGGTTTGAGAAATCACCTTGAGAGGGGCGCAAGTCTGCTTTTGCTTGTTCTCCAGCCGGGCAACAGATTTCCGCTTGCATCAAGATCGCTCTTCGAGGCTTTTGTGCTGCATGTGACTTGAGAATAGAACGCTCATAGTCCGATGACAGCTTTGGCTCGGGTTGATGAAGAGTCTTTAGCATTTTCAACACTTTGGCTTTTTCTTCTTTGGTCCGGGGAACTCGGATCTTTCGGCCGCCTCAGCTTAAAAAACGCCAAGCTTTCCGCATCAACGATCGCCGAGCCTCCTCTTCAAGATACCATAAGCTCTCTTGGGAGGAACCTGGTACTTTTGGAAGAGGCTCTTGTTTACGTTTCGCGATCGCTACGACGACAAGAGCGAGACGCTTACGCTTTTTATCCCGAGGCGCCAGCGATGGCTCCTTGGCGATGGCTGCACCGGAGATTGGTGAGGCGACGGAGCCGGGTGAGGCGACGAAGACGGCTGGCGGCGGCGACCTCGCCGGAGACGGGTGAGGCGGCGAAGATGGCCTTGGCAGATTTTGAAGCACGATACAATCATTCGGCCATAGAATGGTGACGCTTTTGCGTCACCCAAGACAATCACATCCCTTCACCAAATAGGGTAGTGAAGATCCAAAACCTCAAAGGTGGGCATGATTTCATCCACGCCGACAACAACAGAGCCCTCGAACCGGACGACCGTGGTAAGTTGGTGTGGGTCCAATTGGTAAGGCATAGCCGATCGCCACCTTCATTGATATGTTCACAACTTTGACATGTAGCTCGCAGCGGTCATCATCTCGTGATATCATCCACTAGGTAGCCAACAGGAGCCATCGCTTGCATCATCGCCATCGCCATTGTCATCACCGGACCTCGGTGGAAGCCACATCGCTTTTCGATTATTCGATAGGCCGGTAGCATCGAATGCGGTGTCACTTGAGATGGGGCGCCGTAGTACTTTGCTCTTTAAGTGTGTTAATTTCATCTTGTTGTTGCTTTAATCGTTTTTCAATTAAACGCATTCGCTCTTTCTCGACTTCGCTTCAACCGCCTGCCCTTACTCCTCCGGATTCTATCAGATATTTCTTCCTCTCTTCGAAACCCAGTCCTCCATGATTGGGAGCCTATTGTGCCTCGTGTTCGCCCATCATGTTCCTTATTTCCAAGGGCGAGTGTGATCTCATCATTCTCTATCGGGAATGAAGTCCCCATCTTTAATGCCTTTTTACGCTTTTCTCATCCTCTCGATTGGCAAGGGTCTTCTTTATGTCGTATGGTATATATACACCTCCTTCCGAGTCCAACGTGCCCCCATGCCCGTAAAACCAATTCCTTGCACGTTCTACCCAATCGTCTGCTCGGGTGATATTTTTATCACGCAGCCTCGCTCAAGTTTCTCCCACTTAGGAATGCCAGCCCAGAGCCACCTTGCCCCATAGTATGGTGATACTTCTTGTTAGCAAGATTCAGCTTATTCGTTTTACATTTTCTTAGCTTTTTCGATTTCTTGTATTCCACAAACTCATCCTGAATGGTTTTATCTTCTCAAACTGAATATTCTTGAAATCGAGTCTTCTTTTTCACGACATAGTCAAGGTGCAATCTTTTCTTCCAGTTGGTGAAACATCGGGCCATCTTCTTCAAAGCCCACTCCGACCTTAGCCTCCATGGCTCTCCCATGTTGTATATGTCCTCAATGGATCCTCCGCATTTGGATCCAGCTCTATCTTCGTAGTTTGAAATTAACCATGAGCCTCTTCCACAAGAATGTTTGGCGTGGTTAGGGACAAATAAACATGTTCCTCTTCATCCGCATTAGCAGGCCTATTCCAATTTCTAATGGTGATCGGGATTAAGTCCCTAACGATTACTCGCATTGTGCCACAAATTTGGTTGCGACAACTTCGAGTCTTGGCTCTGCCTACAGACATATTCGATCCTGAACCTCTCATGGTCTTGCAACTTTTTGGTTGGGCCTCGCTTTTTTCAAGAGATTCCTTCGATCCGGAGGGCTAAAAGAAGAAAGATCGCTACTATTTCTATATAGATAGCAGATGATTAATTAATGAATTGATTTATATTACATGCACCTTGCCGGAGCGTCGTCTTCTCGACACAAGGCATCGCTTCTCCCTCATGGAAGGCAACACCTTCAACCTCAAACAAGTTGTCTACTCCGGTAAAAAGAGGATCACCCTCATCGGAGTTGTTCAGAAACGTTTATACGTCTAAATTATCTTCCCCACGGATCACACCTTGGATCAACTCTTCCTTTTCTTCGTCTCTGACGTGTGGGTCCATATTTTCTGCATAGGTGGAAAAACGAATAAGTCAAAGCGGCTAAAGGAGAAAGTTAAAGAGAAACCCTAAAATATACATACACAATAATAAAAATGAAGAGAAACCCTAAACCTAGCTACAAAAAGGAAACCGTATAGTAGATAGGTAACTCTAGCTAAAATCAACTAAAATCAATATTCCGGAGTTCCGAGGGGTGTAAAACCTAGTTCGGAGAAACCTCGGATGCATATGAGAGGGGAACATGAGTATAAGGCTACAAAAGGGAAACTATCCAGCAGATAGGTAACACTAGATACTAACAAAATACCATATTGGAATCGATCTCGATCTCGATATAGTATTCTACCGAGAAGAACCAAATCACCGGAAAGAAAGGGAAACAATCAACACATGGCATCGATGCAATGCTCGAGCAATGATGATGATACGACAAGTTAATGTGCATTGGAATGTAACCCTAAAGCATGCTCGACAAGTTAATCGGGGTTCCGAGGGGCGCAAACCCTAACTCAAGGAACTCCGGAATCACCTGTTAGGGTTACTAGTATGACAAGGATAATGATATGACAAGTTAATTTGTATTAAAAAGTAACCCTAAGACATGCTCGGCAATTTAAACGGGGTTCCGAGGGGTGAAAACCCTAACTCGGCGAAACTCCGGAGTATATGAGAGGGGTTGATTTTGTTTTCTAATTAAACTTGTCTTGAAAGTTGTTGAACAATGCATGATTATAGGTTAAATAGTTAGATCTCATTTTTCTGAACATTTTGATATATTATTTGTATTTTCTCGAGTTATAAATAATTAATTATTGAATTTACAATATTATATCAATTTATGGATTTAATTAAACCATTTCAATTTAAACAAAATAGAAACAGAAAACATTTTTGCTTAGACACATGGCTCTCAAATTTCGAACATTTTGATACATTATACATATTTTATGATTAAATATGAATTAGTTATTGATTTTACAAAATTATATTAATTTCGCTATTTTTAAACATTTCCGAAAAGGATTAAGCCATTCTTGCATCACCGACGCGTCATCAACCCTATCCCTAACTTTCTACACCGGGGCTGCTCCTACCCACAACCACTGACTAGGGGGCCCTAGGCCGATCTGGGTCCACCCCGTGGCCACGTAGGCGCCACGTCAGACGCGGCGGCGCGGGAGGCGTCAGGCGGTGGTCGCCGGCGAAGATCTAGGCCACCCCAGCACGCGCGGAGGGGTGCGCTAGAAAGATCGTTACAAGGGGAACCACATAGTGGTGGCGTCGCCCCTTTAGGGTCACCCGAGTGAGGCTTGCGACGAGCGGCGGCGACGGAGCTCACAAACGAACGACACGCGGTGGCTACAAAGATCTAGGAGGCTAACAGAGGGTGCCCTGAGCACAAGAAGCTCACCACGGTGCTCGACGTGGGGTCTTGGAATCCAGGCGAGGCCGAAGGTGAGCTAATCGACGACGGCGAGCTCGTCGGGGTCGGGGAAGACGACGAGGTTGGCGACGATTCCGTTTGCCAGAGAAGGAGAGAACGCGCGAGGGAGAAAGAGGGAGAGAACGCCATGACGCACGACGGACAGAGGCGACAACTGGCAGCTGACGGCGGGCGGCGACGCCTTCCTATGCGCACGTCGGAGTTGCGAGAATGGAGAAGGGAAGGAGAGAACAGGCGTCGTATATAGGGAGAATATGTCCCTTGGTGGCTCCAACCGGGACCAAAGGGTTATACGTCCTGCTGAGCCACCAAGCGGACCTATACTCCAATATTTTCAAAGCCCAAGGGTTGGCTAGGGGTCTTTAGTCCGTTGGTGGCTCCAACCGACATATTCCCTGCTTTCAAAAAATTTCGTATTTTCTCTCTGTTCTCTTATTTTTTATTTTGGGGTTTAAATTTGTATTGTTTTTAAATGATAATTAATTTGGAATTTAGAAAAACTTTAAACATAAGAAGTGTTTGGATTTGAATAAATAATTCAAAAACATTTTCTATTTTAAAAAATAATTAATGTAACCATTTAAAATATGAACCATTTACAATTAAAAATGAATTAACTTATATTTTTTAATATCAATTTGGAATTTAAAAAACTTTAAACATAAGAAGTGTTTGGATTTGAATAAATAATTCAAAAACATATTCTATTTTTAAAAAATAATTAATGTAACCTTTTAAAATGAATTAACTTATATTTTTGAATATTAATTTGGAATTTAGAAAAACTTTAAAACTAAAAAGTGTTCGGATTTAAATAAATAATTCAAAAACATTTTCTGTTTTAAAAAATAATTAATGTAACCATTTAAAATATGAACCATTTACAATTAAAAATGAATTAACTTATATTTTTTAATATTAATTTGGAATTTAGAAAAACTTTAAACATAAGAAGTGTTTGGATTTGAATAAATAATTCAAAAACATATTCTATTTTTAAAAAATAATTAATGTAACCTTTTAAAATGAATTAACTTATATTTTTGAATATTAATTTGGAATTTAGAAAAACTTTAAACATAAAAAGTGTTTGGATTTAAATAAATAATTCAAAAACATTTTCTGTTTTAAAAAATAATTAATGTAACCATTTAAAATATGAACCATTTACAATTAAAAATGAATTAACTTATATTTTTTAATATCAATTTGGAATTTAGAAAAACTTTAAACATAAGAAGTGATAGGGGACGGCCATGAAACCTTGAACATGATAGGTCATTTTGTGAAGGTTTTTTCGAAACATGATCAATATACCAAGTCTGATATTTTTCCTTTCAACTATGTAACATAATATGACACCACACGAAGGATTTTCATTGTTCGGATTTTTTTTGAATTTATTATGCCCGTTTTGAATTATCTGAATTTCTAACTATGGTCGAACCGGTGTGCATGAAGATAGGGGACGGGCATTGTTAGAACTTGCATTGGATCTCTGAAGAAACCACATATTGCGAGTCTAAAATGATTTTTCAAAAATCACGGGCGATAGATCATGTACGTAGTACAAACCGGACCCACTTCCTACCGATTCTACAGACATTTGTCCTTTTACCGGATGGACGAAAAGGTTTGAGATGTACCGGTTGGGATATATTCCATGTAAGGTGGTCTAGTATTTTAGGAAAATAGGACGGTAGCATTCTTAAACGGCATTTGGGTGGTTGCTTCACAAAACGACCCGTTTTTTGCGCCGAAAATGGAAAAGGGCTTTTCCATGCGACAAAAGGAAAACTTCCTCCTGCAACATTGTTCTCCATACCAATGTCCACACACATGCATAATATGGGCACAACATCACAAACTATGCCGTGATTCAAGACATAACATCGGTCATTTGACAAAGCCATGAAACCTCAAACATGATAGGTCATTTTGTGAAGGTTTTTTCAAACATGATCAATATACAAAGTCTGGTATTTTTCCTTTCAACTATGTAACATAATATGACACCACGAAGGATTTTCATTGTTCGATTTTTTTGAATTTATTATGCCCGCTTTGAATTATCTGAATTTCTAACTATGGTCGAACCGTGTGCATGAAGATAGGGACGGCATTGTTAGAACTTGCATTGGATCTCAAGAAACCACATATTGCGAGTCTAAAATGATTTTTTCAAAAAATCACGGTAGATCATGTACTGTAGTACAACCGGACCCACTTCCTACCGATTCGGCAGACATTTGTCCTTTTACAGGATGGACGAAAAGGTTTGAGATGTACCGTTAGGATATAGTCCATGTAAGGTGGTCTAGTATTTTAGGAAAATAGGACGGTAGCATTCAAACGGCATTTTGGTGGTTACTTCAAAACGACCCGTTTTTGCGCTCGGAAAATGGAAAAGGGCTTTTCCGTGTGACAAAAGGAAAACTTCCTCCTGCAACATTGTTCTCCATACCAATGTACACACACATGCATAATATGGGCACAACATCACAAACTATGCCATGATTCAGACATAACATCGGTCATTTGGACCGAAAGCCATGAAACCTCGAACATGATAGGTCATTTTGTGAAGGTTTTTTCAAACATGATCAATATACCAAGTCTGGTATTTTTCCTTTCAACTATGTAACATAATATGACACCACGAAGGATTTTCATTGTTCGGATTTTTTGAATTTATTATGCCCGCTTTGAATTATCCGAATTTCTAACTATGGTCGAACCGGTGTGCATGAAGATAGGGACGGCATTGTTAGAACTTGCATTGGATCTCCAAGAAACCACATATTGCGAGTCTAAAATGATTTTTTCAAAAATCACGGGCGGTAGATCATGTACCAGTAGTACAAACCGACCCACTTCTGCCGATTCTAGACATTTGTCCTTTTACCAGGATGGACGAAAAGGTTTGAGATGTACCGGTTGGGATATAGTCCATGTAAGTTGGTATAGTATTTTAGGAAAATAGGACGGTAGCATTCAAACGGCATTTTGGTGGTTACTTCAATAAACGAATTCGCTTTTTGCGCCGAAAAATGGAAAAGGGCTTTTCCGCATGACAAAAAGGAAAACTTCCTCCGCAACATTGTTCTCCATACCAATGTCCACACACATGCATAATATGGGCACAACATCACAAACTATGCCGTGATTCAAGACATAACATCGGTCATTTGGACCGAAAGCCATGAAACCTCGAACATGATAGGTCATTTTGTGAAGGTTTTTTCAAACATGATCAATATACCAAGTCTGGTATTTTTCCTTTCAACTATGTAACATAATATGACACCACGCCAAGGATTTTCATTGTTCGGATTTTTTTGAATTTATTATGCCCGCTTTGAATTATCCGAATTTCTAACTATGGTCGAACCGGTGCATGAAGATAGGGACGGCATTGTTAGAACTTGCATTGGATCTCAAGAAACCACATATTGCGAGTCTAAAATGATTTTTCAAAAATCACGCGGTAGATCATGTACTGTAGTACAAACCGGACCCACTTCTCGCCGATTCGCAGACATTTGTCCTTTTACCGGATGGACGAAAAGGTTTGAGATGTACCGTTGGGATATAGTCCATGTAAGGTGGTCTAGTATTTTAGGAAAATAGGACGGTAGCATTCAAACGGCATTTTGGTGGTTACTTCAAACGACCCGCTTTTTTGCGCTCGAAAAATGGAAAAGGGCTTAAAAGGAAAACTTCCTCCTGCAACATTGTTCTCCATACCCATGTCCACACGCATGTATAATATGGGCACAACATCACAAACTATGCCCTGATTCTAGCCATAACATCGGTCATTTGGACCGAAAGCCATGAAACCTCGAACATGATAGGTCATTTTGTGAAGGTTTTTTCGAAACATGATCAATATACCAAGTCTGGTATTTTTCCTTTCAACTATGTAACATAATATGACACCACGCGAAGGATTTTCATTGTTCGGATTTTTTTTGAATTTATTATGCCCGTTTTGAATTATCTGAATTTCTAACTATGGTCGAACCGGTGTGCATGAAGATAGGGGACGGGCATTGTAAGAACTTGCATTGGATATCTGAACAAACCACATATTGCGAGTCTAAAAATGATTTTTTCAAAAAATCACGGGCGGTAGATCATGTACCTATAGTACAAACCGGACCCACTTCCTGCCGATTCGGCAGACATTTGTCCTTTTTACCCGGGATGGACGAAAAGGTTTGAGATGTACCGGTTGGGATATAGTCCATGTAAGGTGGTCTAGTATTTTAGGAAAATAGGACGGTAGCATTCTGAAACGACATTTTGGTGGTTACTTCACAAAACGACCCGTTTTTTTGCGCTCGGAAAATGGAAAAGGGCTTTTCCGTGCGACAAAAAGGAAAACTTCCTCCTGCAACATTGTTCTCCATACCAATGTCCACACACATGCATAATATGGGCACAACATCACAAACTATGCCGTGATTCAGGACATAACATCGGTCATTTGGACCGAAAGCCATGAAACCTCGAACATCATAACCGGGACTAAAAATATTTTCCGCCATTTCCCACCTCTTCCCGCCAAGTTTTCCGCCTTTCCTTTCTACTAGAGCTTTTAGTCCCGGATGTAGTCACTAACCGGACTAAAGATATTTCTGCCATTTCCCAAAGCTTCACGCCAAGTTTTCCGCCTTTCCTCTATATTTAGGGTGATCGTGTCATGGCTATCCACACATCCACCTTCCTCTCTTAGAACAATGGACAACGCCATCGGGCCATTCTCGACCCTCGAGACCGAGGCGCCGGCGCCTCCAACTACCCTTGTCCACCGGGGTACCGGCCGCCCGCCGGCTGGATGCTGAGCGCTGGAGGGGTTCCTGTCCCTCCTGTCCCTCAAGGTTCCGCACGTCAGGCGGCCATCACAAACCACTTCTACCACGAGCTCACGCCGGAGCAGCGGATGGATCCCCAGTGGGATCCCGACAACTATGACACCTGGAATGCCTTCTTCGCTAATAGGCGTGAAAGGGAGCTCGCCAGGTACGAGGGTGATGGCCCGCCACCGGTGAACCACAACGAAGTCGGCCGTCGTCTGTGGTGGGAGAACCGTACTATCATCGAAGTGATGCGCTACATCGCCGGGGGAGACCATCCTCGCCTACGGTGCCCACGAGTCCACCCGCCACAGGCCCCACACTGTCCCGGCGGTAGCGGCATCGTCTTCCAGGAGACCCCTCTCCCACCCGCCGTGAATCCGAGGCTGGAATGGCCCCTGGTATATGCCATGGATGGGCTGAGGATCCCCGGAGGTGTGACGATGACGATGATGATGACGACGATGAAGACCACGGCTGCGTACTATAGGACTAGGCATGATTATGACTAAAGGGGCTTTAGGCCCAGTGTTAGCTAGTCCCGATTTGTCCCGGTTTTAATATTAATAAATGTCTTAAGTGTTACCTAATAAATAGAGGGAAATGCCTATATAAAGAGAGGGTTCATATTTAGTCTCGGTTGGAGAAACCAACCGCGATCAAGGGATATGCAGAGTGGGCGGACAACACTAATAATAGGGGTGAGTGTCGACATTATGTCGTCCTGTTGTACCTTGTCCCGGATGGTGTCACCAACCGGGACTAAAGATGAACCTTTAGTCCCGGTTGGAGACACCAACCGGGACTAAAGATGAGTCAGCACTAATAATAGGGGTGAGTGTCGACATTATGTTGTGAGTGTCGACATTATGCCGAGCTGCTTGTACTATAAATATGCATCCTTGTGAGTCCAGTCCTCCAGCCAGTTTGAGGCATCTCCAAGATGGTTTTCGAGAGCAGGGACACCACTGCGGCCAGTTTCAGGGAGATGCCGACGGAGCCCAGTCCTCCAGCATCTCCAAGAAACTGGTCATAGAGGCACTCCCTAATATGTGAAATTAGTTAGCTCCGAGGCGTATTGATCTAGTTAGTGAAGTTACAAGCTGCAAGATGGTTTTCGAGAGGGACACCATCACGGCCAGTTTGTGGAGATGCCGACGGAGCCCAGTCCTCCGGCATCTCCGAGAAACTGGTCATAGAGGCACTCCCTAATATGTGAAATTAGTTAGCTCCGAGGCGTATTGATCTAGTTAGTGAAGTTACAAGCTGCAAGATGGTTTTCGAGAGCAGGGACACCACTACGATCAGTTTCAGGGAGATGCCGACGGAGCCCATTCCTCCGGCATCTCCAAGAAACTGGTCATAGAGGCACTCCTGGTCCAGCCACAAAATGGGACTAACACTCAAGACATTTCTTAATATTAAAAACTGAGACTACAAAACCGGGACTAAAGGCCACAAACCGCGAAAGATATCCTTCGGTCAAGCCACAAACCGCGAAAGACATGAACTAGAGTTACATAATATGAGCATGAACTTCTTGGCATATGTCATTCCTTATGACCGCTTCAGACGTAACCATGGAGCATCTTCTTTACTTAACGGAATGCTTGGGGGCCATTGTGAAGGGCGGAATTTCATCAAACTTATTATAATCTTCCGACATGTCATCTTGTCCTCGATTCCCACGATGTTTCTTTTCCCCGAAAGAACTATGTGACGCTTTGGCTCATCATATGATGTATTCGTTTGCATATTTTTCTTTTTTTCGCGGAGGACATGTCCTTCACATAGAAAACCCGAGACACATCATTGGCTAGGACGAATGGTTGATCTCTATAACCAAGATTGTTGAGATCCACTGTTGTCATTCCGCATAACCGGTCTATCTTTACCCCTTCCCCATTCAAAGGTTGACCCATTTGCAAAAAACAAAGGGACCTTAAAAGAGACTCCATAGTCTAGTTCCCATATCTCCTCTATGTAACCATAATATGTGTCCTTTTGTCCATTCTCGCCTATTGCATCAAAGCGGACACCACTATTTTGGTTGGTGCTCTTTTTATCTTGGGCGATCGTAGAATGTATTCCCATTTATTTCGTACCTTGGAAATTCAATACGAGAAGATGGTGACGCGCCAACAAGTATAGCTGATCTCCAACAGTGGTGTCATTCAAGAGATGTGTCGGCATCCAACCACCGAAAGACTTCATGTGTTCATCTGTAATCCATGATTCGAGCTTCCCGGTTTTTGAGCGTACAATATTCTTGTGTTCCTCGATATACGGAGTCGCCAAGGTGGAATTATGTAGAACTGTAGTGTGCTTTAGTGAAAGAATCCTGTCCCTACATATCATTGCTTTCTTTCCCAGTGCCTTTTTCCACTTAGTCTTCCCTCATGCCATGAGTCGAAACACCAATCGGCTTAAGGTTAGGAATAAAGTCAACACAAAACTCAATGACCTCCTCCTGCTCCATATCCCTTGGAGATGCTTCCTTCAGTCTAGCACGGTTATGAACATATTTCTTTAAGACTCCCATGAACCTCTCAAAGGGGAACATATTGTGCGAAATACCGGACCGAGAATGGCAATCTCTTCCACTAGATGAACCAGAGATGCGTCATAATATTGAAGAAGGATGGTGGGAACACCAATTCAAAACTAATAAGACATTGTACCACATCCTTCGTAACCTTGGCAGAATATCTGGATTGATTACCTTCCGAGATATTGCATTGAGGAATGCACACTTCACAATGGGTACTCGAACATTTTCCTAGAAGCCCCTCAATGCAATCGGAAGCAATCAAGTCATAATCACGTGATGTCATGAGACTTCAGGTTTTGGAACTTTTCTCCGCCATATTTATTATCCCTTTATATTAGATGAGAAGCCCGACGACTGGATACCGTAAAGGACTTCAAAAAGATTTCCTTCTCGCTTTGGTAAGAGCATAGCTGCACGACTTAAGTGACGCCTTTATCCGTCTTGTTATCTGTATGCATGTTCTTTGGGTCTTTCATAATTTGTTGGTCCTCCGTGCTTCAGTGTATCTTTTGTCTTCCCATACACGCTTAGGAATCCTAGCAGGTTCACGCAGAGATTCTTCGTCACGTGCATCACGTCGATTGAAGAGCGGACACGCAGGACTTTCCAATATGGCAGCTCCCAAAATATAGATTTCTTCTTCCACATGGGTGCGTGTCCCGAGCGACGCTGCTCGGAACTGATTGACCGCCGACCCTTTCCAAAGATTACTTCTATGTCCTTGACCATACCAAATACATCATCACCAGCAGGGAGTTCAGGCTTCTTCCGGTGATCTGCCTCACCTTTGAAATTCTTGCCTTTCTTTCTTACGGGATGATTGGTCGGAAGAAATCGTCGATTCGCCAGGTACACAACCTTCTTGCATTTATGCAAATATGTACCTTCGGTCTTATCTAAACAGTGGGTGCATGCCTTATACCCTTTGTTTGTCCGTCACGAAAGGTTACTAAGAGCAGCCAATCATTGATGGTTACGAATAACAACCCTCGAGATTAAATGGCTCCTGTTTGTTCTCATCCCACGACGTACACCTGGTTTGCCCCACAACCGTAAGAGTTCTTCAACTAATGGCCTAAGGTACACATCAATGTCGTTGCGGTTGCTTCGGGCCTTGGATGAGCACCGGCATCATAATGAACTTACGCTTCATGCACAACCAAGGAGGCAGGTTGTAGATACATAGAGTCACGGGCCAGTGTCGGATCGCAGCTCTGCTCCCCAAAAGGATTCATGCCATCCGTACTTAGACCAAACCATAAGTTCCTTGCGTCACCGCAAAGTCCGGGAAGTCTCTCTCGATTTTTCTCCACTTTGTGACCCATCGAGGTGTCTCAACTCCCGCCTTTCTTACGGTCTTCTTTGTGCCATCGCAACAACTGGCATGCTCTTTGTTTCGAACATGCGTTTCAACCTTGGTATTATAGGAGCATACCACATAACCTTAGCAGAACCCTCTTCCGGAGGGGCTCTCCTCAACATCACCAGGTCATCTCGTCGATCTTATACCGAACGCTGCATACCGGCATTTATCTAAATTCTCATACTCCTTACATGTAGAGGATGCGATCATTAATGCATGCATGTATCTTTTGCACATCTAATCCCAGGGATGAGAGTCTTCTTTGCTTCAGAGGTACTCTCGGGAAGTTCGTTATGTTTTGGAAACTTCGCTTCATTATTTTCAGATCTTTTCAAATGAGGAGTCGGTTAGACCACACTGCCTTCCATCGCAACAATTCCAGGTGGTACCGAGCTTTGTGCTGCCATCTTCACAATTTGGGTACAACAATTTCTTGTGATCTTCTAACATGCCCTCTAACTTCAACTTCTCATTTTCATTTCACAGTCTCGCTTTGCATCGAAATGACCCTACCAAGTTCATCACCGCTCATCCGATGCCCGTTCTTCACCTTTTTCCTCCATTGTCTTCCATTGCGGTATCAACGATTCAGAAACATATGATGATAGTTGTTATCATCATCTTCTTCTTCACCATCTTCCATCATAACCCCTCTTTCCCGTGCTTGGTCCAGCAATTATAGTTGGGCATGAAACCTTTCATAATCGGTGGCGCGAATGATTTTCGAGGAAGAGTACTCCTTGTTGTTCCGACATTGAACACATGGACAACGTATAAATCCATTCTCTTTGTTTGCCGTAGCCACATCGATAAATTTATCCACACCTTTGATATACCCGGCTACCCGCCGGTCACCGTACATCCATTCTCGACCGTTCATCTGCATCATATAAGTAAGTTTATCAAAAAACAGGACATCATAAATAGTGAAATAACCAATTCACATCGACACATGAATTGTATCAATGACCTAGAAAAGATAAGATTGCTAACCTCGATCGAGGGAAATAAAGAGGAGAAAGCTCAAGTGCGTCTCGGACACCTTCTATATTTTTGTTCTATGAGAAATTCAACGGGATTTTTCACTCAAACATTTCAACAAACACCTTCAATGCATACATGAAAAAAAACTAGCACACACCCTCACACCTTACACCATTCGAAAAAACAGAGTGGAGGCAGAGGGGGCTGGGGCGTTGCATTTATAGAGGGCAAGGGGTCTTTAGTCCCGGTTGAAGCCAGCAACCGGGACTAAAGGTGCGTGCCACGCCATGTGGCTGTGGCCAAACCTTTAGTCCCGGTTGGTGGCTCCAATCGGGACGCATGCCCCCTTACAAACCGGGACCCATGCCCCCTGGCCCCGTGCCCGCTCCAACCGGGACGCGTGCCAGCATTAGTCCCGGTTGGTGGCGCAACCGGGACTAATGCTCCGAGGGGTCGCGAACGGATGGCCCTTTTTCCTCTAGTGACTGCAGGAATTTTTGGTAACCATTGCATGCGCTGCAAATAAGGAGTGGATTGGTCACCCTTTTTTTAACCGGATGAAGGAAAAAAGAAAAGAAGGAGAGGGAATTAGGGAAGAGTTAATAAGGCAGTTGAAATAACACCGCGGATTTTCTTGGTCCACACAAAACGGTCCTCCGTCCTTGTAATCCCGTATTCATCCATATTGACCATATTCGTCTAAAGTTCACCCATATTCTCCCAAAACCGCTTATATTCACCCCTATTCGCCCGAAGTTCGTCCAAAACCGTCTATATTCGCTCAAAGTTTGCCGAAATTTGTTAAATTTTAGCTAAACGCGGGAACTCGCCTAGGAATGCGAGTGGAAAACTTGGTGTTCGCAGGCCGAAAACTACTTTCTTCCGGATCAAAATACGTCCGGATTTTGGCCTGGGAACGCCCAACGAGTGGGGATGCTCTTAGGTATGTGACAATGGGAGTCTCTTAGAGCTGTATCCTAGGCAAAATGCTGATGTGGCATGTCATTTAAGTAAAAGATAGAGGGTTGTTATCTCTTACTCCCTCCGTCCCGGTTTAAAGGACATAAATATTGATGTGGCATGTCATTTAAGTAAGAGATATTAGGGTTTAGTGTTTAGGGTTTAAGGTTACTTAGCACTATGACCAGCCTTACTCCTCCTCCATGCATGGCATGCATAGTCCAATTAGGTACCGTTTTCTTAGGAATCTTATTGGCAGAAGAAAATTAGTTAGAGGAGAAGGAATCTTATCCAAAGAAGTGAGTCTAGCTCACTTGGTTAGGGAAGTGGATGTACCGCCCATCCATCCATGTTCACTTAATTTTTATTCATAAATATGTAATATTTGAGTGTAGATAGATAGATCTTATTTTTCTCCAAATTTCGATATATTTTTTGTATTTTTATGAATTAGAATGATTTAGTTATGTTTTTTTAAGATTAATGTTGTAAAATAAAAAATAGCTATGCTGAGGGCATTGCCGTCGGCATATCTGTGAAATCTATGCCGAGAGCAATGTCGTCGGCGTAACCTTAACGCCGAGCCGTGCACGGTAGCTACGCCGAGGGCCGCCCTCGGCCTAGCTAGGCTACACCGATGATTTTTTTGTGTCGAGGGCCATCCTGCTGACCTGGGCTAGGGAGGGGCCTATGTCGAGGGTCCCGATATTTGGCCGTGGAGTTTTCTTGTAGTGAACCTCCGGCCCTTAGCCGACGTCGCACAACCTCAACTCACTTCACACGAATGGCTGAATGGCATGAAAAACATAATGAATCTCACATACGTACGATAGGCTTGAACTGGTAATTTCCATCCTGGCACGAAGCTTTTAAGCAAATGAGCTAGCTAGCAGCATTTCTGGTTTGTAAGACCAGCCACACCGTGGTATAAAAGCGGTTCTTAGATGAGTTGGAATCGGTTCCATACAGTGTAGAGTATTCATTGGCACGGTTTAATTGATCTGACAAAATAAAGCGATTCAAGTTTGAGGTTCGCTTCTTGCATGCATTTGTGGGTCCCCTGTGACAGATTTGTGAGAGAGAAGTCTGGAGAGAGAAAAAAAGAGACATCAAATAGTGGGGCCAGTAGCATTCACAAGCGATTCTATACACTACAGCATACATGCATCGGTTCATAAAATTTTGCCTTTTTGCTTGGAACCGGCGACACATTGTGGCTGGTCTAAGCAGTCGCGTGAATGACCAACAGATTGGTCGCAAGTTAAAACAAAAGCAATATTTTGAACCCAATACAAATCTAGCTCTAAACTATGTAAGTCACCTTCCGGTTTGTGTTAGCTCTTGGTGGAGACAACTTATACAAATGCTAACATCGTCATCTTACGAACGCACCATTTAGTAAAGTGTATCCCTGCAAGAGTTTGGGAGAAAAATGGATGCAGGGAAAGATGCCCCCCCACCGTCCCAAGTAAATGTCTCGTGCCCTTCTCTGCCACCGCCAGGCAAATTAGTAGCAGTTACGTGCGGGACCTACGAGCCAAATGCTACCACTTACCTCAGATCTGTGTCAATGCATGCAGACCGAGGCGCGAAGCAGTATCATGGACGTCGAATTAGGTGTGGCGTGGGATTGGATTTTCGATCGCTCAACGCCTCAACCCCAGAGTTGGCCTATATAAAGAGGCGGCAAGTTCAGCCCTAAGCACCAAACCATGTCGACAGCAAGAGCTCCCAGTCTGGCCACAGCGGCGACGGCCATCCTGGCCGTCCTGGCCGCAGCGCTCGCCACCACCGCTCGAGCCCAGCAGTGCGGCAGTCAGGCTGGCGGCGCGTTGTGCGCTAACTGCCTCTGCTGCAGCCAGTGGGGATACTGCGGCAGCAGCCCCGACTACTGCGGCACCGGCTGCCAGAGCCAGTGCAGAGGCTGTACCCCCGTGCCACCTACTGCCCCACCTCCCCCTGCTGTACCCCCTCCACCAGCCGTCCCCTCTCCCCCAGCCGGCCCGGGCTTGGGGTCGATCTTGTCCAAGGAGCAATTTGAGGAGATGCTCCTCCACCGCAACGACGTCGCCTGCGCTGCCCGCGGGTTCTACACATACGAGAAGTTCCTCGAGGCCGCCGCCGAGTTCCCGGACTTCGTCGGGGAGGGGCAGAGCACCGAGCTACGGAAGCGAGAGGTGGCCGCGTTCCTTGGCCAGACGTCCCACGAGACCACCGGCGGGTGGCCGACCGCGCCCGACGGCCCCTTCGCGTGGGGCTACTGCTGGAAGCGGGAGCTCAACCCGGGGTCCGACTACTGCGACCCCAACCAGGCGGAGTGGCCCTGCGCGCCCGGCAAGACGTACATCGGACGTGGCCCCATGCAGCTCTCCTGGAACTACAACTACGGCCAGGCGGGGAGCGCGCTCGGCGTGGACCTGCTGAACAACCCGGACCTGGTGGAGACGGACCCGATGCTGTCCTTCGAGACGGCGCTGTGGTTCTGGATGACCCCGCAGGCGAACAAGCCGTCGTCGCACGACGTGATCACGGACCAGTGGACGCCGACGCCCACGGACATCGCTGCCGGCCGCGTTCCGGGGTACGGCGTCATCACCAACATCATCAACGGCGGGCTGGAGTGCGGCATCGGACCGGACCCCCGTGTGGCCGACCGGATCGGGTTCTACCTGCGTTACTGCGCCATTCTCGGCGTCAGCCCCGGGATCAACCTCGACTGCAACAACCAGAGGCCGTTCAACAGCTGGTTGTCCGCCGGGCTCGCGACGCAGTGAAAACCGGCCGGCCGGCACTGATCGGAGTAGTACTAGTACTATACTCCAAGATTGTGCCTCATGTACGTGTGATGACCAGGAATTTTGCAGTCCTGTGTAATGGGGGTGAGCGTGTTGAATCGATCACGTGGAAGCTCCCCCGCATCAGAATAAAATAAATAAAGCTGGAGTAGTTGTTTTTCTTTTGAGGGAAGAGTTTGTTGTTTTGTCCAGTCAAAGTCAGCCATGCACGTCTGATACTCTGCCTCGTTTCAAACCGCAAACTAGTCGGATGGCCGAAAATGTTTATGGATGGTTTTTTTTGGATTAAATTCTCAGTCAAATGATGTCACGAAATCTCTATTACAAGCAATACTTTAGTTGCGACTCCATTTGTAACATTAAAATCACGGTTACAACTTCCTTGCAACCGAAATCCAACTTAGAACTCGTAAGATGCATGAATCACGATGCAAATGTAGTGAATTAGGACCTGACTGAGATTTAACTTAATAGAATTAGCAAAAGCCGAACTTTTTTATTAACGGGCACTGATGTGTATTGGGGCTTTTGCTTGCCGGTCTTTTTTCGGGGTTTGGTTCATGACACTAGTAGAAAAACAGCCATTCGTCCACCCCAGTTCGGAGCATTACTCCTGGTTATGGTGGCATCCGGGACTAATGTGAGCATTAGTCCCGGTTCCAACGGCTAGAACGCCATCAATCTTTAGTCCCGGGTTAAACGGGACCTTTAGTCTCGGTTCGTATCACCAACCGGGACTAAAAGAGTGTCCCGGTCCCGGTTCGGGACTAAAGATGTGACCTTTAGTCCCGGTTCGTATTACCAACCCGGACTAAAGAAAGTGGGCAAAAAAAATTCTCAAGTTCTGACGTGGCAGTAAAACGGACACAAATCCTTTTGGAGATTGTCTTTTCTATATTCAAATCATGCCAAAAATTATAAAAATAAAATCATTCAAACTGTAGCTATATTACGTGATTTAGTTGTTACAAAAATTAAAAAATATAAATTTCGACATAATTTACAAAAATAAATTATGAAAAATTCAAATGGCCATAACTTTTGCATACGATGTAAAAAAAAGTACAACCTATCAAAACATGTAGAAAAAATTAGCTCTTTGATTTCAACATCGTTAGGCCATTTTGGATTCCTAAAATTCGAAAAGGAAAAAAATCATTTCAGAAATTAAATTATTTTAGTATTTTTATGTTATATTTGAATTCCTCGCATTTTTCTAATAATAATGGATATATTATTTGTCGAATTTCGATTTACAGATTTGAAGATATTATTTATGTCATATTAAATGCATAAATGACAAAAAATGAATAAAATATTAATTTAATTAGTTTTTACTTTCATTAGAATAAAATATTATTATTACTTATTTATTATTGTTTACTAAAAATAGTTGTACTTAATTTTAAAAAATAAAAACATATCATATATTGATATGAGTTAATATGATTGATATACTAGTCTTGACAACAAGGTATAAGGGTCCTTCGCGCTGGATGGGAGATATGGAATGGAGAAGTTAAGCGTGTTGGGGTTAGAGTAGTGCTAGGATGGGTGACCGGCCGGAAAGTTTGATCGTAAATACGATTTAAGATAGGATTAAATATAATTAATGTTAAAAATGAGAGATGTGAAAGATTAACGAGTCAAACAATTCTAAAGTTTAAGAAAAAATAAAAAAAATAAAAAAAAATTGATTTTCTTTAGGAAAAAGAATTACAAACCGGGACTAAAGGTCCCGCGCGCTCGACGCTTCCCGTGAGCGTCTTTAGTCTCGGTTTATGGTTAAACCGGAACTATAAGGATAGGCCTTTAGTCCCGATTTGATAGTCCCGGTTAGGAAACCGGGACTAAAGGCCTTTAAAAACCGGAAGAGATAGCACGTCTTTCACTAATGTGAATGGGACATTCTCAAAGGTCAAAGCAAGTAGCCATGCCCGATCTAGAGGCTTCGCCCCTTCTTCTCCCTATTAGTAAGCGTGCATGTCTTATAATCTACAATAACAATATTTTATAATCGTATTTTTCTTTTAGCGAGTTTTTTCTTTTAGCAAGTTTTTTACGATCCGCTTAAATGTGTCGTGCCCTAACTAACGATGTGAGGAAGGTGTAAAACATGATCCCGTTTTCACTTAATATTCGTGATCACATAAACATATTGTCATTATCAATAAAAAAATGTCCGTAACTTTTTTTAACCTGCCACACCCCATGACCGATACTTCAAAGAACAATCATTCTTGGAAAAAAGAAGATCTTTAAAATTATCGAATCATTTCCTGGCATTTCCCCCCCAAAACTCATGTAAAAACCTTATTTTAATTGAAGTTCGTGTGCCATGCAAAACAAAATCTTATGGAACACACACAACGAAAATGCTAGACTTATGAAGAATTTTGCTACGAAAAAATTGTACGGGATGATGTGGAGCAACCTGGCTGGTCTATTTTTTTTTTCCTTTCATGATTCTAGGAACAGAAGACCAACCCATGATCCCTACCTCTCCCCGTAACCCAAATCCCGTAAAACCATCCGGTAAGTGTAGCATTGTTGCACACACAAAGGCCTAAGCTAACACGTTATTCACCACCCTTACGCCCTAAAAAGAAAAACCCCATGCCTTTCACAGCCTCACTCTCATCCTACTCACTTATTGTGTCTCCCCCACCGTCACAGACGAATGCCCGCTCCCCTGCCTCCCCTCCGGTGGCCTCGACGAACGCCTCTACCTTTCGTTTCCTCCATGTGACCGGAGACCAGGCATCGGTAATGGAAGTCTAGGTGAACCAACGCTAGACGTCAATGGAGGTGGATGGGTTGACCTAATCTCCACCGGATCCGTGACCAAGGTCACCGCCACCAGCATTTGATGGCTCTATGTCGTCCTCCGCTCTCCATGGAGTCTGTGTGACACACAACTGCCGACTACTTTGCCCTCCAGTACTTCACAGTCTGAAGAGGTTCTGCTTCTTGACGCCTGGTTCGACATTCTTTTATAGGTGAGAAGAAAAGATATTCATATACCATATTCTCCCGTTTCACTCAAAATCATGTATTTGGGAGCATCTGTGAAGCATGTCACTGAAGATTACACACTCATGGTATTTTTCTTCTTGTGCTAATATTTCTCCTATGGATTTTTAGTAAGCATTTAGGGAGTCTTAAATGCCTATGTTTCTTGGTACTAACTTTCTTAAAGCTTAAACTACCTTTTATCATGTACAATGTACATGTACTTGTTGGTGGTGATTTTGAGTTGCTCGATGACTACAAGAGCACATGCATAATTTAGCTAGTTACAAAGTAAGAGTATCTAACCATGGAGAGGTATTTGGTTAAGGTCCTAATGCCCTTTGTCACTATCTATCAATAAATACTTTTAAACTGACCTTGATCTCAAGAAGAGCGTTTTAAGAGGTTGTTTTGTGCGTAAAGTAAATACTAAAAAGTAAAGCAGCAAGGAGACAAACGCAATGTATATGGTAATGAAACTACAGTAAGGCGAAGTGTGTTCTCAGGGATTGTAGGATCCATCTTTAGCATTTGTATTTATCATGATTATGATAAATCTATGTCTGCCTTCATGACATGTGTGGGAGAACTCCATAAATGAATGATCACAGAAAGCCATCTGTTATTTCATCCCTAATAACCACTATGATGATCGTAAGCAAGCCACTCTGATCCCTCACAATTAAGTGTTTCCCCATAGATATTGATATGAGCTTAGTGAATGTCTCCTTATCCCCCTTGACCATATGAATAACACGCTGACATGTTATGTCATTTAGTATCATACATACTACCATATACCCGATGGTAATTCTATTTCTAATCCCGAAGACAAATATTACATGGTCGACTTCACATAATCATGAACCAAAGTTATAGATCATCTTTATTTCATATCATAATATTGCTAGGGTTTCTTCATCTCCCCAAGAACAGGGTAAACTACTCACTCATGGAGGCAATCAACAACATCATCATGGATATACGAAATAAATACGAGTAGATGGATGATAACAAGTGCAAATCAACAATAATAATTGGAACTACAACACAATATGGTAAATGAGATGGGAATGGTGATTGACATGCAGCGGTTGATGATGGAGATGATGCCTTGGCCTCCAATGATCTGTGCAGTAGCAAGGATGATGCCTTCTGCAAGTCCCCCTCCAGATCTCTTCTGTTGGTGAGGTTTCTACATGTTCTGATGTCTCTGAATGTCGGATCTCATATCCGTCTTTGCATGGTGAGAGTATTTGACGAGGTGAAGCGGCAACCATATGGTACATGCGCGCGGTACGGGCGAGGTCTGCTCGTACCAACGCTCACTAACCCTTCAGTAGTGTAGCATCCCAAATGTCTAACATTGTAATTCTACATGGTTTCAATCAATATAAGGCTATTCCCAAACAATATTAATTGCATCATCATAATATCATGCTCATGTCACCATGCCACATTGTATTTGAGCATCATATTAAAACCCTTTTCATTTGGTTCTTCTCCTCATATTGCATTCGCCTTACTAAATGTATTTGCTTCTTTATATCATGTAGTTGGTTCTTGATACTTGTATTCATAATGCCCAAATTGAGTTGGGGCATATCTTTTCAATTCAATTCAATCTCTAACATGCCAACAATTCGTTTCTTTTGATATCCTCCATTTACACCACATTTGGTTCATATGGGATCCTTTCTTTTGGTTAATTTGGAATTAATTCTACCCATATACTTATGTGTGCATCCATTCCGCCAAATCTTGCCATATTCCATATTAGTGCTTTTGGGCACTTATCCTTATTCTTGCATGTGTCTATGCTTTGTTTTCACAAGCTAGAGGCCACATGTACTATTAATATCCATATGACTAGAACATGCAATAACAAGCTATTCTAGTCACATGCAATCACAAGCCTATGTGGGATTCTTTTCGCTCTTATTTGGATGTTGTTAAAAATATGGTTCTATTTTAATTATGACTAAACTCAAATTAATCAAACAAACCTAATCTAGCTAAACTCTCTCTCTATCTTGTTTCCTAAGATAGCACTTTTACCTAGATAAGCTTATTTCTAACCATATCTACACACGTACACATACACACCCCATCTATTAAAATATAGGCTAACCTGACACTGTCAAAATGTGCCTAAACACAACACCACCGAGATGCTATATATATTTTAACACACACCCTCATGCACCTGGCAATCGACCAAGCTAGATAGCTACTGGAGCAAACCGACCCAGCCCGATTCCCCTGGACCTGATCTTGCCTCTCTAGCTACTCTGAACAGGAGAGGTGCCCATACCGAACCTTTGCCGCCCTCTACACATGTTGCATCGCACCCCTCTCCCTGCAACCCAGGGTACAGCTCGCCCATCCCCACCACCCAGCCTTGTTGATCTTCTTGTCAGCACGTGAAGATAGCCGAGCGAGGGACAACGCCACGCCGCACGCGCCCACTCTCCTCATTTTTGCAAAGTGGAGCCTCCCCAACCATGTGACCCTCTCTCCCTATGCTTAAAGCATAACCAGATGAGGCTCCTACTTCCCAACCACTCCTCCTTAGATCAAGATATGGAGGACAACCTCTTCTTCCTCCTCAAGGTAATCTTCTTGGCGTCTAAAACCTAGACCTACAGCTATCCTTCTGCTCACGATGATCTGCTGAACCCCGAGCATCCCCGGGTGACCCAAGAGCAACGTACGCCTCCTCCATGACCCCTCGTACCCACAGACTCGCCAGAGCAGCACCGGAGAAGGAGGAGAAGGCCATATACCGGATAGACGCTAGGAGCACCACGACGGAGCCCCATTCCAGATCATGCCGACCCCAAGCTCCAACGCCTACATCGACGCATTCTATGAGCATCATCGATCCCCCATACATCCTCTCCTCCACTCTAGTAGCCTAGCACCAGTGATCAAAATGTCGAGCGCCCTTCGTGCACGCCACCGTCTCCTTGTAGCGCGGAGCAAGTCCGTGACAGAAGCACGCGCATCCGAAGGCCTCTATTCCCGAGCGTAGTCCCGCCTGCGTGGTCTATCTTGCTAGTAACCCTGCACACCCTTGCGTAGAGGGTACTGCCCTCTTTCCAACGCGCCCAACCTCATCCTTTTTGGTTTAGGTTCGTGAACGTCTTCGATGGGAGATCGTTCCGCCACGTGTGCTCACCAAGTCACTATCACAATTGCACGAGCCCGACACTTTCCCTTTGTTCCCGTCTGTTTTCCGGCATCCTTGCTGCTTGATGGCTCAAATAGCGCCATCTTTCTCCACGTTTAAACATTGTTTTTCATCAAGCAATTGACATCATTCTCTCTTGATTTTCCACTAATGACTAATTATTGCAAAGATATGCAAATCCTTCCTTTGATTTATGTTGTGTAGGAAATCACACCTTTATTACGAAATCTAGAGTCATAAATGATGATTTTTAGGAAGTATTGACGACCAAGTATTCCTGGAGCTGAAGCCAGGCGCCAGCCAGCGTAACAATCACTGGTACGGGCGCACCCTGCCCTTACCGCCCGACCATACGGGATGGAGGCGGCTTCGTCCCGTCAAACCCTACAATACTCGTGAAGACGTCTATATATTTTGAGGTCCCTTCCGCCGCACAAAGGGCCGTCATTCTCAGATGGCATCACAACACCACCAAAGGAGACCCACACCATAGTTCATCCCTTCCATCCCATCCTCTCCATTAGACATAGTCATTACTTTGTACTTGAGATCTCCTTATGATTCGGCGACCATTGTAAGAATATTTGCTTTTAATCTAAGTATTGCACAGTGTTTTCAATCCTTGATCTTATTATTATGATTGAGTAGTCCTCACGGGCTACTCGTTGGGGAGAAACCTTGTAGTGTTTATGTGTATCTAATCTATGGGAGAATTGTTTATTGGTTTGTAAGAGGGATTTGTATCATCTATTTCTTTGTCTCTTTCCTCGATCTTTAGACTTATAGGTGCCCAAGATCCCGGAGATTAATGAAGGTTTGAGGTGAGATGCTTGGCTAGCGGTGATCTCATAGGAACTCTAGTGATAGCAAGGGTAGTACAGTCGACCCATTTGGGATAATAACAACATCACTACATGTTTTGCACTTAATAATCGTTTGTGACCCAGTGCTTTACGGTACACTCAGTTGGATTAAAATAATATTGTTATGCATGTGGCCTCTCAGAGGCTCTAGTATATTAGGATGTTTTTCCCACAAAATAATATCTCTATTGGAACCTTACACATGAATGTGCTTATTTTTATCCTTTATCCCATATGATATGCAGCTGCAGGTGGATCTTCAATCCTGACCTATCTTCATCCATTGAGTCAACCACAGTATAAAGTAAACTAGATTGGTCTGGTAAATAAAGGTAAAATTGAAAAAACAAAGTCTATTCCTATTAGCGTTGTTTCCCAAGGATTTGATAAACCTAGGTATACTAGGGAAAAAGCTACTACACTGTATCCATAATTCGGATCGAAGGTATCACTGCTCCTTAGCGAGAACCCCCTAAACCAATCTTGATGCCCTAACAACCCTCTCCATATTTAGTTTTTGCAGCGATGCGAGATGATCAACCGGTTGCTCGCCATCGTCGACCATAGTAGTGCTCAGCTACCAGAGTCGCGAGAAAATATGCTCGGTTTTGTCAGTTAGATGCCAAAAGCTTTTGTAATTAGGCCCCTGCACTTTCTGAAACATCAACCTGCATTCACCGCCTCTGCCACTTGTCACTACCACGCGGTCCGCATGCGCAGTTGCCCAGTCAGCCTAGCAACTCCACTTGTCATCAACTGCGGCTGGAATTCCCTTCGATGAAAAAAGTTCTAGAAACCTTTGCAATTTAATAAAAATTTCAGGGAATGTTTAAATCTAATCTAATTCATATATTTCAAAATAATTTAAATTTGCAAAAACTTTCAAAATGAAAAGTAAATCTTTTCTGAATGTGAATTCAAATCCATATCCAATAAATCCCAGAATTGCCCCTAATTATTCACACTATTGAAATTTTGCCCTTTTTCAATTATAATGTAATTATTAATAACTTTTAATCTATATTTTCAAATATTGCAAATAATATATATTTTGTGATCATAAAAACGTATTATGAATATGCTAAATAAAATAGTTTTGAGTAATTAATTTTTTTGAAATTTTTTGAATACTAATAAATGCCTATTTGCTAATAAATTCATATCTTTTATTCCATAATTCTGAATTCGATAAATGACATGTCTAAGTCAATCAGCGCGACGAGCCCTTTCCAACTATGAATTCCATGATATCAATTGAGCATGCAACATATAAATATTGAACAATCAGCAAGGTTTATGCAAGTAAAACTTGACTAATAAATTATGAAAATGCTTTATTATTGTTCCTACACCTCACCCATGCCATGCTATGGTATACCATGTAAGTGTGAATCATTCCATCATGGAATACCATGTTTTGATTGTTTCATATGTTTCATATGATTGCGCACTTTATTTATTATGGCCCTCGTGTGTTTGGTTTTTATTTCGCATAGATGTATAGCAAGGGAGTTATCAGGAGACCCAACAGTAGTACCCAGATCCTGGTTATTCCACTGCTAAGCTTACATGCAAGCATTTCCTCATGCTTGCTTTTACATAGTACTTATTTATTCTATCTTATTATTGTATCATGAATCATGATCCGGATTAAATTGCAATCCCAAGTAGTGCATAGCCTTTACTTGTAAACCCCGCCGAAGCTTGTACCCTCCACCCTATCAGACATTACACCAGGAGTTGTTTGAGCCATGCAATTCGTAGAATTTCATGTGTAGGGTTTGTGTGAGTCTGATTGGATAACGAGGTACCTAAACAACTGAATTGTGTATTAACATGATAACTAAAGGAAGAGGCTGTGAGACCCTGTCGCATGGCTCAATATGATTGATAAGAAACCCATACCAACAAGTTGCAAGTTCTTTTCCGGAAGCTCATTCGAAAAGAACTCTAAGGTTAAGCGTGCTTGGCCTAGAGCAATTCTAGGATGGGTGACCGACCGAAGTGGGTGCAGTGCACGAGTGAGGACAAAGTGCGCAGAAAATACTAGTGTTGGTCTGTGGGGTTAGTCTAGAGATCCTATTGAGCTGCCAGAAGTGACAGCCGTCGGTCCGGAGTGACCGGGGGTGTTACAAATTGGTATCAGAGCTGACCCTCGCGGTTACATGGGCGTGTGCAGGTCAGTGGCGGACATGTGTAGAATGGCGCATGTGGCCCCGAGTGGACACGGCATGGCAATGTGTCGGCACTAGACGCATAGACGTGTGCCAAGAGGGAACGTTCCTGGCTTATGGTTGATCGATGAGGATGTCGATCTTCTAAGGGTGGGTGTATGTGAGACCCTGACGCATGGCTCAATAGGATTGATAGGAAACCCATACCAATAATTTGCAACTTCTTTTCCGGAAGCTCACTCGAAAGGAACTCTAAGGTTAATCATGCTTGGCCCAGAGCAATTCTAGGATGGGTGACCGACCGGGAAGTGGGTACCGGGTGCGCACGAGTGAGGACAAAGTGCGCAGAAAAGACTAGTGTTGGTCTGTGGGGTTAGTCTAGAGATCCTATTGAGCTGCCAGAAGTGACAGCCGTCGGTCCGGAGTGACCGAGGGTGTTACAGAGGCACCAGTGGGCAATATATTAGATCAGGTTTTTATCCGCTCACTTGTGTACCATGGGACCCGGGTACTTGATTTTTGTTCCTTGACTATCGCACTATCTTCATGTGGGACCATGAATCCCCTTCGCCTAAGCTTGATTCACATATTATTTATTGGGGCCACAATTAGTTTGGGCTTTACTACTATCATGTACCCATGCCATGATTTAGTGCTTTATTTACTACTATTGCTCGAGGAGCGGTTTAGTACTATATTTTTTTTGGAATGCAGAGTGTTTTTACGGTATCGACAAGCCAGTCACACTTTTGGGTTCCCACTCGTTTAAAGCCATTGATGCAAACCCTTGGTCTATATCAAAGCCCCGCCGACTTTGTTGCAGGTAGCTTAGTTGGATGGCCCCCTGAAATCATTTTTGAATCTTATGAATGCTTTATCGTGATGCCTCGTTGATTTTATTTGGTTATTCCTAGGGTTGATCGTGCGTGTGTTGCTATTTGTGCATCCCTGTAGGGTAAATCTTTCTAATAGCCATGTTCGTGGTTATGGACTACTTGAAGCACTATTTCTTGATCATAGAAAACTATAACTAAAGTACCATGTTTAACTTGCCTAAACATGACTAGTAATTAGTGCAATACTCATGGAATAGTTAATAAAACGGTCTATGGATGGGATATTCTTCTACCTTCTCATTCGGTCAGCGATAAGGAGGCTACTTATGATTACTTATGTTATTTATATAACTGTTAGTTTCAATTAACGAGCGTCCGTCCATATCTGGTTGGGCAGATTTTGTAGTGTGTCTCTATAGAACTGTTTAGATGTTTATCTTTAGCTGCAATTGCGTCACCCCATGTTATACCTTTAGTTGCATAAATACTGCCTGATTGCCCCTAGGGTCTCACACTATAATATTGATAATATTGTCACATATATCCATATGGAGGCTATTACCTAGACAAGGACGACAATGGAGGCAACGATCTCCTTGCATAGAGATTCCGAGATGGAGATCTCTAAGATCTGTGGGCGGGAATGTTCTCGGTTCATGGGCATCTTATGCCGATTCAAATCTTAATCTGTACTAGTATCTATGTTTTACGCTTCCGCTTGGTGCTTTGATGAGTGATGTATGAGGATATAATCCTAAAATATTATTACTATCTAGGTATTTGGAACTTGCCGTATGGCGGTGCAATATTTCTATTTCTTTCTAGATGGTTTGGCTCTGACATACTCTTGTATGTCGTTAGTGTACATACTCATTTGTGTACGCTTGACTCGCAGACCAGCCGACTACGTTTCTCGCACCTAAAGTTATAACCATGAAAGTAGATGGGATGATTGGCCGGTACCGTGTCCTGCCAATACACTGGCCTACTTATGGACGGCCTCATGGACTCCACGGTAGTACGCCCTTCATCGACTTTTGGGTTATACCGGCTTGTGTTTAGAGCGTAGGGTCCGGAGGATTACAATTGGTATCAGAGCCATTCCGTCCTTTAGGGTCTCAACAAAGGTGGTCCTTGTCAGTCTAGAAAATATTTTGGTAGCTATATACTAAAGGAAAAACTAAATGTGAGAGTAGGTCTACTTCTATTTTCTTCTTACCCTCCCACCCACCCTATTCTGGTAAGAAAGTGTAACGTTTGTCTATTGTTTTCTAAAAATTCAAACTAGGATTTACGTGTTTGGGGTATCTGTAGTACCATAGGATGTGTTAATCCATTGCCGACTTGTTGCATTCAACTTTGCTTCGCAATCCGCCTTTGGTTATCAACTGTTGGTACATTCTGTACCGACAGACTTATGTGTAAATCGACGCGGTCTATCCGAATCTTTATTAATTGATATCTTTGATACGGATTCATGGATGTAGTATAGTATCTTTTTCCCTAGAAGACCTAGGTTTAATCAAACCTTGGAAAGCAATGCTAAAAGGAAATAAAAAGGACACATCTATAATACTTTGTTTCTTCGTTTAACCTTAGTTTATCAGATCAATCTAGTTTACTTTTATAATGGGTTGAATCAATGGATGGAGATATGCCAGGGTTGAAGATCCACATGCAGTTGTATATCATATGGGATAAAATATAATAATAAGCATAGTCATGTGTAATGGTTGAATAGGGATAATCTCTTGTGGGAAACACATCCTAATATACTAGATCCCCCATGATGCAGCGACCATAGCAATAGTCTTTTAATCCAACCAAGTGCACCATGAAGCAACGAGCTACAAATGATTATTAAGTGTAAAACATATATCAAAGCATTAAGTGGTGATGTTGTTGTGATCTCGAATGGGTCGCTAAACGAAGACCGTACTACCCTTTCTATCACTTGGGTTCCTATGAGATCGCCGCTAGCCAAGTATCTCACCTTAAGCCTTTATCAATCTATGGGATCTTGGGTACCTACAAGTCCATAGATCGAGATAAGAGACAAAGAAACAAAAGATACACATCTCTATTGCAAACAAAACACAATACTCCCATGAATAAGATGCACATAATTGCTGCGAGGTTTCTCATCAACCCGCAGCCCGTGAGGACTACTCACTCATAACAAATAGATCTAGGATAGAAAACATTGTGCAAAATACTTAGATTGAAATCAAATATTCTTACAATGTTCACCAAATCACAAGGAGATCTAAAGTACAAAGTAATGGCTATGGCTAATGGAGAGGATGGATGATGGAAGTGATGAACAATAGCATGGATCTCCTTTGGTGGTGTTTTGATATAATATGAGAATGGCGGCTCCCTATCTAGCGGCTAGAGCCTCAAAATATATTGTAGTCTTCATGAAAGTTGTAGGGTTTAACGAGACGAAGCCATCGCCACCTGATATGGGCGAACGGTACAGGCAGGCCCTGCCCATACCAGTGGTCGTTATGCTTGTTGACGTCTAGGAATGACTCCCCAATTACTTGGTTGTGTGGACTTCCTCAAAAACCTTCAATATGACTCCTGATTTCGCATTAAAAAGCGTGATTTACTGCACAACACAGTTAAAAGCAAGGTTTTGCATATCTTTGCAATTATTAGTCAGTAGTAGTAAGGAAGAGTTTCTTGTCAATTTCTTGACCAAAAACAATGTTTAAACGCGGTGGAAGATGGCTATTTTTGGAGCCATAAAATTCCCCAAAGTTCAAACCTTTATCGCGCTCGAGCAAAGAAGAAACAAAAGAACTATAAGGAATTCAGAGTTTAAACTTGAAACAATGAGAATAAGAATTCACTTATGGTTGGTAGTCATATGTGCTTAGCACTTCGTTCATTTGTGAGGCTTATCAAAGTTAAAGAGATGACAAGAATACTATACAAGCTTTGGTAAGTCAAGACAATCAAAGTAAAGTTTAATATAACTATAAATAACTAGAAGTGTAGCAATCAATCCAATTCTTCTAGTTACCTCTTAGCTTTCCAAGGAACACTAGGATGATTAAATAGCATAATTGATTAAGAGAGTTGCATGCCCTAAGTAGCATAATAATGAAGTGTATTATTTACACCCACATCAATAAATCAAGTATATAAAAAACACTTCTAATCCAATCATAGTAACGAGACCATGCCAAAGACTTGTTATGTGTATCTTCATACATATCTTTTTTTCAAGGATCATTGGTTGATTCTTTTGCAAGTGCTTGCACAACCTTTGAGAGTACCAATACTTTTTACCATATATTGACACATATTCCACTCATGTCATCAACTCATAGCAAAAATCCGGGGTTATACCATAGGTCGTTCAAAAGCTAGCGAAGTTGTTGGCATCCCAAAGGTGTGTAGTAGAAACATATAAATTTTCTCTCTTTTTTATATGCTAGTACCGTGGTTTGATCCACAAGGTTAGCTTTGTCATGCATCACAATTACCACTAGACTTTATTTTAATCAAACAACTCCTTTCATGAGTGCCGTCAAGACTATCAAAATTTCTATGTGGTTAAGTATTTTCAAGGGTATACTCTCAAGAGAATCATTCATCAAACAAGTCATAAATTTCAGAATTTTTCTTATTGTACTTGTTTGGCAATATTATTTCCAAGGCAAGACTCGGTTAGCTAAAAGAACTAGAGCAAAAGCTTCAACAACTAATCATCATACTAATAAAAATCTCTACTCTAATCATAATAAATTACTCCCACTAGCATGGCAACTTAGCAAATCAACCAACTAGGATAAAAAACTCAAATTTCAAAAGTGGGAGACATAGGACATGCCTCTCATAAGTGACTTCATGATTCTCCTCCTTATATGGATGTGTTCCTTCAAAGCTCAAACACTATTACTCTCATAATAATATTAAAGCAAAGAGGCAAAGCGCAAATCCATATTTACAAAAAAAGGAAGAACGGAAAATTCTTTTTGTATTTTTGAGGATAGGGATTAAAGAATAAAAAATAACTTGAGACCAAGAAAGGGACTAAGAAAAGAAAAATAGATGATAAACAAAAGCAAACTAAAAACAAAATAAAGCAAAGTGTTGGATCAAGCCAACACGAGTGTTTCAAAGCTCCTAAGGAGCTGGAGTACAACCTCATTATTACATAAATAAATTTGCCAAGGAAACACATCCCCAAGCTTAGGCTTTTGCAAGCCCTTTTTGTTGCTCATTGTGGTGGTGGCGGATAATCTCCCATGTTCCATTGGATGCTCCAATCATGGAACTAGGTGGCGAGGTTTGTAGTAGCATCTCGAAGGTTGATGGAGAGATTGTTCATGTTTTGAATATTTGCTTCGAGTGCATAGATATCTTCATAGGTGGTGTAGTAGTTTGGTGGCTGCACATCTTGTTCGGTTCCCCTTGTTCTACTTCTTCAAATTCTCCTCCTTCTCCCATGGGTATTTCTTCATGGGGTAAATATGCCTCAACCTGCGCGTCAAAATGCAAACGTCCATCCTCGATAGAGAATAGACCATTAGGTAAATGAGCTGGGATCAAGTGATCCGCTCTAGGTATATCAAGGAAGTATCTACCATTAGTTTTAGAAACCATAACACGTGATATTAGAGCAGGAAGACCGAGACGGTGACATCCTTTCAACGGTTGGGTATTACCTAGGATGATGTGAAGTGCACGTGCAAGAATGATTACAACTCCTCCTCCAAATATGGGTCCTCGAGATTGAATATACTGATGCTTAAGGTAAAACACAAGAATGACGCCCAAATTTGGCATTAAGTTATAATTAATAATAGTAGCCTTTGTGAGGATCATCATATCCTCCTCATTAACTCTAGTAAACTCACCATGTTTCTGCAAGGTGTTAGCAATAACATAAAACAAATAGCGAATAGCAGGATGATCAATTTGGTTCCCCTTGGGTGTGTTTCCATGAATTCTCATTAAATTAAAGTACTCCCAAGGTGCAGGATTTAAAACAAAAGTAGTTGAGCGTATGTCAGTGGTGTTATTGGTAAACCCAAAACATTGAGCCCATTGGTCAAGTGCTAAGGTGTAATCACAGTTCATAAGACGGAAGTTGATGCAATCAACTCTGGGCCTTTGTTCCTCAGAACAATAGTAAGTGTCCACCGTATGCATCAAGGTGCTGAGGAACTCAAGTGTCAAGCGGCGGTATATGGCGACATCCTAAAAGACAAAGTCGTATAAACCAACATTGTTGCAAAGGAAATCGTCAGCATGAATGCCAAGTTGGTCCAGGAAATAGGGAAACGCCCACTTGGTGGACTTGATTTCTCGGAGCTTGAGACGGTTGAAACAGTTCAACTGAAATTCCTCGGTGAACTCGATACCAAGTGACTCGGGGGTCAACGTATCAACGGGTGGTGTGGAAGATTATGCAGCCATCACACGTGTATGGCTCCTCGTGCTCATCTAAAAGAAAATAAAATAAAATAAATAAAGGTTGCTAATTAAATTTTTTAGTCCAATATAAACATAGCATACATGATCCTCTACACTAGTTACAAAAGAAACTCCTCTAAAACAATACTAAGCATGCTCAATATCAAGATTAAATCAAGAACAAGACCTAAGTCTAGATTGACAATGATGAAAGATTGAGTGAAGCCTTGGTACAAATAAGTTGAAAATCGAAGGAGAATCATACCATATATCACTTGAGTGCGAGGAATCGAAGAAAGATTGAGTAAATTTAAAGATCCAATGGAGGTGGTTTGGAGTTTGGAGGACAAAGAAAGAGAAATATTTGTTTTGAGGATTTTTAGGTTATCTCCTCGTGGTGTTTATAGCGGCCGCGTACGTGGTACGAGTGGGCGGTACAGCCAAAGCCCGCCTGTACCGGGTGACATACCTTGGGGGTGACAACTCCGTTCCGACAATGCACTCTATATAGGCACGTGGTACGGTCGCACGTGCCCGTACTGCTGGTCGTTAGTTATACGGTACCTTTGCTTGAAATTTGATGGTTTGCTCGAGGTACGGTACGGGCGCGTCCGACCATACCAGTGGTCGTTATGAGCACTGTCTCCTTTGGCAAAAATCAGAATTTCTATCTTCCTATGATTCGAGGTGGTACGGGCACATAGTATGGTCCTTCGCGACCGTACCACTGGTCGTTACATGGCCAGTGAGCTGGAAAACTCAAATAATTTGATTAGTAGCTCCGTGCGTCCTTGCACATCTTATCAAAGGACAAAATAATAACAAATATACTACATAAAAATCAGCAATACTTCTTAGGCCATGTGTTAGTAAAATAAGAGATCGAGGATTACCTTATTTCTTCTCCTCTCTCCAAAGGTTTTCTTGAACACACTTTATTAGAAACAAATAACAAAACAAAAACAAACAAAAGTAAGAAGACTAACACATAAGTAGAACTTTATTTTATATGGGTTGCCTCCCATGAATCTCTTCTAGTTAAGGTCAATTAGCTTCACCCCGATGAGAATCATTTAGGTTTAAGGACTGGAATGCCGAGTCTAAAATAGTTGGCTTTCAAAGTAATTATACCATTGTCATCATTAGGCTTGGCCTTCTTCTTCTTAGGGAAGTGGACTATAAAAGGATCTCTATATGTTAGCCCTATTCTCACATTCCCCTCATGTAAATTAATTAAAGCTTTGACAGTTCTTAGGAATGGACTACCTAAAATTATATGTGCTATGGGATCTTCAGGCATGTCCACAATAACAAGATAAATAAGGGCGGCAGTACCTTTAATTTCAACAACTATATTTTCTTTTGTCCCAACATCTTGTTTATAAGTTGAATCCGCTAGATGGAGTCTCAGTTCAGTGATTATAAATGGCCCCAAGTTTAATTTGTCAAACAGGATTTTGGAAATTATTGAGATGCTTGCACCAAGATCACAAAGTGCAGGTATATCATTAACTCCCTCCTTAACTTTAATAGTGGGCTCAAATATATCATCTAGCTTAGCAGGAATCTTATCAACTAGTCTCTTATACTCCATCTCTAACTCTCGAACTTTAGATGCTAATTGTTGTATGAATTGTTGGTACATAGCATCATTACCTTGTTCTATATCGGGATTCTTCTCGGTGACCATCTTTAGTAGATCTTCCACGATATATTCCGGAGTTGGCGCGTTGCTATAATCCAACTCTTCGAGATTTTGTTCACTGGTTACCACCCTCATCATCTTGAGGTCTTCTATCGGATTTGGATTGGGATTTCCAGCAAACTTTGCTAATATGAGAGCTTGGCTCTCATCTACTTTGCCCAACTGAGCCTACATGGTCTTTATCCTTTCTTGTAGAGCCTGCACATCATTTCTAATTGCAACGACTTGGTTAGATAATTTCCCTATACTACTTTAATGGTTATCCATGATTTTAATAAGCATATTATTTTGCTCGATTTGAGCTTGTATAAAAGTTCTAACAGTTTCCTCAAACGAGAGATTGCCATGATTTGTTCCATTATTACTATCATAATTCTTGTGAGGATCTCCTGTAGGATTAGAATAATGTTTTTGAACATTAGAAGTATAATGATTTTTCCATGCAGGATTAAAAGGAGTCGAGCTATAAAATTGACATCATTAATATCGGTAGCGATAGCATTAACTTGGGTATCTTCTTTATCTTTTACTATACTAAGTAGACCTTAGATGTAAGCTTTTCATTATTTACCTCGGTAATTGAACTTACTCTTTTCGAGGTTCTCTCCACATGCCATTGGGCATAATTATTTTGCATATCATCAAGCAATTTATTTGGAACACTCACTTGCTTTCCCATGATCGTTCCTCCTGTTGCAGTATCTAGCATAGACTTAGACATTGGGTTAAGACCATTATAAAACAAATGTAATATAAGACATTCTTCCATCCCATGACTAGTTTAGTTCATTATGGCTTCTTTCATCCTTTCCCACGCAAACGCTAGTGGCTCACGGTCTTCTTGTCTAAATCTTGTAATGTTGAATCTTAACTACATAGTTTTAGCTGGAGTAAAAAATTTAGGCATAAACAAATTAGTACATTCCTCCCAAGATTTAATAGTTCCCTTTGGCAGAGCTAGCAACCAATCCTTAGCCTTTCCTATAAGAGAGAAAGGAAATAATCTTAATTTAATAGCATTTGGATCTACACCCTTAATACGCATCATGTCGCAAATTCAGTAAAAGTGTTTAAGTGCAAACCTGAATCTTTAGAAGATGAGCCCCAAAATGGGTGTTGTTGAACCAAACTTAAAAGGTTAGGCTTTATTTCATAAGTTTCCGCATCAACAATGGGCTGAGTGATAGGTGCACGAATAAAATCGTCAGTGGGAGTAGCATACTCCCCAAGTCTCTTTTGAGCCATGGCTCTTATATTTTTTGTATTTTTTAAGTAATGAAAACAAATAAAAAGTAAATATTTTTGTGGTTTTCAAATAGATAACAAGAAATTAAACTAATAACAAGAAATAAACTACAAACTAATAATAAAACTAAAACAAGGTCTCTAGTGACCTCACCAGGAGAGCAAAATTTCTTCCCTGGCAACGACGCCAGAAAAAGGGTTGATACATTCGATCCAGATTCACGGATGTATTGCAATAATTTTTTCCCTAGAAGACCTAGGTTTAATCGAACCTTGGAAAGAAATGCTAAAAGGAAATAAAAAGGACACGCCTACAAGACTTTGTTTCTTTGTTTTACCTTAGTTTACCGGACCAATCTAGTTTACTTTTATAATGGGTTGAATCAATGGATGGAGATAGTCCAGGGATGAAGATCCACCTGCAGCTGCATATTATATGGAATAAAATATAATAATAAGCATAGTCATGTGTATGGTTGATTAGGTATAATCTCTTGTGGGCAACACATCCTAATATACTAGAGCACCCGTGATGCAGCGGGCATAGCAATAGTCTGTTAATCCAACCGAGTGCACCACAAAGCAATGGGCTACAAACGATTATTAAGTGTAAAACACAGATCAAAGCATTAAGTGGTGATGTTTTTGTGATCCCGAATGGGTCGCTAAACAAAGACTATACCACCCTTTCTGCCACTGGGGTTCCTATGAGATCGCCGCTAGCCAAGTATCTCACCTCAAGCCTTTATCAATTTATGGGATCTTGGGTACCTAAAAATCCACAGATCGAGACAAGAGACAAATAAACAAAAGATACAAACCTCTATTGCAAACAAAACACAATACTCCCATGAATTAGATGCACATAATTGTTGCGAGGTTTCTCCTCAACCCGCAGCCCGTGAGGACTACTCACTCATAAAAAATAGATCTAGGATAGAAAACATTGTGCAAAAATACTAACATTGAAATCAAATATTCTTACAATGGTCACCAAATCACAAGGAGATATAAAGTACTCCCTCTTTTGGGATTATAGGTCCTACGCGTATACCAAGGTCATTAATTTGACTAATAAAATATAAGTTATATATCATAAAAATTATACCATTTGAAAATATAGCATCTAAAGTTTCTAATGGTATAATTTTGTGTTATTCTATTTATATTTTGTTAGTCAAATTGGCAACCTTGTTAACCGTGCGTGACCTATAATCTAAAATGGAGAGAGTATAAAGCAATGGCTATGGATAATGGAGGGATGGATGATGGAAGTGATGTACAATAGCGTGGATCTCCTTTGGTGGTGTTGTGATGTAATCTTAGAATGGCGACTCCCTAGCTGGCGGCTGGAGCCTCAAAATATATAGGCGTCTTCATGAAAGTTGTAGGGTTTGACGAGATGAAACCATTTCCACCAGGTACGGATGGGCCCCGCCCGTACCAGTGGTTGTTATGCTTGCTGACGCCTAGGAATGACTCCCCAATAACTTGGCCGTGTGGATTTCCTCAAAAACCTTCATTATGACTCCTGATTTCACATCAAAAAGTGTGATTTCCTACACAACACAATTCAAAGCAAGGTTTTGCATATATTTGCAATTATTACTCATTAGTGGTAAGGATCGAGAGTTTCTTGTCAATTGGTTGACCAAAAACAATGTTTAAACACGGTGGAAGATGTCTATTTTTGGAGCCATCATTAACCGATGTAATCTTGTTAGGGGTGTTCGTTCTTTAGTATGCTTTCACATAATGTGGAGTTGGTAATCTCTATTCGATAAGTGGTTTAGCGCATCTAGTTGGTATTATAATGCCGAAAAATGCGGATTTTTTCTTTGGTAGATTTGTGTTACACACTCCTTTTAAGTCGTGTATGATATGCTAACTATCTTCTAGGTGCTTTGAACTTTGCTTGATATTTTAATTCATCTTAGTAACTTGTTTCGAGGGGAGTCTGCACTCTGGTGGGAGAACTATCTTGAGTCAAGCCCACCTATTTTTTAGCCTACCTGGGGACAGTTTATTGAGGCCTTCAAAGAGAAGTATCTTCTAGATATTTTCATGGATAAGATGAAAGAAGTGTTCCTTAACCTCAAGCAAGGCAATAATAATGCGAGTACATACATCAAGAACTTCGCAAACTTGTATCTCTATGGTAGTGATGACGTTTATACTGACAAGATGAAGCAAAAGAGGTTCCGCCAAGGGCTTAATGTTTCCATCAAGTATGCTCTTACTCATGCCACTACCAGTTTGTTGCTCAAGCTTCAGTAGGCATCTCTTCAAGAGGAAGCAAGTAAAAAAGTCTTATGATGAGTCAAATAAGCACATCCGTGATACTTCTGGTTCCTCGACAATGGCCGCTCCTTCTAAGCGTCGAGTGTTGGTACCTCATACCGCACCACCGCTCCCTCCTCCACCAAGCGCGCCAAGATCTTCAAGGTACGCGCCAAGGACACCAAACCCCTTCAACTTCGCTGCAAGAGGCTACAAAAACAACAAAAACTCTCGAGCGTCGTATGGTGGAGAACCTCCAGGCACTTTGGTCTCATCCGGTGTCTCGTGATCCTGGACATATTCATTTCAACTATCTGACCAACAATCGGGCTCTTCCTCCACCTCCACCAAGACCTGCTTCGACAACTGCTATGGTTCGAGCACCTACACCTCGGGCTCTCAACATCAACACTAAGACATGGTCAGCGGTTGATCGGGTCAACAACGTTAGGGCTATCAACGAGCCAAACTCGAGCGAACATTGTTAGGCTCGGCTCGAGCTCAGTAGAAGCTCGAGCCGAGCTTGAGCGAGCCTAGGTTGACCTTCGAGCCTACAACTAAACTCGAGTTCGGCTCGACCAAAGCTCAAGTAGGCTTGAGATCGGTTCGTTGAAGCTCGGTAAGAAAATTTTAGTACATCCAAAGATAGACATGCAGCTACATAGCAATAAAATAGTAAAGCTTAAAAACCGAATAGTAGAAATGGCTCGGAGTCTCACATAATAGTAGTCTCACATAATAGAAATATAGTGCCAACATGCTAGCACAATTATTTTAGCAGTCTTACAGCAGATGGAATAATAATAGCAGTCTTAATTTTGTGGTTGTACAAAAATCACGAGCTTTATCAAACCGTTTGAGTTCGGCTCGTCTAAGCTCGCTAGCTCGAAAACAGGCTCGAGCTTGGTTTGTTAGAGAAACGAATCAAGCTCGAGCCGAGCTATTAACGCGCCGAACTCGCACAGTTTGTCAAGCCCAAACTTTTTTGACAGCCCTAAACAATGTCAACCTTGTTCAAGCTGAGCATGCCTCTGGAGTTGTGCTGGGTATGTTTACCATTATCTTAGTGACGAGTTTCGATCTCGTCAATGCCCATTGTTATGGACTTGGGTTTTGGATAAGATGGGGATGCTGGAGATCGCGGAACGGTTAACATACAAGCAACACAGGGACACGAGATTTACCCAGGTTCAGGCCCCCGGAGGGAAAACCCTACTCCTGCTTGTCTGCTCTTGATTACGGTGGAACCAAAGATTACAGGGTGCACAGATGCAATCTGGCGTGAGGTGCGTATGAGGTGAGTATTGTCCTTCTCGTCGTTCCCTCCTAGCCTTTATATAGATAGGCAGGTCTCGGGCACAGTGTAAAACCCTCGGATCGACCCTTTGCAAGTTTCAGCGATTCCCACCAAACTCGCATAGAAACGATTCAAAGGTGCCCACCAGGCACTTTCGTGCGGGTGGAAAACGAAGTAATATCATTACACAATAGTCCTCGATGGACCCCACAGAACAGATATATACAACACGACTCCATGAGTCAATAATACAGATATACAGTACAAAGATCCAAATCACCTTGAAAACAATACAACATCCGAGTACGGACAAGATTCAAATTAGGCTAAGAGACTTGAAGAATAACAAGTGGCGTCCATAACCCTGCCTAGGCCAAGCCGGAAGGGTAACCCTGCTAATGACGTCGATCTCAAAAACTGCTAAACAAAAGGGGTGCCTACGGGCTGGGCTGCCTCCTCCGGGGGTTTAATAAAATATATTTTTATTTAGTTTTATTTATTCTTTGGTAAAATAGTTTTTAGACAAAACAAAATATCCGGACGACCGGGCTTTTATAATTTGAAATAAAGAGGGGCTATTTGTAGAAATCAAAATAGGGCTTTTCGAAAATATTTTTAGACAGACATATGCATGATGACATGAGCATGCAGTCGTGATGATGCACAAAACAAAAACACGGCAATTTTCTAGTAGTGGTTTTACCCGGGGGTGCTACAATTCGACACCACTAACAATGGATCTCGCCCTTGAGATCCGCCTCATAGTACGGGGAAGATGGCCGACGGTCTGAATCTTCTCGCTTCGTATAGATCATCGCGACACCACTAACAAGGGTTCCTCCTCCATCTTGAAATCGGCAACACCACCAACAAGGGGTCGTTGTTCACGTCCGTTAAGGGAACACTCCGGAAACAAAAGGCGAAGGTGGATGCATCAAAATATAAGGCCACCTCTAACTTCCATAGAATGAGTCGATTTGCATGGGTCCACCGATTCAAGGTACAAAAGCGAATGATAAGAGTAGTGGTATGGTCGGGACTCCATACCGCACTCAAAGCATTACTCTGTACACGAACAAACGGATTATGCTACCAACCCTCAGAATTTAGACTGAAGATCTCGACAAACGAGGTTCGGAAGCAAAGGAGTGATGCAGTGTCTTCATCAGATCTGATGGATATGATGTCATCATGTTGGAAAACACCGGAAGGTATACAGATAAATTTTTAATGAATTTTCGGTCCACTGAAATCTACTACAAAGGAAAGTTCCCAGATAGCAAGAAGTACGGATGTCGAAGCAACGTTACAAGAAGACGAAAGCGAAAACCCTGAAGATACGACAGAAACCCAACCACGAGAATTCCTGGACTCGAAGAAAAGATAAGAGGGCAGATTCAAAACACGCAAAGGTAAGAGAATAGCACAGGGGTAAGGATTAAAAGCAGACCTAATCAGATCTATCTAATCGATTTTCAAAATATTTTTGACACACTACATCAGCCGTTAGATAGGTTATCCTACAGGCTAGACCAGTGGGGTATCGTAACTGCCGAGCTCTGATACCACTCTGTAACACCCTCAGATTGGCCCTTTGCAAGTTTCAGCGATTCCTGCCAAACTCGCATAAAAACGATTCAAAGGTGCCCACCAGGCACTTTCGTGCGGATGGAAAACGAAGTAATATCATTACACAATAGTCCTCGATGGAACCCATAGAATAGATATATACAACACGACTCCATGAGTCAAGAATACAGATATACAATACAAAGATCCAAATCACCTTGAAAACAATACAGCGTCCGAGTATGGACAACATGCAAATTAGGTTAAGAGCCCTGAGAATAACCAGTGGCGTCCATAACCCTGCCCAGGCCAAGCCGGAAGGGTAACCCTGCTAATGATGTTGATGTCAAAACCTGCTAAACAAAAGAGGTGCCGGCGAAGGGCAAAATAAAAAGAGAGCGGCCAGTGCTGAGGCCAGTACACGGTGAGTCTTAGAATTTGGCGGTCCTCGCCTACATAGGTATGGTGGACTGAAGCGGCAGTTTAGCATGCGCTAAACAAACTATAGAGACTCAATACATCTATCGGCTATTAGAGAGAGATGAGAAATACCTATTCGGATTCAACCTGATACTACCACCAAACATACCCATCCTGGTATTTCCCCCTCGAGACCAAACGAGGAAGTCAAACCGAGGAAACTCACACGGTTGGCAGTTTTATTCATTCTTTGCATGGTGGTTATCCAACTTACTAGTCATATCAGATACAAGTCAAATTATAAGATTAAACTTTAGTTATAGTTGTCTATGATCGAGAACTGTGCTCCAAGTCGTCCATAACCGCGGACACGGCTTCTCGAAAACATTTAACCCTGCAGGGGTGCACCAAAGTTTCCACACGCACCTACACCTTTGTTGTCAGATCAGGTAGGTACAAGATCACAAAACATACACCCAACAGTATGTCGACGGGGTTTCGGACATGACGTTTCCCAGACCCAAAGCAAGCACATGGGGTCCACCCCACTAAGCTACCCGTAACGAAGACGGCCGGTCTCCGAGATGGACCCAGGGTTTGTGTCGACGGTTGTAAATGACTGGGAACCCGAAAATGTGACTAGGCTTGTCGATACAGCGAAAACGTATCACGGGGTTCCTAAACAGTACAGGCGCTCCACGCGTAATCGTAAATAATGCAGTAAAGCATGGCATAAGTACATGATAGTAATAAAACCGCAAACTACTTTGTGGCCCCCAGTACAGTACTTTGAAATCAGTTACTAATCGATGGGGGTGCCCACACACCCTACCTGTGGTTAGCGCGCTCGATCTCGAAACAGGTGTCGAGAACTCGGGGTCCTACGGGACACCAGTGAGCGGTTAAAAACCAAATATTGTCTATTACCCACAGGTGCCTCTGCATTATTTATCTACTTTCAATTTTAGTTATTAAACAATAATTAAAGCCATGATCATCTCCACCATTAAGCATGTGCCAACCACCCAACAATGATGGAACATCGACAACGCGAAGCAGCACCTGAGGAAGTGATACGTCGGAACATGCTTGTTTAGTATCTACTTTGCTTTGCTTTGTCTACACTTTGATGTGCTTTTTACATGTTTTGTAGTACTAACCTATTAACAAGTTGCCACAGTGCCAGTTTCCTGTTTTCTGTTGTTTTTGGTTCCAGAAAAGTTAGTAAAGAAATATTCTTGGAATTGGACGGGACAAACGTCAAAGTCAATTACTTTTCGTGGGGAACAAGAAGTCCTGAGGGGAGCCGGAGAGGCGGGCCAGGGCGCCCCGACCCCCCTAGGTGCGGGTGGGCCCTGCCCCATGCCTAGGTAGGGTGTAGGGCCCCTGGCCACCGCATCGGCCTCCCCCTTCGCCTATAAGAAGCCCCTGATGCAGAAACCCTAAGCACCCAATAAAATCTCCACGAAACCGTCTGTAGCCGCCGCCACCATCGTCCCTAGATCGGGGGATCTGAAGTTCTTCCTGGCACCCTGCCGGAGGGAAGATCATCCCGGAGGCCTTCTCTCCGGTATGATGCGTGAGTAGTTCCACCTTGGACTATGGGTCCATGTAGTAGCTAGATGGTTGTATCTCCTCCTTTGTGCTTTCATGTATAGATCTTGTGAGCTCCGTTCATGATCAAGATCTAATCTATTTGTAACCATGCATGTTGTGTTTGAGGGGATCCGATGGATATTGATATTATTATGTTGGTTTGATTAATGATTTTGTCTTTATGATTCTATCATGCCTATGTTGTTTGTGATCTTGCATGCTCTCCGTTGTTAGTAGCTATCTTGGCCAAGTAGTTGCTAGTGACTCCATGTAACATCCCAGGATTAGCACCTAGAAATAAAGAGGACACAGGGTTGTGCATTGCATTCATGCATAAGAAAATCCGGGGAATTTTCGCGCAAAACCACAAGAGGCTATAGAGGGATCAAGATCTTCCTTGTTCTGATGGAAACACCAGGACAGGTGCGATGGAATTCGACATGACCTCTATTGTACTTTTGTATTTTTGGGAAAGACAATTCAAATATGAATATTTACTTGATGGATTTGAATATTAAAAGAATTCGAAATAGAATTAGAATTGGAAATTAAATTATAATAAAAGATAAGAGGTGAATTCTTATTTATGAATAAGATTCAATATTCAAGATTATTCCGAATAAATTTAAAACACAAAGAGATAAGTGTTTCTCTTGCCATTGGAGAAATGGGGTTTAGTTCATCTTAGATGGGGGATAGAAATTTGGACATGACCTTTGTTGAATTTATAATTTTGGGGAAAAGAATTTGCATTCAAGGCTTCAAATATGAGATCATACAATTCAAATATAACTTGAATTTAAATATTAAAGTATTATAGAATGTTTCATAATCATAATACAAAATAGTATAAATAAATATAATCTTTATTACATAAATGGAATAACTCAAATAATTTTTATTACAATAAGAAATATATAATACAATGTCTTTACATTATTCAAACAGAAAAGTAAATTACAAAATAAGTAAGTAAAAATCTAAAACTAAACTAATCTTCACTTTCCCCATCTTTTGAATCTTTCATTTATATTTTTGATCTTACACCTGCAATTAAAAAGAAAGAAGAATAACAAAGAGAAAAATAAGAAATGGATTAGTGGGTTAGTATTGTACTCTCAGAATTGCAGTGAGGTGCACTGCTAGATCATCACTGAGTAGATCGGAATGGGCCAAAAATATAAGATATGTTCTTATCAGTTGATTTTGCCTCAAACTAATGCATCATTGGCTAGTAAGGGGAAAGTTTCACCAAAAGCCAGATAAAATGGTAAAAAGGTAAATCAACAGCAAATATCAAGTTTCCACTTGATCTGATCCACATATGACACAATCAGCACACAAGATACCATCGATGCAAGCAGCTGTGGTGTCAACACAACAAGGAGAGTTTGGGAAGTAGATAAGGGAGGGTGCAGCCGTAGCACAGCTGCTAGAGTACTATTTGCTTATCCACCCAAGCAAGGACTCAAGAACTGCACCTAATCCATCAAAGCACACAAGAGATAGAGCACCAGCCACAATACAACACTAGCACCAGAGATATCCATTTCACTCCATGGCCAAGAAAACCACACCACCACATCACCAGCATCTGGTTGCTAGGAAAGCCATCCAAGAGCTAGGAGGGGAGGAGTTCCACAGGGAAGGAAGTACCTCAGAAGGAACTGGCTAGAAGATCAACAAGGAGCACAAGCCAGGTGATCAAGATCAGCACTAGCCCAACAGCAACCACAACTCTACAAGCAACAGGTTTATATACTAAGATCATACCAATGCCTCTCATCAGTTTCAATTCAAGCAATAGTTGCACCAAATTCCAAAAAGGAGTAGAAGTAAGAGTGCTCTCAGATTAGCATAGATGCTATGCTAGTCACATCATAGAGCTAATAGGCAACAGTAGTATCTATTCCCATCTTATATTGGGGCCTCAGCCTTTGCATCATAGGCTGCATCTCAATCCACAACAAAGTTATTCCAACATGATGTTTCATCCAACAGTCATTTCCAATGACAGCAGGTGTCTTTAAGAAAAAATGATCATATGGCTATGTACCTCCAGGAAGGCAGCACAATAACATGACCATATTAACAGAAGCCACAAGGTGCTCTATTAGCCAAGCAATCAATAGCTAACTAATTCAGCAACGGATCATAATACTAGAAACACCACTATGCACACTCCAGTTGGAGGCACCACAGTAGAAAGATTCCAATATTAAAAACCACTGAAATCACCAGCTAAGATTAACATACAATACCCATGTTAAAAGAATGAGTTACATCCATGGGGTATTATGTCAAATCATTTTCCCAATTTTTTTTATCTTTTCTAGGAATCATTTGTCTAGATATCAAGCCATTAAGTAGCCAAAGAGGATATATTTTGCATATTCCAATACTTGTCTGCCCCAAGATCATGCATGTGCATGATCTGATCCACATCAACTCATTCAAAACCATCTGCAAGTAACCAAACAAGAATCTAAATCATTTTCCTAGCTATCTTTTGCTAGGAATCATTTAAAAATGATGCAACTATATTCAAGAGAGGATCAAGATCATCAATGAGTCAGATTCAGGGCGTCAAATATATCTCTTATAAGATTAAAGCCTAGCCACCAAACTAGGAATCAAATCTTACATATGTGTTGTTGTCAATAATATACACTTCACTTCATCAAGTGATAAACCATAGAAACCAGGAGTATGACAAGTTAAAGCAACCAACACAACTAACCTGATACTAGAATAAATTCTAGGAGGTTAGGAGGGGTCACTATAACTATATCCTTCTCATATTCTAAAATTAATGATCATGGGATCATTTCCTTATAAATTGTGACACTCTGTAACTACAGATGCCAATATAAACAACACCATAGTACTTAGTAATATCCCTTATATTCCAGGAAAAATCCTAGATATGTTAAGAACAGCATCACTGAACCATAGTTTAGCACTCAACAACACTAGCAACACAATCATTAACCAAATTGTACCACTGAGCACTTTCTCATCCAAATCTAGGAATTCTAGCTAGTAATCAATCAACCACAAACAAACATAGCAGAATCATAGATTAGGGCCATCAGCAATAAAGTTGGTCACATGGAATCAAAACACACCGAGGGTGTCGAGCACCTGGAGCGTTGGCTTGATGAAGACATGGATTAGGTCCTAAACACCACCACCACATAATCAGTGGAAGCCCTGATGCCTGGGTTGCGCTGACAGCGCCGTCCCGCAGGCATCAGGAGAAGGAGACACCAGGGTTGCGCCTGCGCACCTTTCCGCTGGCGTCGAGCTGAGTCTAGGCTGACGAAGAGCTCCACAAGACCACCGGCACACGGCGACCCCAACACCGAACCCTAGCACAAGGAGATGAGAGGGGGAAAGCTCGGTAAGGCCTTAGGGCCAAATCGAATCGGAGGACCCGATTGTCCAGGCAGCGACGGAGCTTCAATGGCCGGCAGCGGCGGCCGAAATGGCGGCGTTCGCCGGAATCGAGCCAGAAGGGGAGGGCGACATCCACATCACCTGAGAGAGGACAAGCAGCGAAGAAGGAGATAGGGTCGACACTACAAGGAATCTGGCTATATATGACCCTCTATTTTCGTCACAAAATCGTCACAATAGTCCGTTTATGACGATTCTATGACGATTTTGAGATCGTCGAAAGCTGGGCGTCGCAAATGAACTATAACGACGATTTTAGTGAAATCGTCATAACCGTATATGACGATATTGGATCGTCATAACTGTTATGACGATCCGATATCGTCATGGGAAAACTGACATGGCGGTCGATCCCACGTGGCCAGTCCGACGTGGCACGAAATCAGCCCAGTCCATACCTACTGTTTATATGGGCCAAGCCCAACAACTTGGTCAATTAATTTTTGTGTCAATTCAGTTGATTTGTTGGGCCGAGCCCAAGAAGTTGGCCTTCTCTATTTTCATGGCCTTTTCCTTTTAAAGGTTCGTTTCTTTTTTATTTTCAACCATTTTAAAATTATGTCGAGGCCTTTTTACAGCCCATCTAGCATTTATTTCATTTCAGACAAACAACAGTAAACATCAAATATTACTTATGGATAGGCCAAATAACATTATTTTTTATGAATGATGACCAAATTTAGATCAATATTACACTCAGGACATATTTGACATCACCCAAGAATATAAAATAGCTACAAATCATACACTAGTATATTACAACCGTGGAAAACTGCAAGTATGTACATCTCGAGCCACTTGCTACATGAACTGTACAATCATGTGAGCAAAACCCGCATCAGTCTTCTGCCTTCTTTGAACTTAGTCTGGAGCTCATGTAAGATGACACCGCAATATATCTGGTAGCAGCAATAGAACACGTGAGATAATAACATTAAAGTATCTAACAGTATATGCAAATAGAACAAATGGGCATGTTTCTGGACATCAAATAAAGCACTATCCTAGCCCACATAAACAATACATTACTTTATTTTCAGTTGCAACAGGGTTTCAAATGTTCACAACATGAAAAATGGACCTTTTCTATGTTACTAAATAGATCAGTCCCTAACTATACCTACAACTGCTTATCAGAAATGTTCGCTCTAGATTTCACAATCTATGTTACATTGGTAATTGTGTTAATTCAATAGTGAATATAATTCCATCGCAACACAAATAGAAGAGGTTGCTGCCTAATAACTAGTATAAACAAATTAGAAACTACAACAGTAGTTTCCATGTGTTCAAAAAAGAACAGTCAATGTCATCCCAAAAAAGAAAACATGCCGATACCGCATATATTGTAACAGCAAGAACAAGAATGTTGCCGAAGAGAAAAACATCAGTAGGTGTAACTACAGACTACTAAAGAAATAACAGAAACATTAATGAATTGGAATAAAAAATGTACGAATGCCCGATTTTCTACTATACATGTTACCGCTATGCAATCAATAGAACAATGACATTACACTGAACTATGCATTGTTGTTGTTCGTAGAAATGCCTTATGACAACATTCCGTTCTTGGCTCTCCAACAGCAGAACTCTTCTTCTACAGAGTGTGGTTCAGTTCCAACAATCAGGAAAGGGAAAAGCCAACAGTGGATATTGCAGGCTTAACAGGTTAGTTCTGTCAATGTACAAGCAAAGTTATGTCAATGAACAAACATCCTATTCATTATCGTTCTGTGTACAGGTGCAACTTTAAAGTAGATCCCACAAAGTAGGTTTTAAAATCAAATAAGGAACTGAGTTGTCTTTCTAATTAAGTTGGAATGTCGTATATTTAGTTGCTTTTATCATTGTTCACAAGGTAGCTTTTCTCGTTGTTCAGAAGGAATTGAAATGTCTTTCTAATTGTCAGGTTTTACAACTCAGCTCTGAATTTCCAATATGGTAAGAGAGGCTATAGCTTCTACTGATGTAGCGTTTGATTGTGTGAATAAAGTTCAGAGCTAGACCAATACCATCCAAATGACTGAATGTTCACAACCTAAATTTAACTCATCTTCAGTAGCTTGATTGGGATGAGGAACATAGCAAGTACCTTCAAATGAATGAATGTGATTGTCGCTAGAAATCATTGGTTGTTCTTCTGCAAATATGGTGTCTTCTGAAGGTTGAGCAGTACATGACTGAATTTGATCATCAGAAGGTGTTGAATGTTGGTATGTGATACCGATGTAGGTTCATATTCCTGATGTCGTTTCTCCACTGATCAACCTGAACCTGCTACTCCAGTTGCTGCACCTGAACCTGTGTGTACAAGATAACAAAAGAGAATGATGAAAATTGACCAGGACTTAGTGCTATCCCAAAGTTTCATGACACTATAATATATTATGATTGGGGTGATGGAAGTTGGAGGAGGCATCGGCTACGACATACCGCACACACATAAAGAACGTCGGCAAGCATAAGGACGGCTACCAATAGCTCTATCTATCATGGCAGAGCTACCTGAAAAAACCTATGGCCTTATAAAAGAAAATGAGTTCCAGTTGTTAGAAGTTGCTACAACATCAGTGTGCTAACCGGGCATAGAGCTAAACAGGTCAAACTGGACTATTTTACCTGTCCAACCAATTCCAATTTCAAGCAAAGGTTAGTCGACATATATCTTTCTCCTTTATTCCAACCAATTAAAATGGTGAAAATCACAAATATTGATACTCATGTCTTAATTTTCTTTGATTTCTCTAAAAAATATTCTGCTAACTGTCAAGCTACTCCGGTGTCACAGTACTAAAAGTGTTCTGCAAATTGAGCAAGAGCAACCATATAATTAAAACATCTTATATTTTGAAACGGAGGGAGTACAATATAATATCTGTGCTTATCTATTCATTTACAAAGATCTGGTCCACATTGAAATATCTAAAACATATTATAATTGTGAACGTAGAACTTGTTTTCAATAATTCACTCAGACAAGAACACTTGGTTGCAATAACCTTTTTCGTTTCATTTAACATATGTTTTATTGATTTACTTGCACATTTGAAGAATTCGAGCACATGGTTCCAACTTTTTTATTTCATTTAATCATATGTTTTATTGATTTTCTCGCATTGTCACCCGCTGCAACGCACGGGCATTTAACTAGTCAACATCATAATTTACTTGTCAGTCAAACATATGCACACATAATATAGGATATGTAACAACTACTGCTTTCACATCACCAATCAAGCACACGAAAGCAGCAAAACAAGAGACAAGTGATTTTATATCCAAAGGCTGCATCGCCTAAACTAATCAGCATAAAATGACTTGATAATGATGAATGTAAAACAGTTAACAAGATAAAAGCATATCAGCGATCAATCCCTATTTAATAAATATTTAGTCACTGTCTACGGATGCACAATTCAGTTATACCAGAATTGTCTACCGATGCACACAACCCTGCAAGTTAAGTTGTACCAGCACTCTCTACCGATGCATAATTAAGTACAAAGTAAATAGGCGACATATAAATTGAGACGCTAATGTACATACACACACATGAGATGTGGGAGGAGCAGCAGGGGGAGGGAAGCCTCACCGGGGTTCTCAGCAGCAAGTTTGGGAGGACGTCGTCAGGAGCGGCATCCATATGGGAGTTGTGGTGGCAGGTCGGTCCGGCGAGAACGTGAAGGAACTTGGGGAGAAGTGCTTCAACACGGACGGGGTCGGTGTGTAGTAGCAAGCCGTCGGAGGAGTCAAGAAGCAACAGGAGATGGGTCTCCTTGTGGCGCTCGTGGGGGAGGAGCAGCGCCGGATCGAGGGGCAACCCGGCGGCCTTGGTCTACCCAGCAGGACACCATGACCAGGCAAGCCATCGCCGGATATCGGCCTGAGACAGAGAAGGGCGCAAGGCCGGCCTCCCTAGTCGGTTAGCTGGAGGAGCATCGTGACGCCGGACCAGGGAGGAGCGGGCGAAGCCGAGCGATGCCTTGCTGGTCCGCCGTCGATGTCGGCCGATCTAGGGTTTACACAGGGTGGTGATGAATCCCCTAAGACGTGCGCTAGGGAGATCAACATCGCCGACTTCTGATTCAATAGAAGAGTAGTTGAGAGAGAGAGAGAGGTGGCAGAGGTGGAGAAACTCCGGCGATGACTAGATCTCGAGATCGAGATGGACGGAAATGGTGGTGAGGCCCGGCGGTCTCTCCTGGGAGCACTAGGGGAACTGGAGGCCGGCTTAGGATGACCGTGAGGGGAGGAGAGGGGATAGAGACGCGTGCGAGGTGGGAGGAACGGTGGGCCAGGCGGGAGGTGGCGGCGGGGGCGTTGAGGAAGGAGGGTGCTAGGGTTTGGACTTTGGAGGAAGGGTGTCGCCGGTCGCGTGCGTGCGTGGAGTGTTCTGAGGCCACGGGTGTGCTTCTTCTGGTGATCCACTCTACGTTGGATGGGAGTTGAACGGACCAGATCCATAAGAAAAAATTAATACATGAAAATAATTTATAGTTTAAAATTGACACGTAGACACGACACATAGACACAACTTATGACGTGGCCGACCTCTTATTTTAAATTTTTCTAATTTGGACAGTATGACGAATTTAAATCGTCATAGTGAGCTATAAATAAGGCCGTGAGCTGCATTCATTAGGTTATGACGATTTGACCTAATGAAACTATGACGTTTTTTAGCACAATCGTCTTAATGTTTTAAGGTTTTGGACCTTCCGAATGGCTTACGATCATCTGGTGCTAAATCGTCATAACATTATGACGATTTTTTTCACGGTCACTATTAGAAGGTCATAGAATAACACATTCCTTGTAGTGCGAGGTCGGGGTCAACCGACCCATAGAACCTGGCCAAGTGGTCTAGCCCAACCCAGTGGGCTGGGCTACCTATTAGGCCCAAATTTATGAAGTAAAACAGATCTTACAAATAAATAATAAAAGATAAAATGTGAATTTAACAAAATATCATCTAAACCTTTTGAGCTCTAGAAAATTATAAAAAAATCCTAACAATATATAAATAATATATGTAAATTATCATAAAAATAAGATCTACTTAATAAAAATATAATTTTAAATTGTTTTAAATAAATATAAAGTAAATAATTAATAACACCATTAAATCCTAAATGAAATTCTGTGAAACAACAAAAACCCTAAAAATAAATAAAAAATCATTTTTGTGTATCAAAATAACTCTACTATTTTATAAAAATACTAACTTAGAGTTTTACAAAAAAAACATAAAGCAAATATTTAAAGACACTTAATACTTTGATGAATTTTATAAAAATAAAGATAATACTTAAAAATAAATAAAATTCATTTTTAAGTTCTTGAATAAATATATTACACTAGAAAAATATTAAATATATTATTAGGTAAAGCTTTAAAATTTTAAATAATAAATCCTTACCTAATACCTATTTTGTGAATTCTTTAAAAACAATTCTTAAGTAAGAAATAATCACAATTCCTATAAAACCTTGAGCAATTAGTGTCTTAGTACTAATTCCAAAACCATCACTTGAATTCAGAATCAAACTTAAGTATAACTTTTAACTTTAAAATGTTTTTTTAAAAATCTTATTAAGAATCCTTTTTAATAAACATTGGGTATCACCCATTTATATAATATGGTGAATAATCATTATATCTTAACCACTATTAACATAACTTTAAATTCTAACAAATTACTAAGACCATCTAATTATGATTCCATTAAATAAATACATATTCCTTTCATAATTGCAAAACAAATTTAATCTAATCATTCACTTAAATACAAAGTGAATAATTCTACACCTTATATACCTATCATAAATCTAAAACTTGGGAAGAATTAAAATATATTACATTTTAAGTTTACTTAACCTTTTAAAGTTAACTTTAGTCTCAAAAGCTTATAAACATTATGTCTAATAAACTACTTTTGTTTTTATAGTTAAATTTGGTCTATTTCAATCAAGACATAATGCATCTCAAGTCCAGACTATTCAAGCATGCATAAACAACATCAATCACATTCTATCCATCATATTCTAAAAGCTACCAGGGTTGTTTAAACCTTAAGAAGGAAATCTTTTCTTCAAATGTTATTCTTTTTGCCACTTCAAGCAACAACTCTAGGATGGTTCTTTCAAACCTTAATAATCCAATACATAGACTTCCATCCTAATCACCAAATAGCAACTAATCTAAATCTTAAATTAATATTGCACTCTACTTTTATATCTTGTATATCAAAACTTAAAATCCCTATAAATGCACTTCATGTGAAGTAAAAACTTGAAGATAAACCAACTGTTAAAAGAATCACCTAAGTTCACTTCACTTACAGTGTTGGAGTTTCACTTTGGGGTTTTTACAAAATGCATATCATTACTTATGCACAACAGCATATTGCTTCTTTAAACATTAGTCCTTATCGGACCAATGATGCAGATTTCAAATATTGGATCTTATGTTGTCTCGAAGACCGTGAGTGCATAATCTTGCAATCACAAAAGGCAAGTTCACACTTGCTCATGTCCTTTGTTTATTTTCTGTAAAGTATTTTGCAAATCCAGTGTTGTCATCACCTGCATTTGAAAAAGGACAGAAAACACTATTTTCATAATAATGTGATTATAGGTTATTTACCATGAGGTAATAACCTACTATAAGAGTTCTGGTGGTAAAGGAACATATTACCTAGGACTTAACAACCAATGTCAACAGTGATTCTTGCGCCGTATATTACGCGTTGACCATGAGATTTGGAATGGGACGAAGAAGTCAGCTGTATCTTTTCCCTCTCGCATGGAGCTGGATGTGCGGGTCGTGGCTGTTATCACTCGTAGCATACATATTATTATGGTAATTCATAGAGGATATGCAGCATATGGGTGGGAACCCTCAACGTCCCACGATAGTTCCGGCATCTGAACGGTCTGTACTGCCATTGCCGTAATTCAATAGGTGGGCTGGCGTACACCAAAGAGACATGCGGGGTCGCGGATAAGGCAGTGATTGGCTTGAGTCTTAGTCTGGGCCTCACACCAAGGAAGTGTGAACGGGTTCGCGGCCCGGATGTGCACCAAAGCTAAGATCTCTCATGGGTAAAGTAACGCACCTCTGCATAGTGTAAGAACTGTAACATGTTACTCCCTGTTCCGGGAAGGAGCTACGAACGCGGCAGGAAAGGAACCCCACGAAGGTTCTGGTAAACCCATGAAGGCTGACGAACATAGCTTTTTAGAATAAAAGCAACCTTTGAAGAAATGTTTATGAAAACTTGCATTGCCTACGACCTATGTTCTGTGGCTGTAGCTATAGTGCATCAAACACTCCTTTTCTAGTGGACTTGCTGAGTACGCTCGTACTCAAAGTATCTTCTTAACCCTTGCTAGGTTCTAAAGCCAGTATAGATGATGACTACATCAAATCATGCTCCAAGAATCATCGTCAAAAGCTAAAGCTCTTCAATGAAGTCAATAAAGTCAACATATACAGCAACTCAAGTGAAGACGAAGTCGCTGATTAGATAAGAATAGAATCTCTAGCCCTAGAACCCATTTCTGTAGTGTATTGCAAAAGCAGCAATGTCAGACCATTAGTTGAGATGTTAATCTTAATAGTATTATAGTTTTGGATTTGTTTATGTAACACCCTCAGAATCGGACCTATGCAAGTTTGAGCAAAATTCGCCAAACCCGCATAGAAACGATTCAAAGGTGCCCACCAGGCACTTTCGTGCGGGTGGAAAACGAAGTAATAACATTACACAACAGTCCTCGATGGGACCCACGAGATATATATATGACTCAATGAGTCAAGAATACAGATATATTATACAAAGATCCAAATCACCTTGAAAACGGTAGAGCGTCCGACTACGGACAAGAAGCAAATGAGGCTAAGAGCCCTGAAGAATAACCAATGGCGTCCATAACCCCGGAGCCAAGCGGAAGGGTAACCACCTAACGGCGTCGATCTCAAAACCTTAAACAAAAGGGTGCCGACAGAGGCAAAGGAAAAAGAAGGAGCGTCGATCGAGGCGGTGCAGCGAGGCTAGAATTGCGGTCCTCGCCTACATAGGTATGGTGGATCGAGCGGCAAGATGCAATCGAACAACCTATAGAGACTCGATACAACTGGCGGATATCAGAGAGGGATAAGAATGACCTAACCGGATCCAACCTGAAGCTAACACCAAACAAACCCATCCTGGTGTTTCCCCCTCGAGACCAAACGAGGAAGTCAACCGAGGAACTCACACAGTTGGCAGTTTTAATTATTCAGTTATCGTTGCAGCTGTTACTAGTCAAATATAGGTAATCGATCTGATAAAGTAAGCGGTGGTCACTTTTAGTTAATCATTCCGTTGTAGTTGTGGCACTTACTAATCAGATAGGCATAGCATGAGATAAACCCATAAACCCAACAGTTGTTGGTACTTTTATTCAGCCATTCCGTTGTAGTTGCAATACTTACAAGTCAGGTACAGTGGTCGCAAGCGACAACCAAACAAGCAATTGTGGGCAGTATTAATTAGCCATTCCATTATAGTGAAGCTGATTACTAGTCATTATAAGTCAAATTTATAGCAGTAAACTTTAGTTATGCTTGTCTATGATCGAGATACTGTGCTCCAAGTCGTCCATATCCGCGACACGGCTTTGAAAGTTTTACCCGGCCGGGTGCACCAATAGCAACACACGCCGATCAACCTCGGAAAAACCAAATCAAAACCCAACGAGGCTTTCACGATGAACAATCACAGATTCAAATATTTCTGGGGCCACCCCATTGAGTAGATCCATAGCGGAGTAAGCAAGCTCCGAGACGGACTCAAGGTTTGCGTCAATGGCTGTAAGCGACTGGGAACCCGAAAACTCGGGGTGTCGATATCGCGTAATCACTCCGCTTACCTAAACAGTACAGTGTGCAGTACCTCGCACAATCGTAAATAAAGCAGTAAAACATGGCATAAGTACAGGATCGTAAATAAAACCTCAAACTAGTTTGTGGCCCCAAGAAATAAGACGGGATCAAGCTCTGGCCCAGGGGGGTCCCATATACCTCCCGGATGTGGATAGCGCGATAAATCAAGGAACAGGTATCAAGTACTCGGGGTCTTACGGGACACAAGTGGGCGTTCGGAAACCAAATATTTTTCTATCACCCACCGATGCCTCTGCTTATTCAATTTTAGTTGTTAAACAGGAATTAAAGTGTGCGATAAGTAAAACTAGAATCATCTCCAACATCAACATGCGGCAATACATCAGCAACTGTGGCATATGATGACACACATCATCACTTGAGCAAGCAACTACGACGCGCAAGTCCAACTATCTACCAAACAACAGGTAATAGGGTGTGTCCAAGGCAATATAGGGATGCAAGGGAGATCATGGGTACGGAAACTAGAGCATCGCCACACAGATAGCAATAGATCAACAGGAGGGAGTAAATGCTATAAAAGTAAGATAGGTAGAAAGGGGGAGATGCTCGCCTGAAAACGTTGTCGAAGGTTTTCCCCGAAGATCGGGGCGAAGCTCACATCAACTCAACGGCCTTATCCGCGAAGAAGCAAAATACTAGAAGAAACACCGGATGCAATATTTAATAAGACGGCAGAAGATCGGCATGATGCATGTATGATGGATGACATGGCAAGGACGCGATGCAATTAGGTCATATTAAGTGGAACCGGGGTCCCGACAGTTATTTAGATGGTTCATGTTGTTTAGCTACCCCGCAATTCAAATGTTGGATTAACATGGCAAAATATAATACCGGTTCGATGCACAGATTTAAATGAGGCCAATATAAGGCTAGATTTGCCCGCATATGGGCCCCATATTTAATTACTAGGTGAATCGGCATAAGGCCCCCAAACCACAGAAAATGTATGCGAGTTGAATGATTAATATGCAACAAGTTGTGTTATGTTATAAAATAGGGTTTCGAGGAAAGGGGTCACACATTTAGGGTTCGGCAGATCTTGGTTTTCCGGGGTTCGGGGTTCGACAGGGTCCAGGGTCCGGTCTCGGGGTCCAGGGTTCGACGGAACGGTCTCGGCGGGCTCGTTCTCGGTATCGGGGCAGATCTTGTCGCATCGGGGTCTCGATGTCCGGGGGGCAGAACTTGGGTCAGTGTCGGGGCGCATCGGCTTCTTCCGGGTCGGTGCCGTTCTCGTCGTCGCGAAGGTCTTGTCGGGTCCGCGCCCTCGAGTCGGTCTCGACATCCGGGGCGAAGTGCTTGTCGGTCCGTGTAGGCGACCTTTGCGTTCGGGGGTAGATCTTGGCGTGTCGAGGTCTCGGTGGGGTCGTCCTTCGGTGCCGGAAGGAGTTCTTGGTGCTCCGCGAGGAAGATCTTGTCGGTTCCACCCCGAAGATCTTGTGGTTCCGTGACGGAGAACTCCGGGTTCGGTTCGCGGTTCCTCGTCGACGGTTCGGGTCATGGTACTCGGAGGAGATCTTGTCGAGGAGACGACCTTGGCATCGTAGCCTCGCTCGGGATATGGTTGTCTCGGTGTGGTTGGCGCACTTGGTCTAAGTCGAGTTTTCTCCCGAAGATCTCGGGGTCCCCTCTTGGTTTCGCCGATGCCGATCTTGGAGTGGTGCTCGGGCGCTCCAGGTGACAGCAACGAACAAACGATAACGGCCCAACATGTGCCTGAGACGCGATGGAGTAGCCAGACAACGTCCATGGGTGCAACCAGGAAAACATACGGCCACCGGGGGCGGAACCGAAGCGGAGAGGCGAGGCCGGCGTCGAGGACGGTGGCACCTGGGGCCGGCGACGGGCTCTGGCCGGAGGCGGGCGGCGCTGACTCGGAAGCGAGCGGTGGGCGGGTGGAGCGCAGAGGAGGAGGAGGAGCTTGGGCGCGGGCGCAACGAGGGAGGCGGGCGAGGCCGGGCGGAGGGGAGAGGCGGCCACGAGGGCGTCGGTGGAGAGCCCGATGCGGCGGTGGCGAGGTTCGCTGGGCGGCGCGGCGTCTGTAGGGCGGAGGGTGCCGGGCGGACGAGGCGAAGCGCCGAGGCGAGGCAGCGCCGAGGCGGAGGATGGCGGGGTCAGGCGCTCGAGGACGCGGGAGAGGCGGGCTGGAGGCGAGGTGCGGGTGGGGGAAGAGCGGCCGGCGGCGAGGGCGCGAGGGCTGCGCGCGGGAGGGAAGCCTGGGGAGGTGGAGGAGCGAGGTTGGGTCGGGGCGCGGGCGTGGGAGTGCGTTGTGGGGTCGGGGCGTGGGTCCAGGGAGGACCCAGGGGAGGCGCGGACTGGGAGGTGGACTGGTCCCGAGGCTGGCGCATGGGGGCCCAGGGGAGAGGGGCAGGCGTGCGTTGAGTCTTTGGCGCTGGGTGAGCTGTGGGTGGGCTGTGTGGGTTTGAGTGGTGGGGAGAGAAAAGAGTGGGGTGAGAGAGGAGGGGTGAGGTGGAGGGCTAGGATTGGCTGGGGGGAAGGATGGGGATGAAGTGGCAAGAGGGGAGTGGCCAGGGTGATGTGGAGGCAAGGGGTGGGTAGGAATTTGGGTAGCTATAGGATTAAGAGGGGCTGGTTGGGGTGGACCGATTTAAAAACAGGGGTGGTCGTTCGGGTCATTCGGCCCGTTCGACTGCCCCACTAAAATAAATATAAATTTTATTTGTTTAAATAACACCATTTGCAAACCGATAGCGGGCAAAATAAATTAATCCGGTGACCCGGGTTTCCGGTGTTTGAATGAGATGGGCGTTTAGAAAACAAAGACGGGTTTTGCAAACATAGTTTTATGCAAACAATGCATGATGAAGACGATGCAATGCACAAATTCAACGCGATTTTCTAGTAGTGGTTTTGCGGGATGCCACAGTTTATTTCTGATTCTTCTTTGTAAGAAGTTTCTTTCTCTCTCTTTAACCTAGAGTGTTCTCTGGATCTTGTGTAAAGAGTTGAGTTGTAACCTATAGTCATGTCTTGGACCTACTGTGTTTCTGTTGTACCACTCTGAGGGATGTAATACTAGTGAACAGTATTTCATTGGTGTTATGTCTATGACTATAGTGTACTACATCATGAAGTGGTATGTTGGGTCACCGCACTCAAAGAGGGAGTATTTATGCTCAATAGTGGGTTAATGCCTCTAGTTTCCAAGGGAAGTGACAATAATCTCTTCGGTTGTAGATGTGTTGTTGATACCAGGGAGTAAACAACGGTCTCTTGTTCATGGAACATGTAGACTGTTTACATTACACACTTTGCTTAAAGCGGTTGTCTGTTGCTTGCAACTTAATACTTGAGGGGGTTCGGATGATAACCTGAAGGTGGACTTCTAGTTATAGATGCAGTTGGATGGTGGTCTATCTATCTTGTTGTATTGCCCAATCGAATCTCATAGGATCTTTCTGACTAGTAATCGCATTGTTATGCCTTGCTCAGTTCCTGTCAATTTCCCTTTGTAATTTGTTTACCCTTCATGCCATGTTGTTTATCTAAGGAGAGCACCTCTACTGAACTATGGACCCCGGTCCAATCTTTACCATTGATACATCTTCCACTGTTACTTGTTTAATTGCTGCAAACCATTACCTTCCACACCATACGTTTATTCCTTTGTTACAGCAAACCGGTGAGCTTGACAACCTCACTGATTCGTTGGGGCAAAGTCTTGAGTTTGTGTTGTGCAGGTCTCCGCGTTGCTTGCAACACCTGTGTGATGTTTCCTTCCTCCTACTGGTTCGATAACCTCGGTTTCTTACTGAGGGAAACTTGCTGCTGTGCTGCTTCATACCTTGCTCTTGGGGTTTCCAACAAAGCGTCCCATGACAAGTGCTGGGCGCCATCAACAAGCGACTACGACTCGCAAGGCCGACTGTCTACCAAACAACAGGTAATAAGAGGTGTCCATGGAAATAGATGGGGTGCAGGAAAGTACAAAGTGGTAAGGAATATATAACATCGCAACACAGATAGCAATAGATCAACAGGAGGAAGTAAAGACTGTAAATGTAAAATAGGTAGAAAGGGGGATAATGCTCGCCTGAAAACATTGCCGAAGGTTCATCCAAAGATCGGGTCGACTCTCGCATCAACTCATCGTCCTAATACATGAAGAAGCGAAACACTAAAAGAAACACCGGATGCACTATTTAATACTACGGCAGAAGATCGGGCATGATGCATGTATGATGTATGACATGGAAAAGGTGCAATGCAATTAGGCCATATTAAGCGGAATCGAGGTTCGGACAATTAATTAGTAGGTTCATGGTTAGATACCCGCAATTTAAATGTTGTCTTATCTAGGCAAAATATGTCATCGGTTCGCTATACAAATTTAAATGGAGGCAATATAAGGCTAGATTTGCCTCCATATGACCTCCATATTTAATTATGAGGTGAATCGGCGTAAGTCCCCCAAACCAAATAATATGTATGCTCCATGAACAATTTAATATGCAACAAGTATATGTCATTTATAAAAATAGGGTCTCGGATAAAGGGGTCATACATGGGGGTCCGAAGATCTTGGAAGTTCGATGGGGTTCAGGTTCGGTGGGGTTCGGGCGCGCCGGGATCGGTCTTCGGATCCGTGTAGATGGTCTTGGTGTTACAGGGATCTTTAGGTCGGGGGTATTGGACCGTGTCGGCATTCTCATGGTCATTCATCGCCGCGCCGTTGATGTACTTGTCCAAATTTTCCACAAATGTAGCTGACGAACTTGACAGGGTACGTGTCCGTGTTGTGTTCTTATCGATGGAACATTACAAACAACGGTGTTGCATCGTGCGGAGGAAGCACTTAACCTATACATCACATAGCAGTGCCATCAACTCAAATGTTCATCCCCACCGCACAGGACTTCACCAAACAGAGCACCCGCGAGGCAAAACACTCAGTGGTCGGGCTTGGCAGATGCGGATGGGAGGTGCGCAACACAGGAGAGGGGCGACAGAAGCTAGCGTGACCAGAAGATCGAAGACGACCTTGGAGCCAACGAACTCGAGAAGCAGCACGGCCGCAGCATGGAGCAGAGCTCGGCCGGAGCAAGCCATCAACAGAGCACCTCGGGTCCCCTGCTGGTTGCCGATGAAGGGCAGAGGTGCGGGACAAGTCTGCACGGTCGAGAGCAGCAGACGGTGGTGGCGGCAGGCGAGCGATGGGGGCCACGGGACGGGGCGACGCGGCTGCACCGGACGACAGGGCAATCGCTGGGCGGAGGCGCTCGGGAAGAGCTCGATGGGGAGGCTAGGGAATACGGTGGTGCAAGGCGTCCGTGGCACTTCCCGCGGGGGGAGAGAAGATGGCGCACTACAGCGAGAGCTGCGAGGAGGAACGGTGCAGGAAGCTCGGGCGGTGAGCCTAGCGCGGCCGCGGTGCCCTATGAGGAAGAGGGAGGCCGGCTAGGTGGGCGGCTGCGGGGGAGGGGGTCGGACGCGGGCGGCAGCAGGAGAGTGGAAGACGGAAAGAAGCGAGGAATGCTGGGAACAGGGTGGATATCGTGGGGATCGAGGGGAAACAGGGGTGGGGCAGCGTACGCGTGAGTGCGGCACTGTGCCGATCGAGGGAGGGGGTACGCTGCGCTGGGTGTTGGGTTCATGGTGGTTGAGATGAGGTGGGACTGGCGGTGGCGATAGGGAAAATAGGTGGGGGATTTGGGTTGATTAGGTAGATCTAGGGTTTGGGGATCATAGGGTTAGGGTCTCCTAGTTATGGGTCGGGCCTACCGGAGTGGTAGGTGGCCTGGCCTACGGGCTGGGCTGCCTCCTCCGGGGCTTTAATAAAATAGTTTTTTATTTAGTTTTAGATATTCTTTGCTAAAATAGTTTTTAGGCAAAACAAAATATCCGGACGACTTTATAATTTGAAATAAAGAGAGGATATTTGTAGAAATCAAAATAGGGCTTTTCAAAAATATTTTTAGACAGACATATGCATGACGACATGAGCATGCAGTTGTGATGATGCACAAAACAAAAACACGGCGATTTTCTACTAGTGGTTTTACTCGGGGGTGCTACACACATGTCGAGTTGGTTACAGATTAGGGTTTGCACCCTTTGAAAATCTATCTATTCTAGTCTTGTTTTCTAAGGATCCAAAGACGTCATGGGCTTGGGCCACCCGAAATCTCCACAGGCCGCATATCTTGTCGTGGGCCTTCCTTGGGTTGGACTAGGTATGCCAATGTTGTGTACCCGCGGGGTATAACCATCTCAGTAGCCCCGAGTGCTTAGTCGAATCGTAGATTCGACCGAGGACTCTTCAATATTTCGGGTGCCAATGTAGTCGAACCTGTTTTTACAAGAAAAAATATTTAGATATAGGTATCATTGATGCGTGTGCCTGACTCTCCCGACGGATTAGGGCCAGTTAAATGTCATGGGACAAAACAACACGATCTTCTTCAGACTCGAGTACCTAGACTCGAATCCGGAACAAATGCTGGCATAATTTGATTCAAGCCGTTTAGGTCTTATAGGCGTCAAATCCTAGTGGTTTTTAAGTGGTATACCCAACGCGTCCGTCGGGATTTTCATCGGGCCTATTGACACGGTAGTTTACTGGCAGAGCACAGTTAGGTGCGTTACCATGCCATAAGATGATATCTGTAGGACTTATCTTTGCATCGTAGACACAACATCCGAAATTTTATCACCGCGGAGGTGTCTCGGGTGGCCAAGGAGATTGTTTCTCACTTGGCTTTGGTTTGGGCAAAGTTGCCAAAAAAGATTTTGTCGTATTTGATCCGAAGGATCGTAGTCGTAGAATTCGTAGGGTGCGCGGCCAGCGCTCCCTATGGGAGTAGCCCCCGATTGTCTGTTCGAGTCGTAGACTCGAGCGGAGACTTTAGTTCAATTGTTTTCAGCTTTAGTCCGAAGGACATAATTTTTTCGGATGTTCAACCAATCCTCCCTATGGGAGTAGGCCCCGAGTCCGTAGTGGAGTCGCAGACTCGACGTAGGACTCAAAGATAGTTGCGAGGTGTAGTACCTTCGTCATTTCTCAGGTGCGCGGCCAGCGCTCCTCATAGGAGTAGCCCCCGAGTAGTTTCTGGAATATTAGATTTGAGTAAGTACTTTATTGATCAGCCGTTGCTAGATTTAGCCTTGATGACGTCAGTGCTGACGATTGGTGATCTCAACCGTCCGTGGCGGCAAAGATGATGCGATGGAACGACCATGGGTCCCACCGTATGACTTGAAGTTGACTAGTCACGCGCAGGCGTGGCAAAAATTACGGTAATCCTATTTAGTTGGCAGATTTCGGTAGAATCTTGTAAATTGCGTAGAAATTCAACCGCTTGGCCAAAAATTGCAAATAAAATATGTACGAGTTCAGTGAGTCGTGTAGAATCTCTATGTACCTTTGGTTCAGACTTTTACCGTCAGGTTTAGTATAGTTTAATCAAATGAGTTAATGTCCTTTCAGAGTAATAAATTCGTAGAAAAAGATTCGTAGCTCTAAAAATCGCGTGTGATATGTCCCTGAACTCGTATGAACTAGGGGAATCTCATCTTGAAATAAAAAGATAGGCTTACAGTAAAAACTTCTGCAGTATTTGTCTAATGGCTTTCTGCAGTGTTTTAATTACTCGGGATGTTTTATAACTCCTTTTTGAGTAATTCCAATTGGTACTGTTTCTTATCAGCGATGCCTATGCGGTAGAATTTTTCCAGGATTTTACGAACTGTTTACTACCTGTAGTGAATTATTTAAGTTCTAGCTCTAGTAGTGATCACTACTTTTGGTTAATAGTTTCCCTTGCGCCAAATCTATTTTCCATGCATGTATTCGGTAGTAATATGAATTAGTATTATGTGGTGCAGCTGTAGCACCAATTCACTTGCCGTTCTTGCATTCATGCATCATCTTTGTTGCATATGTTTGTGAATTGTTTGTTTATGAATGCAATTGTGTCGTGTAGATTGTGTGGAGTGCAACCCTTGCTCGTGTGTGGATTGTTCCTCCGACCGCTACAACCAAGGCAAGTAGATGCTACTTTGTTCATGATATCGTCCTACTATTTTCAATGCATTGTCGTGTATTTTGTAGATGCATGTGTAGGATGATACTATCGCTATGCTATGTCCTATTATGTGGTAGGACCCTCTTTGTAGATGAACCACCGTTGGTAGATGTGCTTAGCCATGCTATGTTGAACGAGGGATGGGTTACATCATTGATACTTGTTTTCTCAAAGTATTGGTTTGTGAAAAACTAAAAACAACTTAATCAATGAACCCCCTGGGTGTGATGGTATTGATAAATTTTGGTGGTTTCATTGCGGAAAGGCACCCAGGTATCAAGAGAGAATGATTGGCTTCTTTATTGTGTGCTGGTGGACGGTGTGCTGGCGACGGTTTCCGTGCGTAGTGGACGGTGTGCTGGCGACGGTTTGTTGCTGTGCTGGCACATGTAGGGTTGGATCTTGCAAGCGCTAGGGCTTCTGGATAATCAACCCGTGTTCATCGTCTTTCTTCCTTTATACCATAGGTAAATAGTAGTTTTATTTTACCCTTTGCCATTTGCTTCTCGCCATTGCCTCCATTTTCACGAGCACTGCTTCTTTTCTCCTGTGCACTGGAAGTTCTCCGTTCATTCCCTTCTTCTTTTCTTCGCGCGCACCGCCGCTCTCGACGTCGCACAATGGGCAAGTCGAAGAAGACTACTGCCGGAGTTGGCTTGAGCGCCACCGCCGGCAGCAAGAAGGCTGCCGCGACCACCCGCATCACAGACGGTGGGTGGAGGCGCACAGAGGCGCGCGATGTGGATCTGCGTAAGCTGCACAATTCTGGGTTGATCCCATAGAACAAGGAGGACGTCAGGCTTCTTGGCGATGAGGTAATCCCTCGCCCACCCGCAGGGTTTCGGGTGATGTTTGTTGCCTTTATTCTTCGCGTTATTTCGCTTCCTGTCCATGATTACCTTCGTGGGCTCCTTTTCTTCTATGGTATTCAGTTACATCATATGTCTCCCAATTCTCTTCTCCATGTCGCTTGCTTCATAACCCTTTGAGAGTGCTGGCTCGGTATCGAGCCACACTTTGGCCTCTTCCGGAAGCTCTATTCTGTGAAGAGGTAGTCCGGCACCGGCGGAGACTATCCGCTTGGCGGATGCATCATCTATGTCCGTCCTTTCGTCCAATTCTTATCCATTTCTATATGCGAGTTCGTCCAGTAGTGGCGTCGGAAGTGGTTCTAAATTCGCGATGCTAAACTGGATGGTCAGCAGTATGGACTTGCCCCCATCGACTCCGAGTAGAAGACCATCGTGAATAGATCGTGGAAGAACCACACCTTGGAGGGTGTAAGCTGCAAAGGTGGAGAGACTCTACCAGCGGGTGGAGGCCCTTCAGCTGGTGCCAGGCAAAGAGGTCAACGGTGGCGACATCATCTGCACCTTCCTCAAGCGCTGGGTGCAGCCGCTCTAGGCTAGGGCACACCCAATGTTCCTCTACGCCGGTCCCATTGATGCAACAAGGGTTTCATCGGAAGAGTTGTCTTCGGGTGACCTTGATAGGGCCCTTCGTCCCTTACTAAAGGCCAAGGCCGACGAGGACCTTCCGGGGAAATTGCTGACCCCCCTCTTAGAGCCACCAAAGGAGTTTCTCAGGTGACGATTGTTCGTGCGCGTGGCTCTTTTTGGGTGTTTGCTGTGTGCTGTTGTTACTTATATTTTTTCTCTTTTTATTTTTGCTTACAGCGCCTCCAGGTTACGGGGGTCTATGCCTCATCTGCCTGAGAAGTTTAGGGAGGCGCCAAACAATGAGGAGGTGGACTCCGAGTCTGAGCTTCCTCCGGCGCAGTCGCCTACTGCGGATACTCCCGAAGCAAGCGAACAGCAGGCCCGAAAGCGCTCCCGAAGCGATTCTTTAGATGCATCTACCCCGCCAACTCCGAGGGGTCTGCCCTTCCTCAAGAGCCATGGCGAGGATGATGGTGCTCCGTCCACACATTTTCCCGTCGTGCCTCTTCGGGCGATAGCTCTAGAGTCGCCAGCCAGGAAGAAGAAGCAGAAGGTGGCACCCATCTTCAATTTATCGGACATTGATTCGTAAGTAACTTCAATTGAATTGTTTACTGTCACTTGTAGGTTGTTGTCTGATCAAACTTTTTTCTTGCAGCCATTCTTCGGAGGAGCCTCTTAGCGAGGGCACTCAGGAGGCTGTAGGGGAGTCGAAACCGATAGCTCCTCCCCCTCAGGTGGTGGCCGACTCTGGGGATGACGGCTCGAACTCCTCCAAGCGAGAGGCTCGGGCAGTCGTGACTCAGAAGACTGCACGTAGAACTTCGGAGTCCATGCCTGAACATGTAAGTGCTTTCTGTTTGTTCCCTTGAGACTCAAGAGCCCCTAAGCCTTTTCGGGTGACCTGTTTGTTGTTTTTTGCTTTTGTGGGGCGTAGCCTCCGAGCCCTTTTCTGATGTTATCTTGGTTCTTTGCTTCTGTTTCTTTTTGAAGCCCTTTGTGCACAACGCTAACCTCCTTATCCAGCAGCATCTTGCGCTGGAGGCTAGCATGCATCAGCTTCGAGGTACATAGTTTCCTCACCCTCTTGTAGTTCGTCTTTCCCATGGACTTTGCTTGTGTTGATCATGTGGTTCTTTATGTTTGCAGATGAAAATAATGCGGCCCTTCGACGGCTGGATGCTCTCGAAAAGAGCCTTGATCGAGCGGAGAAGAAAGCTGCAGATGCTACGGAGGCGAGGGAGCGTATGCAGAAGGAGGCTGCTGATGCTGTTGACGCCAAGGAGCGCCTACTGAAGGGGGATACGGATCGCGAGGAGCAGCTCTCTATTGCGGCTGCTGCTCACGAAAAGGAGATGGTGGATAGGCCTATGGCTGCAGCCAAAGCCTTCTCGGGTGAGTTTCCCTTGACTCTTTGGGTCTGTTTTTTTCGACTGAGTCTTGCCTTGTTCTTATTCAAGTACCTTTTCTTCTTTGGTTCAGATGCTTCGGGCATCACATTTGATCATGGTGTGCTGGAGCATGGAGATGCTCTGGCTGATGCCACCGCAGTGGTCGAAGATCGCTGCGGCACTGCTGCTGGCTCCTTGGCAAAGGCCAAGGAAGTGCTCAGGCGCTTCTCCAAGGAGGTCGTCCCCAAGGGCGCTGCCCTTGAGGATGTCGACGCTCTTGCGGATGCTCTATCGGAGGACGCTCCGACGGCATATAAGTGCAAGCAGAAGGGCATTGGAGCCTCCATGGGGTTGGTGATAGCGATGGCGTTCGGAGCGTAGCTAGATCTTCCGCACATAACCTCCCAGATGCCAAAGGCTGCAGATCGCTATGGGACGAAACTTATTGATCTTCTGGCAGAGTATGCGGTGAAGCAGCAGGAGGAGGCCAAGAGCAGGCAGTCTGGCTCTGAGGCCACTCTGGATGCGGGTGCCTAGGCCCATGTGTTGTAGTTAGGATAGTTTATCCTTTTGCTTTCCTAATGTATCCTTTTGATGATGAACAGGCCCAACTTATGCCACGAGGTGACCTCGATGTATATAAATTTATGTTTCGAGTTGTTGCCAGATATACTTGTGATGTTCATGTCTTGATTTGTTTGCCTCTAGGGTCCTTAGGGTGAGGTTCCTACTATCACTCTGAATACTCCTAAGCCGCGATCATCCTTGGATGATGCGTCGCAGCTGGTTTTTCTTCGCGACCGTGTCCACGGCTTGGAGAAGGATATCCTTGGTATTCGAGGCCACGCAAATGTGTGGAAGTCGAAGGCTGAACGAGCCACTGCCAGGGAGGAGTTCTTGATGGGGGAGTTGTGATAGATGAGCGAGCAACTGCAATGTGAGTCATTGCGAGTTGTTGTTCTTTCAGGTGAAGCTCTGCATGTTTTCTCATTGTGCTTGTTCTGCAGGTGCAAATCTCGTTCTGAAGGAAGAGAAAGAGCACATCTTTGTTTGGATGAATTGCCTGACGCGACATGACCTGGAGGCTGCTGGCTTCTTCTGGATGGACCGCGACCGGGTAATACGTCCAAAATGTATCTACTTTCTCGAACACTTTGCTATTATTTCTTCTCTAAACTTGTGTGATTTGGATACAACTAACATAGACTGACGTTGTTTTTAGCAGAATTACCTTGGTGTCTTGTTTTTGTGCAGAAAATGAACTATCAGGAAAAATCCCGGAAAATATGCCAAAAAATATTTCTCACCAGAAGATCCACGGAGCTAGAAGGGGAGACAGAGGGGAGGCCTAGGGGGCCCAGACCCACCCCAGGCGCGGGGCCACTTACCCCGCGCCTGGGGGAGGTCTGGCCACCCCAGGCAGCTCCTCGGCCTCCCTCCGCATTTATAAGTTTCCTTCTGACCTAAAAACAGAGGGGGGGGGTCGATAGTTTTCTAGAAAGAGTTCCGCTCCGCCGCCTCCACGAGAAACCAAGATTCGGAGCCAGAAACTCCGTTCTGGCACCCAGCCGGGACGGGGAATTTAGAGAGGATCATCGCCATCGTCATCACCAACACATCTCCATCAACCACCGATGTTTCCCTCATCCATGAGTGAGTAATCCCCCATTGTAGGCTTGGGGATGGTAGGGATTGGATGAGTTCTATCATATAATCGAATAAGAATCTGTTAGGGGCATAGTGCCTAGTATCTCTATTAGTGCTATTTGACTTTGTTGCAACTTGTTGTGCTTAATGCTTGTCACTAGGGCCCGAGTGCCATGATCTCAGATCTAAACTTATTATGAAATCATTATGATAGTATTGTTTATGATCTTATCTGCAAGTTGTGTACACATATCATTGTCCGGATCCAAAGGCCCCAAAGTGACAATAATTGGGACAACCGGAGGGGATGGCTGTGGTGTGAGGATCACATGTGTTCACGGCGTGTTAATGCTTTGCTCCGGTGCTCTATTAAAAGGATCACCTTAATTGTCAGTAGTTCCCTAGAGGCCCCGCTGCCACGGGCTGGCTGGACAGAAGATGTCGTGCAAGTTCTCATTGCGAGCACGTATGACTATATTTGGAGCACATGCCTAGGATTGTTTAGTACTTGGATGCTTGTTATTATTTATCTGTAATGCCCTAGTTATTTGAAGTTACATGTTTAGAATCGTCCATGCAACTCCCGTCCATCCATCCCTATGCCTACCGCATTCGAATCCTACTGTTACCGTTACTATTACTATTGCTACTGTTTCACTGTTGTTGTTGCTGTTGCTTTGTTGTTGCTACTGATAAACTTCTGTGATCAAGAACTATTTCCAGGTGCTGCTGAGCTGACAACTTAGTTGTTAAGGCTTGCAAGTATTATTTGGCTCCCCTTGTGTCGAATCAATAATTTGGGTAATACTACCCGCGAAGACTGTTGCGATCCCCTACACTTGTGGGTCATCAAGACTATTTTCTGGCGCCGTTGCCGGGGAGCATAGCTTTATTTGTAAGTTCACTTGGATCTATTATTGTTCACTTCTACTCATTTCATCATGGGGAAGTCTCGTGATGGAAAGTTCCCTATTTTACCATCCACTACAAGAATAGGTACAGTCCTAAACACCTCTGTTGCTCTTGATTCACCGTCTGTTATAAGTAAGCTTGTCACACCACCACCACATACTCATGCTACACACACTGCTACTACTGCTGAATCTGAAACTGCTTTTGATACTCATGATGTTACTTCTATTGTGCTTGATGCGAGTGGTTCGTTAGGTCCTTTTCTAGATGCTACTATGGCTAGTCTAGGAAATAACGAAACTTCTAGTGAATACACTGTTACACATGTTAGCTCACCTGAATCTAGTGAGAGTTTTGATATTAATGATGGTTACATAGAGCTCACTGATGAATTTGTTGAAGAGTGCCTAAATACACATGGTGCTAGTGCTATTAAGAGTCTCCTTGATAGACATACTATTATACCCAAGAAGTCCTATGATCCTAAGTTTGCCACCTCTCCCATAGATATTAAATATAAATATTATGATTTCTCACTTGATTTAGCTTATTTATATATTGTTGAGAAAGCACCTTTTTGTGGTACTGAAAATGAGAGTGCTGTGGCTCATATGAATGAGCTTTCTACTATGAGTGCTTTGTTCTTTGATGATTTTAAGATGCGCAAGTACTTTGTTGCTAAGATCTTCCCTTTTTCACTAAAAGGAGAACCTAGGGCTTGGTTTAATAGATTACCTCCTGGTTCCATTGATAACCCTGATTGCTTGATTGCTTCTTTCTTCCATAAATATTTTCCTCCCAGTGCTAGACATGCTGATTTGCAGAAACTTTTTGATTTTAAACAGGGAGAAGAAGAGAAATTGCCTGAGTCATGGAAAAGATTATGTTCCTTGATTCATGCATATCCTGGATGTCCATTACCTAAGAATGAGTTGCTTGATATTTATTATAATAGACTAACTGATGATTCTAGGACCTACCTAGATAGCTTTGCTGATTGTGTTTTCAGGAAAAGGACTCCTACAGATGTTGAAGAATTAATGAACAAGATAAGCAAGAATTATGATGATTGGACTTCAACTGAGCTGAATACACCTGAGCCTATTACTCCTGAACCAGTTGTTCCTGAACCAGTTCCAACACCAACAACAAAGAAGAGGGGAGTTATTGCATTAAATGATGAAGTGATGAAGGAAGCTAAAAAGTGTATAAAGGAGAAAGGTATTAGAGCTGAAGATGTGAAGAATCTACCTCCCATAGAAGGATTATGTAAGCCAATTCCCCACTCATCTAATATTGAGGTACACTCTCTCCAACACTTTGATGAAGGTGATATTCCTTATGGTAAGACTCCTGATCAATGCTTAGAGGAACTTGACATTTTTATTGTTAAACAAGGTAATTTTAATAAACAAGTTCAGAATCATTTATTGGAAAACTCTAGAGATATCCATGAGTTGAAAGATAGTGTGGAAAGAACTTCTAATGATATTAAAATGCTTTGTAAACACTTTCAAATGGTTCAAACCCAACTTGATCAACTTGCTAAGGTGCAAAAGGATATGCTAGTTAATGCTTCAGGAAATAAACATGCTTATGGAATTATAACTAGGAGTGGTGCAGCTACTCAAGATCCTTTATATCCTGAAGGACACCCTAAAAGAATAGGGCAGGATTCCTAACAAGGTGAGGATAGTGGTAGTCCTCGTAAGAGGAAGAAAAATAAACATAAGAAAGTTGAGGAACCATTTGAACCTGTTGTAGATCCTAATAGTATATCTGTCTCTGATGCTGAAACTGAGAGTGGTAATATTGATGAGTCTCCTGATAAGGAGGAAGTTGAGGAAGAACCTGAAAATCACACAAAGAACACTAGGTACACAAAGGAAGACTTTATTGCTAATAAACATGGTAAAGAGAGAGAACCTTGGGTGCAGAAACCTATGCCTTTTCCAGGTAAGAAACACAAGTCAAAGGAGGAAGAACACTACAACAAGTTTTGTGAGTGTATGAAACCTTTATTCTTGCAAATTCCTTTGACGGATGCTATTAAATTGCCTCCTTATTCAAAGTATATGAAGGATATTGTCTCTAATAAAAGGAAGATTCCTAATGATGAGATTTCTACTTTGCTTGCTAATTACTCCTTCAATGATAAGGTTCCAAAGAAACTCGATGATCCAGGTATACCTACTATTCCTTGATCCATTAAGAATAATTATGTTAGAACTGCTTTATGTGATTTGGGAGATGGAGTTAGTGTTATGCCTTTTTCTCTCTATAAGAGACTCCAGCTAGAAAAGTTGATACCAATTGATATATCTTTGCAAATGGCTGATAAGTCAACTACTGTTCCTTTTGGTATATGTGAGGATGTTCCTGTTCAAGTTGCTCATAATTGCATGGTTTTAAATAATTTTGTTGTGCTTGAAATGTCTGAAGATGATAATATGTCTATTATTTTTGGGAGACCTTTTCTTAATACTGCAGGTGCTGTCATCAAATGCAATCAAGGAAAAGTAACATTCAATATTAATGACAAAGAGCACACTTTCTATTTCCCCAAGAAGGTTGTTAAGAGCTATTGCCTGAATTCCATTGAAAATATTGAGAGCATCAAGGTTGGAGAAATATATTGTCCCATTCCACAAGAAAATTTTGAAACTATTATGATTGGGACCATTGCTATCAAGTATGAGGTAACATAATCACCTTGTAGAATGCAAAGTTTTGTTTCATATAAGATTGTTTTGGTAACAAGACTTGATCAACCTTGTTAACAAAAGGATTTTAATGAACAAAATAATGTTTCCACTGTGGTTATTCTTACTTTCTTTTTCCTTTCTCCTTCCTAGTCTTTGCTTTAGCTTTAGTTTTGCTAGTTGTTTGCTTGTTTGAGTTTCTGAGAGCTCCTGTAGTTTGGCTTTTGGTTTGCTTTTGCTTCTTCTGAAAAAACTATTTATGCGAGAAAATCAATTTTCATACCCTGAAAATTGGCCAAAAATAAAGTTTCCCGAAAAATCCCAGAAAATTCAAAATAAATTTTTCCTCGAAAAAAGGGGCAGAGTGGCACCTGAGATGACCCAGGGGCCACCCCTAGGCCCCACACATGTGGTAGGCATGAGCCCACCACTAGTGGCACCTAGAGGGGGGGGGGTCTGGCCCACCTGGGCCCCTCTAGGATGCCTCCTCAAAGCCACCTTCTTTCTCTCTCTCGAAAACACCAGAAAACTTGCTCAAGCTGGAGTTCTTGCTATTCTTGCTCGCGATTTTCGATCTCCTTGTTCAGCCCATCTCAAGTGCTGATTTTTGGAGGGATTGCTCCTTGGTATGTGCCTCCTCCACTTGTCCAATTAGATTTGTGATTGGTAGATTGTATCTTGATTATTTTTCTGTTGTAGGTGACAGGTTGTGTGAGCTTGCATGCTTGCTCTATGCTTAGAAACTTTGTTTTGATGCATGTGTAGTCCTCTAGCAAGTTCCTATAGTAGTTGCTCATCATTTATCAACTTATAAATCACTTGGTTTGATGGTTGTTTAAAATTTCAGCAAAAAATATGAGTGCTTATTCACTGAATCAATATGACTTGATGGTGCATGAGACAATGAAGGTTCATCGTGAGGAGGCAGTTTTTCCTTCCATATATCCATGCTATGAATTTATGAGAGCTGCGGGGATTCTCCAAGATTTTCAAAATTTGGTTACAAATGCAGGGTTGGAGCACTTTGTTGAAGGTGAACCAATCCAATATGTTAAGTTAACCATGGATTTTGTGCAGGACTTCCGGTTCACTTGGTCTACTTCTAATCCCATGGTCCATTACAAAATATATAATATGATTGTCAACCTGCCTTTTGCTGATTTCTATGTAGAAATTAGAGTACCTCAGTGGGGATCTTGTGAGAAGATCAAGGAGAGGCCCAAGTCACTTGTTGATTTGTATGCTGAGATTTGCCAAGGTTTCGACTTCTCAAAGGAAAGTGGTAAATTTCGGAACATCTAGCTCCCAGCTATTAGATACTTTTCCTATTTCATTACCAAGTGTGTTCTTGCTAGAAAGACTTCTAGAAAGTTATCTTCTTTTGATCTAGATTTTATTGCAGTTGCTCTGAATAGGAATAGTTCTTATAGTTTGGGTGCTTTGATAGCTCACCGTCTCACCACCAACCGTGAGAAGGGTGGAATTTGTGGAGGTCTCATTGCTTCTAGGTTGCTAGCTTTCCATGGTTTAGAGCCTCATTATTCAGATTTTCAGTTTTCCATAGAGAGGCTTGATATTGAATCCATGATTCAACATGGTTTTGTTTCTTTGGGGGCTAATGTGAGAAGTTTGCCATATGAACTATCTTTTTTCCAGCAAGGTCGGATATAAGGTAGGAGTGAGAAAATAGTTTATTTGCCTGCACCTGCTTTGTTTAACTTTGATAACAGGCAACGATGGTCACTTACGGAGGAGGAGGTTAACACATATGTTGGGGAACTCTCCCAGCAAGAAGATAATGTTGAAGAGGATGTCGAAGACAATTCGGTTCAGCCCTCCAACTTGGGAGAGTCTTCATACCAGCAACCCTCATTTGATCGGGGCGCGTCTTCTTCTTCATCACAGGTGCCTGACCATGACCATTCCTATGATGACCCACCAGCATGGGGTTACTATCCGTGTTATTGAGCCCCGCTTAGGCCAAAAGCCTAAGCTTGGGGTGAGGTACACCGACATCATACTCATCTATATATCATGTTCGGACGGTTCTTTATATATCCATTGTTTTCGCTTTCTTTTTGGTTTTTGTTGCTTCTTTCTAAAAACCCAAAAATACCAAAAATATTTTTGTTGTTTCTCTTGGTTTGTTTTTTTCTTTCTTTGCTTTGGTTTGCCTTAAAAGAAAAATCCAAAAAGATTTTGCTTTGTTTGCTTTGCTTTGTTTTTGTTTGGTTTTTCTTTTTTGCTTGTTTTTAAAAAAATCGAAAACACCAAAAATATTTGTTGTTCTTCTTTGGTTTTGTGAGTTCTTCGCAGGGTTCAGCCGTCCTTAGTGGATATTGTTTTTCATGTTAATTATTCAAGTCACACAAGTGAAGGGAAATAATGAAGATTAAGACAACTCTAGGTGTGGTAAGAGGCTGGTAACGAACTCTATTTGTTTCATTTTTGTACATATACTCATCATTGTGAGCATGCTTAGCCTGTTTGTGTAAGGTGTATGTCATTATGGATGCTTAGTAGTTCTTGCTTATCTATGATTAGCTCCAGCTTGCTAATAGTTTGTAGCATGTCATATGAATGTTTGCTTGCATTGTTTTATTCATACTTTGGTATGACATTGTGGTATCCTCCTCTGACTGTTCATGTGAATCGACTTGGCACATGCTCACGCATGCATATGACTAATCAATAGTCAGTAAGCCTCGATGATTTATTTTGCCTCAGAGTTCTTGTATCACTTTCATGCCATAGTTAGTCCTGTTTTGTTGCAAGCATGATTATGACAGTTATTGCTCTCTCGCTTGTCACTTCCTTTCTATTGCTAGCCTTCACTTGCACTGAGTATGTGCTCTGCCTGTGCTTCCAAATCCCCAAAACCAATATTGCCAGCTGTGTCCACCATACCTACCTATTAGCATCATTTGCTACTTCAGTGCATATTATATATGCCGTGTTTTCTTCCAAAATAAAATGTTTGTCTATTTTGAGAAAGTTAGTTAGTAAAGCTCTCACAAACTTGATGGCACACTTTATTCCTTGCACTTAATAATCCTGAACCATTATGACTAGTCCATGAAATTATATGATTGCTTATTATATCTTTGAGTCAGAACTGCGTCATCACGGGGAATGCTTTCAACACCTGTTGGATATCTCATCCAGCTGATACTTTGCTCTTTTGTTTATGGATGTCGACGATGTGAAATAAAAGGGGAAGTTGTGAGTCCATGGAGTTTATACATTGTATTAGAGAAACGCCTGGGCCGCTAGCCTAAGCCATGATTAATCATGGTGGAAACTTGCAGCATCACTACAATGAGCATCTATGAAGCTTCCTCAATAAAAAGCTATGCATATGGTAAATAAAAAGATTGTTGAGATGCTCATTGTCTACTTGCCTTGTCATTTTGGTTATGGGAAAGCTCCTGTACCATGTGCAAGGGGTACCCCGCTGGCGGTTCTCGATGATATGTATGTATTTACAATGACAATAACTTTCAGGTGACCAAAGTTGAGTAGCATGCGGAGCGACACTCGTACTCAAGGGACTTGGGATTTCCAGTTTATGGTCTGTCAAGCATATGATTCAGAGTGGACCTCACTTTCACCTTAACCACATGAAGATTCTTATGATAGGGGCAATGAGATCTCAAAGCTAATGAGTACCTTCCTTTCAGTATTGGAAAGCCTTTCAAACCTTTCAAACCCGTTTTCACAACCTTGTTGGGTCACCACTTATTCTATGAGCACCTTCTTGAGAGCATAGTTGTAATTCTTGTGTTTGTTCCAAAACTTGGTTAATTATGTCATGACTTTGATGCTTGTATCTCTGATATCTTTACTTCTAGTCTTCATATGAACATCAGAGGTGCCTCAGCATTTATATTGTGCTCTTCAAACAAAGACAAGCGAGATACCACTCTATCATACCTTATTATGTGTTGGAGATATGCCCTAGAGGCAATAATAAATATAGTTATTATTATATCTTTGTGTTTATGATAAATGTTTACATTCATGCTATAATAGTATTAATAAGGAAACATTAATACTTGTGTGATTTGTAAACTTAATTTGAAGTCCCTAGTAAAGACTCTATACATCACTAGCTTGTTGGTTAATGAATGATTGTGGTTTCCCTATCATGAACATTGAGATGTTATTAACAACAAGATCATATTGTTAGGAGAATGATATGGTGGACATACTCCTATAGATAAGCGTAGCATAAAGATCAAGTCATTTCAATAGTTCAATTGCTATATGCTTTCTGATACATAGTAACCTAATTCCTTCGACCATGAGATCATGCATATCACCTTTACCGAATGGATGCTTTGATGACATCAAACACCACACCGTAACTGGGTGGCTATAAAGGTGGCATTGAGTGTTCGGAAAGTATTGGTTGAGACACATGGATCAAGAGTGGGATTTGTCCATCCATATGACGGATAGATATACTCTGGGCCCTCTCAGTGGAATGTCATCCAATTAGCTTGCAAGCATGTGAGTGACTCAAAAGGGATCACATATCACGGGAACGAGAAAAGAGTACTTATCGGTAACGAGGTTGAACTAGGTATGCAAAGATACCGACGATCATAACCTCGGATAAGTAAACTATCGTGAGACAAAAGGAAATTGGTATCGTATGTAAGTGGTTCATTCGATCACAAAGTAATCGTAGAAATATGTGGGAGCCATATGAATTTCCAGATTCCTCTATTGGTTATTGTTCGGAGAAGTGTCTCGATCATGTCCGCATAATTCACGAACCGTAGGGAGACACACTTAAGGATTCGACGTTGTTTGAGTAGTTATGGAATGATGAGAAAGAGACCAAATGTTGTTCGGAGTCTCGAATGGGATTCGGGATATCACGAGGAGATCCGGAATAGTCCGGAGAATAAGATTCATATAAGGAAAGTCCCGTTTCGGAGTTGGAGAATGGTTCCGGTGTTTTCATCGGGAATGTTCTAGAAGGTTCCGGAATGTCCGACACTCCGGGGGGGGAGGGTACATGAATGTGTTATACCAAGTTGGTATGATTGCATCATGTACTAAGTGTCTTCGCTGTCCAAAATAAAGGGTTTATTCAAATCCTAGTTTGAAAAGTCAAACGGCTAGTTTGAAAGTCAAACGGCAAGTTTTGGAAAGAGGAGGAGGAGTGGGAAACCGAGTTTGGGAGGGTTTCCCTCCTCCAACCGGCGGCGCACCACCCAAGCCGAGTTGGGGAGGGACTCCCCTCCCTCCCCTTGGCCGGCCGACCCCTCCACCTATATAAGGAGGGGCAGGGCTCCCTCCTAGACACACAAGATCCTCTCCTCTAAACCCTAGCCGCCGGCGCCGCCACCACCACTGCCGCCGCCGCCGACCTAGGTCAAGCCGCCGCCGCCTAGCAACCCTAGCCGCCGGCCAAGCTTCCTCCTCGGTGTGTCTAAACCCTAGATCGTCGAGGGACTCTCTCATACTCCACCATACTCGCTCCGGCTTAAGGCGAAGCCCTGCGAGATCTCCCCTCTACTTCCGGTACCACGCACAGTCTTTGCGGAATCGCGAGGAGTTCTACAACCTCCGCTGCATGCTGGAACAAGGGAGAGGAAGGTCTTCATCGAGTATCTTACGTGTGACCGATCATGAGCGCCGAACGCAGCGCGGAAGGATCGTCTCGCGATCTTGAGATCGGAAGAGTACGACTACATCACCCACGAGAATCGCTCTCGTTAAACACTTTGGAATCTTCGAGGTGAGTTATTCCATGGACTCGTTACAATCTAGTAGATAGATCTTGGCTTGTTTGTTTGTATGCAATAGAAAATTTTGTTTTCCATGCTACGAAACCCTACAGGGTATCGAGCCGTGTCTATATGTAGATCTGCTTGCGCAGTAGAACACAATGGTCATTATGGGCGTTGATGCTTTTATTGTCGATTGCTTCTTGTGTACTTTGCATCTTGCGGTATGTTGGGATGAAGCGGCCGGCTAACCTTACATGACATCGTTCATGAGACTTGCTCCACGCTTGACATGCAACTTGTATTGCATAAGTGGCTTTATGGTGCCGCTTTCTCCTAGCATAGTTAAGATCCAATTTACAACGGGTGATTAACAATACTAGTATCAATGTTGTGGTTCTTGTTCGTAAGTTAGAACGACACTTATTGAAAGCCCCAAACCACGTAAAATATGCAAAGAAAGTAGAAGCGTCTAACTTTGTTTTGCAGGGGTGTGCAGTGATGTGATATGGCCATGATTGTGATTATATTTGATGTATGCAATGTTCCTTATTGTAAGTTGGCAACCGGCAGGAGCCATATGGTTGTCTTTAATTTATGTTAAGACCCGCGTGTCTATTCAAAGTAGTTGTAATAGTTGAAGCCGGTGGACGACAACCATGGAGAAGCGTCATTGACCTTGATGCAATGCCGGTGATGATGGAGATCATGTTCCTGCTAGAAGATGGAGATCGGAAGCACAAAGAAGAAATGCCATATCATATCACATATTATGAATTGCATGTGATGTTAATCCTTTATGCATCTTGTATTGCTTAGTAGACGACGGTAGCATTATAAGATGATCCCTCATGCACATGAATTTCAAGTCATAAAGTGTTCACCCTTAGTTAGCACCGCTAAAGCTTGTTGTTTCGAAGCACCACGTGATGATCGGGTGTGTTAGATTCCGCAAGTGTATACAACGTGAGCAAGCCAGATTTGCTCATGCGGAAACTAAGGTTTGATCTTGATGAGCCTAGCATGTACAGACATGGTCTCGGAACACGGATCACCGAAAGGTAAAGCATGAATCATATAGTAGATATGATAAACATGTCGATTGTTCGCCATTGAAACTATATCAACTCTCGTGATGATCGGTGTTGATGTGGTGGATTTGGTTCATGTGATCACTAAAACAATGTGAGGGATATTGTTTTGAGTGGGAGTTCACCTAGATTAATTTTATTAATTTGAACTCAATTTGTCATAAACTTAGTCTAAACTATTGCAAATATGTTGTAGATCAATGGCAGCCCCTACCATCAATTTTAATGCGTTCCTAGAGAAAGAAAAGTTGAAAAACAATGGAAGGAACTTCGCGGATTGGTTCCGCAATTTGAGGATTGTCCTCACAACTGGTAATTTGACCTATGTGCTGGATGCACCGCTGGGTGACCCACCTGCAGCTGATGCTGCCGATGAAGTAAAGAACGTTTACCTCGCTCGGAAGAATCAGTACTCCATAGTTCAGTGTGCAATCTTGTATGGTTTAGAATCGGAGCTTCAGAAAAGGTTTGAGAATTCAGACCCATATGATATTGTCGAGGATCTCAAATTGATTTTTGAGACTCATGCGGCAATTGAAAGCTATGAGGCTTCTGAAAAGTTCTTTAACTGCAAGATGGAAGAGGGCAGCTCCGTCAGTGAGCATGTGCTTAAGATGTCTGGGCACGCAAACAAACTTCAAAGCTTGGGTATTGTGATTCCTAATGCTTTGGGGATTTACTATGTCCTCCAATCACTACCACCAAGTTACAAGAACTTTGTGATGAACTACAACATGCAGAACATGAACAAGACGTTGCCAGAACTCTTTGCCATGTTGAAGTCTGCAGAAGTGGAGATCAAGAAAGAGCACCAAGTGTTGTTGGTCAATAAGACCACCAAATTCAAGAAAGGCAAGTCTAAGCAGAAGGGACACTTCAAGAAGGGTGGTAAGAAAGTTACCATGCCGACGAAGAAGACCAAGGCTGGACCTAAGCCTGATACTAAGTGCTTTTACTGCAAGGGAGAAGGTCACTGGAAGCGGAATTGCCCAAAGTACTTGGCGGATTTGAAGAACGGCAACATCAAGAAGAAAGGTATATCTGATATACATGTTATTGATGTGTATCTCACTAGTACTCGTAGTAGTGCCTGGGTATTTGATACTGGTTCGGTTTCTCATATTTGTAACTCGAAACAGGTGCTGCAGAATAAACGGAAGTTAGCGAAGAACGAGGTGACGATGCGCGTGGGAAACGGATCAAAGGTTGATGTGATCGTGGTCGGCACGCTACCCCTTCATCTACCATTGGGATTAGTTTTATACTTAAATAATTGTTATTTGGTGCCTGCGTTGACCATGAACATTATATCGGGATCTTGTTTATTGCGAGACGGTTACTTGTTTAAGTCCGAGAATAATGGTTGTTCGATTTATATGAGTAATATGTTTTATGCACATGCACCTTTGATAGATGGTCTATTCTTGTTGAATCTCGATAGTGGAAATACACATATTAATAACATTGAGGCTAAACGTTTGAAATCGAGCGATAACTCGACCTATATGTGGCAATCGCTGCCTTGGTCACATTGGAGTGAAGCGTATGAAGAAACTCCATTCGATGGACTTCTTGAATCACTTGATTTGAATCACTTGATAGATGCGAAGCATGTCTGATGGGTAAAATAACTAAGACTCCATTTTCTGGTATGATGGAGCGAGCTACGGACTTATTGGAAATCATACATACTGATGTGTGTGGTCCAATGAGTGTAGCATCGCATGTGGTTATCAAGTTATGTTCTTACCTTCACGGATGACTTGAGTAGATATGGTTATATCTATTTCATGAAACATAAGTCCAAACTTCGAGAAGTTTAAGGAATTTCAAAGTGAGGTAGAGAATCAACGTAACAAGAAGATTAAATTTCTACGTTACGATCGTGGAGGTGAATATCTAAGTTACGAGTTTGGCGAGCATTTGAAGAAATGCGAATACTTTCACAATTGACACCGGGAACACCACAACGTAATGGTGTGTCCGAACGTCGTAATCGAACTCTCTTAGATATGGTTCGTTCTATGATGTCACTTACAGATTTACCGCTATCATTTTGGGGTTATGCATTAGAAACAGCCGCATTCACTTTAAATAGGGCACCATCTAAATCCGTTGAAACGACACCGTATGAATTATGGTTTGGGAAGAAACCTAGATTGTCTTTCCTTAAAGTTTGGGGATGCGAAGCCTATGTAAAGAAGTTACAGCCGGACAAGCTTGAACCCAAAGCGGAAAAATGCGTCTTCATAGGATACCCGAAGGAAACTATTGGGTATACCTTCTATCATAGATCTGAAGGCAAAATCTTCGTTGCCAAGAATGGATCCTTTCTAGAGAAGGAATTTCTCTCGAAAGAAGTGACTGGAAGGAAAGTAGAACTTGACGAGGTTGTCGAACCTTCTCTCGAAATTGCGAGT